>OW240916.1:222913099-222953787 GCA_933207985.1 Pelobates cultripes
CAAGGATTCTCAGGATCTGGAGTAGCTTGCCAAGAGTCTGCCGCTGGTTTAAACTTAGATTGATGAATCCAAGGAGTCACTTCCGCCACCTTTACAGCTGTTGGGGTAGATAAAGAACAACATACAAAGGCTAACAGGATACACCCCGAGCTTTAACTTAATATGTATTGGTGGGATATTACGAGCAAGTCCTGGAGGATTATTTTCTTCCCATACTCCTGGAATGTCAAGTAAGGATTCATCACTCTTAGGGTTAACACTTGTCACTATGGAATAGAAGCGTCATTCTTCTTCCCTCGGCAACGATATCACCATTATGCCTGGTAATCCCTTAAACTTCAGAGATGTTAATCCATTAGGTAAAAGGTTATCTGAGTTTAAAGCTTCGATAATAGATCTCGTCCTAAAAGTTGAATCGGACACTCTGGCATATATAGGAACTAATGCTTCACCACATGGCCTCCCAGAATACAAGTGCGACTCTTAAGAACCGGTCTGGCTGCACTTCTCCCAGTAGCTCCTATCACATTTATAGTCTTCCCCGAAGGCGGAGCCACCATCTTAGTCACCACAGAATGTTCAGCACCTGTGTCGATCATGAAAGAACTTCTCTTTCCCCCTATTGCTACATCGACCATAGGCTCCGCTCGACCAAGTGGGATGGAGCCCAGTCGGTATCAATAGTCTTCCATGATAGTGTCAGCCAGACCCACAAAATCTCTATCCTCTCTTTCTCTAGGTCTCTGCGTGGGTGGATTGTATCTGTCTCCTTGAACACTTCCTCTACTATTCCCATCATTCCCTCTAAAACTTCCTCTTCTTCTATAACTACCACTATAACCTCCTCGTACCCTTCTCTCTCCTTGTCTATCACCTTCATACTGCTCTCTCTGTGGACACTCACTCTTCCAATGTCCCTCCTTTCTACAATACGCACATTAATTCCTACTTAAAGTCCCTTGCTCAGCCTATTCTCGTCTCCTCTATTCACTTCCCTGTCTTTCTACACTTAAGATAGCTACCGCTAGCATATCTGCCTTTTTCCTCATTTTACGCTCTTCCTCCATCTCCCTATTCATATATACTGTATTTGCAATCTCCATTAGCTGTATTATGGACATCCCTACAAATCCCTCTAATTTTCTGTAATTTCCTTTTACTATCACCTTGGGCCTGGCTGACAAATGCTGAGTCTATCATTCGGAAGTTTTCAGGGGCCTCTGGATTAAAGGGAGTATACAACCTATTTGACTCAAGCAGTGTCTAATATGGGACTTCGGCAAGGCTGCCCAATAATAGGTTCCAGTCTAGGATTAGTAAGATAATTTTATTAGTCAGCATTTGGTGGATGAAAAAACGTTTTTTTTTTTTTTTTTTAAAGTGTTAAACCAAAAACCTACCAGTAGGTGTCACCAGAGGGTAATTGTATCAAAATAATCTTTATGGGTCTAATAAGAAAATTCAACTTTTAATATATTTATACATAAAATAAAACCTTATAGCAATAAATATATTAAAATAGGGTAAGCAATCCTACATCTATCTGTTATAAACAATGTATTACCAATGTAACTCCCGAAGATGGCCAGTAGGTGGCTTAGAGTGCCTCCCTAAAGTCAAATGAAACAAATAGACTTTAATTAATTATGTCCTATTTTATTATTACTTATTTTAATCAATGTCCACTCTGCTAGCTAGGCTTGATTAAATCTTTAGTTCTAAGGTAAATTAAACATCTCAGTTTGTAGTTTAGTAAAAAGGGGACATTTTGGACAAAGCTGGGAGGGGCCCATCCAGTAACTAAAAAAACCAATATACCATCTGATACCATTGATCATTGATTAGGGGGAGGGGTAGTACAGAAATACAAGAGTTTGAAACACAGGAACAGATAGGTATGTGGGTAGGCGGGGACAGTAGAGCAGGGAGAGTGCAAATACTGATTATACCAGTTCTTAGCTTGGGAAGAAGAATAGGGGCGTGGCTAATCTGGCTCTGGAGGATGTTTGGGGGGTTGGTAATCAGATGCCAGGGGGGGAGGGGATGTCCAAAGCAGTTGTAATTAAGTCCTTAGTTCTGACCACCATATGGCTACATTGTTTCTCATATGACACAGTTTAATTCACCAAGGCAGTTTTTCAACAATCAGTTTCCAACAGTCAATATATAGAAACTGATCATAGAATTCCAGCCTACTAGTTACAGCCACATGTACACCCTGCACTAAATTTAAGTGAAGACTGCTACATGGAGGCCATGCGGCCACCAGGACAAGCTACTCCCTACTTTTTTTTTTTTTTAAACATACAAGACAAAGCCTTGTGAATCAGAAGATTATTTCAACAGAGCATCTGATTCAAAAAGCTGTACAAATATACACACAGTTTCAACAGTCACACCAATCTCCTTATCACCAGCAACACATTGCGCAGTCACTAGGCCCAAACACACACACAGGATCCTCACATGCTCAACAATATCACGACGTCGCACACACAAAATTAAATCAAAAACCCACCAAAGACTATACACTTATCAATGTAACTATTATTCAAACCATACAACTATCCACGCTATTAATCCATATAAACTAACCGATCACATAACATTTCAACAAATTCATCTCTACAATTATCCGTACTATAAATCAACTCTTGACTAACCAACTATATCACATTCTAGTAACCTCATCTTTACAGTCAGTGGTTATGGTACAGTTAGTAAGTGGTTATAATACAGTTTTAAAGTCACAGATCAGTTAGTAACAGTTATGGTATTATACAAATAACATAAAACAGCAATTGTTAGTAATTTTTACACAATGTCAGTGGTTATGGTACATGTCAGTAGTTATGGTACCGTGCGCTATTTTACAGTTATACACACAATTTACACTCCCACTAGACAGCAGAGCTCTAACTTTCTAGTAGGACATACAAGTTAACCAATTCACCAACTACAATATATTTAACAACATTTACAATAATCCCAACTATTCTAACTGGCCAGCACCTCGAGAGCTTTCGATCTATTTATACACCAGAGATTCGATAAGTTCTTCGCTGCCCAGACACCACGTATAGCGAACTAGAGGGCAGAATTTACACAGTACCCAGCTAGTCTATTAAACTATCAATAAGCTAGTGGCTGGATTTACAACAGAGCACACTTAGTTAAGATAGGGTGAAATCTAGCAAACTATAATATACAACAGAGTATGCTAGTCTCCCGGTCCCCCCGACCTAGCGAACAAAATTTACACCCTAGATACGCTAGTCAAGACAGGACACCGGTGTCCGACATGAGCTATTTACACCAGAACTCAGTCTGACCCAAACCACCTATATTAGACGGGCTGACTACAGAGCGTCTAATTTCCAGATAAGTGTTGCGCTTTCACTTCTTCCTTCTATTGAAGGGGCCAATACCAATAACCGGTTCCAAATATAAAACCCCTTGTGGGTCTACCGCTCTAACGGTATCAATCTCACCTGTTAATTTCTGGACCTGGGTTCACTCATAGACGGAACAATCCGGGACTCACTGCGCAGAAGCCGATGATCTCCTGGACAAAAGGCCAGTGGCGCCGAGACGAAAGGAGGTCCACGCAGTAGAAGTCCAGGATTGTAGCGTAGAAGGTTTGGTAAAAGTTTACCGTCTCAAATCTCTGTGCCAGCTTCCGTGCGATGAGGTTCCCGGCCCAATTGCACCAGAAATGTTGCAGTGTAAGCATGCAGAAGCCAAACACAGAAATATTGGACACAGGTCTTCAGGAAGTAACAGGCCTTTATTCACATTACCGATCGGGTCTCAGATGAACTCCTGTTCCAAAGGATCTGAGAGACATATACTTGTGGCTTGGGACTTTTGTTAACTGCATATCTCCTCCCATACAGTATAACCCCTCCTATATTCCTCAGACCAATCAATGAGCAGAATATAGACTTGTACATCTAGTCAAACCACATGGCCCATCCAAGACAAAGGAAATAAGTGCAATTTCAGTTCCTGCATTCCTGCACATGCTCAGTACACTGATGACAGTATCCTAGCTACATGTAGCTAACCAACTGACACAACATACACATATGCCACATGGAGATTTTGGCCTACTAAATTTTAACCATGCTGGAATCCCATCACAGTGTCTCAGTGTCCCCATGTGTCCCTGCTGCCTTTCCCCCGATCCCTCACTTACCTGAGCTGTAGAGCTGCTGTCTGGACTGTGCTGTGTAACTGCTCCCCCATGGATCAGTGAGTAGTAGAGAGAGGCAGGGATATTCTGTAACTTCCTATCCCTGCCTCTCTCCACACACAGTGACCCCTACTGGCCGGTGCTGGTATTGCAGAGTAATTTCCATTTATTCTGAGAAAATTACCTGCATTTGTATTGCCGGTATTACTGCAGCCTCAAATACCGTCTGTGCCATTAAAATACCAGTCAGGTGGCAAACCTAAGAGTAGTGTGTAAAAAAAAAAAAATTTTTTTTTTTAATGGGCCTATTCCATGGGCCTGGTCCTGGAGCTGCAGCTCCATCAGCCCCTATGTTAATCCGGCCCTGATTTGCCCGGTATGCCCGATGGCCAGTCCGGGCCTGAACACTATAGTAGAAAGCAAGTGTCTCTCACGCAATAAGACCTTCACCATAGGAAAGCATTAAGTCAATGCTTTTAAACTTTGCATGAAGATGTCTAGTGTTGTTTCACTGAGTCAAACTATGACTCTAGCATCAGTCTGGTAGAAAGTAATTAGAAGCAGTCTTAACCCTGTAATGTAACCATTAAATTAAGCAATAGTGCTCCTGGTGACTACAGTGTCACATTTTTTCATGGTCTCTGCTTTCTCTGTATTGTGTAACCATCACAGAGCAGGCAACCTCCAGCACTGTACCGAATGTGGACTCACACCCATTATGCTCAAACAGGTATCATCTCTAGTTAGGATTATGGATGTCTCAGGCTATATTAACTAGCATGCAGTTGGGGTTTATCTTTGCCTATCATAAAATTAAGTTATAAATGACATTGAAGTGGGCATTAAAAGTCATATGTCAGTGTTTGCAGATGACACAAAACTAGGTAGGAAAAAAGGCAGTCTGAATATGTTTGAACTTCTCCACAGAGGCTAAATCGGGAGACTGGGCAGGCAAGGGGCAGATGAGATTCAAAACTGACAAATGCAAAGTGATGCATTGTGGAATAAGGAACCCACATGCCACTTATACATTAAAATGGGGTTGAGTTAGGGATAACATTAAATGAAAAGGGATTGAACAATTATAGATAAACTAGGCAACAGTGCCTTTGTAAGATGCTTTTGTGTATAAAAAGTAATTTTTATTCACGTGATCAAAATACAATTGTACCTCTACTAATCAATGCTAAGATCCTATCTTGAATATGTAGTGCAATTTGGGGGTAATTGCAGAACTAGAAAAGGTGCAGCAGTAAGCTACAAAGCTAGTAAGTGTAATGGAAAACAGTTATTAGGAAAGGCTAGAAAAGCTGGATTTGTTTTCTTTTGAAAAAAAGTTGCCTTCGATGGGATATGATAGCACTATACAAATTTATACAGGGTCAGTGCAAACTGATATGTGCTAACCTGTGATAGGAGTATACCAGAGACAAGAGATCACCATTTGAGACTGGAAGAAATATGTTTTTGCTTAAAGCACAGAAAAGGGTTCTTTATAGTAAGAACAATAAAGATGCAGAATTCTCTGCCTAATGAGGTTGTGTTACCAGATTCTATAGATCGTTTAAATAATGGCTTGAATGTTTTTTTTGCATAAGCAGAAGATGCAAGGATAGAACTGATATGTATGTAAAGCGTTTTTTGATCCAAGGAGAAATCTGATTGCCATGATTGGTTCAAGAAGTAATTTCCCCCTTATTTTGTGGCATAATTGGAAATGGCTATAATTGGGGTTTTGCCTTCTTTTGTATCACAAGCATACAAGAATGGGCATCAGGGTTTAAGCTTCAGGGTCGAACTTTATAGCCTTTAGACTTTTGTCAACCTAGGCAACTATGTATCTATAGTGGATGAGTAAATTATTATAAGTGGAGCCATAAAGGGTTGACCATTAAAGGTACAGTTTAATCTGGTGTAAAAAAAAAAGACCATCCCTGCACTCTCAGCAGGGACCCTGAATTTCAATAGTTCGTATATGCTTATAATTCCAACTTTAGAGTGTTCCTTTAATAATGTTTGAAAAGGCCCAGAGGAGGCGGGCTAAAAGCTAGCCGGATAGGAGGCATGTGTGGGTGTGGTGGGTGTGGTGGAAGTATGGGGGTGTGATCTAGCTAAGGAGTAGGGTGGGGTCATATAAATAGGTGACATTTTGTCTGCTACCTCAGCCATCTTAAATTTAACGGCAAGGTAACTAGTCCTGTTCCTCACTGTGCTAGCCTTTAGTTATTTTGCTTACCTCACGGCCAGGAGCATGGATATTGAAGGCATCCTTGCTGCCCTTAGGGCTGAGGCCCTCCAGGACGGTGGCAGGCACCTGCAGGCCCAGCTGGCAAGGCTGCAGGGTGCCTCCGTGGTAGCTGCTCCCCCTCCCGGCAGCCATGGAGCTCCGCGCCGCCGGGCGCGTCCCCCCACCCGTTATAGCCCCTCACGGGAGGGCCGGGTGGGGGCCAGAAGTAGGAGCCCAGCTGCCGGTCCGCGGGCCGGTTCCCACGCGGCCGCGGCCGGCGCTGACACCAGGCATTCTCCTGCCTCCTCCCCGAGCCCCTCACAGGAAGGCCGGGTGGGGGCTGGAGGCAGGAGCACAGCTGCCGGTCCGCGGGCCGGTTCCCACGCGGCCGCGGCCGGCGCTGCCATCAGCATCCTCCTGTCTCCTCCCCGAGCCCCTCGCGAGCAGGCCGGGTAGGGGCTGGAGGCAGGAGTCAGGCTGCCGGTCCGCGGGCCGGTTCCCACGCGGCCGCGGCCGGCGCAGCCATCAGCCATCCTCCTGTCTCCTCCCCGCCCCTCGCGAGAGGGCCGGGTGAGGGGCGGGAGTGGGATCCCCAGTGCCGGCACGCGTGCCAGGTCCCACGCGGCCGCGGCCGGCACATCTCTCTGCAGCCTCTCTCCTCCTCCCCGAGGCGGTCGCGCAGTGCCCGTCTGGCGGCCGCTGCTCGGGGAGGTGACAGCCGCCCAGGACTTCCCTCATCGGCTCGCGGGCCCTCAGAAGGGCGGCCGCGAGCTCACGGTCGGCTAATCCAGCCCGGCCGGCGCGCCGGGCACCTGATGTGCGCTCTGCCCCCACCGGATCTCGGGCAGGGCGCGCACAGGTTGGGCCTGCAGCCACCCCTTCTGCAAATGTGGTGAGTAGGCCGCAGGCCACCGGGGATTTCGGGCGGGGGTTGGAGGGTTCGGGGGGTAGGGGCCCAGCGCCAGGCCCATCTTTCAACTCTCACAGCCCCCCCCCCTTCTCCTCCTCCCCCCTCTGTCTCCCCTGGGCTTGCCTTTCCTGCACTCCCACTACCCTCATCCGTCCAGCCACTCCCACTACCCTCATCCGTCCAGCCTACCCACTTGTATTCTCCCCCCCCCCTCCCACCTTTACCTAGGGCCCATGCTAACCCCCCTGGGGCTACCTCAGGCATGGCTATCCCAATCCCTGGTTCCCCTGTCCCACTCTCTGGTGCCCCTGTCCTATCTACTAATTTGCCAGGGTTGCCCCCCCCTACTGCGCATCTTCCAGCACCTGGGACGGGTGGGTCGGGTTTTTTCTCACCTGTCCTGTCTTCGCAGATTCTTCCAGGTCAGCTCACTAACCGGTTCCCTGACGCCGAGTCTGGTGTGGTGCTTCATGCGGTCGCAGTTCCCTCGGGCCCGTCGCAGGCTGGTGCGCAAGTCGCGGTTCCGCTCCTACCCTCGAATTCGGCTCCTGCCGGTGAGTATTCTGCTTTCGCCGGATCAGAATCCGGGGGCGCTGGCGCACGCGAGTCGCAAGAATGGGGTTCGGTGCTCCAAGCTATAAGGAATGCTCTTGTAACTCTTGAGCGGGGATCTCGCCCTGGGGCTCCCCCCCCAACAGCCGTGGATAGCCAGCTTCGGGCGGGCTGGGCTAGTTCCGTAGGGTGTGAGGTTGCGGGGGTTGCAGCGTCGGTACCCGACACTTCTACGCAGGTCACCACCCCCCTGGCTTCGGCGCCACCGCTAGTGACATCTGAGTCCTCAGTGAGTCCTACGGGGGACACCGCGGTTGTCTCGGGTTTAGGCGTAGCACCCGCTGCGCATGGGGCAGCGTACATGTGCTGGTCAGGCCCCCTGGGCCTCCACCTGACGCCTGATTTGAGGGCTAAAATAGAAAAAGGAGAATTTGTAGAAATTTTTTCCCTCCTCCCTTTGGAAGATCTTCCTCGGGTGGATACGGATGCTAAAGAGTCTGAAAAAGACAAAGAGAAGTTTTGGTATCGGAAGATTCCGAAAACTTTTGGTAACTGGATTAGGGCTTTTTCTATCCTAGCTAGCGTGATAGGTGAAAAGACTCCCAGTAAATGCTCTTCCCTGTTTTGCTACCAGGACATGATATGGAACGCTTGTCGGGTTTATGGCGGGCTGGGGTGGTGGCGGTATGATGAACAGTTCCGCCAACGTTTGGCGGTTCGCCCTTCCACGAGTTGGGATCAAATGGACATCGGCTTGTGGTTGGCCATCATGACCCGCCCAGCTTCGCATCAAGGGGGCCTTTCGTCCTTTCTTGGGGGGGCCGGCGCTGGGTCCTCATCTTCAGCGTCGGCCACTCAGCGGAAGACTGGGTACTGTTGGCAATATAACGACGGCCAATGTAAGTTCGGTTCCGCCTGCCGCTTCAAGCATGAATGTTCCGGGTGCGGCGGTTCCCACCCAGCATCGAAATGCTTTAAACGAGGCAGGACCGGCGACAAAGGAGATGCCATGGGCGCTAAGGGCGAGGACGCCGGTGGATGTAGACGCGATGCGCCCTTGGCTAAAGCGTTATAGCAATAAGAAGGCGGCTGCCTTGTTATTGGAGGGTTTTGGACAAGGGTTTTGGATCCCTCACCGGGCCCGGCAGGTCTCCGGCTTCTGCCGGAACCTGAGATCAGTTGCCGATCACCCGGGGGTGGTAAGGGAAAAATTGGCTAAGGAAGTAGCGTTGGGTCGCATGGCGGGCCCCTTTCGGGAACCTCCACTTCTCGATTTGAGGGTTTCACCACTGGGAGTGGTGCCCAAAAGGGAACCAGGCAAGTTTAGGCTGATTCACCATTTATCGCACCCACAGGGGGGCTCGGTGAATGATGACATTGCCGCTGAATTGTGCCGCGTTTCCTACGCGTCCTTTGACGCGGCGGTGGATATGGTCAGGGCTGCTGGCCCCGGGGCACTTATGGCAAAAACTGACATTGAGTCGGCTTTTCGCCTCCTACCGGTTCACCCGGAGTGCCACCACCTCCTGGGTTGTATATTCGAAGGTCATTATTACGTGGACATGTGCCTCCCGATGGGTTGTGCGATATCCTGTTTTTATTTAGAATGTTTTAGTTCCTTCATGGAATGGGTAGTTAGAGCGGAATCCGGTTACGATTCCTTGCTTCACTACCTAGACGACTTTTTCTGTGTTGGCCCTGCGCGCTCCCCGACATGCGCGCAACTCCTGCAAGCAGTAGCGGATGTTGCTTGCGAGTTCGGAGTGCCGCTGGCACCAGACAAAACAATTGGCCCTTCTACGTGCCTGTGCTTTCTCGGGATCGAGATTGATTCCGTTGTTGGTGAATGTCGGCTTCCATTGGATAAATTGGCTGATCTTCGGGAGGTGGTGCAAGTGGCGACCGCTTTGCGGAAGATTACGTTGCAACGACTTCAATCCCTATTGGGCAAATCGAACTTTGCCTGTCGGATTATGCCGATGGGCAGGGTGTTCAACCGGCGCCTGGCGGCCGCTACGGCTGGGATTTTGAAACCGTCTCACTTCGTCCGCTTGACCAAGGCACTCAGGGAGGACTTTGGGGCTATTATGGGAAGGCAATGGTGTGCGAAGCCTTGGCCCGAATCGTGGTTCACCTCTGGCCTGACCAAGAACATGGCTTTCTTGGAACTCTTCCCCATTGTGGTGGCTATCCATCTTTGGGGGCCAGAGATCAAGAACAGGCGTGTTGTGTTCCACTGTGACAACCTGGGCGTCGTCCAGGCCATTAATAGGCTAACGGCCTCCTCCCCTCCGGTAGTTCGGCTCTTGCGGCGCTTGGTTTTACAATGCCTGTCTTTTAATGTGACTTGCCGCGCTGTGCATATCCCTGGTGTGGAGAATACAACGGCTGATGCTCTTTCTCGTTTCCACTGGCAGGTGTTTCGTTTGGCCGCGCCGGAAGCGGATACGGAAGGCCTCCTCTGTCCCAGAGAGTTATGGTCCCTTGGCCTGAGCGGATAAGGGAATGGATTCGGTCTTCGGTGTCTGAGGCAACTTGGGTTCGGTACGGTAAGGCATGGGGGGACTGGGTCGCTTTAGAACAAGACCTAGGTGGGTTTGCTTCGACCTCTGCAAGGGTTTAAGGGATCTTACGGTTGCTCTGGTTCTGGGAGGCTAGCGGGTGTTCTCCGGCTACGGTTTCAGGGAAGCTATCTGGTCTTAGTTTCTGGTTCAACTTGGCTAAGGTGCCTGACGTTACCAAGGACTGCATGGTTCGGCTTGCGATGCGCGGCTGGCGCAAGGGCCCACACCTGCGGGATTCTCGGAGGCCAGTTTCTGGCGCTCTGCTAGTAGGTATTGCGTCGGTCTTACCCAGGGTTTGTTTTTCCGATTTGGAGGCACGTTTGTTCCAGCTGGCTTTTACTTTCGCCTTTTTTGGCGCCCTTCGAATCGGTGAGCTTGTGAGCCCTAGCAAACGGATCCCAGGGGGCTTGTTGTTCAACGATGTGTCTGTGGTGTCGGATTCAGTGCGTTTTTTGGTAAGGAGGTCCAAAACCGACATCTTCGGCAAGGGGGCATGGGTTACCCTCCGCGCTATTCCGGGTTCGGCTGTCTGCCCTGTCGCATCCTTTCAGTCTTATTGTCTTGGTCGCCCGGACGTTGAGGACCCTCTATTAATTCATGGGGATGGTTCCTTCCTTTCTCGGTTCCAATTTCTTCGGGTCTTTCGGTTGGCACTCGACCAACTGGGTATTTCGAGTGCAGACTTTGGGGGACATTCTTTTCGGATTGGGGCCGCAACTGAAGCCTCCCGTTTAGGTTTTTCGGACCAGGCCATTCAGAGGATTGGCAAATGGGAATCGGGGAGGTTTCGGTCCTATGTACGGCCCACACGTCTGATCGGTGTCCCCCTTGTGTTTTCTCCACAGGGCCTGGCCGACGGATCTGGTTGATCGGTCATTCTTACATCTACTGGGCTCACCTGCGGGCTGGGGTACGCCCGGGTGGGACACGGCTCGGAATACCTCGGGAGCTGGCGGAGGTCCGGTGGTTCGGGTTCCGGGGCATGAGATGGGGTCAGCTATAAGGTCGTGCAGTTATCCACTTTATTAGGAGCCCCGGACGTCTTGGTGGTGCATCTGGGGGGAAACGATCTGGGGTCACTGCCTGCGTGGGGGCTGGGGGAACTCATCAGGCGAGATTTTGCGCGCTTGCGTGTGCTTTTTCCACGACTTTTTTTTTGGGCGTGCCCTCGGTGCCAGGAAAGGTAGCCAGGGGTTGGCATGTGGAGTTTGAAGGCCAAAGTATCTTGGACGAGGGGGGAGGGCCGATGCCTTGGTGGGGGGTGTACCCTAGAGGTTTGGTGGTACGGTTGGCAAGGACTAGTTTGAATATAAGCATACTTACACCTGAAGTTATTTATGGTTGGTTTATTTACATTTGTTCGTTAATTTATAAATAAAGCTGTGGCCTTTTTTATACCACATATACGTTTCCTAGTTTGATTGGGGGGAATTGAACGGATTTTGGGGATTGTTATGGTTCACAACACACGATAACCGCTACCTACACACAAGGCCCAGAGGAGGCGGGCTAAAAGCTAGCCGGATAGGAGGCATGTGTGGGTGTGGTGGGCGTGGTGGAAGTATGGGGGTGTGATCTAGCTAAGGAGTAGGGTGGGGTCATATAAATAGGTGACATTTTGACTGCTACCTCAGCCATCTTAAATTTAACGGCAAGGTAACTAGTCCCCTCCCTCCCTCCCCTTTTTCGTTTTGCATTGTTTGTCTGTTTGTCATTAACAATTTTTTCTTGTCACAGCCGGCGGGTATGGTCCTTGCCGAACCTATTGGGAAGAGGAGTACAGAAAAAGAAAGATGCTGGGTCGGGTCCCTCCCCTGACCTCGAAAATGTTTTGGGTATTTGGGCGTGCCCTCCGTGCCAGGAAAGGTGGCCAGGGGTTGGCATGTGGAGTTTGAAGGCCAAAGTGAAGGCCAGGTATCTTGGACGAGGGGGGAGGGCCGATGCCTTGGTGGGGGGTGTACCCTAGAGGTTTGGTGGTACGGTTGGCAAGGACTAGTTTGAATATAAGCATACTTACACCTGAAGTTATTTATGGTTGGTTTATTTACATTTGTTCGTTAATTTATAAATAAAGCTGTGGCCTTTGTTATACCACATATACGTTTCCTAGTTTGATTGGGGGGAATTGAACGGATTTTGGGGATTGTTATGGTTCACAACACACGATAACCGCTACCTACACACAAGAGTCTGATGAAAATATATTGATTTAGACTACTGCATTTTGTTACAGGATTAGCCTCCAAGATAAGGCTTACTGTAAACACAAAAAATACAAAACAGATCGGCAGGTCACACCCTATATCAAGCATAGGCAACCTTCGGCACTCCAGATGTTTTGGACTACACCTCCCATGATGCTTTGCCAGCAGTATGTGTGTAAGAGCATTATGGGAGATGTAGTCCACAACATCTGGAGTGCCGAAGGTTGCCTATCCCTGCGTATATGGTTGTTCTAAAAGCGAATTATATAAGTGAGCAAAAAAATATATTATACACATACAGTTCCAGTCACTGTAGACAAACATGTTTGTCTACAGTACATGGAGAACAAACTATTGCTTAACATATTTCAATAACCTGATCGTTACTTTTAATTTCATTATGTAACTAATTATTTGGTTTGTAGTAATTATTTTGGGTGTAGTTTGCTTTCTTTGTCATATTTTAATGTAATAAAGGTAGGAGGACAGTGCCCAAACGTTGCATTGCTAATTCCTGCAGCAAAGTTTTAGCCCAGCAATTAACAGATTTTACTATTTATTTATTTTTTTACATTTTTTATTTTTGTGGTGCGTTTATCATATTACAAACATAGGGTAACATTATGACAGTCATGGTAAAAGAATTAGATAATATTGAGGAACCAGCACAATTTTTTTTTTGTTAAAACATTTAGTAACACACTGGAATGCGACAGCTCAATTCAACAACTGAACAAAAAAGTATAAAACAGTAGGTATGACAGGTGATAAAATTATTAGATTGTAATTCGTCTGGGATGCAACAGATATACCGTCAATTTACGGAGCCAGAATAATAAACAAAAAACAGTGCAATCACCTATACTGGGGACAAAGATACAGATATCCAATGGCTCCAAAGAGCACCAACGCCATACTCATACTCATACTCTTCCTGTCCAGAAACAACAGGGAGGAGGAGGGACACTTGAGACAGTATATTTATTGCAAACAAGAGGTTTGAGCAAGGACACATGAAAGGTATTAGGAATTTTCAAGGAGGCCGAAAGGGCCAGAGAGTACGCAACAGGATTGATCCTACGAAGGACACGAAAAGGTCCAAGGAACCTAGGAGCAAATTTCATGCTAGGGACTTTGAGCCTGATGTTACGAGAAGATAACCAAACCCTCTCACCCACTTGGTAAACAGGGTTGGCACCTCGACGTGTATCAGCATAATGCTTGAAGTGGTCAGCAGCAGTACCCAGGGCAGATTGAACTTTAACCCAGGTATCACAGATGGAAGCCAGACGGTCATCCAAAGCAGGAATAGCCGTATCAGAAAAAAACAGCTGCTAGGACAGTAGGATGCCGGCCATTATTAACAAAAAATGGAATGTGCCCAGAGGAGTCATGGTCAGCATTGTTCCTAGCAAACTCGTCCCATGGTAATAATTCGGACCAATTGTCTTGAGTGCTATTAACGAAACAATGCAAGTATAACTCCAAAGACTAGTTAGCCCTCTCAACTGTACCATTAGTCTGTGGGTGGTAAGAGGATGAAAAAGACAATTCAATCCCCAATTGTTTATTGAAAGCCCTCCAAAACCGGAATAGAAACTGAGAACCTCTATCAGATACAATATTGTGAGGAATGCCATGCAGACGCACCATCTCACCTATAAAGATCAGTACCAGGTTTTGAGATGACGGTAATTTATTGAGAGGGATGAAGTGAGCCATTTTAGAAAAACGGTCAACAACCATAATAGTGGTATAACCATTAGAACTAGGAAGTTCTACAATGAAATCCATAGACAAATGGGACCATGGGACCTCAGGAACAGGAAGAGGTTGTAACAAGCCACAAGGGAGTTTATGAGGTACTTTGGAAACTGCACAAACAGAACAAGCCTGCACATACTCCTTAACACCCTTTCTGAGGGAATCCCACCAGAATGACCTCATGATAGCAGAAGTGGATATATTAATACCTGGGTGACCAGCAGACACATTGTCGTGAAACACCTTCATGGTATTAACCCTTTCCCCCAATGGAACGAACAATTTGTCCTGAGGTTTACCGCAGGGCGCCTGAGACTGAGCCTCCATGATGGAGCCAAGCAGCGGAGAGGACAATGAAAGGATAGTGGAAGCAATGATACATTCCGGGGGAATGATATGGGACTTTTCTTGCTCTTGTATAGACTCAGTATCAAACTGTCTGGATAAGGCGTCAGCCTTGACATTTTTAGAACCATGTCCATAAGTAATAAGAAAATAAAAAAGCGAGAAAGGAACAGAGACCACCTAGCTTGTCTAGAAGACAATCGTTTAGCATCTCCTATGTAATCCAGGTTTTTGTGATCAGTAATGATCAAAAGGGGGTCCTTGGAATCCTCTAAAAGATGTCGCCACTCCTTGAGAGCTAGAATAATGGCCAACAATTCCCTATTGCCAATATCATAATTGAGCTTGGCAGGAGACAACTTTCTAGAGAAGTAACCACAAGGATGCAATGGAGTATCCTGGCTCTCCCTCTGGGAGAGAACTGCCCCTACACCTGTCTCTGATGCATCAACTTCCAGTATGAAAGGTTTACTGGTGTCAGGATGTATCAATATGTCAGCGGAGGCAAACTGAGGTTTGAGAGTTTCAAAGGCTTCTATAGCCTCCTTAGACCATATCGTACTGCTAACCCCTTTGCGTGTCATATTACTGAAGAAAATCCCTTTATAAACCTTCTGTAATAATTGGCAAAACCAATGAACCTTTGAATGGCTTTCAACCCAGTGGGTAAAGGCCATTGTAGAACCGATTCCAGCTTTTTAGGATCCATCTGAAACCCCGAGGCAGAGATATTATATCCCAAAAACTGTACTTCAGATTGGTCAAAGATGCATTTTTCTAATTTACAATAAAGTTGAATCTTTAACAAGGTCTGCAGAACTTGTCTAACGTGATCGTGGTGAGTCTGAATGTCAGGAGAATAAATAAGGATATCCAGTGGCGTACTAAGGGGGGGTGGGGGGAGGCGGTCCGCCCTGGGTGCCAACAGGCAGGGGGGTGCCACCAAAGCTGGCCAGGCTTGGGAGTCAGTGAGCTGTGTGGCTGCACCGGGTGCCATAGCAGCAGGGGTGCCGGACAGCCGACACAGCTCACAAGCAGGGGCAGGGAATACAGCAGGAGACCTGCACTGAGATTTGGGGGCGGAGCCAAGCCAGACGTGGGGGCGGAGCTATATGCAGCCTCACACAGAGGGGAAGCAGGAAGGAGTCCCTACTTCCCCAACTACAGCACAGCTGGGACTGAATCCCCTCCTCCAGCCCAAGCTTACTGTAAGTGAGAGTGTGTGTGCTGTGTGTGTGTATCTGTGATTGTGACTGTCTTTGACTGTGTGTGTGATTGTCTGCTTGTGTGTGTGTGTGTGTGACTGCCTGTGATTGTCTACCTGTGATTGTCTGTGTGATTGTCTGCCTGTGATTGTCTACCTGTGATTGTATGTGTGATTGTCTGCCTGTGATTGTCTACCTGTGATTGTATGTGTGATTGTCTGTGTGATTGCCTGTGATTGCCTGTGTGATTGCCTGTGATTGTCTGCCTGTGATTGTCTGCCTGTGATTGCCTGTGATTGTCTGTGTGATTGTCTGCCTGTGATTGTCTGTGTGATTGCCTGTGATTGTCTGCCTGTGATTGTCTGCCTGTGATTGACTGTGTGATTGTCTACCTGTGATTGTCTGTCTGTGATTGTCTGTGTGATTGCCTGTGATTGTCTGTGTGATTGCCTGTGATTGTCTGTCTGTGATTGCCTGTGATTGTCTGTGTGATTGTCTGCCTGTGATTGTCTGTGTGACTCTGTGTATGTGACTCTCTGACTGATTGTGTGTGTGTGTGTGTGTGTGTGTGTGACTGTCTGTGATTGTGTTATGTGTATGTATGACTGTCTGCCTGTGATTGTGTGTGTCACTGTCTGTGTGTGTCACTGTGTGTGTGTCACTGTCTGCCTGTGATTGTCTGTGTTACTCTGTGTGTGTGTGTGTGTGTGTCACTGTGTGTGACTGTCTGCTTGTGATTGTGGGTGTGTGTGTGTGTGTGTGTGACTGTCTGCCTGTGATTGTGTGTGTGACTGTCTGTGACTGTGTTGTGTGTATGTGTGACTGTCTGTGATTGTGTGTGTGACTGTCTGCCTGCATATTTGACTGTCTGCCTGTAACTGTGTGTGAGTGACTTAGTGTGGGAATGTGTGCATCTGACTGTGTCTGACAGTCTTCGCCCTGCAGTGAGCCGGCAGCCAGGATATGATGTCATCGCGGCCTCGGCGTCATTACAGGGCGTGCGTGCGAGAGATCCCAGCAGCAACCACTGACTACCAGGGACTGAGGATCCACTCCAGCCATTCTAGAGCAAGGTAGGGAGGCTGGGTGGACCTCTTAATTATTAAATGTGTGTATGTATGTAATGTTTGTGTGTGGGTCAGTGATTGTGCTTGTGTGTAGCTGTGATTATGTGTGTGATTGTGTGTATCTCTGCGTATGTGTTTAGTAGATAGCTCCCTTATTTCCTGTCCTCAAATATTGCAATCCCACATAAAGATAACAAATAAGGGATTTATCTACTAAACAACTGAAAATAAGAAAAGGGCTTTTTTTTTATCCTTTAACTGTTTAGTAGATCATTCCCTGAATTGGTGCCCGTATGTGAGATTTCCATATTTAAAGATACCAAATGAGGGTGCTGTTTAGCAGATAGCACCTTATTTGGTGTCGTTAAATATGGCAATCCCACAAAGGATAGCAAATAAAGGAGTTATCTGCTAAACAAAGATTGAAATTAAGAGGTGTCAGCCAGCCCATAACAAGAAATCTGGGTGGCTAATGTGAATTATATGCAAATGTGTAATCAGATGCCAGCATGCAGAACACAGCATGCTGGCATTAGACAGCCAATGGCAGCATATTACCCCATCCCCTAGTGAGAAGTTTTACTGCTCCACCTCCCCCTCCTGTTTTGACTGTGGTATCTTATGTGCCCCCCCATATATATATTGTTCCTAGAGTCACCACGATGTCTGCATGTGTGTCAATGTGTATCTGTGTGTGACTGTGTTTGTGTGTGTATGTCCGTGTATGTGTATATGTGCAGACATATAAAAATCTCGCCAACACTACACACAAATACACTCTTGCATTTCAACGTCAACACTACATACAAACCCCACCATTATATATAACCATACCACTGCATTCAAATACCACACAACACACAAATGCATGCTTGCATTCAAACGCCAACACTACATACAAACACACCGCTACATTCACTCACATATACTCCATACAAAAACATGCATACATTCAAAAACACAAACACTGCTTAGTGCTAAATGCATTAAAACATTTTTTAGTTGTTTTTATATTTAAAGTTGAGGGGGGGGAGCAAGGGGGGGTGCCAAAAATAGGACCCGCCCCGGGTACCAAATGCTCTAGGTACGCCCCTGAGGATATCATCCAGATAGACCAAGACAAATGAGTAAATGTAATCCCTGAGTACATCATTTATGAAATCTTGGAAAACCGCTGGAGCATTGCACAACCCGAATGGCATCACTAGATATTCATAATGTCCAATTCTGGTATTAAATGCAGTCTTCCACTCGTGGTTTTCCTTGATTCTCACTAAATTGTAAGCACTTCTAAGATCAAGATTAGTAAATACATTAGCACCTTGGAGTCTATCAAATAATTCATCAATAAGGGGAATGGGGTAGGCATTCTTAATGGTGATTTTGTTCAATGCCCTGTAATCGATACATGGGCGCAACTCACCGTCCTTTTTAGATACATAACAGAAACCTGCCCTAGTAGGCGAGGGTGATTTTCGTATGTGGCCTTTATTCAATGAATCCTTAATATATTCCTCCATTACTCTACTCTCCTGAAGTGACAGAGCATAGCCTGCTCCCTTAGGTGGCATAGCACTGGGTAGTAAAATAATGGAACAGTCATAAGGTCTGTGAGAAAATAGTGTATTCGACTGAGTTTTCCTGAATACTACTTTAATGTCTTAGTACTGTATAGGGATTTCCAGGTTTTGGGTAATCCAATAGTGCCCACTCTTTTGGCAACATTCAATATACACCTTTCATAACAATCCTTACCCCATTCTAATATTTCCCCATTAGCTCAGTTAATATGAGTGTTATGCTTGTTAAGCCATGGAAAGGCAAATATGATCGGACAGGAAGGGGATGCAATAACCTGAAATGTAATCTCTTACTTATGTAAGGCACCAATGGACAAATTAATGGGTAAGGTTTCGTGTGTAATCAATGGTTGTGAGTGGTCTCCCATCAATAGATTCAACAGCTAGGGGTGGTAGTCTCTCCTTGATAGGTATAGTATTACCTTTAACAAATTGAACGTTGATGAAGTTTCCAGCAGCACCTGAATCAATCAGGGCTTTGCATGAAAAGTTCTTTTTTTCAAAGGAAATAGAATTATCAAGGAGAAACCTATTTTTATCCATTCCAGAGGACGTTTCCATTACACCTAACACCTGTCCCTTTAAGGTGCTTAGGTCGGTAGTTTTCCAGACATATGGAACAATTTTTTCTCATATGTCCTTTTCTACCGCAGTATAGACATAGGCCTTCTTTTCTCCTATATTATCTTTCTGCTTCTGACAGTCTAGTGACCCCCAACTGCATGGGTTCGGGTTCGAACTGTACAGGAAATTCAGGGACAATAGGTTTGGAGAAGTGGGGTGCTAAAGGCATATTCATGTGTCTTGTCTTGTTTCTAGTAGCTTCTCTGGTTTTCAATCTATTATCATTTGCATGACAAAAGTGATAAATTCATTAAGCTTTTTGGGTAAGTCTTTGGTGGCAATCTCATCTTGCATAGTTTCAGATAGTCCCCTTTTAAATGCAGAGATTAACCCACTATTAGTCCAGTCTACCTCGGACGCTAGGGTACCAAATTCTATGGCATACTCCAAGATAGACCGGTTCCCTTGTCTGATATGCATCAGGGCAGTAGAGGCGTCTTCCTCCCTGCCTAATGGTTCAAACATAAGTTTAAATTCCGTAACAAACTTCTGGTAATTGTGTGCCACACTCCTATTACTCTCCCATAATGGATTGGCCCAAGCTAAAGCTTAACCTTTTAATTGATTCATCAGGTAACCAATTTTAGCTCTGTCTGTGGGAAAAGATCCCGGTGAGGCCTCAAAATGATACTCTATTTGGTTAAGGAATCGCCGTCATTCTTGGAAATTACCATCAAAATGCAGAGGAGGAGATAGATAGAGCGATAGCTGGTGCCTTGTATACTATAGGCGGAGGTACACAAGGCGGAGGTGAGACAGTAGGAGCAGCCACAGGTTGCATATGCGCTGTACGGGTAAGTAGCGTACTGAAGGCCCGGGCAAATTGATCCATGCGGTGATCATTCTCCTCTAGTTTCCTTTTGCAAGCAGCTATGTGCTTACACAATTCTACAGGATCTATGGCCCTGTCGTAATGTCAGGATTACAGAATGATTCAGCACGTCGAATTGTGTAACTCAGAGGACTGATAGGTAACCAGGGCCGGACTGGCCGACCGGGATACCGTGAAATTCCCCGGTGGGCCGCGGCACCTGGGGCTGGGCTGACAGCCCTATTCATCACTGGCCAAGCTCCTGTAATCCCGGCCGGCCCGAGCAGTGCGGCCGCACACGGTCGCATGGGAGCAGCTCGCACATGGCCGGCCGGGATTAAAAAATATATATATATATTGCAGCGGGGGCAGAGCTTACCGGGGATGGGGGCGGAGCTAAGCGACAGGTGGGGGCCCTGGTAATTGCAGCATAGGAAGCATAAGGAGTCCCTGCTTCCCCCAACAAGCAGTCTCCAGGAGCTCCAAGCAGGAGGTAAGAGGTAGGTCAGTGTGTATGTGTTTGACTGCCTGTGAGTGTGTGACTGTCTGCCCGTGTGTGTGTGACTGACTGTGTGTGTGTGTGTGACTGACTGCCTGTGTGTGACTGACTGCCTTTGTGTGTGTGTGACTGACTGCCTGTGTGTGTGACTGTCTGCCTGCGTGTGTGGCTGTCTGCCTGCGTGTGTGGCTGTCTGCCTGACCATATGTTTGTCAGTGAGCTTGTCTGTAGTGAGCATGTGTGTCAGTGAGCTTGTCTGTAGTGAATCTGTGCGTTAGTGAGCTCTTCTGTAGGGCGCATGTGTGAGACAATGGACTTATCTGTAGAGAGAGTGTGTGCGCATCAGTGAGCTTGTCTGTAGTAAGCTTGTGTGTGTATATCAGAGTTTGTGTGTGTACCAGTAACCTTTTCTGTGTGTCATTGAGATTGTCTGTCAATGAGCCTATTTGTGTGCATCAGTAAGATTGTCTGCATGTGAGTATGCTTTACTGTATGGTTTAATTACCCTGAAGGGACTAATATTTTGAATTAAAAAAAAAAATACTAGAGAGAGCGAGATATGTGTGTGTGTGTGTATATGTATGTATGTATGTATGTATATATATATATATATAGCACAATGACTTATGGGGCTGGCATAGATTTTTTTTTTCCAGGGCTGCTTCGTATCCCCAGTCCGGCCCTGATAGGTAACGTATATCGGACCTTAGAATGGCCGGACTAACATACTAAAGAATAGTCAGGAATAGCTGAGGTCAAGGGAAACAGAAGGGAAATAACCAGCATTACCAGAATCAATAACACGCTCTCGGACAACCACAAGGGAAACCACGACAGGGCACTGTGCAGGATGAGAACTGGGCCTAAATACCCCTCCTTTAGATCTGATAGGCTGTAACTGGCCCAAAGGCAGTTACCAGGTTTCCATTTGCATAATTGCTGCTCAGCATTAACCCTTCTTTGGATTTGGTTTCTGCTCAGCACAACTTTTCCTGTGTGGACAGTAAATGCCATTAAGCACATTTTTATAAGTGGATGAATACGTGACAACAGCTCCCTCACCACCTAGAATGCGATTTCAGCTGTCTCCCTCACAGCAACCCCACTGGACCCCAGGGACAGATCCACTCCAGTTCTCCAGATAGGTAAATAAGTGAATGTGTGAGTGTTTGTCATTGAGTGTGTGAGTGCTTGTGAATGTGTCTGTGTCTGTCAGTAAATGTGTGTGTGTGTGTGTCAAATCAGTAAGACTGTGTCTGTCAGTGACCTCTGTGTGTTTGTCATTGAATGTGTGTGTGACTGTCAGTGTGTGTGTTTGTCTGTCAGTGAGTGGGTCAGAGATTATGTGTATGTCAGTGAGTGCATGTGTATCTGACAGTATGTTCGTGTCAGTGTGTGTCTGTCGTGTGTGTTGGTTAAACAGTGTGTGAGACAATGATGGTCTGTCAGTAAGTTTATGTCAGTGTATGTGTATCAGTGACGGCATGTTGCCTGTCAGTCTATCCCACACCCTGCCCCCAACACTGTCATGTCTGACTCAAAAATCCTGTTTAAGTTAAAGGATCACTATATGCACCCAGACCACCTCAGCTCAATGCAGTGGTCTGGGTGCCAGGTCCCTCTAATTTTACCCCTGCAGCTGAAAACATAGCAGTTTCCAAGAAACTGCTATGTTTTACTGAGGGTTAATCCAGCCGCTTCTGCGATTCTTACTGTGAAAATCACAGCGAGAAGACGCTGAAGTCCATAAGAAAGCATTGAGTAATGCTTTCCCATTGGCGGTTTGAATGTGCGTGCGGCTCTTGCTGTGCATGCGCATTCGGCGCTGACGTCAGCCTGAGGAGGAGAGGTCCCCAGCGCCAAGGGAGCCTGGCACTGGAGAAAAAGTAAGTGGCTGAAGGGGTTTTAACTCCTTCAGCCCAGCGGGAGGGGGGGGGGACCTAAGGACTACATAGTACCAGGAAAACGTTTTCCTGGCACTGTAGTGGTCCTTTAACCCCTTAAGGACTGAGCCAAATGTACACATTGTGATCAAAACAAAACGTAAACAAAAACTTGAATTTGCGCTATATGTCTGTTCACCTCTTTCATATTATGTGCACCCACACTTATTATATATCATTTTATTCAGGGGAAACTGGGCTTTCATTTAACATCAAATATTTAGGTATAAAACATAATTTAATATGAATAAAATATAAACAAATGGGAGAAAATGGGTATGTCCAGTATTTTTTAGTAGCTACTTCGTCCCAAACACTGGCCAAAGTTAGTGTTCATATTTGTTTGTGTGTGAAAAATGCAAAAAACTAATTTGAACGCCAATTTTGACCAGTGTTTGTAACTAAGTAGCTACTAAAAAAAAGACTGGACATACCCCATTTGCAATACCTTGGGTTGTCTACTTTTGCAAATGGAATGCCATCATGGGGGTAATTTTCATTCCTGGGCTACCATACGGTCTCAAAGGCAACATAACCAACCTGGCGAATTTCAATGTGAAAAAACTGAAACGCATGCATTATGGTTGACTCTGTAACTTTTGAAAACACCATAGAACCTGTACATGAGGGGTACTGTTATACTCGGGAGACTTTGTTGGACACAAATATTAGTGTTTCAAAATAGTAAAACGTATCACAACAATTATATCGTCCGTGTAAGTGACATTTGTGTGTGAAAAATGCAAAAAATGTCACTCACTGATGATATCATCATTGTAATACATTTTACTGTTGAAACACTAATATTTGTGTTAAGCGAAGTCTTCCGAGTAAAACAGTACCCCCCATGTACAGGTTTTATGGTGTCTTGGAAAGTTACAGGGTTAAATATAGTGCTAGCAATTATTTTTCTGGCACTCATACAAGCCAAATAGGAGATTTTGTACTAAATTGGTCACCTATCAACCATAAAGTTATGTATGCATATGAATGGAAAAAATATAGATTGTCCTTGGTATAATCCTAGACAATGTTTTGATTTGATGATAAAAGTAATATCTAACATAAAAACATGTTTAACCGAGATTCTGCTGAGTTTCTATATTAAAACAGGTTTCTCCTGTATTCAAGGGGTTTCGCAATCATTTGCAATTGAAAACTGTATATATACTTCACATCTCTCTTACACCTCACCCTTCATTTTAAAGGGACACAATAGTCACCAAAACAACTTTAGCTTAAGAAAGCAGTCTCAGTGTACAGCGCACGGGGGTCTGCACGCCTTGGAGACCCATCGGGTGGCCCATGTACTTAGGGCCACCCAACGGGTATTATTTTTTTTATTGCTAAACAGGGGACGGGGAGGCGCTGCATCCCTTTAAGAGCTTGACCGGCCCCTGTAATATCGGCCGGCTGGGAGGAAGTAGTAATGCAAAGGTTTTATTATTCCATTTAACACTTCACAGGAGGCGTCGTTTGCTCCTAATTTGTTATCAGTTCGCGGTAAGGAAGTTATGTTGGCGGCTAAGCTGCAGAGGAAGCTGAATTGGGAAGTGTGGCAGGTTCTTTTTCTTTCCCTCCGTTCGATAACTTGCAGGTATTCGCGTTGGATTTGGTTTCCGAAGAAGGAACCGGGTTCTTATTGTCTCATTTACCATTTATCCTTCCCTGCTGGATCTTTGGGGAATGATGGCATGTTAAAGGATGATTGTCGGGTTCGGTACACGTCCTTTGATTGGGCATTGGTTCATCTGACTGGACCTGATGGTGAAGTCTGACATTATATTGACATTTCGCTTACTGCCTGTTCACCCGGCTTGCTTTCATTTGTTAGGTTGTCAATTTCCAGGCAACTTCTTTTTTGACATGTGCCTTTCTATGGACTGTTCAATTTGTTGTTATTATTTCTAATTGTTTAGCTTCTTTTTGGAATGGGTTGTTCAGCATGTGTCGGGTAGTTCCTCCTCTCTTCTTCGTTACCTTTTCTCACAGGTTTTAATGGGTGTATACGTTTTGGCGAGCTGAGTTGATATCTAATTTGGCCTTAGAGTTGTTCATGGATGCTTCTGAAATGGTCGGTTTTGGGCATATTTTAAGGGTCAGTGGTGCGCAGACTGCTGGCCCACAGCATGGACAGAGGTTGATTTAATCCGCAACCTCATGTTTCTTGAATTGTTTCCCATAGTGCTGGCAGTTGAACTATGGATTTCGAAATTGGCGAACAGGCAAGTTATTTTCCCAACAGATAAGATAAACGTGGTACATGTTGTGAATCGGTTATCATTGGGTTTGCTTCCACTCTTGGCTTTATTGTGTCAGCTGGTTCTGTGTTGTTTGAAATTTAACATTTGGTTCCAGGTGGTACATGTCACAGGTGAATCTAATAAACAAATAGTAGGGTCGCACTCAGTCACAATATACCAACACAGGGTGCTACTGAGCAAGGGTCAGCAAACTCCAAGAGATACGTGGTAAAGAAAAAAATCTCAGGCACTCACTGTACTTGGTTCCAGGCAGATTTATTACAACTTTTCTACCTGAACACGTCTTTATCAAGTTTGATAAAGACCAGTTCAGATCGAAACATTGTAATAAATCTGCCTGGAACCAAGTATAGTGAGTGTTCCCGGGGTTTTTTTCTTTATCCGGGTGAATCTAATGTGATTGCTGATTTATTTTTCTCGCTTTCAGTGAGATCGCTTTCAGGCTGCTTATGGAGCCTTGATTTTGGAGTTTGACAGAGCGGATTAGGGAATTCGTGGCTCTGTCTTCATAGAAGGCATACTGGATGGTGTGGGAGCAATAGCTGGCATCTTCAGTAGGGGAATTTGCTCTTTCTTCTGTTGAGGGTAGGTTGTGCTCTACGCTGTCTTTTCTTTTGTTTTTGTGCTCTCTGGGTGTGTTGGTGTCCTTGGCAGAACGGGGTATTGCGGCCCTTGCTTCCTGTTGCAATTTATGAGCTGGAAAGATGTCACCAAGATCTTTGTGTTGCAGTGGTTCTTGCGTGGTTGGAGGCGGGAACAGGTAGTGGATGTTGGTCTTGTGATTTCCGTTCCCTAGTTGTAAGATTTCTGTAGAATGTTATCATTCTTTTTTTTTTTCTTAATTTGAGGAGCTGCTGTTCCACGTAGCGTTTTCCTTAGACTTCTATGCTTCTATGCTCCCTTGCACATTGGTGAGTTGGTTGTGCCCAGGGCTAGGACTAGGGTAGCACTTCTCCTGGAAAATGTCTTTTGGAGTTCAGACATGGTGGATTAGGTGGTGTAATACCAGGTTGTGGTTGGCTGGGTGGTGTGGATTAGTGATACTTTGGGTGAGTGGTGTCGCTGGTTGTGTACTATTTGAGGGTTCATCCTGGTCTGTGGGGTTCTTCTTGCTTCATGGGGATGGTTCAGGGCTCACTAACTAATAGTTCTCTAGTGTATTAAAAGTGGCTTTGTGCTCCCTGGTGCTGAAGGATGGTTGGTACTCTGTTCATTGGTTTCATCTGTTCTGGCAATTCAGTGTTTTGGTCGCTGGAGGTCCTGTAGGTTTAGCCTGTATGTTCATATGCACCTTTTATGAGGTGCACGGGGGTCATTAACATTTTGTTTGTTTTAGTTCTGATCATTTTGTTTGGATCCTAGGTAATTAATTTGTTTTTTTGGCAGTATGTCAGTCAGAGGAAAGATCATATGGATGGTGCACGAGTGAAGGGGGCACTATAGAATTAGAATATACAATTTTGTGGAGAGATAGAAACCCACAGATGGGCTGGGAGTGGGGCAAATAGCCACAGAGGGACAGAAGAGGCAAAAGAGACAGACAGGGGAAGGGGCAAAAGTGACAGACTGGGGCTTGGGAGAGAGCCACCCAGAGGGACTGGACGGGCACAGGAGTTGGAAAGGGGAGAATGAGACACACAAAAAAACTGGAGTTAGAAAGAGACATACAAATATTCTGGGGTAGTAAGAGGCACAAAGAGGCTGTTGGGAAAAAGAGGCACACAAAGGGTCTGGCTTAAAAAGAGACACACAAGGCTGGGGTAGAAAGAGACGCAGAAAGGGGCTAGAGGGAAGTAATTGACACACAAAGGGTGGGGTGAAAAATGGGGGATACGATATACTAAAGGGGGTTATAAGACAAAACAATGAGGATAAGAAACACAAAAGGGGTAAAAAATTTGAGGGGGAATTAAGGGACACACAGTTAAAGATACATAGTTTGGGGAAAGAGGGGGGGGGGGCAGCAAAATATCTCTTCACCTTTGTAGCCAAAAATCCTTACATCAGCCCTGACTTTGGACTTAAATTCACTTTGAATTCTCACTTCAATGAAAAACCTCTTCTGCGTTTTCTTCTTAATAATAAATATTGTCTTGTATTACTACTGACATATCCTGAAAATGTATTTCGATTCCATGTGTAGGTTTCAAATATTTCAAGTCTGAAGAAAATGATAGATACAAAACCCAACACTAATTAATGAAATACTCAAAGAACATGTTAACACTTTAATTATATGAAAAGTATAAATCGTATGCTTACTATAAGCAGGTCATGGTCTATTTCATATTATGAGCTTCTTGATCATCTAAATTGGTATATTCAATACTAAATGTTTTTATTTTCAGTTGCTAATTGTAGAGAGAGAAGGGATTCAACTGAAAAAAGTTTCAACACAAAAATGGGACATGACAGGGATGCCCCCTTGTCTTTCTCCTGTTTTCCCTAACTCCGGAACCTTTTCTGAAGGAGGTCAGACAGGACTAGGGTATTATGGGGTTCATGGTAGATCAGTAGGAGCATAGGGTGGCAGCCTTTCCAAATTACATGGTTTTCTTTATATAACGCCCGCTGGTGACACAGCTGGATCTGATGTCGTTATTTGCCCTGGGCATTTGGGGGGGCGGCGTTTTTTGCCGCCCCCTGAAAAATGCCGCCCAAGGCAAATGCCTTGTTTGCCTCGCGGCTAATACGCCCCTGCTCATATGGCCAGATGGAATGAGAATTGTATAACACGGTTCGGTAGGATGAACACCGTCAAAATGAATCTGCTCCTGCGGCAGTTGTACCTTTTTAAAACCATTCCTATTAGCATACCACGGCTTCTTTTAAATTAAGAACAACGACAATGCTCCAATATATCTGGGAGAAAGGAGCGTCTAGAATCAGGAGGACACAGCTCATCCTCCCATTATTGGGAGGGGCTGGAGATGACCCAGCTGTCATGGTCCATATTGGTACCAATGACAAAGTCAGAGGAAAATGGAAGGTCCTAAAGAATGAGTTCAGGGAACTAGGAAGTAAGCTTAAGAAAAGGACCTCCAAGGTAATTTTTTCAGAAATATTACCTGTGCCGCGCGCTACAGCAGAAAGGCAGCGGGAGATTAGAGAGGTCAATGCGTGGCTAAAGTCTTGGTGCAGGAAAGAGGGTTTTGGGTTTTTAGAGCACTGGGCCGATTTTGCGCTTGGGTACAACCTGTATAGTCATGATGGATTGCACCTAAACGGAAGAGGGTCTGCTGTGCTGGGGGATAGGATGGCTAGAAGGTTGGAGGAGATTTTAAACTAGTGGTAGGGGGGGAGGGTCAAAGCAATCTAGAAAATGGAGATATGATGGAAAAGAGATGGGCTTTAGCTCAGAACAAAGGGGGTGGAGATGGGGGGAGGGGAAAACTCAGAACAGAGGAGGTATGTAATATTGATAATTCACAAAAAGTACAAAAGACTCATGATAATATTAAATGTATGCTTACTAATGCAAGGAGCCTATATAACAAAATGAGGGAACAAGAGGCAATAGCATACACTAAACAATATGATATAATAGGCATAACAGAAACATGGTGGGATGAGACACATGACTGGGCAGTTAATTTAAATGGGTATACGTTATTTAGGAAGGATAGGAAAAACAAGAAGGATGGTGGGGTATGTTTATATGTCAACCGTGAGTTAAAGTCAAATCTTAGGCATGTGGAGTGTGACGAGGAAAAGGTGGAGGCTTTATGGGTAGATATCTGCTTGGGGAAAACAAAGGGAAATCAATTATTGGTTGGGATATGTTATAAACCACCTAATGTAAATATTAATGAGGAAGAACAGCTGTTAGAGCAAATTGAGAAAGCTGCAAATCGAGGTAACACGTTAATTATTGGAGATTTTAATTATCCAGACATAAATTGGGAAAGAGGGACTAGTACTTCAGCAAGGGGAATCAGGTTTTTGAATGTGTTAAATGACACCTTTATGTCACAACTGGTACAAGCACCAACTAGACAGGATGCTTGTCTGGATCTTGTCATAACAAACAATGTTGATCTTTTAACCAACATTCAAGTAGGGGAGCATTTGGGAAATAGTGATCACAATATGGTAAATTTTGAAATAAACTCAAAAAAGCAAAAGCAGGTGGGGTATACTAAAACATATAATTTTTAAAAAGCCAATTTCAATAAGATTAGGGCAGCTCTACAACATATCGACTGGCATAAACTCCTTAGTGATAAAAACACTGAGGATAAATGGAAACTGTTCAAACATATATTAGAAAGGTACATTTCTCAGTATGTACCATTGGGTAATAAATATAAAAAAAACAAATTAAAACCAATGTGGCTTAGTAGAGAAGTAAAACAAGAGATTAAAAATAAGAAAAGGGCATTTAAAGCATTTAAATCAGACAAATCAAAGGCATCCTATTTAAGATATAAGGAAGCCAATAACACTTGCAAAAGGCAATTAAAGTGGCTAAACTAGAAAATGAGAAATTGATAGCTAAAGAATGCAAAACCAACCCCAAAAATTTTTTCAAGTACATCAATTCTAAAAAAACAAAAAATGAAAGTGTAGGTACACTTGAAACAGAGTTGGGTTTATTAGCTAATGAAGACCAGGAAAAAGCAGAAATTTTAAATAACTATTTTCTTCAGTATATATTAATGAGGATCCTATGGTAAGAGATATGCAAATGTTTGCTGCAAAAAACTTGCAAATAACTTGTGATTGGATAACTCGAGACAAGGTGCTACAGCTATTAAAGAAAATTAATGTAAATAAAGCTCCAGGGCCTGACTGTATTCACCCACGAGTACTTAAGGAGCTAAGTGGGGAAATGAGTGAACCTCTGTATTTAATTTTTCAAGATTCTTTTGTTTCAGGTGTTGTACCGGAGGATTGGAGGAAGGCAGATGTTGTTCCTATATTTAAAAAGGGTACAGAATATTTGATAGAGTTCTAACCTCAACATATGAGGAAAGGGATTTAGGGGTGATTATTTCTGATGACTTAAAGGTAGGCAGACAATGTAATAGAGCAGCAGGAAATGCTAGCAGAATGCTTGGTTGTATAGGGAGAGGTATTAGCAGTAGAAAGAGGGAAGTGCTCATGCCATAGTACAGAACACTGGTGAGACCTCACTTGGAGTATTGGACGCAGTACTGGAGACCGGATCTTCAGAAGGATATTGATACCTTAGAGAGGGTTCAAAGAAGGGCTACTAAACTGGTTCATGGATTGCGGGATAAAACTTACCAGGAAAGGTTAAAGGATCTCAACATGTATAGCTTGGAGGAAAGACGAGACAGGGGGATATGATAGAAACATTTAAATATATAAAGGGAATCAACACAGTAAAGGAGGAGACTATATTTAAAAGAAGAAAAACTACCACAACAAGAGGACATAGTCTTAAATTAGAGGGACAAAGGTTTAAAAATAATATCAGGAAGTATTACTTTACTGAGAGGGTAGTGGATGCATGGAATAGCCTTCCAGCTGAAGTGGTAGAGGTTAACACAGTAAAGCAGTTTAAGCATGCGTGGGATAGGCATAAGGCTATCCTAACTATAAGATAAGGCCAGGGACTAATGAAAGTATTTAGAAAATTGGGCCGACTAGATGGGCCGAATGGTTCTTATCTGCCGTCACATTCTGTGTTTCTATGTTTCAAAATCCTTGCCTGGAAATTATAGACCCGTGAGCTTAACTTCAGTAACTGGGAAAATATTTGAAGGGCTATTAAGGGATAATATTCAGGAATTCATTGGGAAGAACTTTGTTACTAGCAATAATCAGCATGGTTTTATGAAACATAGGTCATGTCAAACTAACCTAATTGCATTCTACGAAGAAGCAAGTAGAAGTATAGATCAGGGTGTTGCAGTGGATGTGATCTACTTGGACTTTGCCAAGGCATTTGATACGGTTCCTCACAATAGGTTAGTCTTCAAACTAAAAGAAATTGGTCTAGATGAATATTCCTTTACTTGGGTAGAACATTGGTTTAAGGACAGAGTACAACGAGTTGTAATTAATGGTAAATTTTCAGGCTGGACAAAAGTGGTAAGTGGTGTCCCTCAGGGTTCTGTTTTGGGACCACTTCTATTTAACATATTTATAAATGATCTTGAAATAGGCATTGAAAGCCATGTATTAGTGTTTGCAGATGACACAAAACTTTGTAAAGTAATAAAATGTGAGCAGGATATTGCTTTGCTGCAGAGAGATTTGGATAGACTGGGGGACTGGGCACCAAAATGGCAGATGAAATTTAACATAGAGAAATGCAAAGTTATGCACTTCGGGGTTAAGAATGCACAAGCAACTTACACACTAAATGGTAGTGAATTAGGGATAACCACACATGAGAAGGATTTGGGAATTGTTATAGACAACAAATTAGGCAGCAATATGCAATGTCAATCTGCAGTTGCTAAGGCCAGTAAGATTTTGTCATGTATAAATAGGGGCATAAATTCTCGGGATGAAAATATAATTTTGCCTCTTTATAAATCGCTGGTAAGACCACACCTTGAATATGCTGTGCAATTTTGGGCGCCTGTTCTAAAGAAGGATATCATGGCACTGGAGAGGGTCCAGAGACGAGCTACAAAATTGATAAAAGGAATGGAGCATTTTAGTTATGAAGAAAGGTTAAAAAAATTAAATCTGTTTAGTTTGGAAAAACGGCGCCTGAGAGGGGATATGATAACTTTATACAAATATATTCGGGGCCAGTACAAACCTTTATCTGGAAATCTATTCATAAACAGGGTTATACATAGGACACGAGGTCACACATTTAGGCTGGAAGAAAGGAGATTTCATCTAAGGCAAAGGTTTTTTTACAGTAAGAACAATAAGGATATGGAATTCTCTGCATGAAGAGGTGGTTTTGTCAGAGTCCATACAGATGTTTAAACTGAAATTGGATAAATACTTACAAAAACATAACATACAGGGATATAATTTCTAATTAGTGGGGTAATAGCTGCTTGATCCAAGGAGACATCTGACTGCTATTTTGGGGTCAAGAAGGAATTTTTTCCTAGTTTGTGGCAAAATTGGAAGTGCTTCAGACCAGGTTTTTTGCCTTCTTTTGGATCAACAGCAACAACATTTCTGAGGAAGGCTGAACTTGATGGACGCAAGTCTCTTTTCAGCTATGTAACTATGTAACTATGTAACTATGTGTTACAAAAGGAATCTGTAGCTGAAGGCTGTATATTTCCATGTAAGATATTACTATATGTTTGTTAAATAAATTTCAGTCAGCTGTGAAGGTCACAGACGAGTGAAACGCGTTTTGGCTGATTTTGGACTTTTATTTGGATTTCCAATTTTTATTTTATATTTTATAAACCTAGAATATTGTGTTTTTATTTGTAATCAATAAATTTACCAGTTATTCCAAACCAAGTCCTTGGAGCCTCTAGGAACCTTATTGGCGAGTGCCATCCCAAGAAATTGGCACACTGCTGATCATCCTTAGAGCCAGGAACTGAAGGCTCTTAAAAAGGTGAGCGTAATACTTACCATAAGTATATCAACTGCAGTTCTGCACTGTACTATACATCTGGTCTTTTTCTTCTCTTTTCTGTGTCTTTGGAGGAACATCATTGAGGAAGTGGTGTCTTGCTGCCCAAAGAGCAAAAAGGTTTATTTTACGGAGCCAATACTACATAGGCTCCAGCCCATGTGAGTGGTTCTAGTTATTCACTTTACCATCCATCACTGTCAAAGACCATCTGCACTATATATCTCTATGTTTTTTTCTTTTTATATGTACCTCCAAATGTATATTCCTAAGTGTGTTACTACACTCAATTGATAGAGTAATTGATAGAGTAAGTGGACCCCTCCACTATTTTACATTTATATAGCACTCCACTAATTGGTATATATTTTATACCATACATTCTTTGAGTATTTAAGATTGATAGTGAAAATAAGGGTATTCCACTTTATGTGTTGAGTTGCTTTTTGTTTAGGCACTATGTTGTATCACTTACTATCCCTGAAAAGAGTTAGTTTTCTGTTTTCGTTAAATAGATTTTATGTCTACATCTAATCTGGGGCCTTTCTATTTATATATGCTGGGAGAGAGGTTATTTGCCAGAGTGAATATTGGATAACCATCACCACTTTAAAAATGCTTTTACCTGAGCCAGTTCTTACAGACTTTAATAAATGTGAGTGGGATGTGAATATATCACCTTATATACATATATGATATTGGTTGTTCCTTGACGATCCTGCTCTATGTCAAGTTAATTTCTTACAGCATTTTGCAAAGAACAAACCTGATTAGGTATTAATTTATTCTGCACTTGCACCTTAGATTGCATGTAGAGTGCGCCACCCACTGTTTTTCTGTGTTTTTATTCTGTATTTGGGGGATTGGGTGAATAATTCCCATCCGGGAATTGGCGGCACCTCCTTAGTGCCACTATTATTGCACATTCTATGTTTTTCTGTACTTTCTGTTATTCACTAGTGCAATATAGGCTGCTTGCAATTATGAGAATTGAGCATGCAAATGAATCTAATTACGTAAGCAAAAGGCTATACAATGCATAAAATTTGTAATGGTGTCTGGAGAGTCCATTTAAGCAGTGTTTTACAATGTGTAAACAAATTACACAAGTAATGCTGAATACAATTAGACACAGTGGCGTACATACCGGGGTTGCAGGGGCCGCGGCTGCGACCGGGCCCGGCCCACCAGGGGGCCCGGCCGCCCTGCGACCCGGTATGTACCCACTGTGGCCAGCATCTTCTCCTGGGGGGCCCAGGAGCCGGCCACCTCAGGGCCCCCCGAGGCTGGTCCTGGTATCACCCGGCTGGCGGGCGCACGAGGGAGTGCTCCCTGCCCAGCTCCCCCGCGCCACGTACTGATGGAGGAGCCGGAAGATGACGTCATCTTCCAGCTCCAGCATCAGTACGCGGCGCGCGAGGGAGCTGAACAGGAAGCACTCAGGGAAGAGTGCTCCCTCGTGCGCCCGCCAGCCAGACAGCCAGCCTGCCCGGTGACCGGCCGACCAGCAACACCACTGGACCCCAGGGAATCCCCTCAGCACTCCCAAAGGTAGGGAGCCTGGGGGATGAAATTTTTTTTGTGTGTGTGAGTGTGTGTGTTAGTGTTAGAGTGTGTGTGTTAGTGTGAGAGTGTGAGTGTTTTAGTTTGTGTGTGTCAGTGAGTGTGTTAGTTTGTGTGCGTCTGTTAGTGAGTCTGTTTGGTGTCTGTTAGTGAGTGTGTGTTTTGTAAGTGAGTGTGTATGTATGTCTGTCACTGAGTGTGTGTCTGTCAGTAAATGTGTGTGTCTTTTAGCTAGTGTGTATGCGTCTGTTCGTGAGAGTGTGTCTGTTAGCTAGTGTGTATGGGTCTGTTCGTGAGAGTGTGTGTGTCTTCAGCACTTACCTTTCTCCAGCGCCGGACTCCCTTGGCGCTGGGGATCCCTCCGCTCCGATCCGCCTCTCAGCTCCGTGGAAAATACTCACGGGGGCTACAGTGGTTTGGTAGGTTTGAGCTCATTGGTGGCTGCGAACCTGTGGGTGTAGGTGTGTCATGGTATACCCCTACAGTTTGTTATATATTGGTAAGAATCCACTTGGTTGGTGTGTTATGTATGTATTATTATTGTTATATTATGGTTCATATTCATGTTTGAAGGTCATTGCCAGGGTTATTACATTTGGTGGGAGAGAGGCATTTTAGTATGTGTGTTTAGTATGTGTGTTAGGTGTTGGCAATGACCTTATGTTTTACAATGTTAATAAAGCTGTGGACAACATTTTTTCCAATGTTAAAATGGTAGTCTGTGTTTTATTGGGAATGGGTATTAAGGATAAGCTGGATATGCCGAGAAAGGCAACTTTGCGCATATCAAGAAGAGCCAATCCACAGCTTTCCTATAGGAAAGTATTGGGAGGCTATTGCGCAGGTGCGGAAAAATGCTGCGCTGCACCAATCAGTATCTTCTATGGGGAACATTCAGCATCTCCATGCACACTGTGCAGCACTTTACTAGGAAGCACATCTAGTGACCATCTGAGTGACTGCCACTGGAGGTGTTCATAATCTGCAATGCAAACACTGTCTTTTCTCTGAAAAGGCAGTGTTTACATTAAAAAGCCTGCAGGGACTGACTATAGAGACCAGAATAACTACATTAAGCTGTAGTTGTTTCGGTGACTATGGTGTCCTTTTAAATATTTGACTGGCCTGTTGCACAGAATGCTGTAATCTGTGTAAGTATTTCAGGTATATCAACATCTGGAGGAAGTAATGTATCCTCCTGAGGATGCTGTTTCATGTCAGTGTTTTCCTGACCTCTTACAGCATATTGCACTGTGAAGTTTGCAGATTCTGCAATTTCTTTGTGTCTCAGAAGTGCAATGGGAAACTCTACTGGTTGTACTGAAAACTACTCACTATAAACATCTGCTTTTAATTTGACACAGCACTGCATGTGGTGATGTAATTATTTTTTTAAAGATATTTAAACAAACAAGCACTTAGAATATAGATTCTTGACATACAAAAATAAATAAGAGCACCCACAAAATAGTCTTTTAAATATTTTTTAAAGAAACAAGCAGGTAACTATTACATAAATAATGCTTTAATAGTATTCAAACAGTAATACAAATGCAGGAGTGGGTATATCCGCACATCTCATGACTAGGCAGGATACAAGTAGTCAAGATGAATTTCCTCCCCCGCCTCTTATACCTCTTCCAAACCATCCCCATGGTTGTTCCTCGCACATTCTTCACCTTACTCCGCACAGCCCTCAGACAATATGTATGGAATGGGAAACAGCCCAGACTAAAACACACCCTACCAGTGGCGTACACATGACCCATGGGGCCCTGGTGCAAATATTGATCCGTGGGTCCCCCCCCCCGCACTTACTCTGCGCGGGCCGGGGCTGCAACACATGGCGGTGGGCACCTGGTCGCAGGGGTTGCAGGGCTGTGACCCCTGCGACTGCGGTATGTACGCCAGTGCATGCAGATGCACACACACTTAAAGGACCACTACAGACACCCAGATCACATCAGCTCAATGAAGTGGTCTGAGTGCCAGGTCCCTCTAGTTTTAACCCTGCAGCTGAAAACATAGCAGTTTCAGAAAAATTGCTATGTTTACATAAGGGTTAATCCAGCCTCTAGTGGCTGTCTCATTGACAGCTGCTAGAGGAGCTTCCGCGATTCTAAGACACTGAATGTCCATAGGAAAGCATTGAGTAATGCTTTCCTATGGGCGGTTTGGATGAGCACGCGGCTCTTGCCGCACATGCGCATTCGGAGCTGAGAAGCGGAGGGATCCCCAGCGCCAAGGGAGTCCGGCGCTGGAGAAAGTTAAGTGCTGAAGACACACACACACACTCTCACGAACAGACGCATACACACTAGCTAACAGACACACACATTTACTGACAGAGACACACTCAGCGACAGACATACATACATACTCACTTACAAAACATACACTTTCACTGACAAACACACACTCACTAACAGACATCAGACACACTCAGTAACAGACACACCCAATAACAGACACACCAACACCCACACTAACACTCACACACACACACTAACACACACACACACACTAACACTCACACACACACACATTAACACACACATACACACATACACACTAACATTAACACACACTAACACATGTTTTTTTTTAAATTGAATCCCCCCAGCCTCCTTACCTTTTGGGGTGCTGGGGGGGATTCCCTGGGGTCCAGTGGTGGTGCTGCTGGGCTCCTGGGCGGGCGGGAGGGCTGTCTGTCTGGGTGGCCGGCGCGCGAGGGAGCACTTTGCCCTGTGTGCTCCCTCTTCAGCTCCCTTGCGCGCCATGTGGGGATGCTGGAGCCGGAAGATGACGCCATCTTCCGGCTCCGGTATCAGTGCGGTGCGCGAAGGAGCTGAAGAGGGAGCACACAGGGGAAAATGCTCCCTCGCGCGCCCGCCACCCAGACAGACAGCCCGCTGGGGTCAGCAGGGCCAGCCTCGGGGGGGCCTTGAGGTGGTCGGCTCCTGGGGCCCTGTGGGTACATACCGGGTCGCAGGGGCGGCCGGGCCCCCTGCAACCCCGGTATGTACACCACTGTGTCTAATTGTATTTATCATTACTTGTGTAATTTGTTTACACATTGTAAAGCACTGCTTAAATGGACTCCAGACACCATTACAAATTTACCGCGACCCCTGCGACCCTGGTATGTACGCCACTGCTAGCACACACACACTCTAACACACACACACACTAACGCACACACACAGTAGCACACAAACACTAACACACACACTAGCGCACACACACTAGCGCACACACACTAACACACACACTAACCCACACACACACACTAACCCACACACACACTAACACACACACACATACACTAACACACAGACTAACACACAGACTAACACTAACACACACACTAACACACATACTCTAACACACACACATGTTTTTTTTTGTTTTTTTTAATCCCCCAGCCTCCTTACCTTTTGGAGTGCTGAGGGGATTCCCTGGGGTCCAGTGGTGCTGCTGGGCTCCTGGGCGGCCGGTCACCGGGCGGGCAGGCTGGCGGGCGTGCGAGGGAGCACTCTCCCCTGAGTGCTTCCTCTTCAGCTCCCTCGCGTGCTGCGTACTGATGCCGGAGCCGGAAGATGATGTCATTTAGCTAAAGTAATTTAGGTGACTATAGTGTTCCTTTAATGTATTCAAGAGTAGGAAAAATAATGTGACTGGAAAGCGAATTATAGAAGAAATAGAAGGGGACGTGAACTGAATTTTGTGGATGGAAGGAGGGAATGTGTATGTGGCAAATAAAAGGATACTAAAAGAGCAGTCAGGGCCGGTGCAAGGATTTTTGCCGCCCTAGGCAAAAGTAAAGTTTGCCGTCCCCCCCATGTGACATCACAATGCCCCACCCATATGATCTGCCATGTTAACTAACGCCAGTGATGCAGTGCCGCCGTGTTTACATTAAAAGGCCTGCATGGACAGGCTATAGACACCAGAGCCACTACATTAAGCTGCAGTGGTTCTGGGACTAGAGATTAGTGCCACGAATAATTGCCTACTTACAACCAGATGAGGATGATGATGGGCTCTAGCTGCAGTCTGGCTCCACTGGTCTGGTGCAGAACAGGCTCTCTGGAGGCGGTTTGTAACTGTGGTCACAAAAATCAATGTTCTGGGAGAACGGTAAGCAGCTCCATTTTTTGGGGGCCCTTTACACAGCTCAAGGTCTGGGTCCCAGGGTCCACCTTCATGTTCCACCAATGAGTTTGTTCACAGGGAGTGGAGTGTGTAGGGGATGTCCTGATGTGTGCAAGGAATGCATTGTGTGAATCTGTGTTTGTATGTGTAAGGGCTGCGAGGTGTGTTTGTGTATGTATGGGATGCAGTGTGTGCGTCTGTAAGGGATGCATTGAGTGTGTGTAAGGGGTGCATTGAGTGTGTGTAATGAATGCATTGTGTGTTTCTGTGTGTGTAAGGGATGCATTGCTTGTGTATGTGTGTCTGTGTGTGTAATGCATTGTGTGTTTTTCTGTGTGCAAGGGGTGCATTGCGTGTGATTGTGTGTGTGTGATGGATGTCAATCTCCCCCACCCCCGTCAATTTCATCCCCCCCTCCAATTTCCTTCTCCCCACCCTCTCCAATTTCCTTCTTCTCCCCCCTCTCCAATTTCCTTCTTCTCCCCCTCTCCAATTTCCTTCTCCCCCCCTCTCCAGTTTCCTTCTTCTCCCCCCTCTCCAATTTCCTTCCTCCCCTCCCCCTCTCCAGATTTCTTCTTCTCCCCCCCTCTCCAATTTCCTTCTCCCCCCCCTAAGTGGTCTGGCAACAAAAACCAAACATTTAAAGGAATCCAAGAGACTGGGAATTCCAGGAACGGAATACAGGAATGAATGCAGAAAACCCAGCATAAAGAAAAACAGACATGGAATAGAAAACCAGAAAAACTAAACAAGAATTGTAAAAAGAGTACTGGATACCAGAAGCCAAGGCCAGACATCTCCGCACAACAGAGCAGGATGTGACTGGTAGTTCCTAAGTTGGGAGAGAAGAGAACTGAGATGTGAGGGATTCCATAGATGCCCCATGTTTTTCTTGGCATCTCCAAATTTGCACTGTAGATATGTGTCCTGGCCGAGACTGGACATTTGGAAAACAGGGCAAATGATCAGTGGGCCGTGATGGCCATGGACCAAGGCCAACATGGAATATCAGAGGATTTCTCCTTCCAACCCATGCAGCTATGTACCATGAGGGTCAGTGGGGAGATCAAAGATCTCCCACACCGGCTAATTGGCACTTAAATCCTGCAGAGGAGGGAGAGAAGGACCTGAGAGTTCTAACCTGCAACTCTGCAGTATCCTGAAATTTCCTCTAAGGTTCGGCAATACACCTTTTTACTTTGCTGAAGAATCTAACAGTCTTAACAAGATGTAAGGAAATGACCTCAAAGGCAAAGAAGGTCATGGAAGAATGGGTAGGTTGAAAGGTACAGTGACAGAAAAGTAAGATGTCTGCCTCACTTCCTCTGCAATCTGTGGGCTGTAGGGTGTAAGATAGCAGAAGCCCTTAATAACATCAGCTTTAGGCTAGTTAAACATCTTGGCAGATGCTGTCCACCAATATCTATGACATTGACAGAGCCCAAGTAGTCTCTATCGAACTATACATTTATTTATTTGTTTAAATATGGTTTACTTATCATCTAAGTGCCTAATCCAATTACATGAGAAACTCCTTCCACATGTCCTCCAGTAACTACATGTGTAACAAAAGTAACCCTCTGTAGCCATTTATAATTTTGGCACATTTATGTAAAACTATTTAGGAGGAATGACCTTGCTGAAGTAGAGGAAACAGGTTTTGGGGGAAGATGTTCTTTTGAAAGGAGCTGTTTTAACAGGTTAAAATGTGTAAATATTAACACTAGATATTGAGCTTTTACAATTACAGGGAGTTGGTTAGTTATCAGAGCTAAACTATGTGCCTTATGTAAACAGATACATATACACCACAAGCAGAGAAGCCATTATTGTTTAGAATAGCGTCAGGGTTAGCCTTTGGCACTAATGCTCCCTGTGCATAATTAAAGAGTGATGCCACCTCCAGTGCCAACTGTCAGCTGCCCACAATTATTGATGTATAATATTAAAAAAAAGAAAATGTATAATTATTTATCTAGCTGAAAACAGGGCCAGATTGACCTTCCATGCTGCCCCAAGGCCAGTTTTGTCAATGTGTCCCAGCCCTTCATATGTACACTGATGTGAACTTTGGTGTATGTGATTGTATGGGTGAATGGGACTAGTTTGAGGTATGATTGGATGGTGAACATGACTAGGTGTGTGGTTGGATGGCAATATGTGACAGGGAGCTCTAGATTCTGTGACAGGGTGAGAGTGCTGTAAAGTAGGGTGGAGATTATTAAAGAGACCCTCTAAACCAGGGCTCGAGTCCTGCACTTCTTCTATAGCAGGAACGCGGTTCCCCTTAGTAGTCCTGCAGACAGGGCTGGCGCATCCATAAGGTGGCACAGCAAGCGCCTTAGGGCACACTAGCCTGGGGGGCGCTAGATTGGAGTGAACGGCAGGGGGTGGGCACACAGCACTCCCTCCTACCAGTCACTCTGTGTAGCATGGCCGAGCAGTGCACACCGAGGTACAGAAACTTCTGTTTCCTGTATCCAGCCGAACTGAAAGGAAGTGCTCACTGAGAGAGCACTTCCTGTCAGTTCGACTGAGAACAGGAAACTGAAACTCCTGTACCGCGGTCTGCTACGCTCGGCCATGCTACAAAGAGAAGTAGGAGACACACCAGGTACCAAGGGGGGAGAGAGGGACACTAAGGGACAAGGGCTGGGAGGTGGTAAGGAAGAACACTATGGG
>OW240916.1:222953887-223017652 GCA_933207985.1 Pelobates cultripes
TTGATAAGAGAGAGGGAGGGGGGAGATGATTGATGGGAGGGAAGGAGGGGGGGAGATGATTGATGGGAGGGAAGTGGGGGGGAGATGATTGATGGGAGGGGGGAGAAGATTGGGGGGGAGAAGAAGAGAAGATTATGGGGGGAGAAGAAGAGAAGATTACGGGGGGAGAAGCAGCGATTACAGGGAGGGAAGGGGGGAGAAGAAGAGAAGATTACAGGGAGGAGAAGAAGAGAAGATTACAGGGAGGAGAAGAAGAGGAGAACACAGGGAGGGGGGAATAAGAGGAAAACACAGGGAGGGGGGAAATAAGAGGAGAACACAAGGGGTGGGAGATGAGAACGTAGGGGAGGGAGAGACCACTAAAGGAGGGAGGGGGCGGTGGAGAGACCACTAGGGGAGGGGTGTGAGGAGAGACCGCTAAGGGAGGGGGGTGGAGGATAGACCACTAGGGGAGGGTGGGGGGAGAGGAGAGACCACTAATGGAAAGTCGGGGAGAAAAGGAGACTACTAAGGGAGGTGGGGGGGAGAGGAGAGACCACTAAGGGGCAGGGGAGATCTCTAAGGAATGGAAGGGAGAGCTCTATAGGACAGGGGGACAGGGAGCTCTTTCACACCACGCACACACACACACACACACACACAATGCATCCCTATACACACAGAAACACAACATGCTTCCCTTACACACAGAAAAACACACAATGCAACCCTTACACATAAAGACAATGCATCATTTGCACATATACACAGAAACACACAATGCATTCCTTACACACACATGCAAACACACACTGCTTCTCTTACACACACAGAAACACAATTCATCTCTTACACACACTCAACGCACCCCTTACAGACACACACTGCATCCCTTACATACACAGAAACACACTTTGCATCCCTTATGCATACAAACACAGATTCACACAATGCATCCCTTACACACAACAAGAAACACACAATACATCCCTTATACACAAACACACACACACTGCTTCCACTACACACAAACACACTGCATCACCTACACAAACTGGTATCCCTATACACTACATTACGTAAGCACACACATTAGATCCTCTACAGTAACACATAACACATCCCCTACACACGCCACTCCCTGTGAGCGAACTCATGGGTGGAACATGTAGGTGGACTTATGGGTGGGCTTTATGGGCATACTCACCGTCAGGCCCTGGGGCCCAGACCTTGAGCTATGTAAGAGGCCCCAAAAAATGGAGCTGCTTCCCGTTCTCCCAGAACATTGAATTTTGTGACCACAGTTACAAACAGCCTCCAGAGATCCTGTTCTACACCAGACCAGTGGAGCCAGAGCCCATCACCATCCTCATCTGGTTGTAAGTAGGCAATCTAGTATATTATTAGTGACACTGATCTCTAATTTACCTCACATTAAATGGACACTATAGTCCCCAGAACCACTGCAGCTTAATAAAGTTGTTCTGGTGTCTATAGTTTGTCCCTGCAGGCTTTTTAATGTAAACACACACTGTGTGCAGCACTGGCATTAGCTCTATGGGTGGGGCATTGCGATGTTCCGGGGGGGGCGGCAAATCCTTCTTTTGCCTAGGGCGGCAAAAATCCTTGCACCGGCCCTGTTTGTGTGAGAGGTGCAGTGTGTGTATGGGGGAAGTGTGTGTGTGTGGGGGGGCAGTTTGTGTGTATGGGGCAGTGTTTGTGTGAGAGGTGCAGTATGTGTGTATGGGGGGCAGGGCATGTGTGTGTAGGGCTATGTGTATATGGGAGGGACAGTGTGTGAATGTGTAGGTTGTGTGTGAGGGTTACAGTCTGTGTGAGGGGGACAGTGTGTGAGTGGTGCAGTGTGTGTGTGTGTGTGTGAGGGGGCAGTGTATGTCAGGAGTGCAGTGTGTGAGGGGGCAGTGTATTTGAGGGGGCAGTTTGTGTGTATGAGGGGCAGTGTGGGTGTATGAGGGGCAGTGTATGTGGGGGGGTGCAGTGTGTGTGTATGAGGGGCAGTGTGTGGGGGGCTGTTTATGTGTTTAAGTGGTTGCCAGAAAATACTGGGATCCTACATGCAGAGTGCAATAGAAAACAAACGTGTACCGGACCTTAAAATGGCCGGGTTGGCGTTACAAGGACAGAGAATAAACAGGTACAAGCCGAGGTCATGGGAGCCAGAAATCAAGAACAATGAGGGTACACAAGCTGAGTCAAAGGGTAATAGAAAGAAGGGTAGTCAAACAAGCCAAAGTCAAAACCACAAATTCAATACTAGAATACAACACGCTATTGGGAATATAAGAACCACAACAAGGCAATGAGTCATGTCCCGAATTCACCTTTTATACTATTTTCCTTTTATTGGTAGCAACAGCTCCAAAACGTTCGAATACGACCCGTGACTTCATCAGCGTAATGACAGTGTGTGTGTGATGCAGTGTGGTGCAACTTGTAAATTAGCTGCTCATTAGCCAGGTATATAACACTTCCTCTCCCTGAGGGCAATGTCAGTTCATTGTTTTCTGTTCCTGTAGCTGTTGCCTATTGTTCCTTGATTTTCAGACTGTCTTGGCTTGTTGTGACCCCTGCTTTTGGATATTTTGTTATTGTCTGTTCGCTGCCTGCCCTAACCTTTGGAACCATGCCTGACTACTCTCCTGGATTTGCCCTAGTCTGTTTCTATGTACCCGGTAATAGTTCCTGCCAAGCCCCAGTGCACAGATTCACAGTCCAGGTGACTTCTTACAATGGTTACCGGGGGCTGTGATTATCTGCAAGTGTGAGCTAACATCTCTGCACTATGGACTCCAACGAAGGTAAACCGTTACAGGGGGTCAGTGCATGTGTGGGGGCAATGTGTGTATGTTTAGGTTGTTATAGTGTGTGTGTGGTGGGGAGGGAGGAAGGTCAAAGCAAATAAAACTTTTTTATAAAACTTTTTAAAATAAATATTGTATATCTCCCCCCCCCCTCCTTACCTGTATCCAGGGAGGGGGAGACATTGTTCCCATGCCTGGTGGTCCCAGTGGTGAGAATGAACTCTAGCCTGCAGCTGGTGAGGCTAGAGTTCACGCTTGCGAGAGGAGAACCCTGTGTGTGTGTGTGCCTGCTAGTGAGTGAGCTTGTATGTGTGTCAGTGAACTTGTCTGTAGTAAGCTTGTGCGTGTCAGACTTTGTCTGTACTACGTTTGTGTGTATACCAATAAGCCTCTCTGTGTGTGTCAGTGAGATTGTCTGTCAGTGAGCCTATTTGTGTGCATCTGTGAGCTTGTGTTTTTATGTCAATGAGCTTATGTATATCAGTGAGATTGTTTGTCTATCAGGCTGTGTATCAATGAGCTTGTGTGTGTCAGTGAGTGTCTGCATTTGAGTATGCTTACTGTACAATTAAATGTTTTATTCTGAAAGGACCAATATTTTATATCAGAAAAATAAATATAAAATACTGGTCCATTCAGAGCAAAACATGTAATGTATGTATGTGTGTGTGTGTATGTTTGTGTGTGTATATATATATATATATATATATATATATATATATATATATATATAATTTCATGTGACAATACATGGCGCAATGACTTATGGGGCTGGCATATATTTTTTTATTTTATTTTATTTATTTTTTCAGGGCTGCTTTGTGTCCCAAATCCAGCCTGGTCTGCCACTGTGAGAAGATCGATGTAGCTCAAATGACCACCTCATCCATGAACTGAATTACAGCACTACTAGAAACAGACAGGGTTAGTCACCAAAGTGAGAATTCAGGGTGAATTTAAAGGGAATTTAAAAGGTAAATAATCTCTTGTAACACATACATAAATACAGGGATCTAGTGCAGTGAGGGGCCATGGGAACTCTCTTCTTATTTTGAAAGATGCAAAGGAATGCACAAGTATCAGCTTTACCTCAAACAAAGTCTTCTGAGAAAACCTGCATACCCTGCCTGAAGAGGCAGTTGTTTGAGGGCCCACTCTACCACAGACATGTTTATGAAGGAGTATTTTGAGAAAACTCTGATTCCAGTATTGACTTCTGTGGCGGACCACCTGGGTATCTCCTAGCTATCGTCGGGACACCATAAGCACTTTAAGCCCCTAGCCGCCGCAGCTTGGCTGGGGTCTCGCCGTCTCTTCCCATCCTGGACCAGGGTCCTGGATCCAGCTCCCAGTGGTCAAAGCACTCCTACAGAGAGTATAGTTGTATAGCATTCACCCCACACATTAGCTAAAAATGCTGGGAGTAGATCTGTTTAATGCAGGTAAAGCTTCAGAATTTATACACACAGTAAATTCCTTCACTGTGCCTGAGAGATAATTGAGTCAGGAACTGTACAAACTCAATTATCGCCAGGTACAGAAAAACACACAATTTCGCAACACCCCAAAAGGACCCCCAAAATACATGGAAACCCCTCAAGAGTCACACCCCCGGATAGCCCTGATCATATCCATAAATCACTCAGATCAGTTCGGTGTACTTTTTACCGACCACACACGTGGCTTCTGCCCAAAATAGTTCCATAAGAAAAGTGGTAGCGGTAGCAGTCAATTTCAGGAGTACAAAACCAAACAAAATACCGAACGAATCCTCTGGCTCCTAGGAAGCGATTGTTCGCCTAGTTCACTCTCCTGACATAAATAGCACCGAAGCAGGTGTTCGGCAAAAGTTCGCAAGTTAAGAGTGTCCGATTTTTTGTTCCATGAACTCGACGACCAAACACCACTGCCTGCGTTCGTGCGAACAAGATTGCCGCCAACTCAATTCTCATGTGTTCGTGCGTACACTTAGAACGTTGAGGTGTCAATAGGTGTTAACAAGCCCAGGTTGGGAAACCTGATAGCTACAACTAGCCTAGGAACATAAAGGCACTTAAACACATCACATCCATTCTTACTACATGTGTTCTACATACGTGGTTTTCTTCTGTTCATTATATATTTACTTTTTATTGTTTATCTCTCTGGCTCTACTCACTGCTAGGGACCTCTGAGTCCCATATGTACAACTGTCCTGCTTCCTTGTACTTTTGTTTATGAAAATCTAAATAAAAAGAGATTTACAAAAAAAAAAAAAACAAGCCCAGAGGTGGTCTACAAGAACCAAGTCTTTTAAAAGGTCTTTTACATGGCTCATAGTCTTTGGGCAGGAGGCTAGCCAGCAGGCTCCTCCAGGAGCTTGTGGCAGAGGCATCTTTGACACAACTTCCATGGAACGTATTCCTATGGTCCAAGATCATTATTGGCCGATACAACGTTTTTGCAGACAAAGCATAGAGCAATTTATTGGTTCTGGTTCTTGAAAGTTTGCAGTAAGGGGGTAGGTGGAGCGTGAGTATAATAAGCTACTGCACTAAGTTGTGTGTTTTTTTAAAAATGTTCATTACTTTGTAAAAAGTTATTTTTCTTCATAGTATATAAGGGAAGCACATAAATAACTTGTTTTTCACCTGATATGGTGGCAGTACTGTATGGCAATGATACTGCATATTTTTGATATTTCTGCAAATATTAGTCCAAAATAGTCAAATAAGAAAGATAATAAATATTTTCTGTTTGGCTGTTAGTCTAAAAATTGCAATTACTTGTCAGTTCCTGCTTTTGTGTAGAAGTCTGCCTGTTGCTGTATCTATAAAATTGTGCTTCATATGCTATTTGTGATTTTTATGTGAACTGCAAAAAGAAGGTTAAGTAAAAAGTCCATTGGCCCTATTGTAATGCTACATTAATATAATCATAACCAGCTTATCTCTATATAGAATTTTGAACAAAGTCAGAGATTGATATTGTGATGGGATTTCAGCTAGGCCCAAAATTTGGTAGGCCTAAAATATCCATGTGGCATATTCAAGTACATGTATTATCAGTTAGTTATATGAAGCTAAGATACTGTCATCAATGTTCTGGATTTGAAAAAACACATTCCATTCTCCTAGTGCCATACTGCCTATCCATATAAGGTAATGCTGTAAATATTGTTTGTTGATTGGTGTAAGGGTACAGATGGAGGATGTATAGTCTATAAAAAGCCTGTACTCCATGTGCTCAGACATTTTGAACATGAGTTCAGCTGAGACCCGATTGGTGACCTTTGCTTCCTGAACTGACCTGTGTCCGGACTCTCTGTGCGTGGCTTCTTCAGAGTTCCCCTATAACAATATGTTTTGTCAGCATACCATATCTGTGCCCCTCTGACCTGTACAGTCAATGACACAATGGTACATAAATGCTATATTGCATCTAATTCACATTACCCATTTACTGTCTTACAAGACCCTAATTCAGGCCGACATCCTTAAAGGGACACTATAGTCACCAGAACAACTACAGCTTATTGAACTTGTTCTGGTGAGTAGAATCATTACTTTCAGGCTTTTTGCTGTAAACACTGTCTTTTCAGAGAAAATGCAGTGTTTGCATTACAACCTAGTGATAACTTTACTGGCCACTCCTCAGATGGCTGTCAGAGATCCTTCCTGGGCTGCCTAAAATGCATCCAAACATTCAGTGTCTCCTCCCTCTGCATGCAGACACTGAACTCTCCTCATGGAGATTCATTGATTCAATTCATCTCTATGAGGAGATGCTGATTGGCCAGAGCTGTGTTTGAATCATGCTGGCTCTGCCCCTGATCTGCCTCTTTGTCAGTCTGAGCCAATCCTATGGGGAAGCACTGTGATTGGCTCAGGCTACCATTTCCATTTATCTTATTGGAGAAAAAGTTGGCCACGTTGCTAAAACGCATGTAAGTTTTAGCTTTATTTCTTGTTTTATTACAAATCCAGGTTTTGGTTGGACCAACTCTTTAAATTCTCTTATCCTTGATTGATTGGCTTTCACCTTATATTTGACAATAATATATTCATATATTAATCCTCATCTTGACTTCATCTTGACATCCTGTCGTGATCTTTGGAAACAAAAACAACCTAATTTTATCTTTTGTAAGCTCCTGTGATACTTTATATGAGTGCATATCTTAACAATGAAACCAACATCAAATTACTTACTAAAAATACAAAACGATAAACATTTTTTTTTCTTCAATATTCCTAAACTATTCATCAATAGACTGACAGTAAAAATAGGCTATCTGAATTTGCAAGCTGCCCCTTTTTTTTACTGTTGACTTGTACTGAGGCAGTTCAAAAGCAAGAATCTCACATTTAACGCTGTGAAATGTAAATAATAGGTGTGTTGTGCTTGTATGTTATCTTAAGTATCTGCAGGAAGCTGGAAAAGCCAACATAGAATATCTATATGTAATAATACATTTACCTATAGTATTTCTGTCAATTATATACACATTCTAATGGATAAACCCATCAAGACAATTATGTGAACCTTTGATGCTGGAAGTTTAATGTCATTAAGATTGGACCAAACAATGTATTTTTGGCTCTGTGGTCAAATGCTCCAATCTCAGTGCCTTGACAGAAATGTGATCTTTACCGTGGGTGAAGATGTGGTGTTTACATAAATATACTTGTGTGGGTCATAATGGAGGACCTAATGTAAACATGAGTAGCCCTGTGTGTCTCACAATGGAAACACAGCCTGTATTTGTGTTCGGGGCAAATAGCCGTATATGGAGTAAGGTTCCAGCATAAGCGTAGGATAGTATAAAGGGAGCAAGTCGGTTGTGGTGTGCCAAGACCGTCGATACGGTAGGCCTGTAAATAAAGAGGGCCCACCAAGGAGTAAGTAAGTAAAGTAAATGGAAAGAAAAGAGAAAGTGTTGAAATGAGGAGTGGGTGGGAGGGTCATTCTGATGCTGACCTCAAGCGATATGAGTCAGGTAAGGGGTGTCCCTTATATAGGGAGTGAATTAATTTAAGCCCCTCCCACAAATACAGGCCAAATGGCCTTAAAACTTGTGTTCGGGGCAAATAGCCGTATATGGAGTAAGGTTCCAGCATAAGCGTAGGATAGAATAAAGGGAGCAAGTCGGTTGTGGTGTGCCAAGACAGTCGATACGGTAGGCCTGTAACATGTGCTCAGTTGTCTGAGTAACAACGGATTGATGACCCTGACCATGATTTACCCCATGCCACAGCAGCTGCTTTTAGCGGGGAAAGGATTGCCCATTTTATGCCATGTAAGTGCCAGTTTGTAGGGTAGATGGTAGCCGTTTACTGTGTTGATGATATTGGTCTTACTTAACGAAGCTTCAACCCCTGCTTGAGTGATAGCTGTAAAGGTAGATGAATGGTGTGTATAGTAAGGAAACTCCTCGGAGGGTATGAGGGAGTTGAGACTTGGGGTAGCGAAGGTGTGTGGTGCCAATAAGTCTATGGTTAGTCTTTGTTTAAGGGAAGATTCCCTTGTGACAATACCAATGCATTTGTGTTTGGTGCCATGCTGTAAATGGTGGAGATTGGAAAACCCAAGTAAAAACCCCTCTGCAAATCTTGGCTATGAGTGTGTTTACAGCCGACAGTTCTGTTGTGCTGACTGTAAGTGAGGGCATGCTATATTCCTTGAGAGTTTATTTATGATACCTGTATGGGAGCCCTTTGAAGCTCCAGAGCCTTAGTAACTCTACTACAAGTCTGGAAGGGTGATGAGTCAGTAGTGTTGAAAATGCATTGCTGTGTACAGATGGAGAGTACGTTATTTGTAAGTTGTATTGGGACACATGGTTTGTCATGTGCCCTGAATGATTTGAACATATATGCAACAGTCTATATGCAATGCAACTACTAATACCAATTGTCTATGGTAGTTCAGAGGTGCTGGTACATGGAGCCTGAGAGTGCTCACCCGTTTGTTTGGGAGAAAATCCCTTCTGTATGGGTACCTGCACAAATAAGCATCTCTACATATTCCAAATGCCAACACAACCAAGGGATGGTCAGTTCCCGATTTACCTAGAATCCCTGGATACATCATCATACATATTTATGCCTTGTTTCCCCAATGTGCCGGGATCATATGTGCAGGGTTAACGTCTTGTACCAAGTAACCGAGTTTCGGTTGGTGCTGGTTGTACAGTAGCGTGAGGCCCAGCCTTGTGAGGGCTGTGACTGACTCGAAATTGCCAGTCTGTCGTAAATTTTTTGGCTCATGAGTTTATGAGTGAGGCTAGCATGGCCTAGGTGTCACCTGAGTTGGTGTTGCTGGGCCTTCCCCTGCCTCCGTGTTGTCCATTGATGTATGGAGGAGTTTGAATAACTCTGCTTTCCTTGCTGTGGCAGGGTAGGGTATTTGTCGCCTCCTTAGGTCGGAGCCACATCTCCTCTGCTTGAAGGTGTATCACTTCTAGCCGGGGTGCCAGGAAGAGGTGATTCTTCACCATCTTTTTGAGAAATACTTAAATAACAATAAAGATTGCAATTATTATTTGTACCCAGGGGTCTTGTACTGGCTTGCTAGCTAAGCCGTAAGGCGAAACGATTAGGCTTGGTGTTTTTTGGTGACTGGTGAGGGAAATTTTTTTTTGTGGCCACCGAACGTTGTGGCAGGATGTTGGCCTCTCGGTGACAGTAACCAGAAAATAGGAGGGGGAGTGACAGGTGAGGCCCTCTCTATGATACAATGCGAGGCGGCTAGCTCACGAGTGGCCCGAGGGGTGTATGCCTCCGAGTGTGAGGAGAGGGTGTTGGCCTCGCGGGACCACTAACCGAAGCGTAAAGCAGAGAAACAGGGGGTAATACCTATTGGGCCATAGAACCCTAATTGCCAGTACATTACTACTATTCCAGGGAAGGTAAGAGATGAAGGTGTATCACTTCTAGCCGTGGTGCTAGGAAGAGGTGATTCTTTACCATCTTTTTGAGAAATACTTAAATAACAATAAAGATTGCAATTATATATTTGTACCCAGGGGTCTTGTACCGGCTTGCTAGCTAAGCCGTAAGGCGAAACGATTAGGCTTGGTGTTTTTTTTTGGTGACTGGTGAGGCCCTGCTAGTTGCCAAGTGGCTTGAGAGGCTCTATCTATGCTTGGCGCGAGGGGATTTTGTGTGGCCACCGAACGTTGTGGCAGGATGTTGGCCTCTCGGTGACAGTAACCAGAAAAATAGGAAGGGGAGTGACAGGTGAGGCCCTCTCTATGATACAATGCGAGGCGGCTAGCTCACGAGTGGCCCGAGGGGTGTATGCCTCCGAGTGTGAGGCGGGGTGTTGGCCTCGCGGGACCACTAACTGAAGCATAATGCAGAGAAAAAAGGGGGTAATACCTATTGGGCCCTAGAACCCTAATTGCCGGTACACTATTACTATTCCAGGGAAGGTAAGAGATGGATAACTACGTGAGCAGGTGTACGTACCTGGTAGTATGGTATTGAACCTGACAATCCTTATAGGTTTTTTAGTAGTAACTGTAACCTGAATGGATAAAATCGTATGGCATAAGGAAATATGGCATAGACCAAGCTTATCTTAAAACATACAGTATATGTGAAAGTAAAGTGCCGTGATATGTAAATATTAAACATCATATCCATACTGGTTAAATATGTATCAATCTTAACCCATTAAGTGCCGTATGTATGTGAACCATATTACCAGTTACGTATATACAGATGCGTGTGCTACTGTGTAATAATATGTGTATTTATAACAGATATTGATATACTGCTTGCTATGTGAATTGTTGTATGCCTTATTGAATAAGCTGAAGGTGGCAGTGTTGATAGAACCACTGTTAGTCTTAATGTGAAATGTAAATTGTTGTGAATTAAACCTGAAGTTGAGCCCGTGTTGGAGTTTAATTCATGGTTTATGGTTATGTTTAAAACAATCTTATGTGTAATTTATATTGGCTGGTAATTGTATATGACATGTGAAGACAGTTTTGCTGTTGACCAGTAGGGGTCAGAAATGCTGATTGTATGGTAAAATACCCTTTAACCCCTGAAGGATACATGACATGTGTGACATATCATTTATTCCAGAGTTTGGTCCTTAAGGGGTTAATCCAAATGCAAGGTTAACGTGAGATTTTGAGAGTGACCTGTAGGGGTCAGTGTGGTTTATGTGAAACATTGTTTGTGAGCTATGCCCCAGCATTATAGTTGTGAAACAAACAGTGCCCGTTTGACAATATACAATAAGTGAACATAATAGCTTAATAACAATCATTGTAACAAACCAAAGTTCTGTTCACGGGTTGTAAACACACGAAACGTGTGTGTAGTACAATAGTAAATGCATGAACTAGTACCCGTTTGGTAGAAAATTGCACGAATCGTGAGCCTGGTATGCCAGGGAAACAAAACGAAACGAGCAGTGAGATTCGAAATGCACGCACAGAATTGCCTAGTATGTTTAGGCAATTGAAACAGAATGTGTTCCCTTTTGGGAGTATGCTAATGCTCGAAATGAGCCAGTGACAGATATAAACAAGTGAGTTTAAACGAATGATATGCATGAACATGCAATGGTTTTAGGACAGATTTAGACCAAATGCAGCCGTAAAGTGAGGACCTGACCCGTGCATGGTGCCGTGGGACTGATGCCTGGCGTAACGGGTAGGTCGACTTACGGTTTGTGAGTCACTTGGACACCATCCACAGCAATAGATTGAAGAAAGAAGGTGGTAGGCCGGAAAAGCCTGTGGCTGAATTCCTGACACAGCTCAGCTTAGAAAACCTCATGGAGTAATCAGGTAAAATGGCGTCTGGATGACCCGGAAGTGGAAATCATTCTGATGCTGACCTCAAGCGATATGAGTCAGGTAAGGGGTGTCCCTTATATAGGGGAGTGAATTAATTTAAGCCCCTCCCACAAATACAGGCCAAATGGCCTTAAAACATACGGTAAATATCTGAGTGAGTCATATATACCTGCTTGGCTCATTGTATAAGACACTGTTTGCATGAGGATCCTGTGCAGGTCATGATGGTAGACACGTGGCTCATTTCCATGCGCCTAGCGTTTAAAAGGACAGTCTAAGTGGCAAAACATGAGACCATAATGTAGTGGTTTTGGCGCAAAGACCCTGGTTCCTTTGGTCTGACAAATGTAAACATTCGGCATAAAGACTTTCACCAACTGAAACTTTCACATTCAGGATTGACAAACACTTTGAATACTTCTCACAGAGAACCACTGGACTCAAAGCATCTGATTGGTTGAGACATAGAAAGCAGCTATAAGGCTTTTTATTTATTTTATTAAAGGGAATACATACTCTGACTTGGCTGATGGCATTTCACTTTATTCTTCCACACTCAGTTGTTAAAATTCTCAATTGTTTATTCTATTAACTAACATCTAGATGCTAATCAAATTGAAATAACTGGGTCCATGCTGTTTTAATATGGATCTCATTGCTGCAGTTAGATTAATGTGAAAATATTTAGATTTTCATGACACAATTTTTAATTGCTGTAAAGGTAAGAGTATGTTTTGTGGGTGAAATAAGGGCCATGATATAAACAGGGTAAGGGGGAATTTGAGTTTGCGTTACGGAGGGATTTAATGTTATAGGTGCAATTTCAATGGTGTTTATCATGGGAATTGATAAGAACAAAATTAAAGGAATTGCTTTACAGTTGTTATGAATGTTATATTAATGAATGGCCTAATAGGTTGAAAACAGTTAAATTGTAACAGTTGAATGGCAGTCACGCCACTTTGCATTTAGCCAATAGATCCCACATTGTTTCCATGAATATTCCAGTCTGGGTCATGGTACAAAACATTTTTACATCAATATCTGCGCGGAGCCCTCCATGTTTTTTTTTTTGCGCTCGTTTTTAAAAAAAATTTTTTTAAGTGCGTCGGTTATTGTGGCTTTTTATTTGCCCTTTTTTAGGGCTGAAACAAGAAGATTTTAGAAGAAAACATCAAATGGTAAGTTTTATTTTATTTTTTTTCAGGTACTTAGTTAAATGGTCTCCTAAAACTATTAAAAAGTGAACTATATAGTAAAAAGAACTATAAATAAAACCAGTCCTTGTAGGCAATCCTTAATCTCCACTTGACATGTTTCACTTACAGCTTTCTCAAAACTTCACTTTTGAGAAAGCTGTAACCGAAAACATGTCAAGTTCACTTTTGAGAAAGCTGTAAGCGAAACATGCCAAGTTGTCAATGTTCAGTCTTTTTCAGTAGCCACAAACACTGGCCAAAGTTAGCGTTTGTAATTGTTTTTTGCATTTTTAACACACAAACAAATATAAAGGCTAACTTTGGCCAGTGTTTGTGACCAAGTGGCTATGAAAAAAGACTGGACATACCCCATACTGAATACCCTGGGTTGTCTACTTTAAAAAAATATATGGTTTGATGGGGGTAAACTACATTGGCCACGGGAGATGTTGATGAACACATATTGGGGTGTTCTTTGGCAGTGACACCTAACAGGAGCTGAGAAACCATGCCTAAAGTAGAACAAGTGTGAAAAATAACACCAACAAATTACTACCCAAGCGTTTGACAAAGACTGGTGGTAGAATTAGTGCATGGAAAGTGTTAAAATACCACCATTTGAAATACTCTAGGGTGTCTACTTTTCAAAAATATATGGTTTGATGGGGGTAAATTATATTGTCTGGGTTCAAAAATGTCCCAAATAGGACATGGGTGCATGATGACCAGCTGTGAAAATTCCAAGTTAGAAAACAGGAATGCGCAACCTCCAAATAGGGTCTTTTAGCCCCCAGAGAACCCGACACACCTATACATGGGTGTTATCACTGTACTCGGGAGCAGTGGCGTACATACCAGGGTCGCAGGGGTCGCGGCTGCGACCGGGCCCGTCCCACCAGGGGGCCCGGCCGCCCCTGCGGCCCGGTATGTAGCCACAGGGCCAGACTCTTCCCCTGGGGGGCCCAGGAGCCGACCACCCCAGGGCCCCCCGAGGCTGGCCCTGCTGTCACCCGGCGGACGGTCGGGCAGGCGGGCGCGCGAGCGAGTACTCAGTGCTTCCTCTTCAGCTCCCTCGCGCACCGCACTGATACCGGAGCCGGAAGATGACGTCATCTTCCGGCGCCGGCATCCCTACGCGGCGTGCGAGGGAGCTGAAGAGGAAGCACTGAGTGCTCCCTCGCGCGCCCACCCGACCGGCCACCCGTCCAGGAGCCCAGCAGCACCACTGGACCCCAGGGAATCCCCCCAGCACTCCAAAAGGTAAGGAGGCTGGGGGGATTAAATGTAAAAAAACCAAAAAACATGTGTGAGTGTTAGAGTGAGTGTTAGAGTGAGTGTTAGTGTGTGTGTCTGCTAGTGAGCGTTAGTGTGAGTGCTAGAGTGAGTGTGTTAGAGTGAGAGTGAGTGTTAGTGTGAGTGTTAGTGTGAGTGTTAGAGTGAGTGTTAGAGTGAGAGTGAGTGTTAGAGTGAGTGTTAGAGTGAGAGTGAGTGTTAGTGTGGTGTTAGAGTGAGTGTTAGAGTGAGAGTGAGTGTTAGAGTGAGTGTTAGAGTGAGAGTGAGTGTTAGTGTGAGTGTTAGAGTGAGTGTCTGCTAGTGAGTGTTAGTGTGAGGGTGAGTGTGTGTGTTAGTGTGTGTCTGCTAGTGAGTGTGTTACTGTGTGTGTCTTACTGAGTGTGTGTGTGTTAGTGAGTCTGTTTGATGTCAGTTAGTGAGTGTGTGTTTGTCAATGAGAGTGTATGTTTTGTAAGTGAGTGTGTATGTATGTCTGTCGCTGACTGTGTCTCTGTCAGTAAATGTGTGTGTCTGTTAGCTAGTGTGTATGCATCTGTAAGTGTGTGTGTGTCTCCAGCGCCGGACTCCCTTGGCGCTGAGGATCTCTCAGCTCCGAATGCGACCGCGCACGCATTCAAACCGCCCATAGGAAAGCATTACTCAATGCTTTCCTATGGACGTTCAGTGTGCTCCTCTAGCGGCTGTCAGTGAGACAGTCACTAGAGGCTGGATTAACCCTTAGTGAAACAAAGCAGTTTCTCTGAAACTGCTATGTTTTCAGCTGCAGGGTTAAAACTAGAGGGACCTGACACCCAGATAACTTAATTGAGCTGATGTGATCTGGGTGTCTGTAGTGGTCCTTTAAAGGACCACTATAGTGCCAGGAAAACATACTCGTTTTCCTGGCACTATAGTGCCCTGAGGGTGCCCCCACCCTCAGGGACCCCCTCCCGCCCGGCTCTGGAAAGGGGAAAGGGGTAAAACTTACCTTTTTCCAGCGCTGGGCGGAGAGCTCTCCTCCTCCAATCCTCCTCTCTCCCCGCCGGTGCTGTGGCGCGCACGCGCCGCGCTGCGCTACAAGATTCAGTCGTGGTCACATAGGAAAGCCGCTCATAATGCTTTCCTATGGACGCTGGCGTGCTCCTGTGAAAATCACAGTGAGAAGCACTAGCGTTTAGCGCTGTCAATGAGACAGCCGCTAGAGGAAATAGGGGAAGGCTTAACCCATTCATAAACATAGCTTGGAGACCTGTGACCACTTCATTTTTCTGAAGTGGTCTGGGTGCCTAGAGTGGTCCTTTAAGTGTGTGTGCGTCTGCATGCACTGGCGTACATACCGCGGTCGCAGCCCTGTAACCCCTGCGACCAGGTGCCCACCGCCATGTGTTGCGGCCCGGCACGCGCGGGGGTTGTGGGGGCCCACGGATCAATTTTCGCACCGGGGCCCCGTGGGTCATGTGTACGCCACTGCTCGGGAGATGTCGCTGAACACATATTGGGGTGTTCTTTGGCAGTAATCCTTAAAGCTCTCAGTACATGTATTCTTAAATTGCTACGTGTGTCAAAAATATCACTGATTATTTTATTTTTTTAATTTGGCATTGATTGGTGGTAAAATGGTTGCATGAAAAAGTCAAAATACCACAATTTTTTATACCTTAGGTTGTCCTCTTTTAAAAAATATATACATGTGAAGGGTTATTCAGGGAATCCTGACAGATATCAGTGTTACAATGTAACTTGCGTTCATTTTGAAAAAACATTGTTTGGAAATAGCAAAGTGCTACTTGTACGTATTGCCCTATTACTAGCACAAAAAAAAGCTAAGAACATGTTAAAGGACCACTATAGTGCCAGGAAAACATACTCGTTTTCCTGGCACTATAGTGCCCTGAGGGTGCCCCCACCCTCAGGGACCCCCTCCCGCCCGGCTCTGGAAGGGGGAAAAGGGTTTAAACTTACCTTTTTCCAGCGCGGGAGCCTCCTCCTTCTCTCCTCCTCCCTTCCTCCTCCTGGGTTCAATGTGCACGGGCAAGAGGCCGCGCTGCAAGATTCAGCCAGTCACATAGGAAAGCATTCATAATGCTTTCCTATGGACGCTGGCGTGCTCTCACTGTGAAAATCACAGTGAGAAGCACGCAAGCGCCTCTAGTGGCTGTCAATGAGACAGCCACTAGAGGAAACTGAAACTGCTATGTTTATTTAAAAATGGGTTAACCCTAGCTGGACCTGGCACCCAGACCACTTCATTAAGCTGAAGTGGTCTGGGTGCCTAGAGTGGTCCTTTAATATTGGGTATGTCTATACTCAAGACAAAATTTAAAAACTATTTATCATGGGTATTTTTGGGGGGTTGTAGATGCGTTACAGATTTTGGGGGTCAAAGTTAGAAAAAGTATGTATTTATTTATTTTTACATGTTTTCATTATATTTTATAAAAAAATGTAATAGTAAAGGATATGATGAAAATAATGGTGTCTTTAGAAAAATGGTATATAATATGTGTGGGTACAGTAAATGAGTAAGAGGAAAATTTACAGCTAAACACAAACACCGCAGAAATGTAAAAACAGCCCTGGTCCCAAACGGTAAGAAAATTGAAAAACGGTCTGGTCACTAAAGGGTTAAACATCTGTGCAGACTCTGATAAAATCACTTCTTCAGGCAGTGAATTCCACATCCTTATTGTTTTTTTACTATAAAATAAATAGACTGAATCTCCTTTCTTCCAGTCTAAACACGTGACCTTTTATCCTATGTATAGTCCTGTTTATGAATAGATTTTCAGACAAAACAATCAACAGCTCCTTCGATGCCTGGCCAGCTTTGAGAATTCCAAAGCATTATGGAAGTTGTAGTTTCATATAGTCTGGGGACATACCTTTTAACAGCTCTAGGCTATGAAGTAGTAGTGTAATGTGTAAACAACAGCATAGTTGTGTAGGGGCATGAGCTTGCTACTTTCATAAGGTTTAAAACTGAAAAAATACTTTGTTTACATTACCACTTACTACATTACTTTGTCGTATAAGCAGTTTATATAACAGAAACAAATTACCACAGTGTTCTGTTAATTTCTGCTAGAGTTCGCATTTGTATTTTGCGTTAATTTATCATATTACAAATCACAAACCATGTAGGTCGCACGTGACTAGTTTAGCTTTTTCCACAAAGGTTTTTTCCTGCTACAGCTCAAATGCTGATTTGGTCAACATCCATTTTAAATCCTTCCTCTTCATCTGAAAAGGTACAGAATCCCCTTTGCCTCCCAAAGTACTATTAACGTCCTCAGTCTCGAAAAGGTGACAATCAGTTTAAGATGGATGCCTTACGTTCTATTTCTATGTTTTTATTTTGTGTAATGTAATGAGAGAAGTAGGTTGTCTATGATCTCTGGAAACTTACTGCCATCTAGTGGCACATAGCGCATCATTAGCTTTTGGGTAGTTTCAGCAGATGTGTTAAGTCTGTTATTGCTATTTCTAACTGTCAATTTTTGTTTCCCAATGTGTCAATATTTTTTTTCAGCAAAAAAGGTAAATAACAATGTTTCTTACATTTGTCAATGTAAACAGATACAATTGTGTTGTTTGTCTATACATAAAATATGACTAAAAAAGCTGGATGATGACATATAAAAGAAAGTATGAAAAAAGATAAATGTGGGCAACATAAAACAATCATTCAAGTACATTTATTGATTAATTGGAGAGGTAGATGTTGGTGTCCAAGCACTCTAGACCATTTGTTTTCTCTCTTGGTGCCCCAAGCACTCTGGGATAGGATCTTTGTGGATTTCCACTGTCTAGCAATTAAGGTGTTTGCCACAACAAGAACATGGAACAGAGGTTTTTGCATTTCTTAAGGCAGCAAGAATAAGGGACATATCACAGGTGTGAGAAACATTTACGCATAGTAGGGATGAAATAAGATTAGCAACCTTGGATCAATACTGCCGGAGCTCAGTGCATGCCCACCTCGGTGCCACATCTCCAGCACCCATTAGAGCTATCAGGGAATATGTGAGCTAGTCTAGTCTTGTCTATTTATAGTATAAAGCTTGATGGCCTTATATTCTGCCTTCATTGTCCTGCCATATTTTAGAATGGTTTCTTTAACATGATGATAGTGCAGCCTCGTCAAAGCATCCTAAGGTGCAGAGGCTGGTAGAAATTTAGGCTTCGTGATTTTGTGTATCCGACCTAGGTGAAACTTTTCTACTGGGAGGTCAAGGACTAAGGTGCGAAACAGGGCACACAGAAAAGCCTATAAGTTGGCTGGTGTAACAGTTTTTGTGATGCCCCGCAAGCGCAAGTTATTTCTCCGCTACCTTCCTCATGGTTCGTAAGCCGGGTCTCTTAAGCCTCCATTTGAGTTTCCATCTGTTGCAGCCAAACCGCAAGGCTTCAGCAAATTCGCCAAACTTAGATTTGACGTGAGACGTCTTGGAGTCCACATATTGGATGTCTTTACAGATATCACAGGCTGATCTCTGAAACTTTTGTAGAATTTTTCATGAGTGAGTATTTGTTAATGTAAGTCTCACTCTCCGTCTCTGCCATCTTGGGCCAACTCTTGGATGTTGGGTGCGTGTTTCTGGCAGCAAAACATTGCTTCTTATCTAGCTTTTCCAACATTTTTTTTTTCTTTTGCCTTTATTATGTACCATCTTCTGATGAAGTGTTGGAGGTAAAAAAAAAAATAGTAGGTCTTCACCGAATCGCTTTATAAGGGCTATATTCTTTATATTTGGGTTTATAGAGATTGGTGCCTGGGCCTATATTCTTTCCAGATTAAACTATGGCAGAATTCTTCTTTTATATCAGTTTATCAAAACTAGAACTTGATCAAGTTGAACATTTGCAAACCTGTTCGGGGATCTACGGATATAGTCTTACTATAGAATTACAATCATTTACAGGTTTATTTACTAAAGTGAAAATTCTAAGTGAATTTCACACTTAAAGGACCACTCCACACTGCAAAAGCACTAAATACACCAAGTTTATAAAATAGAAAAAAAGACCACAATTGCCAAATATACAGACTGATGATCCCACTGTGAATTCATCTCGAGTGAATATGACAATATTTCATAATACATACATCTGAATTATTTACAACTATATACAGTCCATGAATGTCATATGGATAAAGCTGAAAGTTCATATATACTCTGGTGGATCCACCACTAATTAATAATCTGTTTAAACAGAAAAATATGTAAAAAAATAAAAAAATAAAAAAAAAGGACAAACATGAAAAAAAGAGAAAAAAATGACTAAGTGAAAATCTGAAGAGTTCAAAAAACTGCAAAATGCACTGCTTGTTGTATGAAATTGGTTGGATCTCACCACAGGTTATGGAGGCTGTAGATATGGACTGAACTTATAGGTACATGTCCAATAGACCGATGGGAAAAAGGTTCAAAAGTATCACTTTATCCGATGAACAGTCATTAGAGATAATCCCCATCTGATCCAGTCTCCAATTCCGGTCTCCTGTCTCACGTGTCTCATGTGTAACTGGGCTGCGCGCTCGGGACAGAAATGCCCCTTCGAAGACCGTAAATTAAAAAGTGAGATTACTGAACTTTTATATCAAGTACTGGCGGCAGCCAATGTACCATGCGGCATGGCCCGCCCATCAGTGTACTTCCGTAATGGCGTGATGACATCATCGTGCGTCGTCATGCCATGAGTGATGACATCATTAAAAACAACTTTATTATACACATTACACGAGACAATATCATATGTCTGAAAATTTACCATAAGAGACACTATGTCTTGTTGCTAAACACTGATTAAAACAGTATATCGAGGGTTGTAAAGAAACAATGCACCACATATAGATGTGGAATTAATGTGTCCATATAGATATATTATTAAGGAAAAATAGACATAGTAATATGAATAATGGGTAACAATTGTTGATGGTAAAAATACCTTGTTAAATATAAGACCACCAGCTCAATTCATAACTAGAGATCAATGTACCACTTATTGATACATTCATGAGATCAATATACCACAATACACATTACTTAAAGTAGTAATACCAAAAAGAGGGAACATGAAATTCATCTATAGAAGGGAATGGAACCTAAGTCAGTGTCTTGAACCAAAGTTGTCCCGTATCATTAACCATCTTATAAACATACACACATGAATGTTGTGCTTCTAGCATATTCCATATCATGTTAAAATTGAAGCTGGTTGCCCACATGCAGCTGAAAACCAAAAAGTGACTCAAAAGGTAATAACTGAAAAATGAAAAATATGAAAAAAAGGAAAATTCTTTATGACAAAGTAATTATACACATGACTTACCTGTTGTGTAGTCTCCCAAAACATCCCAAGATATCTATTGCAAGGGACCCTGTCTGATGTATACCAGGTTTAAACAGCTGATGTAAACTGATCTATACCTCGTGCTCCTTACAGTGTTTCCGTTAGACCAAGATTGGTACAAATCTCTTTTATGGCAACAACTTGACCTACAACGACCCGCTACCTGGCATACATCAGACAGGGTCGTCTGCATTAGATTTGTCAGGATGTTTTGAGAGACTACACGACAGGTAAGTACTGCGGGTTCACGTGAGATACAGGTAAATGTCTGGAACCATTAAAGCATACAGACATCCATTCCCCCCAGTAACCAGACGAAACATAGTCCTGGGAGTCAACTGATTTATTTTCAAACACACACGTCTTTTATGCACAGACCCCTACATAAGGGCTATAATACAATTACACAGGGGTTTCAATCCCAATATCCTATGTACCTGAGAGATAATGCATGAGAAAAAAACAATAATTCAGTTATCTCTGAGCTACAGAAAAATCTATCCAAAATATACAGTACCCCAAAAGTGCCCACACCATAACTAGGAACCCCACAAAAGCAATATCCCTGGATAGCCCTGAGTGTATAAAACATTCAAATATCACTCAAATCGGTTCAGTGAAACTGGAATGCCACAGGGGTAAAGTTTTGAATGGCCGGATATGAGGCGTTAGCCCCAAAAAGTTCCATGGAAATAGGTGTCCTGGCTGGTCTCTGCTCAGGGGGTTCCTGTGCAAACACCATGCAAGGGATTCTCTTAGTTTCAGGGTACGAATGCTCCCCCTGTTCGGTAGTTCATATCTCCCGAACGTCATTCGCATAGTTGGTCGGGAGGTAGAACGGGCAGCTGTCTAATCTTTGCCGGGGTTCGTGCCTAGCCGAAAAGAGTTCCAGGCACTCGACGACCAAGTGCCGCTGCCCACATCCGGGAGACAAGATGGCTGCCATTCTTTTGTCAACCACGTGCATTCGGTTATATGAAATGGCAGCCACCCAGGGGAAGCATTCATTAATTACTTAAGTTGCTGGTGTGAATGTTTTTATGGGGTACAGGGGTGGTCCTAGTTCAACTAGTTCAACAACTCCCGAACGGATCAAGCAAAAACCAGACGAAAGGGGGCAAAACATACAAAATTGGCGTTAGGTTCCTCCACAGAGGCCTGCAGTGGAAAACCTGACGGGACATGGAAAACAAAGATGGCAAATGCCACTATGCAATGGCGAGAGGCCCAACGTAAAATTTGTACCTCGCTATACATGTAGGTTATATTCAAAATGAACAGAACCTATAGTTGGTACATGTTCATCACTCTTGACTAAACTTTAAAGGACCACTATAGGCACCCAGACCACTTCAGCTCAATGCAGTGGTCTGGGTGCCAGGTCCCACTAGCTTTAACCCTGCAGCTGAAAACATAGCAGTTTCAGAGAATAATGGGAAAGTGCCGAACCAGGGGCATCCAAGAAAAGCTGCTTATGGCGGCTGGGCAGGGTAACTCCCGAACAGGGTCTCAGACCTCGACCATAGTAGGTGAGCAGGAGGCCAGCTTCCACACTTCTCCAGGAGTTTGTGGCAAACGTCTGAGGAAAAGAGCATTTGTCACACAGGGCTATTTACTAAAGTGAAAATTAAAAGTGAATTTCAAATTTAAAGCCAGAGTAGCTAACCTGAAAGCGTGGCTTGCTTAGAGACTTTTTCCAGTACAGCTATTTTGGTCTAAATTTATAACTCACTTCGAATTTTCACATTAGTAAAGAAAAAGTGATGTGGACAGAACTTTTCAGCAACTAACCTTCCTTGTATAGGCACTAAAACAACTTTAGCTTAAATGTACTATAGACACCCAGACCACTTCAGCTCATTGAAGTGGTCTAAGTGCAGTGTAACAGTTCCCTTAACCCTGCAAAGATAATTATTGCAGTTTTTAATAAATTGCAATAATTACCATTGAGTGTTAACTCCTTCTCTAGTGGCTACCATACAGCCAGTTGAATGTCTTCCAGCTGTTAGGCAACATTTGGGCGCCTGACGCTGGACATCCTCACGCTCTGCAAGGGGACGTCCAGCATCACCCAAAACCCCATAGGAAAGCACTTGCCTATGAGGAAATCCTTATGCGAAAGTGACTATTGCCTTGTATTTGCATTAGGTCTTTCCTGCCGACATCACCAAAGGTGGAACCGAGCCTGTGCTGGACCTAGGTAAGTAACAGAAGGGATTTTAAGGAGGAGACTATAGTGCCAGGAAATTAAGTTTGTTTTTCTGGCACTATAGTTTCCATTTAATGAAGCAATTTTGGTGTACAGATCATGTCCCTGCAATCACACTGTTCAATTCTCTGCCACTTAGAGTTAATTCCTTTGTTTATACAGCCCTATTCACACCTCCCCTGCATGTCTCACAAAGCCTTCCTAAACACTTCCTGTAAAGCAGGGGTGTCCAACCTGCAACCCAGGACTGCTAGCAGTGTGGCCCATGATGCCGGTACAACGGACGGCAAGGAGCCTATTTTCGGTGCTCCTGCTGGACAGCATCCTCATGCGCCCCAGCAGTGAGCTGGCCACTGGGATATTACTTCATCCCGGAATAGGCATCACTGCTGGGCACGTGAAGGACCTGTGCAAGAAGAGCACAAAAGTCCCTGCCCAACGCAACCACTGGCCACCAGGGACAGAGGATCCATTCCAGCCCTCCTAGAGCAAGGTAGGGAGGCTGGGTGGACCTCTTTACTACTTAATGTGTGTCTGCTATTGTATGTGCATGTATGATTGTGTATAGGTCTGTAAATGTGCCTGCAATTGTGTTTATACATGTGACTGTCTATATAGGGGGGGTGTGAGAGATATTGTGCGTGTTTATCTGTGGAGGTATGGATCACTTACTCTGACGAGTCAAATCTTCCTTGAGTCCCTGGTTACTGCTCCAGGTTCTCGATCAAGCTCATAGGCAGACCAGTCCCTTCCTGGTGGTTTCCAGCTTGACTTTTGGGAAAGAGGCCTGCAAGGAGGAAGAGTGATTCCCTGCATGCTCTGTGAGAGAGCGGAAGTGACAGAGAGCAAAATTCGTTAGTTATATTTAACATGCGGTTTGGCTCAAACTGAAGGCAGCATGAATGGTAGGCAAATTAAACCTTTGTTTTAGGAAGCACTGTCTTGTTTAGCATACAGTGCAGTGAACACTAGGATGTTACACTGTCTGAAAACAAGATTAATTCGGTCAGTGGTTTTGGTAGTAAGTTAAATAAACAAATATCTGATCTATTAATAGACACTATAGTCACCAGAACTACAGCTTGTGATTGTTTTGGTAAGTATAGTCAGTTCCTGCAGGCTTTTTAATGAAAACACAATCACAGATATGTGCCATGCTCTGCAAGGAGACACTCAACTTTCCTCATAGATATGCATGGATTCAATGTATCTAGGAAGAGATGCTGATTGGCCAGGGCTGCATTTGGCTTGTGCTGGCTCTGCCCCGATCTGCATTCTTGACAAACTCAACCAATCCAATGCTTTCCTATGGGAAAGCATTGAGATTGGTTGATATCAATTCTGATGTGGTCAGCCAAGGAGGCAGATCAGCAGAGGGGCCAGATGTGAGGAGCCCAGAGCAGTGCCGAAAAAAAAAAAGACGAGTACATCACCTAACCCAGGTAAATAGTGGGTTTAGAACTAGTGTCAGGTATATATGTTTGTGTTCCTGCCACAATAGTGCCCCTTTAAAAGGGAGTGGGGTGAATCATGATAGATGGTTATATAAAAGTGCAAACTCAGATAAGTTCACGTGAAATTTAGTGCAGACAGAATGTGCCCACAAAATGCCAGAGAGAAACATTGAACAGGTCTCTTATACCAAGATTTATTATTTTCCAGGACAGAAAGGTGATAAGGGGAAATCATATTCATCAGTGAACATTTAAGCCTAATATACCTGACATTTGTAGGGAAGACTGCTTTTAGCCAAACACTTACTCCAAATATATCTATTTAAAACATGGGTGGGTTTTATTGTGAAGTAGGGAGTGAGATCATACTTCTGCCATTTTAAAGGAACACTTCAGCCATATAAGGCAAGTCAGTTTGCTGAATTCGTTTTTGTGCCAACTAAAAATGATTTTTTTGTATACAATGCTACATAGACTACAATGTATCAGACTCAAATTTAACCTAGTGGGGTTCCTTATTAGCATTACCCTTCACATGAGCCAATTATATATATATATATATATATATAAAAAAAAAAAAAAACACCACCATTTACCTCACCAGGTTTTTATGTCTATTAACTCCCACCAGCCTCAGCCAAAATCTCATTGGGCAGGGCATGAATCTATTTTCCAGCAAATGCAGACAACTTCCAGCACTCAAATTGAGTTCTCAGAGTTGCTATTTCCCTTATGCCTATGATGGGCAACTGTCAAAACAGATTTAAATTTGTTTCCATTGATTGCTACTAGGCACTATAAGCTCTAAAACTGCTTCTAATTTTATGGCAAGACAGGAGGCTTCATATTTGCTTATCTTTCTTTACTGTAACTCCCAGCAGCAAAGAAATGGTTAACAATGTTGTATGGAAAAATCAACCAATCAGAACATATCTCAACTACAATATAGTGTCATCAAACTCCTCCCACTTTCTCTTTCTTTGCTGCTTGCCTCCCAGGTGAGTCTGCTCCAATTGCATTGCTTTACTGGTTTAAGTTACTTCAATATTTATTTAATCCTGTTACTTACATACATATACTTCATCTTAACAAACTTTATTTTTTAATTTACTCATCTTCCCCTTTAAATATTTTCTTCTTTCTCCTCACATATATATTATTTTTTCCTTATTCACTGTATTTGTATTATTGGATTGTTCTCCTTTAAAATTTTACGTCCTACCGGATTTTTTCTCTGAACGGAGGGTTTTTTTTTCAAACCCTGCCGCTTTCAATCAGCTGGCCGCGGCTTTTTTCTCACAGGAAGAGCAGCGGCCCATTCTCTGCTTCTCCTCAGCCGCGGACTCCATTTCCCAGAGCCCGCGGCTGCTATTTCCCGCCCTTATCCTTCCTCCCGCCTACTAGCGTCTGTCTCTTGTGACGCGGACCTTTTCCCGCCCTTTCAACGGCGGCAACTGCCATTTTCAGCCTCAGAGTAACTGCCAACGGCTCCTTCACTGCAGCGCACAAGTTCTTTTTTCAAATCCTGTGGGTACAGTCATATTACTAACTAGCTTGTGGAAGGTAGGTTGCTGCCATCTTATCTCCACCTCATTTCATATACTCATTAAAAAAAACGATCACTATACTGATCTATCTCCTATCTGTTTTTCCACAGGCTTTGCCCACACAGGACCATTCTATTACAACTGGGTGAACCCCTTTCCCTAATTTGTATAATTACAGTGTGGTTTAATTTTATAAATTTTGTGTGATTGCCTATTTTATTGCCCTCCTGTGGGTGACCCCCACTTACTTATTTAAAGTACATATTATGTACAATATCTGTGTGGTTGACACCACCTACTGAAACACTGCTGTGTTAATATTTATGTGGCTAACACCACTTGATCTATTTTTGTGGGTGACCCCCATTGTTTACTGTACATTATATATACATTATATATACATTATATATATTTATTTTTAGTGTAAATTTATAGTGGTGACCCCACCTCAGTAACTGCACAATATATCTATTGTTCACAATCTCTATTATTGGGTGATCCCCATTAATTGCCCTTTACTATTTTATTGTGCCAAGCATTTGTGGGTGACCCCCATTGAATTTGACGTCTCGTGGGTGACCCCCACATCATATTTTCTAATTGAGTTGCCTCATCATTAATTGACATTCTAACACTTACAGGGAGTGCAGAATTATTAGGCAAATTAGTATTTTGACCACATCATCCTCTTTATGCATGTTGTCTTACTCCACGCTGTATAGGCTCGAAAGCCTACTACCAATTAAGCATATTAGGTGATGTGCATCTCTGTAATGAGAAGGGGTGTGGTCTAATGACATCAACACCCTATATCAGGTGTGCATAATTATTAGGGAACTTCCTTTCCTTTGGCAAAATGGGTCAAAAGAAGGACTTGACAGGCTCAGAAAAGTCAAAATAGTGAGATATCTTGCAGAGGGATGCAGCACTCTTAAAATTGCAAAGCTTCTGAAGCGTGATCATCGAACAATCAAGCGTTTCATTCAAAATAGTCAACAGGGTCGCAAGAAGCGTGTGGAAAAACCAAGGCGCAAAATAACTGCCCATGAACTGAGAAAAGTCAAGCGTGCAGCTGCCACGATGCCACTTGCCACCAGTTTGGCCATATTTCAGAGCTGCAACATCACTGGAGTGCCCAAAAGCACAAGGTGTGCAATACTCAGAGACATGGCCAAGGTAAGAAAGGCTGAAAGACGACCACCACTGAACAAGACACACAAGCTGAAACGTCAAGACTGGGCCAAGAAATATCTCAAGACTGATTTTTCTAAGGTTTTATGGACTGATGAAATGAGAGTGAGTCTTGATGGGCCAGATGGATGGGCCCTTGGCTGGATTGGTAAAGGGCAGAGAGCTCCAGTCCGACTCAGACGCCAGCAAGGTGGAGGTGGAGTACTGGTTTGGGCTGGTATCATCAAAGATGAGCTTGTGGGGCCTTTTCGGGTTGAGGATGGAGTCAAGCTCAACTCCCAGTCCTACTGCCAGTTCCTGGAAGACACCTTCTTCAAGCAGTGGTACAGGAAGAAGTCTGCATCCTTCAAGAAAAACATGATTTTCATGCAGGACAATGCTCCATCACACGCGTCCAAGTACTCCACAGCGTGGCTGGCAAGAAAGGGTATAAAAGAGAAAATCTAATGACATGGCCTCCTTGTTCACCTGATCTGAACCCCATTGAGAACCTGTGGTCCATCATCAAATGTGAGATTTACAAGGAGGGAAAACAGTACACCTCTCTGAACAGTGTCTGGGAGGCTGTGGTTGCTGCTGCACGCAATGTTGATGGTGAACAGATCAAAACACTGACAGAATCCATGGATGGCAGGCTTTTGAGTGTCCTTGCAAAGAAAGGTGGCTATATTGGTCACTGATTTGTTTTTGTTTTGTTTTTGAATGTCAGAAATGTATATTTGTGAATGTTGAGATGTTATATTGGTTTCACTGGTAATAATAAATAATTGAAATGGGTATATATTTGTTTTTTGTTAAGTTGCCTAATAATTATGCACAGTAATAGTCACCTGCACACACAGATATCCCCCCTAACATAGCTATAACTAAAAACAAACTAAAAACTACTTCCAAAAATATTCAGCTTTGATATTAATGAGTTTTTTGGGTTCATTGAGAACATGGTTGTTGTTCAATAATAAAATTAATCCTCAAAAATACAACTTGCCTAATAATTTTGCACTCCCTGTATATATGTATATATATATATATATATATATATATATATATATATATATATATATATATATATATATATATATATATATATAGATAGTTGTTTTATAGGGTTTACATTTATCTTAAAATTGACATTATGTCAGACCGCCAAAACCCTGCGATTTCTGCCGAACTTAAGGAATGGCTTTTCTCAACTATCGCAGAGTCCATTCCTAAGGCTCTGGCAGCCTACCATGAACGTAATCCAGAGGTACACCCCTCTACTCAACAACCCTCTGATTCTGAGGACTCCCATATCTCCGACCAAGATAGCGCCCTGCGCAAGAGACCCTGGAAAGGGAATAGCGCTACTGCGGGCAAGGGCAAAGCTCCTGCTAAGGTCGTTAAACACTCTAACCCACACGTTTCGCAGGCTACTACAGACCCTCTAGAGGGTTCTACTTCACATTTGTCTGGCCATATTCTAAGTGACTATGACCCCAATTACTCTTAGGATCCCATGGTGAATGCGCCCCAGGATGCCTCAACATCGGAGTTTGTGAAAGAAACCTTCCTAAGTCAAGACCACAAGAGTAAGGTACCTGACTCAGACACCCTCCTGGATGCTTCAGGCCTTCCACTTTTTGACCCAAGGGTGATACGCCACCCACGCTCAGCAGAATCGGCTCCCCCAGATCATATTGCTAATTTCTGTAAACTGTGGCTTCGCAAGCCCCTCGAAAAAGAAATCAGAAACAAACTAAGGGCTGAATGCCCGAAACCTACTATCCCAGGTAAAGTTGCCTCTACCCCTGAATTTGACCCCATGCTGGTCACCTATTTAACAAAATCTGGTAAAGACCCTCGTAAGGGTATTGAACAGGGTTTGAAAGCAACCCAAGACAAATTATTAGACATTTCAGGTCCTATCATACAAATATTTATACTCGCAGATGAGGCACTCACCAGTGGTGAACTAGACCTGCATATTATAAGAGAATGGGCACAGAGAGCCCTTTGCTTATTGGGCAACGCCAATACGGCTATTTCAATTGAGAGACGCAAAGCGGCACTGTACAAAATCGATGCCAAACTAGTAGATTTGAGCACTAAAGAACTAGGCCCAGAGGCCGATGGTCTTCTATTTGGTAACAGTTTCATGCGAGACCTCTCCAAGCATGTCTCAGTTTTTACCACACTCAATAAAGCCCAGTCCTCACTACGTAGGGTGTTCCGTTCCACTACTCAAAATCGTTTTTCTGGGAGAGCTGGTCGCTCAAGGGGCCGAGCTACCAGTAGAGCAGCCTTTACAGGCTACAGGCCCCGACCCACAGAGTATTGGTCCACAGGATACTCACTACCCTACCACAGGCAGCTGTTCAGCACCAGAGGCTCAATTCGAGGACGTGGCTCTGCATCCCTGCGCGGACGCACTGCTTCAGGTAATGGACCTTGCTTATTTGAAAAATTTATCAATCGCAGGTCGATTAACATTCTTTTTCCAACAGTGGAAACTTCTTTCTCAGGATCATTGGATCCTTCATACAGTCACAGGTTTCAAAATAGATTTTACCACACATCCAGTTCAATATTCTCAACCGACACCCTTAGAGATGTCAAAAGCAGACACTCTAACCTTGAACACAGAACTGACAAATTTGGTACACAAAGGGGCGATCGAACCTTCGCCTTTCCCTTGCACCTTCCTAAGCAACATATTTCTGGTTCGGAAAAAAACGGGGGACCATCGTCCCATTATCAACCTCAAGGGGTTGAATCGCTTTATCATATACCGTCATTTCAAGATGGAAGGTATCCATCTTCTCAGGGACTTGCTCTGCGTGGGAGACTGGTTCTCCAGATTCGACCTCAAAGATGCTTATCTGACGGTCCCTATAGCACCAAGTCACCGTGCCTTCCTCCAATTCCGATGGCAAGGCGACATCTGGCAGTTCACCTGCCTTCCATTCGGACTTTGCTCTGTCCCATGGTGTTTCACCAAGTTGATGAAACCAGTCATGGCGCTCCTTCGTTCACAGGGCATACGTTCAATTATATATTTGGACGATATCCTGATCATGGCACAAGATCAACAATTACTTCGCAAACACACACACATGACCTCTGCCCTCCTTCAAAACCTAGGTTTTGTCATAAATTACCAGAAATCAGACCTGGTACCTTCTCAAATAGTCCAATTTTTGGGTTTTCAGATAGATTCAGTTCAAGCAACTCTACAGTTACCCTACTCCAAAATCAAAAACATAAAACGAGAGATTCAAAAATTACTCAAGTCACAACGACCTCGGCTCCGCGACCTAGCACACGTTCTGGGTCTTCTGTCTGCATCAATTCAGGCTATTTTTCCAGGGCCCTTGCATTACAGAGCAATGCAACGGCTGAAAACCTCCTATTTACATCGCTCGACCTCTTACGACCAATTCATTTTCCTAACGGACGAAGTTCTCATCGAACTTCACTGGTGGCTTCGCAACATGGAAGCCTGGAATGGGAAAGCGATTTTCGGATCTCAACCAGATTTTATTCTGGAATCCGATGCCAGCCTACTCGGTTGGGGTGCTACGTGCGCCCAATCGTACACAGGAGGTCTCTGGTCCCCGTCAGAACAGGCACTTCACATAAATTGTCTCGAACTCATTGCCGGATCCTTCGCGATCCGCAGCTTTGCCAAAGAAGCATCCAACTGCTCTCTGGTACTTCGGATGGACAACATCTCCGCAGTACGATATGTAAACCGACTCGGAGGGTCCAAATCGAAACTACTGTCAGACCTCACCAAGGATCTGTATCAGTTCTGCTTAGACAGGAATCTGTCTATTCGGGCAGAATATCTCCCAGGACCCGACAATTTAGTTGCGGATTGGTTTTCACGTCACTGGAGGGATGCCAGCGACTGGCAATTAGATCCCCTCCTATTCCACCATATTCACCTATTGCGGGGACCGCTCACGCTCGACCTCTTCGCGTCTCGACTGAATCGTGAAACAGACGATTACTTCAGCTGGTTACCAGACCCTCTATCCCTAGCTGTCGACGCTTTTCTCCAACTTTGGCCACGGAGCGGAGCCTATGCCTTCCCTTCTTTCTCCATGATTCAACGTACTCTCCACCAGGTCAAATCACAGGGGGTCAGGATTGTGATAGTTACCCCTCTATGGCGGGCCCAGACGTGGTTCCCCACTCTTCTGGAACTTTCCACAGATTACCCCATCCTTCTACCTCGCTCTCATCGGGTTCTCAAGAACCCTACGGGCGACTACCATCCACTAGCCCTACAGGGCCACCTTCAGTTAGTGGCCTGGACAGTTTCAGGGGTGCTTGGCATGTCGCAGGACTTTCAAGCACTGCTCAAACACTCCTGTGGGATTCATGGGCCCCAGGAACCAGGCGCACCTATCTCGCCGCATGGCGAGTTTGGGTCAGCTGGTGTCTGGAGAGGGATTTCGATCCCGTTTCAGCATCTCTCTCATCCATTCTAAATTTTCTATCATCCCTTTTCGATCAGGGTAAATCATACCGGTCGATTAATATTTTTCGTTCCGCCATTTCGGCGGGACATGACCCCATTGATAACTCCTTAGTTGGGAAACATCCTTCCGTGTGCAGACTTTTACGAGGCATTCGTTTGACGAGGCCACCTTCTGCCAAATACTCTGGCTTCTGGGATATATCTCGAGTCTTCGCACTGTTAGAGTCCTGCCCACCTAACGAGGCCTTATCCCTTCGACAGCTCTCTGCAAAATTGGCCCTGCTACTGTGCCTGGTGTCCTTCCGCAGAGTTTCTGACGTTCAAGCGTTTGATTCACACGCTATCTCCTTCACACCAGAAGGGGTCCGATTTACGATTACTAGGCGCACTAAGACGAATTCCTCGTCTGTTTTTTTACCCATACTTTCCCGACAGGCCGGCCCTCTGTGTGGCTCTGTGTACTCGTTGCTACACAGAGGCGACTGCCGCCCTACGTTCTCCTACCGGCCCTTTTCATCTCTTACTTCAGACCTCACAAACCGGTCTCTTCCCCCACTATCGCTCGCTGGATAAGATGGTTACTTATCCAGGCGGGAATCGATAGATCATTTGGGGCCCACTCCGTTAGGGGAGCGGCCGCATCCTCTGCCTTTCGTGCCGGCAGTTCTCTAGCGGATATTTTGTCATGCGCAGATTGGTCAAGGGAATCTACCTTTCGGATTTTTTATTTTAAACCAACACAAACACATGCGGCTTGTTCTATTATTCGTGAGCGTTAAAACAGTAAATATGAAGCCTCCTGTCTTGCCATAAAATTGGGGATTATTCTAGCTTTAGTGAACGAATAATCTGAATTTTATTAAAGACAGGCGGTGAATATTTTCCCTCCCTTCGTTTACTCTGGAACCCACCCTCGAGGTAAGTCTCATAATCAATAGTTAATGTATGATACCATTATTACATACAAATCTGCTATATACGATTTGCTCACCTTTGTGGTTATACACCTATCTCAGAGTACTGATAGATCTTTATAATTTTGATTTTCTACCAATTCATCTGAACTATAATTGGAAATAGGGGGTACAACTATATATATTTTTTTCTCTTGTCCGAGAAACCTTACTTTCACGAAGTCTCTCTTTTAGTGTGAAGATCTCAAGTTTATTCGATCAACTTTCCGTTTACATGGTTGACTTCATCTCGAGCTTCAGCTTCGGGACTGCTCAGGTTAAAGTTTACATGGTTGACTTTGCTACTGACTGGCAACATCAAGAAAGAGGAAGTGGGAGGAGTTTGATGACACTATAGTAGTTGAGATATGTTATGATTGGTTGATTTTTCCATACAACATTGTTAACCATTTCTTTGCTGCTGGGAGTTACAGTAAAGAAAGATAAGCAAATATTCGCCTCCTGTCTTTAATAAAATTCAGATTATTCGTTCACTAAAGCTAGAATAATCCCCAATTCATCCAGCTATGGTCTGGATGCATTTCAAATTATGAACAGGAAGATATTGCTCAACTACAACTCAATATTCTCTGGTCATCTGACTTTCAAAGAATTATAGGAGTAATTGAAGTGTGGTTTGATTTTCTACGCATCTGGGTCTGACGTATCTCCCAACTTTTGTTGCTATATTTCAGTGTAAAGTCACCAGTATCATCTCAAGCTATGTCAGATGTTTTACATGATCTACATTTGAAGTCACAGTTCTGTGTTAAAGGGACACTATAGTCACAAGAACAACTACTGCTTATTGAATTTATTCTGGTGAGTAGAATGATTACAGTCAGGCTTTTTGCTGTAAACACTGTCTTTTCAGTGAAAATGCAGTGTTTACATTACAGCCTAGTGATAACTTCACTGGCTACTCCTTAGATTGCCTTTAGAGATCCTTCCTGGGTCACTGTTGTCTAAAATGCATCCAAACATTCAGTGTCTCCTCCCTCTGCATGCAGACACTGAGCTTTCCCCAGAGATTCATTGATTAAATTAATGAGATGCTGATTGGCCAGGGCTGTGTTTGAACCATGCTGGCTTTGCCCCTGATCTGCCTCCTTGTCAGGCTCAGCCAATCCTATGGGGAAGCGTCGTGATTGGATCACGCTACCACTTCTGCTGAAGTCAGCAGACCGCTTGTTTTTCTGAGTCTAACAGTATGTAGAGTTACATCTTCTGGCTTGAATACAGTATGCTTTTTACTATATTTATGGAGGCATGAGGGGCCCAGTGGGGCTAGATGGTGGTTTTACAATAGGGTCAGGAATACATGTCAATAATGATCCTTTAATTATATTCTACTTTTCACCAATGAAAGTATCGGCTTTATAGAAGTTTGTGTTTAATGGATTGTTTTTGTTTTCTCTTGCAGCTTAGGAGTGCCAAAATATTCATTACTAAAGCTAGGATTATGATTACACTAAAGCTAGGATAATCTGCTATTTCACATCTGCCCCTCACAAGTTCTAATCAAATTACAAGTGCCTGAATATAAAAAAAAAAAAAGAAAAAAGTGTAAAATAAAAGTGTGGATTTGAACTTGCAATAGCCTGTCTTTACACATTACTATAGGTGTAATGCCTGGTTTGCATAATTTAATGACCAAGTTCATGTAGGCAATTTGCTGAGCAGCAAAACTAAATAGTTTATTATAAAACTTGAGAGGCATTCACAAATCGCAGTGGACCTGTTTGAGACTTCTATTCCTAGTAATTGTTAAAAAAAACAAAAAAAAACACACATGCATAACATCTTAAACTTCTGTTGCTTGGAAAGTACTGTGAATACCTCTTAACTTCCAAATTCCATATGAAAATGATTTACTTTTGCGAATTTGCAGAGTGCTTACAGGTTATGAATGTATTAAAAAAAAAAAAACATTTAGTGAACGCTAGTGTTGATTGTTTATGGTTTCACCCTCTCAGATAGCCGATGTGCTTGAATGAAGGGTTAGAGAACACGCAAAGGTTAAAAAGATGCTGTACACATGGCTCAAAACAAATTTTTATTAAAAAAACAAAACAAAAAACAAATAAAAATAAAGGGGCAAACAAAGCGCTGCCTTTGGCATGAACCAAGCATTTTAGAAAATGTGTTATTTCTGCCTTCAAGGAACTCCTAGTAAAACCTTTAGATTTTTTTTTTTTATGTAATGCCATTAGGAAGTGCATTGTTCTGTCTTAATTGCCATTCTCACTTTATTTTGGAAATTCCATGCAAACACTACAGATTCAAATCCATCATCTTCTATGAAAGACATAAGCAAAACACTGATACACATTAGTTTCAGGAAGTAGAACACAACAGTTAAAATAATGGCTTTAATTTCAAAGTATACAGTACGGAAAATGTGCTTTTAATTAAATATACATCAAACCAGTGATGCTGGCAAAATAAAGGGAATTCATTCATTGACAGCTATACAAGTGTGGGTGTGACAAAACTCCCTTTAAAAGAATATATATGTTCACAGTGGTTTGTATAAACAGTATGCAAATGATAGTGACACGATCCTTGCCAACTCATGAGTACCCTCAAAAGGTACTAAATAACAAGCATTCACAATTGAGTGGATTGTACAAAGGTATAGGTTATAATGGAGATTAAAAGGTCTGGAGTGTACAGTAACACTGGCTAAAGATAAACCAAATCTTCAAAGAAGCTAAAATGTGCTTTCAGATACAAAAGAACAGCTTGATGAAAAGCAGTGATTGCAGAAGCAAATACAACTCATTAAAACAAACAGAAAAAGAGACAAACAAATAGTAAGGAAAAATAAAAGCCACAGACATCTAGCTGGATGTAACTGACCGGTCGATACACATTACACAATTTAAAAAAAGTGAGATTATATACTATAATACAAGTCCAAGAAGACCAGATGATACTCATTTCTTTGCTTGTTTTGTTATCATGCCTCTGGGGGGTGTTACAGGTCTGCTTGCATTGGGCTTCTTTTTCTCTGCAGGCTTTAAAATCTAAAAGAATCAAAAGAAAAAAAAAAAAAGAAAAAAAAAAAAAATTAGCTTCGTGTCCAGACACCAAAAAGAGAAACTAATTAGGAAGCAACTTGTTTGCAGAATACATTGTGAATACCATGTACAAACACTGTCACAGCTTGGGACTGCACAGTCACAAAGCTTCTACAAGGTTACTATAGCACCACAAGTTTGTATTCAAGCCGAGCAATATAAAATTATACAGCTCTAAAACTGTACATTGTCCAACAATTCTGCTAGCAACACACACACACACGAAAAAGGAATCCGGTTTAGAGGCACAAAATGTATATTCATGACCCTATCGTGTTAACCATCTAGCCCCACTGATCCTCCCCCTCTAAATATAGTAAAATCTTATTTATGTAAGTCTGCTGCTGGCTGTCCCTGATCTGCCTGCTTGGCTGACATCAGAAGTGTTCTGAGCCACAGGTTTTTCCTATAGGAAATCATTGTCTGAGACTGTCAAGGAGGTAGATCAGGGGCAGAGGCAGCACAAGTGAACAGCCCTGGTCAATCAGCATCTTTTCATAGAGATGAACTGGATCAATGCATCTTTATGAGGAAAGATCAGAGTCTCCATGCAAATGGTGGAGACACTGAATGGCAGTGCTGCTCACTGTGCAGCCCTGCCCCATGAAGCACCTCTAGCAACCATAATAGGAGTGGCCAGTGGAGGTATCTCTGGGCTGTAATATAAAACACTTTTCCCTATGAAAATACCGTGCTCACTGCAAAACGCTTGAAGGGAATGATTCTACTCACTAGAACAAATATAAGCTGTAGTTATTCTGGTGACTATAGAATGCCTTTAAGACAAGAAAGTAGCATTACCGGTAACCCAAGTTCACATTACTGTTTGCCAAAATAAGAGACCAATCAATGGCCTAGATGAGCACACAGATATAAAAGAAACAGATAACGTTACAAAATCTTAAACAACATATTCCACAGCCCTTTAAAGTGTTAGAAATTTAAAAGGATGAAGGCAGGCCTGCTCAAATGAGCTTACAAGCTATGAGAATTTAATGTAGTTCATTTGGTGTATTGGCTAGAGTATTTATGATTGTCACCATTTATGGTTTAGCTTGCTTAATTGAACCTGGAGTGAAAAATACCCTTCTCCAAAGAGTTTGTTATACAAGGGATTTTAATAGCAGCTGCTGTACCATCTCCCATAGAAGGCCTGTGAGTGATGTCAAGCCCAGAAATTTGACTAGTAAAGATTGATAATTGACAGACAAGAATTATGACAGCGATAATTAGATGGATATTTCTTGCAAAACATTTTAACATACTGTTGCAGGTAGGACCATCTCCAAACCATAAGCAAACAACTTTCAGATGCAAAAAATGGTACAAAAAAAATTACAAATAGGATTCACAAGAAGTCTTATTAATTTTACATACCTGGAAGGAACACATTAAGGTTTCATCTACGCTCATCATCGCTCCAGCATTGTCAAACTCCCCACAGTAATTTGGGGCAGAAAACAGAGTTACCAACTGCCGTTTGGCAAAGAATTCATACCCATCTTCAACTACCTGCAGGACAGAAAGAGGGAGGGTGGGGAATAATGGATCTTTATTTAGATCTATCATTTACACAAGCTATTATAAGTCAAATGCAAAACATGTCTCCAACCATTAGATTATAAAGCAGTTAAGTGACTAAACAGATTTGTATTTAAATTCAATGAAGAAAGCAAAGAACATTCCTAAATCACCTAAAACGAGCCTGCAATAATTCAAAGATCTTATGCAATTTCATATCCTTCGTAAACCAGATTACTCATAACTACCTCTAAAGCCGTTAAATATTTTTAGCACCTACAGCACTACTATTCAGGTTCCATTGGTGTTACTCTAATACAGACAGTCTGCTCCAGTCCATCCTCACATTACTCGCCCTGCTTGGAAACACCAAGCAGGGGTTAATTGTCCCCTCATGCCAGTACACAAGCTTCACTGTCAACCGACGCCTGTCACTCCATTCCTATATTCTAGTAAAACGAAAGACATGCATGGCAAAGGAATAATCTGCTACAATGCATCCACTCTATAATTGCCTTTATGTTAACAAATTTGTATAATCATACATTTACTAGCAATTCTTCCAGCATTAAGCATAGATGAAGTTACATAGTCTTAAAAGTCTGTATGCAAGGACCTATGAGTACATCACAGTGATGCAAACTATGAAATTTGAGACCTTTGCATCTCTGAAGTGTCTATCAATATCATTTTACATGCTAGACGAGGTCTTATATAATTGTTGGGACCTGCAAGTCAGCACTGTACTTATTACAACTGTTGAAAATACACACAATAAAAATATAATTTACAAAAAAGTCTGTATGTACCATGACAAGTAAACTTTAATGACCAATTACTTTCCATCCACATTTTGATAGAATGGGGTTAACACAATACTAGTTTATATATATAAAAAAAATTTTTTTTTAAAGTTTATTCTTTAAATGCCATTCTTTAAGCCTACAAGCATATTCTCCCATCCCAAAAACAAATCTAGAAATTGCAACATATCACCACCACATAACAGGGCCAATATAAAACTCAAGTTTCCTTTTCTCCAAGGAAGAAAAAAAAAAAAAAAAGTAAAGTTTTACTTCCATTTCTTAAAGATAACACATTAGGGTCAGGAACACAAACATGTATTCCTGATCCTATAGTGTTAAAGACACCATCTAGCCCACCTGGGCCCCTCATGCCTCCCTAAACATAGTAAAATCTTACTTGTATTAAAGCCTGAAGCTGCTGGCTCTGCCCTGTCTGCCTCAGACCAGCAAGCAGTCTGCTAACATCAACAGAAGTGGTGGCCTGATCCAATCACAGTGCTTCTCCATACGATTGGCTGAGACTGACAAGGAGGCAGATCCAGCATGATTCAAACACAGCCCTAGCCAATTAGCATCTCCTTGGTTGAATTGAATCAATGAATGAGGAAAGTTAGTGACTGCATGCAGAGGGAGGAGATACTGAATGTTTAGATGCATTTTAGCAGCCATGACCCAGGAAGGGTCTCTAAAGGCCATCTAAGGAGAAGCCAGTGAAGTTATCCCTAGGCTGTAATGTAAACACTGCATTTTCTCTGAAGAGAGTGTTTACAGCAAAAAGCCTGATGGTAATTATTCTACTCACCAGAACAAATTCAATAAGCTGTAGTTCTGGTGACTATAGTGACCCTTTAAGGACACCTTTATTTTCACTTAAACCAAGGAGATTAGGGTTGTGTGAACCTTTCTAGGACACTTTATTTACAGTAAACAAGAAGTGTGGGAAAGCCATTTTTTTTACAGGGACAATAAGGGAAGACTAGACAGTTAAATATACTTTTGCAGAGACACCGGCAATAGTTAATGTACAAAGAATTAAAACAGACTGATTTGAGGTTTTAATAAGCTAAAGTTACAATGCTATTTTTAGCTGAACGATAGGCTTAATTGTCCATTTAAGCACAAGGATTTATTATTACACATTACCTGATGAGCACGGCAAATCAGATCCAAGTCATGTTTGTGGAGAAATTTTGCAACAACCTCAGCTCCAAATGTAAACGATACGCCCCTGTCATTTTCACCCCAACCCAGAACATCTTTGTCAGGATCAGACCAGAGTAAGTCACATAAGAGACCCTGATCTGGAACATCAGTAGGACGCATAATTCGTCTGATCTGTTCCATTGACTGCAGGTCAGGAGATAAGCCTGTTAAATATAAATATTTTATCAACTTTGCAGGCCAGTAATAAAGTAGTTTGACTGTACCACTAACAGATAAAGCAAACCTTTTGAATAAAGAGTATACAGGTTTACTTACCACCATGGCAGCAAAATATCTTCTCGTCCACTATGGCAGCAATTGGCAAACAATTGAAGCAGTCTGTGAAGGTTTTCCATAGTTTAATATTATATCTTCTTTTACCTGCACACAAAAGTAGATGTTGTAACTTCCATGGGAACTTTGAATTCTGTGCATATGTAGCTGACCCATTTCCAAATTTTAAGACTAAATGAAAAATCATGTTAAAGTTTCTAGAGCTTCTGTACTTGCATAGACAAAATCTTGGCAGCAGACAGACAACTACCTCTCTAAAACTGATCTTATCCCATACACTATCCAGATGAATGTGTTTACAATTTGAAAGCCATATTACCAACTCACATGAACAAGGCTTAGGTTAAAGTCAGAGAGGTCAGTCCTACTTGTGCAAGTTGGATGCATAGGATACTGAAAAGGAAGACAGGCAAAATTTCTCCTTTTGGCACATCTGCTTCAAGGAGACAAGTTTATAGCTGCAGTGATTTTATGAATTGTATCAGGATAGGTTTCCTTGGGAAGGTAGCTTATGGCACAGAGAATACTCTGCACTACAAGTTACTATGATACTTTCATCAAGTAAAAAATGGGGAGGATGACCCAAAAATAAAATCAAATGTAAACACTTTATGAAACACTCAATTGCACTGAAATTAAAGCCCAAACACAATCACGAGATAAAGTAGGGACTGCATCATATGGGCAGATGATAAACTTAAAAGTCAATGCTGCTGTCAATTCCCACAGATGAGCAATAGCACTATATGCAAGACGTACAAATGCACAAAGATAGTATAGCTATGAAGATGCTACAGACTCATGGAATCACCCATGGGCTTTGTTTTACTCTTTCACAAGCATCCAAGACAATATTCAGTTGAGTACATCTATGCAAAGACCTCCAAAAGAGACCGTGAATTTGGATTAAAGTAGTGGAAGAATTTGACAAGTTTATAAACTCCAGCTGTTCAGCATGTCACATTAATCTACGGAACTTTCTGTGCACTGCATTAACACACCCAATTTTGTAACTAGATACTGCACCAGCCTCGACAAAACTTATTTACATATATAAAAAAAGTTCAGTATCAATGTTAATTTGTCAGATTATTTGCAACTGGATACAACAAAGCAATCTGAAGGTCTGCAGCAAATCAATCCAAAAGGTTAATTTGCCAAGAGGTAGATTTAATAATAGCAAGAGAAAAGAAAAAGTTTAAATGTTATATTTAGTAGCACAGCTTGATCTTCCCAAATGTAACTCACCAGTTTAAAATGGCTTCCCAGCGTGAGTGGAGAATTGATAGTAGTATAAGAAATAATTTAATGCTTTAACCCTCCAATGAGAGACCAAGTGGTGGAGTCTCTTCCTATATAGGAGAGGTACACTTCTGTTCACTGGTTACAGAAGCAGCAGGAGTTTAAAGAATTGCATTCTATCGTTTATTTAGTTTCCATATATAAAATATCTTAAATCTGTGTTAAGGGGGTTCCCAACATATACTATGCCAAGTCATAATTTACAAAGCTGGTCATTTACAGACTAGGAAAATTATAACAAAGTGCAGAGCAAAATGTTAAACAATTTTTAAAGATGTCTGAAACAGCCATAGCTGTCCAAAAGGAATCAGCCATCAATGTACATAATAAACAGTTCGATTGGGAGAGGCTTAGCCAGCATGTAGGCCTTCAATGTTTGTCCCAATACAGTAGTTTAATTTGTGTTTAAAGATTTCTCTTAAAACTTTATGGGAGCTTGGGTTATTACAACTTTTTTGTACCCACAAAGGAAGCGCTCTAAATAAAATTATTAAAACCTTTCATTTCGCAGTATGATTAAATCTGTTTAGTTATCGTTATGCTGCATTAAGTTTCCACCATTAAAAGTTAACCTTTCAAATGTTCTAATTTAGACAATAAAAAATTAAAAAAAAAAAAAAACTTAATTATCAATTGACAGACCAAATGAAAAGTGGTCAGGTCTATCAAGACCATAGCCCATTTAACTAAAACCACCTCTTTCAGTAATATACAGAACTAATACTTACATTCATCATAAAACCCATAGATTCTGTTAATGCTGGCACACTCATGATTGCCTCTAAGGAGGAAGAAGTTCTCTGGATATTTAATTTTGTATGCCAAGAGGAGACAGATTGTCTCTAAGGACTGCTTCCCTCTATCCACATAGTCACCAAGAAACAAGTAGTTGCTTTCAGGTGGAAAACCGCCATATTCAAAAAGTCTTAGTAAATCATAGTATTGTCCATGAATATCACCTGGAGAGAAACATTTTAAAATTAGTTTCACATATGATAAATCATGCAGAAGAAATGGTACAGTTAGGAAATTAGCATTTTTATGAATGTAGTCTCAGAACCACAGAGGTCAGACTGCATAACAAACACTGGATACAATGCTTATATGAGAAGCATTCCCTTTTGAACAAGGAAGAGCACCCTCTAAAAAAATTAGCTAGTTGTACCTTTGCTGCTGTCAAAGTGCCTGTTTCTAGATTGTGAGCTTGTCTGAGCATGGTCTCATTACCTCCTTGTTCCTGTCATTTTAATAGTTTGTCTCATTTGCTGATAAATTCCTACCCCCCTCCCCCCCCCCAAAAAAAAATAAGTAAACTAATTGTAAAGCACTATGGAATTTTGAACTGTATAAATGCAAATCAAATGGTTAACTAAAGTAATAGGCTCACTCTGTACACCTGTCAGTTGAGTCAATGTGAAATATGCTCCAAGATGAGCTCAGGAAGCCTCATATATACTCAAATACCTGCATTTAATGTTCTCAAGTAAGAAGTTATCTGAAAAGTCAATTTTGTACAAAGCACTTACCACATATTTTAAGAGGAGCTTCAAGCTCCAGCAAAATTGGCTGACTGAGGAAAATTTCTCGAGACTTCAAGCAAAGACCTCTAATTTCATTTTCTTGAAGTTGTACATTTTTTCCAGGTTTCGATCCTCTGACTGGAGGGAACAAAAAAAATAAATAAATAAATACATTTGTCAATATAGTTCAGGTAAAGCTTAATCTTTGGATTATTTTCTTTTGAAGGTACACAATAAATTAGGAGTGTTTATTAAAAACAGTCAAAGTTTTTTACCTTGTAGTCAGCATATTATGCAAAGACCCCTGATGGTGACTGGTCCTCAGGCATTGCGCCGGGGGTGCAGGAAGAGGTAGGTTTTACTTACCTGAACCTGTCCCCCCACGGCTGCCGCTATCTTGATTATTGTGTATACTCTATAGCATAGACATCTGCTCCAGGTAGGAGCTGCACTCTGACATACTCGAGCAGACATGTTTATGGAGGATGCCACAAGACCACAGTCTCCACAGATCAACGTTTCCCTTAGCTGTCATTAGCGACGTGTAAGCTTGACAGTAGTAGCTTCTCCTTTGTCAAATGCAGGAAAGATACAGGTTACCAAGTAGCTCCTACCTTGACTTATGAGCAATTTTTGTGAGATAAAGTTCTTCAGCAGTCTTGAGTTTCCCTTTAAAAAGAAACCCTTAAAGGGACACTATAGTCACCAGAACAACTACAGCTTATTGAATTTGTTCTGGTGAGTAGAATTACCGTCAGGCTTTTTGCTGTAAACACAGTCTTTTCAGAGAAGATGCAGTGTTTACGTTACAGCCTAGTGATAACTTCACTGGCCACTCCTTAGATAGCTGTTAGAGATCCTTCCTGGGTCATGGCTGCCTAAAATGCATCCAAACATTCAGTATCTCCTCCCTCTGCATGCAGACACTGAACTTTCCTCATAGATATGCATTGATTCAATTCATCTCTATGACGAGATGCTGATTGGCCAGGGCTGTGTTTGACAAGGAGGCAGAGCCAGCATGATTCAGTTGCAGCGTGATTGGATCAGGCTACCACTTCTGCTGATGTCAGCAGGTCTAAGGGAAACAGTGACAATGCAAGCAGCTCCAGACTTGAGAACAAGTAAGATTTCTATATTTAGAGAGGCATGAGGGGACCAGGGTGGCTAGATGGTGGTTTTAACCCTATAGGGTCAGGAATAAAGGTTTGTGTTCCTGACCCTATTGTGCTCCTTTAAATAAAGGTGGAACAAAGTCAATTCTAGGTTTTGTTTTAGGGTGATTGCTTCACCAACCATGGGCCTCTCACTACAACTACAAGTGCTTTGCCAGTTTAACTAAGTGACGGACAGCCAGCAGTCAATGTAGTGCCAGCATGTCTTATTTAGGGCATTATAACAGTTTGATTGTTCACATTACCCCACATATACTTACTTTATGTAAACACTTTAGTATCTCACAGTGTATATTGTGCCTTAATAGGGACACTAGTCACCAGAACAACTACAGCTTAATTGTACATTTATTTTTAATCAACACTGATCCAGTTTTTCTAGTTTGTTGTGTAGTGCAGAATTTACAAAACCAATTTCATTTTCAAATAGCAGTATAAGATAACCAATTAAACTTTATTGCGATTGCTGCCTAAGGCAGACCGTCAATTTCAGTGCATTCTAAGACTTGTTATAATTAATAGACCAAGCGTTCTATATGTAAGGAATAGGGGTAAATAGGGGGTAGTGGTGATCATTCCCTTCCACCTCATGTACCTCTTTGTTCAAGGGACACTATAGTCACCAGAACAACTACAGCTTAATGTAGTTCTGTGTGTATAGTATGTCCCTGCATGCATTTTAATGTAAACGCTGTCTTTTCAGAGAAAGTGCCAGCAGATCTGTGTTGGAGTAAAGGCAAGTTTTTACCCCTTAACGGTTACAGCATTCTACGCAGACCGCACTTTAATGGGTTGTACAGCCGTTTCAGCGGTATGACAACAGCTAGGGCCATAAGCCGCTACAATGCTCTAGGATATGCATCTTACTGCTGATCTGCCTGACAGCTCAAACAGACCGACTCTGGTAAATGCCTTCCCAGGCCATATGATTGCTCTGTCAGAGCAATCATATGGTTGGCATAGCAGGCTTCAGAACTGCCTGGGTTGCCAGGCAGTACCCAAAGTACTGCAAAATGTGGGGGGAAATAATCACACGTATATACACTTTCATGCTTTGTGTAATAAATGTATTTCTATCATCAAAATACACTTAGCATTAAAATATCATAGCTATAATGTATATATAAAATAAAAAGAATGAAGTTACACATTTTTTGTAAAACCATTTTGATAATATATTGGTATCAAAATACACATGAATTAGATCCAACTATTCTATATATTTAAATTTGAATTCTACGTGTATATATCTGGTGATTTCTCTCCCAATCCAGGGCCCTTCACCTTCTCTACACACACCAAGACAACCAGAAACCTCATCACAATACCCTGCCCTTTACCCTCACTTACCAAAATTAATTGTGCACTCTGGAATGCCCGCTCCATCTGCAGTAATTTAAAATCAACCACACTACTTTCATCTCAAAATCACTCACACTGCTTGTACTTACAGAGACCTGGCTGTCCCCCTCTGACAGCGCTACTCCTGCCTCATGTTTTGGTGGGCTACAATTCTCTCACTCCCAGACACAACTGTAAAGGAGGCAGCGTAGGCACACTTCTCTCCCCTCAATGTACCTTTCAACCAATAATAACTCCTCCTGCCCTATCCTTTTCTTCTTTTGAAGTTCACACTGTCCGCCTATTTAAACCCACTCCTTTAAGAATTGCTATAATCTACCGCCCCCTCCCGGTTATCCTAGACTATTCATTGAGCACTTTTCTTCCTGGCTTCCTCACTTCCTCTCATCTAGCATTCCTTCCCTTATACTTGCGGATTTCAATATCACAATCAATAACCCCAATTGCACTGATGCCTCTCGTCTGCTCTCTGTAACCTCCTTTGGCCTTACGCAGTGGTCCAATCTTGCAACCCATACAGCGAGAAACTCTAGATCTTGCCTTCACCAACCTCTGTACTGCCTCTAATCTCTCCAATATTCCCTTTCCTCTGACCACCATCTGCTGACTTTTGACATTGGCATACCTAAGACCCAATTGACACCGACTGAACATCACTCACAGAAACCTCCAATGTCTTGACCTAGAGCATTTCTCCACTAATCTCCAAACTCTCCTTTTACCTATCTCAAACCTCACTTGTCCTAGTTCTGCAACCTCCTTCTACAATTCCACCCTCTCCTCTCAACTAGACATCATGGCACCTTGTACATTTAAACGCTGCAGGCCCCCCCAACAACAACCCTGGCACACCAAGCTCACTCGATACCTCCAAAAATGCTCCAGAACTGCTGAATGCTGTTGGAGAAAGTCTCACTGTGCATCTGACTTTCTCCACTATAAATTTATGCTGAGCTCATACAGCTTGGCTCTTTCCTCTGCAAAAGTTAATTACGTCAATACCCTCATAACCACACTCTCCCGCGAACCCAAACAACTATTTCACACATTTAACTCTTCTTTGCCCTGCCTTTCCTCCTCCACCTACTAACTTGACCGCCTCAGACTTTGCAACTCATTTCACTGACAAGATCTCTACAATCAGAGAAGATCTCATCTTTCTTCTTCCTCTTACAATACTTCCCCTAACTTCACTCCCTCTGCTGTTCTATGTTCATTCGCACCCACTACATTGGAAGAAGTTTCTGCTCCAGTCCTCCCACCACCTGCTCCCTAGATCCAATTCCTCGCATCTCATCCGTACTCTGTCTTATCTTTCTCCACCTTTCACTAAAATTCTCAATCTCTTTCCTCTGGTATATTTCCATTGCCCTTCAAACATGCAACTGTAACCCCAGTCTTGACCCTAAATCCCCATCCAAATATCATCCTATCTCGCTACTGCCTTTTGCATCCAAGATCCTTGAAAAAAAAAAAAAAAAAAAATTGTATGCAAGATTGACAGACTTCCTCGAGTCCAACTCTGCTAGACCCGCTTCAGTCTGGTTTCCGCACTAAGCACTCTGGAAACAGCACTGACCAAAGTATCCAATGATCTACTCGCTGCAAAATCTGGTGGTCACTACTCTATCCTAATTCTCCTTGACCTGTCTGCAGCTTTTGACACTATCAACAGCTTCTCATCCTCCGCAATATCGGTCTACAAGATACTGCTCTCTCCTGGTGCTCCTCCTACCTCTCCCAGTGCTTCTTTCTCTGGTTCTGCTTCTTCTCCCCAACTCCTCTCTTTTGGTGACCCCCAAGGTTCAGTCCTTGGTCCCCAACTGTTCTCCATCTATACTGCCTCCCTTGGTAAACTCATTAGCTCCTTTGGCTTCCAATATCATTTCTATGCAGATGACACGCAAATCTACCTGTCCTCTCCTGATCTCTCCCCGTCCCTCTTGACTAGTGTCTCTACTGCCTCTCTGCTGTTTCTAACTGGATGGCTGCCCACTTAAACCAAACTTGACCAAAACTGAAATTCTGGTCTTTACTCCCTCAAGTGTTACTCCTGTGTGTCTCCCTCAAAGTCAACGGTGCTACCATCAGCTCCACCACGCAGGGTCGTTGCCTAGGTGTTCTCTTTGACTCCGACCTCTCCTTCAAGCATCATGTTCAATCGCCAAATCCTGTCATTTCCATCTCAAAAACATTGCGCGCATCCGCCCCTACTTAACGCCAGATGCGACTAAGGTGTTGGTCCATTCCACTGTCCTTTCTCGCCTTTACTACTGTAATCCGCTTCTCCGTGGTCTTACGTGCTCCCAACTAGCGCCGTTACAGTCCATAATGAATGCGGCGGCAAGGCTCATCTTCCAGTCTGCCCGCACCTCCCATGCCTCACCCTTCTGTCAATCCCTACACTGGCTTCCTATAAAATAGAGCTCAATTTAACATTCTGGTTCTTGCTTTCAAATAGCTACATAATGCTCTCCCACCTATCTATCCTCCCTTTTACACAAGTATGTCCTGTCTAGGCCCTTACGATCTGCTGAAGACTTACGTCTATTTTCTGTCCGTACTCCCACCTCTGATGCTCGCCTTCAAGATTTCTTGAGGCCTGCACCGTTCCTGTGGAACTCGCTTCCCTCCTCCGTTAGATGCTCACCCAGTCTCCATTCCTTCAAAATGAATCGTTAAAAACCCACTTCTCTAAAAGCGTATCAATTAAACTGTTAATAGCTCCTGACTGATTCCTCTTCTGCAACTGTCACTAGTCTAATACTATCCTTACCTTTTTTGTGTCATTTTACCCCACTCCCTCTAGCAGGTAAGCTCATTGAGCAGGGCCCTCAACCCCTCTGTTCCTGTGTGTCCAACTTGTCTGGTTACAACATGTCTGTTCGTCCACCCATTGTAAAGCGCTGCGGAATTTGACGGCGCTCTATAAATATAATATTTATGTAATCTTTTTACATACATTATGTGATATTTATTAATTTCAATTTAAGATACCTGCCCAACAACCCAGAGAATTTAAATTTGCATACCATATATTTGACCTTGCAATATTCCAAAACCCCCTAAAACTTGTACATGTACACTTATGTACGTGAGACATTGCTGAACAGTATAACATTAACGGTTTAAAATGTCACAACTTGGAAAATGCAACAATAATTTCTAGAGCGTTTAGATTTTATTCAGATTAAAATAGGTTTCATATACAAATATTTGATGTGAAAGGAAAGCCATGTTTCTCTGGAAAAAAAGTAAATAAGCATGGGTGTACTGAATATGAAAAATTTAAATTATGGTTTAAATTAAGCCCAAATTCCAGGTTTTGTTTGGAGTTGATCTTGTACAACTGCCTCTCATTAAAGGATTGGAAAACTAAGTTGTTTTTAACACTATAGGGACGGGAATACACTTTTATTTACCTTATATAGTTCCTTTAAGGTTCCATGATTGTTTTACCTATTAATCTCAAAACTTGTAAAAAATATAAATTGCATTCTTGCCAGGAATTTTGTAAATCTGTGTCACTAAAAAAATAATTTGCTCAGCTACATTTTCTGAGTACAGTGATAGTGTCTATGGCATGCATTGGGGCTATCATGTGAAGTTACAGAGCCATACAAGAGACAATGCCAATTCAGCTTTTTAGGTGTGAATGTTCATTTTACAGCAATATAGCAGTTTGACAATTTAAAATACCGCAGGCCAACCACTTGTGAAAATAGAAACTCTAGGGCAACTCTTTTTTATAGTGTACCTCAGGGTTTGACAAATACCTGGCACCAGGTTGCCATGGCGACTAGAAATTTCACCCTTGTGCCAGGGGTTTGCAAGCTATTTAGTTAATGTGGCCGCCGGAGCTTTGAAGGCAGCCGTTGCGGGGAATATTGGAGCCAGCTGCCCTGGGGAGCATGGAGGCGGGAGTACTGTAGGCTCTCTGCTCCCTCGCACTGTTTAATGCCAGGAATATGATGTCACTATAGCCCCGGCATCATTAAATAGCGCAAGGGAGCAAAGAAGAGCTACAGTTCTGCTCCCTTGCACCCAGGAAGAGAGCAGCCCCACTGGATCCCAGGGAAAGACCAACTCAGCTCTCCCAGAGGTAGGGAGGCAGAGTGGGGTTCAATTAAAACTAAAGTGTGTGTGCGCGTTTAGGTACCCACCCCCTCCGATCGCATGAGGAAGGTGTTTTTGCTCACTTTTGGCTGGTCCTACCTCCATGGTTGAGATTAGCAATCTTTATGATCTCCGCTAAACCAATGCTTTCTGAGAGCATTGGGAGGATTTTGTGCAGGCGCAGCAAGTGTGCCAATCCGCATCTCCTCAGATGCATAAAATAATTTTTATGAGGAACATTCAACGCCTCCATGCAGAGCTTGGAGACCCTGAACAGGGGTGCTGCATGTGGTGCCGCAGTGACCCAGGACTCTAGTGGTCACTAGAAGAGTTACTAAGCAACAATGTAAACCCTGCCTTTTCATTGAAAAGTAAAAACAAAAAAGGCACTATATGCTCTGAGGAACACAAGTCGTTGAAAAGGCAGTGTTTATACTGAAAAGTCTGCAGGGACATCAAGCTGTAGTGGTTCTGGTGACTATAGTGTCCTTTTAAAGGACCACTATAGGCACCCAGACCACTTCAGCTTAATGAAGTGGTCTGGGTGCCAGGTTTAACCCTTTTTTCTATAAACACAGCAGTTTCAGAGAAACTGCTATGTTTATAATCGGGTTAATCCAGCCTCTAGTGGCCGTCATTGACGGCTGCTAGAGGCGCTTCTCACACCGATTTTCATAGTGAGAAGACACCAGCGTCCATAGAAAAGCATTGAGAATGTTTTCCTATGGACTGGCTGAATGCACACGCGGCTCCTGCCACGCATGTACATTGAGCCGAGGAGGAGAGTCCCCCGCCCGGCGCTGAGAAAAAGGTAAGTTTAACCTCTTACATCCTCTAGAGCCCATGGGGAGGGGGACCCTGAGGGTGGAAGCACTCTCAGGGCACTATTGTAGTCCTTTAAGAGTTGCATTTTCTCATTGAAAGTGACTGACTGGCTCCCAACTTCTTTTTTAGCTGGTTCCTAGATTCCAAACAAATTTGTCAAGCCCCTGTATACCTAGACGGGCTTTTTATAAGGATGCAGTGTTTGGATTTTTACATGCACGTTGCATTTTTGCTGGATATGTTGTAAGTCTGATGTGTGCCACTTCTGATCCTTATGAGGATTGTAAACAACCCGACAAAGGCAATATCTATTTTTAAATATAAAGTAGCTCATCAATTCAAATTATAAACAAGAGTGTCCTATTTGCTCTAGTCTAGGAACTCTTCTATACAGATGTGTTTTATTGTTAGGGGTAGCTAGTGGACATATAGGCTTTCAAACATCTGATTAAGTGGGAAATTAAGGTCTAGTTTTAAACCACTTTTTCGTAGGCACTCTGTTATTGTTCTAATCCTGCATAAACCCCAGTAATATTTCATGTCTGCGTTTAATATTTTGTGGAAACGTGGGTTAACAGCAGCACTGATACTTTGTCAAATACAAGACAATAGGCTTCTTTATGATCTCCATTAACACAGAGTCCCATAATGGTTTTAATGCAGGGACACAGCTAGGTTACCATGCCGCTTTCCTGGCAGTAAATGACGGGCAAGGTAACTGCTCAGCAGAGAGAATGGTTTGCATTACGATCCTCCCTAAAATAGCATCACCAGGAACAAGTGCATAAACAACACTGGGCCAGAGCTGTACATTTCCGCCTGGAGAAGCAGTAAAGATAGGGATGTCAGGAGTAAAATCATTGGAGGGTATCCAGTCATGAATGTCTTCGGCAGTGTCAGGGAACTCTGCACGTTTCTATCTCAGACATTTTCACAGTCAGCAAGGTCACTTTCTAAGGCACTGTCACCTCTGAATCGGATGCTAAAGTTGTATAAGACTCAGCAGTTTTCAGACTGAACTTTAACTAAACCAAGTTTTTTTTAACTTGTAACCCTTATTACTTTTAGTTAGTAAACACTGACTTACTAAACCCAACACAAGATTTCCCAATATTTTCCACACCCCAGCTAACTAAAGTCTCCAATTTAAGAATATATGTAGTCTATATTCTGACGAATAGAAGCAATAAACAATGGGCAGGAAAGTTACATTTTGATTTAGAGTACTAAGAGTTTTAATTTTTCAGATACAATTTAATCACAAGTACACAACGTAACTCAGATTCGAGGTGGAGGGAGGCAGATCACATATCGCAGCATTGATTGCGGGTTGCTTCTACCCTATCCATGCCAAGCAGTCACTTTGCAGTGGCAATTGGGGTAAAAATTAGGTTTTTTTTTTTTTGTTTTTTTTTTAAACGGATTTATTAAAATTGAAAAGCAGATTTTTAAAAAGTTAAACATGTTTACTTTCAATCAAATGCGGTCACTGACGGAATTAAATACAAGCTTAAAAAAGCAAAACCATATGGAGCAAGCACGGTCTCAAATTCATTTTCCAACAAACAGTCAATATCCAGTGCTAAGCCTTTGGTGCTGAATAAGAGTAGTTAGCCATGACATAGGAATCTACCAATCACCTCTACAGCCAACTATAATAAACTTCAGAATGAAGATATTTCAAAGAAAGTCACACCAGTGAATTGTGAAAAGTCACTTAAGCATTTGGATTCAGAAATTGTTGAAGTAATGATTTCACTTTAAACAGCAGTGGCCACTTCTGCTGGCGTCAAGAATATTCTCCTAATTTGGCTTGTTCATTCTAAATTGAGAAATTTGTTGGGGCCAGATATAGCAGGAAAGCTTGTTTTGTTTTTCCAGTTTATGAAAAAGAGAATGAAGATTAAGGATGAGTGAGCTGCAGCAGACCGTGTTTTAAGTTTCACATTGACTAATTTATGTATTCCGCTTAAAGGGACACTATAGTCTCCTGAACAACTTTAGCTTAATGAAGCAGTTTTGGTGTATAGAACATGCCCCTGCAGCCTCACTGCTCAATCCTCTTCCATTTAGGAGTTAAATCCCTTTGTTTATGAACCCTAGTCACACCTCCCTGCATGTGACTTGCATAGCCTTCCATAAACACTTCCTGTAAAGAGAACCCTATTTAGGCTTTCCTTATTGCAAGTTCTGTTTAAGATTTTCTTATCCCCAGTTATGTTAATAGCTTGCTAGACCCTGCAAGGGCCTCCTCTATGTGAGTAAAGTTCAATTTAGAGATTGAGATACAATTATTTAAGGTAAATTACATCTGTTTGAAAGTGAAACCAGTTTTTGTTTTTTTCATGCAGGCTCTGTCAATCATGGCCAGGGGAGATGTGGCTAGAGCTGCATAAACAGAAACAAAGTGAAAACTCCTAAATGACAGTGAAATTGCAGGGGAATGATCTATACACTAAAACTGCTTTATTTAGCTAAAGTAATTTAGGTGACTAGTGTTCCTTTAAAGGTTTTATTTTTTTAAAGATATTCAAGTATATGTAAGCAATATGAAGTTATTAGTCAAGTTAAATATGCGCAATTAACATTACACTCAAATTAGGTCTGATATGGCTGCTTTACTAATCTAAATAGGCAATCTCCATCTGCTAGCAAATTTTAAAAATTATAACTACCAATGAATAATCTTGAATTTAATAAAGCTTTACTGACTAGTGATTTAAATTAAATCCACCCTGTTGGCAATTAAACTTTAGGCCTGGCTAGCAGCATGCCCATTCAGCCGAAAGGGAGGATCGGAGGAGGAGAGCTCCCCGCCCGGCGCTGAAAAAAAAAGGTAAGTTTAACCCCTTTCCTCTCCCCAGAGCCGGGCGGGAGGGGGACCCTGAGGGTGGGGGCCCCCTCAGGGCACTATAGTGGTCCTTTAATATAGATCGTAGGCATCAACCGATATTCTATCTTTTCAGCAACATCAGCCAAGATACAGATATTGCCAATAATGCAGACCAGGGCCACCATCAGGGTCCTGGGGAGCCCAGCACACTCTTACTTACCTTCCCAGCAGCTCCCCTGTCTAAATCATGCAGCTGTCAGAGCTTTGCCACAGGTTACCATGGCAACGCTCTGTGCGGCACACAGGACGCGAGAGTTAGACAGGGGAGCTGAAGGTAAGTGTTTGCTGGGCCCCCTCTGCACAGTCCATGCCACATCCCACCTCCCTGGCCAGGTAAGACGCAGGGAGGGAAGGATAAATATAAAAAATAAAATATGCGTTAACACCTGCACAAACACACTGCACTCACTAAATCAACTACTCTCACTGCACCCAGTACACACACACACACACACACTCTTGAAAACAAGACATTTTGACTGGCATGTATATTTTGTGCCTTTACCTTAATAAAAACCATGTTCAGTTAACAGTAGATTTGTGTAGAAGTAGTTTTTTTAAATGGTAAATTTATAGAATCGTCTCTAAACAGAAAAAAAAAAAAAAAAATATCTGTCAATCCCTAATAGATCGGTAACTCTCCCACAACATCCACTCTTTATTCAGGATTCCTGTTTATTTTGCACCTAGGGTTTGCTGCCCTGTTAACCCCATTATGGTCTATGCCACCATGCAGTGCAGGGTTTTAATGCCCAGTGGTGGCATAGACCCTGCACTGCAGTAAAAATACCAGCAGGGATATATCCCTGCAGGCACCATTGAACCTCAAATATCTATCTGTGGGATCACTCAGCTGGGGCCAGAATTAGTGCTCTGTGTGTAGATGCTGAAGTGAGCACTGCAATCAGGGATTTAAATCCACATTGTTTTAATGAAGTGTGAACTTTGTTGAATCCCTGTTCAAACCAGGAAACAGGTATCAATTGATAGCTGGGGCCTTTGAAGTGGCCCCAAACTAATAGGTGAACTGCATTTCTTTCAATTGACAGATACCCACAGACAGCAGCATAGTGTGAGCACGACCCTGCACACACCAGGAATCAAGATACCTGGCACTCCCCTGTCAGCTGTGGCCAATTTAATGGCGCAAGACTTTTTGATGAACTGCATTTAGTGCTGAAAGTCAGCACTGTATATAGTTCTTTACATCTATAGAGAACACTCCAGCAGAGTGATGAAGGAGCTCAGCCACAGTGCTCTCATTGCGAGTGGAGACTTCATGATCTGAACAAACAATGGAGGATCTCCCTCCATGCCCCAATGGCCTTTGTCAGTTGCCCAGTACGGATCGCAATTCATTGGGCATGCAATATTCAATGTCCGATAAAGCTGTCATACTGAAAATAGCCAGTAGATGGCAACAAAACTCCTACTGCATTAGAAAAAAATATTAGGTCTAGTATTTGAATAGGTTTATAGTGAAAATGGGTTTACAATTAATTTTAGGTTCCGGATTAGGTTTCAGATTAGGGTTAGTCAGCAAGGGAATCCCTCTGGTGAAATCATGATTTCAGCAGAAGGAATCCTAAAACTATTTATAGGGTTATGGAATGAGATTAAAATTAACCCCTCCACGACTTATCCTTATTCCCCTACACAAATGGGACACAATTATGAAAAATAGAGTTAAAACCAATAACCACTTACACAAAAGTCCCGCAGCCAGACGTGCCATACAGGGGGTGCTGCCCAGGGCATGAAAGTATATGTAACGTGAACTTAAAAATACAAGATGTAATGTTTCTGCTATTTGACTGTTGTGCTTGAATCGCGTAAATACACGGTACTAAACTACCGGCTTTTCCCCCCCCCCCATAACCACCCCTTCTTTTCTGTACCCCTACAATACTGATGAAAATTAATAAAAATTGTCAAATTCAAAAAATTAAGGCTAAAGATTTCAATTTGGGTAAGGCATAGAATTAAGGTACAGGTTAGGTTTATTATGAGATTTAGGGTTAAGGATTTTGTTTAGAAGTAGGGCTTGGTTTAAGATTAAAGGGACACTATAGTCACCAGAACTACAGCTTAAGTATAATAGTTACCTTCTGGCATTTTCATGTAAACACTGCCCCCTAGGGACACCTCCAAGTGGCCACTGGAGGGGCTTCCTGGCTCAGGGCTGCACAGTAAGCAGCCCTGCCGTTCAGCTTCTCCACGTTCTGCATGGAGACTGAATTTTCCGAAGTCCTGATTGGCCAAAACGGCATTTGGCCCAGCTCAAATTGGCCATTTTGATGATGTCACAAAGGGGCGGAGCCAGCACGTCACTGGAAATAAGGAGAGTTTTAAACAGGTTTGTGTTCCTGACCCTATAGTGATCCTTTAAGGAAGTAGATTGGGATTAAAATTAATGTTATATGTTAGATAAGCTCCAAAACAGAATAGACTGAAAATTAATGAAAATTTATATTGTAAAAACTGAGTCAGATCTCTTATGACACTAACTTTTCAAATTGGTGCCAAAAGGCATACAGTGGTGTTATTGCTTTGTTCAGAAGATAGGTATTAAGCTTACAAGTCAAACAAAGTTTTTAAATTTGGTATAACGGTGATATTTTAGGCCTTTATTTTTGTGACCTAGAAGTACCATAAATAATTTGAAATCCTAGATATGGGGTACACACACACACACTTGTTTTATGACAAGTGAGACATTATAGGTCACATCAAGTGAAAAACAAGTTAAGTTTGGTCTTAAGTGGTTAAACAACCGAGATTATTGGAATTGTTTATCTTTAAAGAACACATATCCAGAAGAGGTAGACTTTATACACAAAGTCAAGGTCCATACAAATATAAATCTGGTCACTTCTCAGACCTGAACACGACAATTAATCCAATGACAGATACACAGAAAAATAAAACCAGTAAAAGCCCAGATACACTTGGCATCTAATTCTGCAGCCACTGCTTCCTTACAGTGTAAAAAAATATATATTTTAAGCTCACATGTCAATTAACCAAATGTCAGTCAGCGAACCTATAAGACAGGCTTAGAAATATATTTGAGATGACAGCATTAGAAATAAAATTAAATCTTATAACCATAAGTTTTCACCTTAAAATGTTAGCTCAGTAACAAATAAATATCTGCATGGCAGACTAATACTGCATGCACACAAACTCCTTCACATTTGATCAGATATTTATTCTTTCTATTGTATAGTTCTGTCAATCAGAATGGGTAAAACAAAAAACCTCACGTTATAGAATTAAAGATCGACTACACTTATAACCTCCAATATACCAAATAGCCAAAACACAATAGGTCATACAAAAACAATAAATTAACAGATTACATTCAGAATTTTGGAAACAAAACCTGTTGCGTAAAAAATAAAAATGATATAGATTTTTTTTTTTCCCCTCTTTTCGTATTTTTTTGCAACTGATGGAATTGCCTAGGTTCAGTCTATGGCATGAACTACATCAAATATACTCACGTCTAGTTACATTTACATTGTCTGTTTACCCTTTGTACAGCGCTGCAGAATTTGTTGGTGGAATTCAAATGAACAGTGCACTTACAGGACTCAAAAATAGTCGTGTAATGTGGCAAAAAAAAAAAAAAAAAATTGGTATCATAAACGACATTTCGACCCTCAGCGGGTCTTTCAGCATATAAAGCTTTTTTTCCTACATAAGCAAGGAGAGTGCCGAGCATATTCAAAGTATACGCACAAAACCCATAATAAGATAGGAGTGAAAATCCCAATATGATGCAGGGAGTATTTTGAGCAGTGCCACAAATCCTCTCAAACCCCCAATGTGAAGCCAGAGTGACTATTACATGATGTTTACAGCCCCCCTAGATCCGCGATGAAGTTTTTCTGCAGACAGAGCACGTAAAATGGTCCGAAACGTTGTCATAATACAGATATATAGAGGTGTCCCACTACCACCACCATGGGAGCTGCAGGTAATGATTGGCTCTCTACACACTCACTATACACACAGGTGACAGCAGTGCAGACCGTGCTGCGAGTGGCTGGCTGAGAGTGATGAGACACGCAGTCCCCAGCGGTCAGCCATAGCGGACACAAAGCACCTCCCGGCCTGGATAACACAGCTCCCACCCCCATGCTCACAGCAGCCCGTTTACCGTACCCCCACCTCCCCACCTCCCCACCTCCCGGCCGCAGACAGGGCCGCACGGAGCTCACCTTCTAGCAGCCGCTGGATGATGCTGTCGATGTTTAGCTTATCAACATCTGCCATGGCCCCGAGCTAGGACGGCGTCTGACCAGGAACAAGAGAGGGGAAAACAAACAAAATGCCGCAGGTAATAAACGGAGAGCGGAAGGAAAGGAGACGCCGCAGCCCTAACCAAACCCGTAACCCTCTTCCGTTACAGGCTGCTGGAACCGAACAAAATGGCGCCGCCTCCTCCTCCTCCTCCTCTCTGCCGGCCCGCGCATGGATCCTCCCACCCGAAGAGGAACTATTTAATGCTATCACGCAACGACGCACGGGGCAAATGACGGCTCACGTAAGGTGTCATTCCGCCGACTGGTTGTGGAGCTCAGCGAGTCTGGGCGCACTGGCACTACTTCTTCATTCTCTGTAGCCTATTCACTAAACAGCGGACTGCAAACATAGGCAGACTGTGACTATTAATAAGATGGAGAATCTTCATTCAGAGCTTTTCATCAGTACTGTACATTACAATACAATGAAATGCATTCACTAACAGGGATATTCACTAAAGTGAGAAAACAAAGTGAATTTCAAATTTAAAGGACCACTATAGTGCCAGGAAAGCTTACTCGTTTTCCTGGCACTATAGTGCCCTGAAGGTGCCCCCACCCTCAGGGTCCCCCTCCCGCCCGGCTCTAGGGGCAGGAAGGGGTTAAACTTACGTCTTTCTCCAGCGCCGGGCGGGGGACTCTTCTCCTCCATAGCGACGTCATCAGCTGAATGCGCATGCGCGGCAGGAGCCGCGCGCACATTCAGCCAGTCCATAGGAAAGCATTCTCAATGCTTTCCTATGGACGCTGGCGTCTTAGCGCGGAAGCCCTCTAGTGGCTGTCAATGAGACAACCACTAGAGGCTGGATTAACCCAAATGTAAACAGAGCAGTTTCTCTGAAACTGCTATGTTTATAGAAAAAAGGGTTAAACCTAGCTGAACCTGGCACCCAGACCACTTCATTAAGCTGAAGTGGTCTGGGTGCCTATAGTGGTCCTTTAAGGTAAAAATAGCAAAATGGAGAAAGTCGGCTATCCTTCCATTTCAGCCTCAATGGCCTTAAATTTGAGATTCACCTTGAATTCTCACTTTAGTGAATAACTGTGCAAATAACCAGTAGTAGTGAACTCATTTCCGAATAGGAAAACTGAGGCTAAAATAGTTGGTCTGGAAATCATCTCCAGCTCAAGTCACAGCTTTAGTATATCTTTAACAAAAGAAAAGGGCGGGTGGCACTAAAACAATATAATCAAACTGTTACACACATTACTAATACAGAGTAGCAAGACAAGGTGATAGCGCACACAGTGATATATTTACCTCTTGTTAATTTATTGAATACTATACATATATATGGTGACACTATAGTCACCAAAACAACTACAGCTTAATGGAGTGATTCTGGTGTCTATACCATGTCCCTGCAGGCCTTTCAATGTAAAGGCAGTGTTTGTATTACAGCCTAGCAGGGCTGGCACAAGGCATTGTGCTGCCTGGGTCCATAGGTGAAATGCTGCCCCCTCCTCAACCTTTTAAAAAAAACACGCTTACATCCATTAATTTATGCAGTGTGTAATTAATGAAGTGTCTGAGCTTGTGTATTGTATGCAGAGTGTACAATGGGTGCAGTGTTTGTGTACTGGATGCGCAGTGTGTGTAGTACTAGCAGTGTTGATGTTTGTGTAGTGAATGCAGTGTGTGTGTAGTGGATGCAATGTGTTTGTTTGTGTAGTGGATGCAATGTCTGTGTGTAGTGGATAGTGTGTGTGTAGTGAATGCAGTATGTGTAAGTGGATGCAATGTGTTTGTGTAGTGGATGCAATGTCTGTGTGTAGTGGATGCAGTGTCTGTGTTTGTGTAGTTGAAGCAGTGTGTGTTTTTGTGTAGTGGATGCAGTGTATGTCTATGTAGTGAATGTAGTGTGTGTTTGTAGTGGTGTGTACTGGATGTAGTGTGTGTTTGTAGTGGTGTGTACTGGATGTAGTGCATGTTTGTAGTGGTCTGTACTGGATGTAGTGTATGTGTGTTTGTGGGCTGTGGGGAGGGATGTAGTTTTTTTTAATGTGTAAAAAAAATGTATTCCCCTCCCCCCCTGCCTATTACCTGTGGGCAGGAAGGGGGAACACAAGATGCCAGTGGCACAGGAAGGTTTCTTGTGAAGAAGGGGCCCAGAGATCATATTTCCATCTCCTCCATCAGGCCCTTTCCTCTCGCGACCTGCAAGAGTGTTGCCATGCATGCATTGCGTGTCGCGCGGAACATTGCTGTGGCAACCCGCAGCAACGCTCACGCGGCTCGGCAGAGGAAATGACCTGATGAAGGAGAGGGAAATATGATCTCTGGGCCCCTTCTTCGTAGGATAAAGCAGCAGGGGCCCAGAGATCTCCACATATATATATATATATATATATATATATATATATATACATATATATATATACAGTTGCAAGAAAAAGTATGTGAACCCTTTGGAATGATATGGATTTCTGCACAAATTGGTCATAAAATGTGATCTGATCCTCATGTAAGTCACCACAATAGACAATCACAGTCTGCTTAAACTAATAACACACAAAGAATGAAATGTTGCCATGTTTTTATTGAACACACCATGTAAACATTCACAGTGCAGGTGGAAAAAGTATGTGAACCCTTGGATTTAATAACTGGTTGAAGGCGTATTTTCTTCTGATTAAGCCATTCTGTTGTTGATTTACTTCTATGCTTTGGGTCATTGTCCTGTTGCAACACCCATCTTCTGTTGAGCTTCAGCTGGTAGACAGATGGCCTTAAGTTCTCCTGCAAAATGTCTTGATAAACTTGGGAATTTATTTTTCCTTCGATGATAGCAATCCGTCCAGGCCCTGACGCAGCAAAGCAGCCCCAAACCATGATGCCCCCACCACCATACTTCTCAGTTGGGATGAGGTTTTGATGTTGGTGTGCTGTGCCTTTTTTTCGCCACACATAGTGTTGTGTGTTTCTTCCAAACAACTGAACTCTGGTTTCATCTGTCCACAGAATATTTTGCCAGTACTGCTGTGGAACATCCAGGTGCTCTTGTGCAAACTGTAAACGTGCAGCAATGTTTTGTTTGGACAGCAGTGGCTTCCTCTGTGGTATCTTCCCATGAAATCCATTTTTGTTTAGTGTTTTATGTATTGCAGATTCGCTAACAGGGATGTTAGCATTTGCCAGTGACTTTTGTAAGTCTTTAGCTGACACTCTAGTATTCTTCTTCACTTCATTGAGCAGTCTGCGCTGTGCTCTTGCAGTCATCTTTACAGGACGGCCACTCCTAGGGAGAGTAGCAGCAGTGCTGAACTTTCTCCATTTATAGACAATTTGTCTTACCGTGGACTGATGAACAGCAAGGTTTTTGGAGATACTTTTATAACCCTTTCCAGCTTTATGCAAGTCAACAATTTTTAATCGTAGGTCTTCTGAGAGCTCTTTTGTGCGAGGCATCATTCACATCAGGCAATGCTTCTTGTGAAAAGCAAACCCAGAACTGGTGTGTGTTTTTTATAGGGCAGCTGTAACCAACACCTCCAATCTCATCTCATTGATTGGACTCCAGTTGGCTGACATCTCACTCCAATTAGCTCTTGGAGATATCATTAGTCTAGGGGTTCACATACTTTTTCCACCTGCACTGTGAATGTTTACATGGTGTGTTCAATAAAAACATGGTAACATTTCATTCTTTGTGTGTTATTAGTTTAAGCAGACTGTGATTGTCTATTGTTGTGACTTAGATGATGATCAGATCACATTTTATGACCAATTTGTGCAGAAATCCATATCATTCCAAAGGGCTCACGTACTTTTTCTTGCAACTGTATATTGCGTTACTCACTATATATATACAATTAAGGTAAATTATTTTCAGGGATTGGGGGTATATATTTCTTTGTGTCTGCAGTTGTAAGTTATGTTTTGTCCTGATTAAAGCTCCATGTGGGAGCTGAAACATTGACTTTTTAAATGGATTGAATAAAAGTTTAATTTTATTTGAAAATCTCTATAAAGTCCTTGGAGTGTGGTCATTTCTGCTATGTCTACATGATCCTTGCCAGACCAGCACCGGTCACCACAGGATTACACCAGGAGTGCAAGCCCTCGTTATTTGTATATATATAAATATATTTGTAGTCGGGGCAATATAGTCGTATACAGAAATCTAGCATAGAATAACCATAACATCAATGAGTTGGGACCAGTCGGTTGTGGTGTGCCGGAACCGACAAAGCAGTAGGCCTGTAATAAAAGTGTGCCTACCTTAGAGGGTGTTTATGAATAGAGGTGGGAGGGGTGACTCACCAGCCCAGCAACAGTAAGGTGGGAGTGGATTGGCAGCCCTTTTAAAGGGAATTCAAGCCCCTCCCACAACTACAGGCCAAGCCTTCAAATTTGTAGTCGGGGCAATATAGCCGTATACAGAAATCTAGCATATAATAACCATAACATCAATGAGTTGGGAATAGTCGGTTGTGGTATGCCGGAACTGACAAAGCAGTAGGCCTGTAATAAAAGTGGGCAAAAGAAAATACCATAAGACGTAATACGGTTAACCAACTTTATTTATTTAGATAAGTCACAGAAAGCTTGTTTTAATTCTTTAACGGGATTAGGTATGTAGAGTGTGTATGTTGAGGATTTCCAGCGTCCCATTGCTTTGATAATGTGAGTGGGTACGTGATTAGCAGATGCTGTAGATGCTGCCCCAATTCGGAAAGAATGACCTGAGAAATGATTGGGGTTTAGGCCGAGCCTAGTCAACAGTAGACGTACATAAAGCATACATTTTGTTGTAGTCAGAATGTTTCCATGCAGTTCGAGCAAAGGTTGTAGAGGTTGTTTGTGGAGTGAAAGAAAATAAGTGTCAAAAACTTGTACGGGCACCATTTATTGTGAGTAGGATACAATTTTTTACTGCCTTTAAGTGCTGCCTTAATTTGATATGAGGACAGGAAACCTGTAGTGTTGGGTTGTTGGATAAGCATGTGGTGTTGAATTCCCGTAAGTTACAGTTTTATAGTGTTGTATGATAATTTAAGGTTGATGTGCAAAAAGAAGTGAAACCCAATATTGATTCTAATGTGAACATGTCGTGGATGTGGAATTCAGTGATGAATTTCTTAAATACGTGGAAAGCCCTGTCGTATGTGTTCCTAGTGTTTACTGAAAGTGCGAGGTGAGAAATGTGACGTGCGTGATCTAACAAAGCCTTTAATCCATTATCATGTCTCGGAAAAGTGGGGCAGCAGTTGCCAGTCTGGAAGCGGAGGGTAGTGTCGTGAAGAAATCCTGAAAACGAAATCGAGAGAAGTGATCAGCACCAGTGTTTGTGCACCCCGGAATGTGAATACATGTGATAAAGAACTGACAGGTGGCCGCTACCCATGTGAGTCGGCTTAGGAGTCTCATAATTACCAGGGATGCTGACCGGCCTTTACTGACAATATGGCATGTAGCCATATTATACGAGTAGCACCTAACCGTGTGACCGGACCAATGTGGTCCCCAGGCAATGGCCGCCGCCACGATTGGGTACAGCTCAAATAAAGCTGAGGTCTCAGTGAATTTGGGCAGTGATTTGACTTCGGTCGGCCATTGTCCCCAAAGCCATTGATCTCCCCAGATGGCTGCGAAACCTGTGTTTGCTGCTTCATCTGTCCACAGTGTAGATGAAGTGTCATAGTGGGGTGGTATAAACATGGCTCGTCCGTTCCAAGAGGTGAGAAAACCCCCCACATCCGTAAATCAAAGGTTGCGTGGTCGTCTAACGTGATACGTGAAGTGTCTGAGGTGAATTGTGGAAATAGGGATAGTAGATGCGAAATGAAAGATCTACCTTGTGGAATGATCCTCATTGCAAAGTTGAGCGATCCCAGCAGTGATTGCAGTTCTTTCCGGGTGCAACACCCTTGTAGTAGGTAGTGTTTGATGCTTGCCAGGGTACGCTCAATTTTGTCCTGAGGGAGGCTAGCCTGCATGTGTACAGTGTCTAGTTGTATCCCCAAAAATTGCATGTTGGTGTCGGGTCCCAATGTTTTATGCGGGGAGACTGGGATAGTGAGGGATTCAAACAAAGCCAACATGTGTTTCAAACTGCTTGGGGGGAGTGAGTTGTTCTCAATCGTGAGGAAATCATCCAGATAGTGAATAACCGAAGGACATTTACACACATTAAGTAATAACCAACACAAAGCTTCTGCAAATGTGTCAAAAATACGTGGGCTACTTTTGGACGGGTGAAGAAATAATATAACCCTTGCCAGGGGAGGGCTGGCAGCCTTAGGCCTGGGGGGCAAAATCAGTCAAGTGGCCCATTGCACCACCAAATCAGTGCAATGGTGCCCACCTTTTCCTGGTTTTATAACAGATATTGATGTTATGCTAATCACTAGCTCTTTGCCATACCCGCTCCTTCACGGCTCTGACTTTCAATGTTGTCAAAGCGCAGGCTGAGAATCTCTGAGCGTGTGCTCTGACTCACTAACTGAGCGCCGGAACCACGAGGGAGAGGCTATAATCTGACTGCACCTACTGCTGGTGCGCACCAGTGGACCACCAGCGAATCGTTTAAACTGAATAGGCTGGTGTCCCCAACTTGTGAGCTGTGTTGTCCGCCGGGCGCCTCTGTTGTGATGGCACCCTGCGTGACCGTACAGCGTGCACACCCCAACGGCTGGCCCTGCTGACACACACTGATGTTACTACTTAGAAATCCCTCAATATTAATACAGACATCAGAGTAAACACCAATAAACTGTGGAAACAGAGCTGATCCCCCCCAAATTTATAAAGATTTGCTTAGTGGATTTGTTGTACGATTAAATCATGCCTCCTCCTCCCTCTCTCCCATGCGCTGCTCTGTAGGCTGGGAGGAAGTGAAGAGTAATCACAATCTCTCAGCACAGCGGCACCTGTGGCTGCATGGGGAACAGCTGTATTTGCCGCCCCCCATGTGACATCACAATGCCCCACCTATATGAGCTGCCATACGAACTAACGCCAGTGCTGCCCACAGTGTGTGTTTACATTAAAAAGCCTGCAGGGACCGGCTATAGACACCAGAACCACTTCATTAAGCTCCAGTCGCTCTGGGAAATATAGTGTCCCTTTAATGTGAGGTAAATTATAGATTAGTGTCACTAATA
>OW240916.1:223020997-223035359 GCA_933207985.1 Pelobates cultripes
TTTTTGTAATAAAATTAAATATAAACCTAATTTTTAATAATCTTTTCCATATTCATTACCCAAATACATAAACCTATAGTCTATTTTTATCTTTAGCAATTTTAAAAATAATAATATTATTTAAGTTTTTTTCAAATTCGTATTTTATAATTTCCCACACTCCCTATATAAACCCTAACAAGCCAGGTCAGTTTTTTTCTTACCTCAACTCGAGAAAACCTTTTAAGGTGAAATGTGTTGTTTTTTATTTGGATATTTTATATTTGTATGAATAAAGGTAATTTGGTTACTTCCTGTGCCATTTTACTCTTTTTTATTCTACATTTTATTTTTGTTACTATTTTATTATTTTCATCCTGTACTGCCTGGCACCTGATTTTATTTCCAGTGAACATCACTTCCAAGCAATATCCTCGGTGGGGATTATAACACCCAGGCCCTATCCATAGAGCAGTTTGCCTGCTCTGGAAAAGGTGAGTAAAATATTCGCTATCCATATTCCTGGTATCTTAAACTGTGAGCTCTATTTGTTGTTTCTTTTTATATTTTATGATCCTCATTGAACTGTGAAGTGAGGATTGTACCACTGCACGCTATCTATACTGGAGCTAATTCTAGCTCCATAAAACATGAGTAGGACTAAATCTATCATATATTTTGTACTCTCCCTGCCAGTACATACTGTACCATCATTTCTTTTCTCTTTACATATACGGATCCACTGCTGATCATCTTTGACATCCCCATAGAAGAATCCCTTCCATACCTCCGGATACCACCCCTGGCTATGTACATTTGCATCCACATTGGAATACCTATTCTGGACTTTTCCTACCTCTGGACTCTACAATCAGGACATTTCCATATATAAAACCATTTATTTTTTATTTACTTATTTATATATATTGTTTCCTATCTAAGTTGTTTCCTACTGTACCTTAGGTATTTCTGCTTTGTGGCGCTGCCCCTTCTGTCCTTTTGCTTACTGTCTCCACGAGCGGGGAAGAGGGATCCCCACTTTTGGGGTTAGCTGCCTCCCAATATATTATTTCTAGCAGTTGTTGTCAGCGCTGTCCCTCTCCCTATATCTCTATTAAGCACTGCAGAAGCCGGCTATTCCAGCCATGTGATCGCGAAAACCCTGCGATCACATGGCACAGTAGGGTCGGATCAGGCAGACCCCAGGATCGCGATTGCCAGCGGGGCATCGCCAGCGATCAGGTAAGTGGTGATTTACTATCGGACGTACCAGGTACGTCTGAGGTCGTTAAAGACCATTTTTGTCGGACGTACCTGGTTTATGTCCGAGGTCGGGAAGGGGTTAAATGTAATCTAGAACAGTGGTCTCCAACCCAGTCCTCAAGGACCACCAGCAGTCCAGAATTTATGTATTTACCTGTTTTGTTCCTATGGAGATACTGACAATACCTGGACTGTTGGTGGTCCATGAGGACTGGATTGGGGACCACTGATCTAAAACACGGCACATGGTGTAAAGCCTTTAATTCTACATGTAAACAGGTTCAATGTCTAAATCTAATAGAAACACACGTGGAGTAATGTTACTTACTTTGTATGTATGGGAATTCTCTCACATGGAATATTGCATACCACAACTGAGACAACTAGATGACAGGGTAGCCCAAAATGCCATACATTCTTATCATGCAAAATGTGTCTTCTCTATGATATAAATAAACACTGATTTTTAAGTTTACTCTCCTATATATATATATATATATATCATAATATTGAAACATGTCTGGATTATGGAATAGTTTTTCTTTTGATTGTTGTTATCGCTATCCATGATTATTATGCATTTTTCTCTTACCTGGAAACAATGCATGTATTCTCGCTTCTTCAATTTCCATCTGTGTAATTGTTATACCATGAAAAATGTAATAAAAATACAATAAAAAAAATTAAAATCTAAAAGAAACTCAATATAGAGTTATGTATAGATGGTATTTGGTGCCGATTAAATTGGCAAGAATGTATCAAAGTACCTTTTCTTTGTGTGGGAGATGTTTTCATAAGGAGGGTGCATTTCTGCATATTTAGTAGGGTTGTTTGAAAATCAAAAATGCTTGAGAATTTTCAATTTATATATGATAAAACCAATATAAATTTGGAGCGGCATCCTGCTTTATTACAAGATGTCCTGGAAAAATCTGCATTTTATTACGCATTGTTTTGTTGCCTTCAAAGTTGTTTTAGCTGAAAATTGGAAAAATAATGATGATTTTATGTGGGACTATTAAAACTCAATTACTCTTTCAATTTAGGAAGGAAAGAGATTTGAGTTTCCCTTACCTTAAATCCGATAAGAAACATGATATGTGGGATTCTTGACTCACCTTGATGACGTTTTAAGTACCTCAAACCAAGGCTTGCCAAAGATCTATGCTCTGTAGCATTTTTACTAGGATAAAGGATAAGATAGGTCCTACCCCTCCCCCTCCCCCACCCCCCCCACATGACACCGGAGTTCTGATTTGGTGTGTACAATATGTTTGTTTTTTGTCTTTCTAATATTTCTATATGCTTTTTCTATGTGTCTCAATATGTTATGGTCGAAATGTAAAATGAAATAATTCAGAAATTGTTAGTCTAATTTATATTATAATTGTGAAAATCAATAAAAAGAATGATTAAAAAATGTTTGTTAATCTTTCTTTATAAGTAAAATGTTCTGTTCCTTTAATTAGTTTTGTAGCTGGCCTCTTCACTTTTTCTAGTGCCATAATATCCTTCTTTAGAACATTGAACACCAAAAACTGAACACCATATTCAAGGTATGGTCTTACCAGTGATTGTAAAGAGTGGCTGTTTAGTGCACACTAAACAAATAAAGTGTTAGTGCTTGGATGAATATACTCACAATGCAAATTTGCATTGTGAGTATATTCATCCAAGCAATAACACTTTCATTGTTTAGTTTTGACACTGTTTTTAATTGTTTTTATCACATTAATATTGTATACTCACAATGTTCTTACAATATATAAATTTAATACACTTAAGCTTATTTAGCATTATGTATTTGTCTCCCACATTTGGATTTAGTGTAGGACCCACTGATAATGGGGGAATGTGAAGTAGTGGTGGGCTTAACACAATATGACCATATGCTACATAGTTAAATAGCTGAAAAGGGACTTGCATCAATCAAGTTCAGCCTTCCTCACATATGTTCTGTTGATCCAAAAGAAGGCAATAAACCCAGTCTGAAGCGCTTCCAATTTGGCAACAAACTAGGAAAAAATTCCTTCTTGAGCCCAAAATAGCAGTCAGATATGTCCTTGGATCAAGCAGCTATTACCCCACTAAGTAAAAATTATATCCCTGCTGTTTAAACATCTGTATGGACTCTGATAAAACCACCTCTTCAGGCAGAGAATTCCATATTGTAACAGAGCTCCCTCTACCCCGGCTGGGTACCTCCGCCAAGGACCACTTCCTAGCTAGCGATGAGGACCATAAGTACCGCACCGGACACCATGAGCGCTATATACCCCACGAACCGCTGCAGCTTGGTTGGGGTCTCGCCGTCCTTTACCCACCCTAGACCCAAGACCAGGATCCAGCTTCCAGTGGGTAGACCTCTCCTAGTCCAGAGAGCGTAGCAGGAACAGTTCTTAGAGCTAGTAGTGATATCTTTATAGCAGTTTCCCCCAATAAGAGACAAGACTCTAGATTGAGGGTGAAGTAAGTCTGGTTTAATGGTAGCCACACTGGCCTTTTATGTAAGTCCCCAAGCAAGGGAGATGCCCACATGGACCTTGCTGGGGACAGGGGACAGGGACACAAAGCTTACAAACCAATCAAAACAGTAATTAAATGTACGACGCTCCTGTAACAAACATACAATCCCTCCCCTCTGCCTGTGAGATTATTGAGTAAAGTACTGTATGTAACTCATTTATCTTCAGGCAGGAAAACCATATATTTTATAAAGTCCCATAAGTACCCCAAAACACAATATATCCCCATGTTACCTCCATGATAGCCCTGATCTGGGTGAACAACATATAAAAAAATCAACCAGATCAGAGCAGGGGTTCAGGAAATTCCTGGAAGTCTCTTTTTGACCGACTGCACGCATGGTTTCATGCCCAAAACAGTTCCAGAGAATCAGGGCTTGAGGTCGGTTTAGTTTGGTAGTTTGCAAATGAACAAACTACCAAACAGAGTCAAAAGTCTTACCCTGGAGCTTTTTCCCTTCATCCAGACGAATGATCTCACCAAGCAGTGCCCTTCTAAGCTGAATAGAAACGAACGCAGGCACTGATAGAAGTCCTGCGGTGTTTGGAAGATTTTGTATTCGATTTTAGTTCCAGGAGATTAATGCCCAAACACCGCTGCCTGCATTAATGCGAACAAGTTTCCCGCCACCTTGTGCTTGTCTATAGGAATTGCAGCCACCCAGACGAACAATTAGAACACTGCGGGGGAAAACGTTCCAGGTTGTTAATAGGTGTTAACAAGATCGAGGGTGGTCTCTGTTCATGAGGTTGTTCGGTAAGCGAACCATATAGTCCCAATTGCAAAAACAGAGCCTGTTTGAAGTATATTAGCCAGTACTATTGCTGTATTTGTATAATGTTATCATATCATATCATAGGCGCTGTTTTTCCAAACTAAAGAGATTTAAATTCTTTAACGTTTCTTCGTAACTAAAATGCTCCATTCCTTTTATCAAATTTGTAGCTTGTCTCTGCACTTTTTCTAGTGCCATGATATCCTACTTTCGGAAAGGTACCCAAAATTGCACAGCATATTCAAGGTGTGGTCTTACCAGCGATTTATAAAGAGGCAAAATTATATTTTCATCCCGGGAATTTATGAGAAAAACCTTACTGGCCTTAGCAAGATTGACATTGCATATTGCTGCCTAATTTGTCTATAACAATTCCCAAATCTTTCTCATGTGTGGTTATCCCTAATTCACTACCATTTAGGGTGTAAGTTGCTTGTGCGTAACTTTGCATTTCTCTACATTAAATTTAATCTGCCATTTTAGTGCCCAGTCCCCCAATCTATATAAATCCCTCTGCAGCAAAGCAATATGCTGCTCACATTTTATTACTTTACAAAGTTTTGTGTCATCTGCAAACACTGAAATGTGACTTTCAATGCCTATTTCAAGATCATTTATAAATATGTTAAATAGAAGCCCCAAAATAGAACCCTGAGGGACACCACTTACCACTTTTGTCCAGCCTGAAAATGTACCATTAATGACAACTCGTTGTACTCTATCTTTAAGCCAATGTTCTACCCAAGAACAAGAATATTCATCTAGACCAATTTCTTTTAGTTTAAAGAATAACCTATTGTGAGGAACTGTATCAAATGCCTTGGCAAAATCCACTGCAACACCCTGATCTATACTTCTACTTACTTCTTCGTAGAATGCAATTAGGTTAGTTTGACATGAACTATGTTTCATAAAACCATGCTGATTTTTGCTAATAACAAAGTTCTTTCCAATGAATTCCTGCATATTATTCCTTAATAGCCCTTCAAATATTTTCCCAGTCACAGAAGTTAAGCTCCCAGGTCTATAATTTCCAGGCAAGGATTTTGAACCCTTTTTAAGTATAGGAACGACATCTGCCTTCCTCCAATCCTCCGGTACAATACCTGAAACAAAAGAATCTTGAAAGATTCAGTCGATATGTTTGTGGAGCTGCCCTAATCTTATTGAAATTGGCTTTTTTAAAATTATACGTTTAGTATACCCCAAGTGCTTTTGCTTTTTTGAGTTTATTTAAACAATTACCATATTGTGATCACTATTTCCCAAATGCTCCCCTACTTAAATGTTGGTCAAAAGACCCACCCACATAGGGACGATGGCATGGGATGTATGGGACGCGTGGAGATTGGCACACTCTGAGTAAGGTGATTCATTCCTGTACCATAGCAACATGTATGCAATGTACTGACCCACTGTGTCCGCAAAGCAAGAGAGCATCGAATTAGGCTACGCTTGGGGAAGTAACATTCCAAGCTATACAGATCTCTCCAGCCCACGTGTGGACTCATTGGCTAGAATTATACTAAGCAACTTTGTGCGGTTTACTTTTAACAACAATGTTATTAACACCACTGTCCAAACCATTACTGTATTACCAAGCTACTATGCTACTACGCTATGGCGCCTTGTACCGAGTGACATATACTGTAACACGGAAACCTCCCCCCCCTCCCTCTTCTCTTCTGTACCTCCCCCCCCCCTGTTCTTATTAACAATAAAAATTGTCAAATTGAAAAAGATCAACATTGTTTGTTATAACGAGATCTAGACAAGCTTCCTTTCTAGTTGGTGCTTGTACCAGTTGTGACATGAAGGTGTTATTTAACACATTCAAAAACCTGATTCCCCTTGCTGAAGTACTAGTCACTCTATTTGCTTTTTGTATTTTTTACCCCAAAATTTCATTTTAAGGGTGCATCTTTTGTGATACATTTTTTTTTGGAAACAGTCATATTTGGGTTCAGCGACGTCTGATGAGTAAAACAGTACCCCCCATTTACAGGTTTTATGGTGTACTGGAAAGTTATAGGGTAAATATAGTGCTAGCAAATTAAATTCTGTGGGCTTCCTGCCTGGATCGACAGGCAGGCCCTTCAAATTTTAATTAAGGAAATCACCTAATTATGTAAAAATCACATAAATATACACATAGAATTGATATGTGTAAATAAAATGTAATTTATTATATATATAATATATAGTATAATATTTTTAAACTAATTTATATATATATATATATATATATATATATATATATATATATATATATAAAAATCAAAATACAGTTAGAATGAAATTACATATATAGATAAAACATTTTTTTTATTATGTTGCTTATTTCTTTATTTTATGTTATTGATTTATTTTATATATATATATATATATATATATATATATATATATATATATATATATACACACACACACACAATATATATAATTATTGTGTAAATATATATATGTAATTTTATTCCAAGTATTTTGATATATATATATATATATATATATAAAATGAAAAAATATACCGGCACTCCAAGGATTTTCAAAATATCTTCTTCTTTATTCTGAGAAATACATCATCGACGTTTCAGCTCCCCTAAGGAGCTTTCATCAGGACACTCATAACATACACAAGAAAAAAAGCTTATATAGGACACACAATCAATAAAATAAGTACTTACAGACAGGTGATCCTAATTCCCATCGGCCGCCAGGATTACTCAGATTGCTTGCAAGCTCGTATACATTTCCGGGTTTGTGGTCACCTGACCAGGAAGTCCAAAAGGTGCGTCCTGATTGGGCAATTACGTCACGTCGACGGGGCAACCATAGACGCCTACGTCTCATTGGTTGCCCCCGCATGTACTGGCGCCGATCAGGGACAAGTCTCAAAGGACTTATCAACCTTAGTATTTAGACAGAGCATTGCCATGGCAACCGAAGCGCACCCCAGCGGCTGAGAAGGGAAAAACAGGTTAATTAGTCTACTAAGAACAACAGAAATATATACTGCCACAGGGAAAAGCCTTAATAATTAAAAAGTGTATCACTTATAAAGAAAAAAAGAATGAGCTCAACATAGAGCAGTGAATTAATATAGCTAGTGTTAATAATTTGGCTGATTTCCAAACTGAATATAAAGGGTAAACAGCATTACCCTTCTATCCCCCAGTGTATAATGTGTGAATAAATTTTATCATCTTATATAATTGTACTTAATAGTAGCCAAAATTAAAATAAAGGGACTTGCACATGTGCAGACTATAATCTCCATGAACAATGGAAACAAAAAGATATATAAAACATAAATATAGTGATAATAAGTGAAAAATTTTTGGGGGGAAGTCCCTGAGGCTAAAGTTTATTCTGTTTAAATACCCGAAGGATAGTATGAAAGTCTGCACAATAAAAAGTTTGTGTTCTCCAAAGTTAACAGTCTGCCTTAAATTTTTTTTTTTTTTAATAAGAACCAATTTCAAGTATAAGGACCATTTTAGAAAAATTAACCTATTTTCTCCATAATTAGATAAAGGAGTGCAAGAAAGTTAATTGTATGATACTAAAGGAAAGATATTTACAAGAAAACTGAAAATGATTTTTTCTCATTCAAGCCCTTGGGCGATAAGGTTCCCAACTGAAAGATCCAATAGGATTCTCTCTGCAGTAGGAGTTTACCCCTATCGCCCCCTCTGGCCGGAATGGGAACATGCTCAATAGCAATACATCTTAACGATGAAAGTTGGTGTCGTAGCTCTAAAAAATGTCTGGCCACTGGTTTGTCCGATTTGCCATCACGATAGACAAGTTGGATGCTGGACCTGTGGCCTCTAATTCTTTCACAGAGAGCCCTCTCTGTTTTGCCTATGTAGTTAAGGCCGCATGGACACGTCAATTTGTAGAAAACAAAATTAGTTCGGCAATGTATGCGTTGTTGGATTTTGTAAAGATTGCCTGTGTGAGGGTGAGTAAAGGTTTTGGAAGGAATAATGTGACACGTCACGCATCCCAAACACCTAACACACCCTACATTTGTATTTTCTTTTTTAACAGGACTATAACAATGTCGTGGGTCAGTTTTGACCAATAAGTCTTTTAAGTTCTTGTTGCGACGATAACAAAACATGGGCTTTTGGCGGAAAATCTCAGGAAGAGATGGGTCCAGTTCCAGTGTATGCCAGTTATTACGAATAGCCAAGGTTAATTCCGAGCTAGCAGTGTTAAAAAGCATCGGAAAGATGGGTCGAATATCAGCATTCTTCAAATGTTTATGAGTGGGTAAAGAGAAAGCTGTTTTTGCTTCTGTTAAAGCTTTATCCAAAATTCGGAATAATTGGCATACACTGGAACTGGACCCATCTCTTCCTGAGATTTTCCGTGAGTATTTCTCAGAATAAAGAAGAAGATATTTTGAAAATCCTTGGAGTGCCGGTATATTTTTTCATTTTATATTATTGAGCAACCAGAGCACCGGGTTATTTTTAAATAACTTTTTTGGTTGGAGTGCAGAAGTTTATTATATTTATATACATATATATATATCAATATCAACTGAAGGAAAAAGGGTGCACTCTCCGGGTCTTGTTAAAGTGGTTTATTCAAATTGTGTACATAAATATGTCCAGATTGACGTTTCGACCCCAATGTGTCTTCTATATATATATTTATATATATTTTTATTTTATTTGCCCAACTACTATATTTTTATTTCCTTATTTGACCACTAGAGGGACTACCTGACAGCCCAGGCAGTCCCCCTGCTGGCAGATCATCTTTCAGAGCGATCACATGGCCCGCGGGGGCCTAATTTGCCAAGGGGAGACTGCCTAGGTGAATATGGTGTTCAGATTTTAGGACAGCATTTTGTCCTAGGTTTATGTAACAACAAGTCAGGGAATTTCCCATGTCATGTGTACCCTTAAGTTTTAGTATAAACATAGATAAGATCATGACAATAGACTGATTAGGATGTTCCCATGTGAAATAACCAAGTCATAATCTCGTATTTTTGCCTAAATGACCTAATTGAAAATCTAAAGGCATAAATATGTGTACTATTAATATTAGGACACAGAGGAGAGCATTTTGGATGCAGAGACACTGCTCCATTTTATCATGACTGAGAGGATGACTTGTTCAATAGGGTATGTTATTCTATTTTACTGATAGTGCAAGCATATACTTAGAAACTTTGCTATACATTATTGTAATGGATCCTTACGTTTTTATGTCTATATATTTATATTTTTATTCAATAACATATTTTAAAAGACAAAACTTTATTGCTTCCAAGACAATTCCTATTTTTATTGTATTCTCAGTTATTTATATATTTTAAGTAGATGTACTCTTACTAACTATATAATATTATAGCTAAGATACCTGTACGGTTACCCTTGTTAAATTCTATGCTTTAAGAGGTTATAGTGGTAAATAGGGGAAACAGCAGCAGTTACAACTGTGATTGTATTTTTTTTTACCATCTCAATAAAAATTCATTTTCAAAAAGCAATGGATTTAGATGAAAATTCTTGTTCTTTGATTGCCCATTGGCTTAAAGATAGAATGCACAGAGTAGTTGTTAACTGAAAATGTAAAGTGGAGTTCCTCGGGGGAGTGTTCTGTAATTAAGTTGTTCAGGGGAGTATTCTGGATCCAGAACTGTTTATTATGGATGTTGCAGTAAGCATCCAATCTAGAGGCCTCACTTGCAACAAATTCAACTTCAAGCTAAATCTTACATTTTCCACAGCAACATCCATAGACGCACGCAGCCTATTGCTTTCTAAAGCAGAAACACACACGCCGCGTGTATATATATTTATATATATATATATACACATACATACACACACACACACTGCTGTGTGTGTGAGGGAGCTGTGTGTAGGTACTGTGTGTGTGTGTAGGTGCTGTATGTGAAGGCACGGTGTGTGTGCAGGCACTGTGTGTGTGAAGGTGCTGTGTGTGTGTGCGGGCACTGTGTGTGTGGGCGCACTGTGTGTGTGGGCGCACTGTGTGTGTGTGGGGCTAGAGTTCCCTGTGGGGCTAGAATTCACTCTCGTGAGATCTGAGTGTTGCCGCGGTAACTGCGGCAACGCTCCGACCGCGCGAGAGGAACCCAGCGGAGCTGCTGACAAGAGCTCCCCGGGTCCTCTCCTGCCTCCCTCCCTGCCTGTGGGTCGGTGAGGGAGATCTTTGATCTCCCTCACCGGTCCACGGAGGGAGGCACATAGCACGTGCTGCGGGGATTAGGGTGTGCCTAGGCACACCCGGCACACCCCGTGCGCACGCCTATGGCAACATCCATCAACCGCAGAGGTATTGAAGGCAGGTTTGAAGACACTAAAGTAGCATTATGTCCTTTGTTTAATCTCTCTATATATTCTTTTTGTTTTTCATTGCTATTTTCTTAACTGTTGCTTTTTCAATGCAATTTTCTGTACATGCAGTTTTTATTGTATTGTGCTTTTGTATTCTAGTAGTATTTACAAAACATGCGATTATTAATTTTTGGGGACGTATAATTTATTGGGTAAACATCTTAATTTTAGAATAACACATGTTGTTTCCTAGCAGTACATACCTATCTGATATCTCTGCAAAATCCAATCCAAGTAAGACATTTCCTTTTTTCATTAAATACCCACCACCCTCCCTGCTTTCAGCTTAATTTTTTAACATGCCTTTCCAGATGTTTGACATCTTCTTTAGACATGCGCAATTCGGCATGGTCCGAATTGATATATGGCCAAATTTCGGACACTCAGACATTCGGATGCTTCCGAATGGCTGAATGGCCAAAGTGCCGAATTGCCAAATTTCGAAAGTATGAACCAAACCGAATTGCCGAATTTCGGAAATGCCGAAGTGCTTTGGACTTCTGAAAAGTGGCAAAACCGGTAGGGGTAGGATTGGGGTTGTGGTAGGGTTAGAGTTAGGGGATGGGGTAGGGTTAGGAGTAATGTTAGGGGTAGGGTTAGAGTAGGGTTAGGTTAGGAAAAGGGATGGGTTAGGAGTAGGCTTATGGTTAGGGTAGGGTTAGGAGTAGGGTTAAGGGTAGGGTTGGGTTAGGAGTAGGGTTAGGGTTAACCTACTAACCCTACTCCTAACCATACCCTAACCCAACCCTTATCCTACTCCTAACCCAACTCTAACCCTACTCTAACCCAAACCCTACTACTAACCATACTCCTAACCCAACCCTACTCCTAAACCAACCCTAGCTCTACTCCTAACCCTATCCTAGCCCTAACCCTAACCCTACTCCTAACCCTTACCCTAACCCAACCCTAACCCTACTCCTAACCCTAACCCAACCATAACCCTACTCCTAATCCTAACCCTACTCCTAACCCAACTCTAACCCTACTCCTAACCATATCCTAACCCTACCCCTTACCCTATCCTAACCCTAACCCTACTCCTTACCAACCCTAATCTTACACATAACCCAACCCAAACCCTAGTTCTAACCCTACTCCTAACCCAACTCTAACCCTACTCTAACCCTACTTCTAACCCTTACCCAACCCTAACCCTAATTCTAACCCTACTCCTAACCCTACCCTAACCCTACTCGTAACCCAACCCTAACCCTAAACCAACCCTAACTCTACTCCTAACCCTATCCTAGCCCTAACCCTAACCCTACTCCTAACCCTTACCCTAACCCAACCCTAACCCTACTCCTAACCCTAACCCAACCCTAACCCTACTCCTAATCCTAACACTACTCCTAACCCAACTCTAACCCTACTCTAACCCTACTTCTAACCCTTACCCAACCCTAACCCTAATTCTAACCCTACTCATAACCCTACCCTATCCCTACTCTTAACCCAACCCTAACCTTACTCCTACCCTAACCCTACTCCTAACCCAACCCTAATGTTAACCCTACTCCTAACCCAACTCTAACCCTACCCCTAACCCTATTCTTAACATTTACCCTACCCTAACCCTACTTCTTACACAACCCTAACCCTACTCTTAACCCAACCCTAACCCTTCTCCTAACCCTAACCCTATCCTAACACTACCCCTAAACCTAGTCCTTACCCTACCCTAACCCTTACCAACCCTAACCCTACTCCTAACCCAACCCTAACCCTACTCCTAACTCTAACCCTACTCTAACCCTAACCATACTCCTAACCCTATTCCTAACCCAACCTTACTCCTAACGCAACCCTAACCCTACTCCTAACCCTATCCTATCCCTACCCCTAACCCTACTCCTAAAACTTACCCAACCCTACTCCTAACCCTACTCCTAAACCAACCCTAACCCTACTCCTAACCCAACCCTAACACTAACCCTACTCCTAACCCAACTCTAACCCTAACACTACTCTTAACCCTACTCCTAACCCAACCCTAACCCTACTCTAACCCTAACCCTATTCCTAACCCAACCCTACTCCTAACCCAACCCTAACCATACTTCTAACCCTATCCTAACCCTACCCCTAACCCTTACCCAACCCTACTACTAACCCTACCCTAACCCTACTCCTAACCAAACCCTAACACTGCTCCTAACCCTACCCTAACACTAACCCTACTCTTAACCCTACTCCTAACCCAACCCTAACCCTACTTCTAACCCAACCCAAACCCTACTCCTAACCCAACCCTAACCCTACTCCTAACCCAACCCTAACCCTACTCCTAACCCAACTCTAACCATAATCAACCCTAACCCTAATCCTAACCCTACTCCTAACCCAACCCTACTCTAATACAATCCTACCCTAACCCTACTCCTTACCCAACCCTAACCTACTCCTCACCCAACACTAAACCTACTTCTAACCCTACTCCTTACCCAGCCCTAACCCTACTCTTAACCCAACTCTAACCCTACTCTTAACCCAACTCTAACCCTACTCCTAACCCTAACCCTTCTCCTAACCCAACCCTACTCCTAACCCAACCCTACTCCTAACCCTATCCTAACCCTAACCCTACTCCTAACTCTTACCCTACCCTAACCAAACTCCTAACTCTACCCTAACCCTACTCTTAACCCTACTCTAACCATAATCTAACCCTACTCCTAAACCTAACCCTTCTCCTAACCCAACCCTACTCCTAACCCAACCCTAACCCTAACCGTACTCCTAACTCTACCCTAATCCTACTCTTAACCCTAAACCTACTCCTAACCCAACTGCAGCCTTTCTCATGTAAACACTGTATTTTCTGAGAAAATACAGTGTTTACATTGAAAGCTAGGAACACCTCCAGTTGCAGCCACTCAGAGTGAACCAGAGGGACTTCTGAGTTGATGGAGGTATAATATGCCTCCATCCACTCAGATCTGCTGTGCACGAGCATTCTGTGATTCAATATCTCCCCCCACTGCATGCAGACACTGAACTTTCCTCATAGAGATTAATTGATTCAATTAATCTCTATGAGGCAGTGGCATCGCTAGGGGGGGCAGAGAGGGCCATGGCCCCCCCTACATCATGCTGTGCCCCCCCAAATGCCAGCAACTTGCTGGCTGTGTGCTTAATTTATATTCCCTCAGACTGTAACAGTGTGTTACAGCCCGAGGGAATGCAGGACAGAGGGGCTGGAATGGTGCTGGGTGTTTTCAGCAGCTTCCCAAGCACCGCCCCCGCCCCCAAATTAAGCCCCACCTCCTGCACAAAGGCTCTGCCCCTGCCGTTAAGCAGCAGGCCATGCTGATGCTGGATGCTGTCTGACTCCCAGCAACAAGTAGGCTTGATGTGTGTATGGATTCAGCAGTGTGTGTGTATGGATTCAGCAGTGTGTGTGTATGGATTCAGCAGTCTGTATGTGTATATG
>OW240916.1:223035459-223105435 GCA_933207985.1 Pelobates cultripes
CCCTCCCCTAATACACTACTGACTGACCCCACCTCCCCCCAAATGCAATACACAATACAATAGGTCCCCCAAGCCCCTTTATTCTTACCTTTACAACAGCTCAAGGGTGCAGGAGGGAAGAGATGCCGCCGCGCAGCCGCCGGATGTGAGCGGCATATGATGACATGACGTCACATCCGGCGGCTGACAGGAAGTATATGTGCGCTCGCTCAGCAAGCAGCAGCGGCCGGCGCGGATCGCGTGGCCGCATAGACTAACATAGAAAACATTTTTTTTCCTGTCTTGTGGCTGAGTGCAGCCACATCTCAAAGCGGCCCCAGGGCTGGCGGCCTACTGGGAAATTTCCCGGTATCCCGGTAGGCCAGTCCGGCCCTGGAGGGGGAGTAAGGACCAGAGGGAGGGAGGAAGGGGGGGTAAGGACCACCAGGGGAGGGGGGAGTAAGGACCAGAGGTGGAGGGGAGGGGGAGTAAGGACCACTGGGGGAGGAGAAGGAGGGGGTGAGTAAGGACCACTGAAGGTAGAGGGGGGGAGTAAGGGCCACAGGTGGAGGAGAGAGATGGGGCGAGTAAGGACCACTGGGGGAGGAGAGGGATGGGGGTAGTAAGGACCACTGGGGGAGGAGAGGGATGGGGGTAGTAAGGACCACTAGGGGAGGAGGGGGGGAGTAAGGACCACTGGGGGAAGAATGGGGGGAGTAAGAACCACTGGGGGAGGAGAGGGGGAGTAAGAACCACTGGGGAAGGGGGGGTGAAGGAACACAGGGGGACGGGGGGTGGGGAGTAAGGACCACTGAGGGAGGAGGGGGGGTCCACTAAGGGGTTTGGGAGAGGGAGGACCACTAAGGGGGGAAAGGACTACTAAGGGGGGGTGAGGGGAAAGAGGATAATGACCACTGGGGGGGGGATTACCACTAAGGGGGTGGGGGGAGGAGGGGAATGTCTACTAAGGGGTTTGGGAGAGGGAGGGCCACTAAGGGGGAAGGGGGGAGTGAGAAGACCACCAAGGGGGGACTACAGGGGGCCAAGGGAGAGCACTAAGGGACAGAAGGGGAGAACACGGAGGGACAGGAGGGAAGGGGAAATCAATAATTGACAGGGGGGGAGAGCACTATGAAAAAAATAAATAAAAATAAAGAGCAGCTCCCCTCTCAGTCTCTATCCTACCCCACAAACCCTCTCTTTTACACTACACACATACACAATGCATCCCCCCCCACACACACACAGAAACATACAATGCATTCCTACTCAGACACACCCGAAACACACAATGCATCCCTTACGTTCACACAAACACTCATTCTCTTACACACAGAAACAAAATGCATCTCTTACACAATCAATGCACCCCTTACAGACACACACTGCATTCAATTAAATACACAGAAACACACCTTGCACCCCTTACACACACACACACCAGAAACATACAATGCATTCCTTACACGCAAACACACACTGCATCCCCTATAAACACACTACATCCCTTACAGAAATTGGTATCCCTATACACTACATTCTATAAGAACACACACACATTGCATCCTCTACAATAACACATAAAACATCCCCTACACACATACACTCCACTTCCTGTGAGAGAACTCATGGGTGGGTAATGTAGGTGGATTTATGGGTGGGCATTGTAGGCATACTCACGGTCAAGCCCCGGGGGCCCAGACCTTGAGCTGTGTAAGGGGCCCTAAGAAATGGAGCTGCTTCCTGTTCGTTAATTGTTGTGAGCACTGTTAAAAACAGTCTTCTGAGAGCCTCTTCTACACCAGACCTGTGGAGCCAGACAGAGCCCATCATCAGCCTCTTGTCCTCATCTGGTGGTAAGTAGGCAATCCAATATATTATTAGTGGCACTAATCTCTAATTTACCTCACATTAAATGGATACTATAGTCGCCAGAAGCACTACAGCATAATGTAGTGGTTCTGGTGTCTATAGCCTGTGCCTGTAGGCTTTTTAATGTAAACACACTGTCTTTTCAGATAAAAGACACTTTGTGAAGACTGGCGTTGGCCCATATGAAAGAGCATATGGGCGGGGCATTGTGATGTCACATGGTGGGCAGGACATATGGGGGGCTGGCGGCAAATGTGTGTGAGGGTGATGTGTGAGTGTGTTAGGGTGCTGGGTGTGGGTGATGTGTGTGTTTGCAAGGATTGTGTATTGGGGGGAGGAAGGTAAATGCCAATATTGATGTCTTTTTTTTTTTTATTATAAAAATAAATACATTATACCCCCCCTCCCTTCATACCTGTAGCCTGGAAGAGGAGGGGGGTCATGCTGCCGCCATCCATCCCTGGTGGTCCTCGTGGTAAGTGAACTCTAGCCCTTTGCCATGGCAACGGTCCGGATATCGAGAGAGAAACCCGGCGGAGCTGCAAGTTATCGCTCCGCCTGGTCCTCTCTCCAGCCTGGCTGTCTCCCTCCCTTTCTCCCCCGCCGGTGGCCGCATTTGAGAGCATGTGGGCCGGTGAGACCAGCTGGATCTCCCTGGCCTCGGCCCATGGCCATCGCGGCCCACCGGGGCATTTGATGTCTCCTACTGTTATGACCCTTACCATTTGTATTATGAAATTACCTAACCCTACATGGTCCTGTACTCTTAAGGACTCCTTTAGGTGTCGTGAAGTTGACATGGTGATACGGCAACCTCACAAGAACAACGGAGTACAGAGCAGATTCTGCATGTGGAGCATCAGAACGCCATGTGGCATTTGACTTGGAGGTGTTTAGACGCACAGATGCGACTGCCCGAGGTATGATAATGGATATCTGTAGTTAACTCTCTCATTTTTATCACTGGTTACAGCGTAAAGTTTGGAGCCCTGGGATCTGACCTTTTCTGTAAAGCTAATTCCTCACTTCCCTGGAATTAGCAGACTTGAAGATGTCTGCTATCAAAACGTACATGGCTGTGGTCTCTGTGGCCATTTAGGCCCAAATATTTGTGGAAAACCTGTTAAACTGTCTATGAAGAAATTAGCAGCTCTCTCAGCTTTATATACTCATAAACCAGGTCTCAGACATGTTATCTTTCAAGATAAGGTTTCCCGACAATGTAAGAATCATTGGTAGGATTCAGAGATAAATGTATGAAGGTTACCAGTAAGAATGGATTTATGATAGGTTTCTAGCATTATAAAAACCATGTCCTGCATAGTTTTGTGACAAAGTGCATTTAGTTTGTTTTCTCTTTGCACCAGATTCATCACAGTATATACAAAGTATAACAGAGCAAGTAGATGGGAGGTGTGATACTAAGGAAGATATATTAATCTCTTGACTTCTTTTTCCCAAAGAAGGAGTTTTACACTAATATACGGGGACTGGGCTGACTCTGAGACATAATATGTGAAAAACATGCCAACCACCATTATGTTAGATCAGGGATAGTCAACCTTTTTATTTTCATTTTAAGATATTTATTGTTTCTCCAGTAAAGTGGGTCAGGGTACAGAAAGGAAGAAGGGGGTGGGGGGTGGATAACAGGGGTAACATTGACAACATATCATCCATAATACTAACTAGACAGTAGTAAAGACGATCCATTAGACTGTTCAAGGCCTGCCATAGCTTATTTGGCGTCCTACCGTGTACCTTGTCGCTGTCATGATTCTAAGCAGGTCAGAGAGGAGACTTATGCCAGGGTTGACTTCAGGTACTTTATTTGTGATCTTAGACATAGTATGAACAGGATATCCTATAATATAAATTATAGGAGAGAGAGAGAGAGAGAGAAAACAGAACCGAATAATTAAGATTACCGGTAAGAATAACTAGGCTATGAAATAAAAGGGTTTAGACAATCAGCCCAAAGATGAAAATAGGTAACCCTATAAAAGAAGTTATAGGTAAGAGAATGAAGATAAACCTATAATTATAGGAACAAATCTTGAGGGAAAACAGGATTCAGGCAATATGCCCCAGAACAGGGTATAAAGAAACAGGATAACCTATAAGAGAAATTATAGGCTCCAATTAATAGAAGGAACAGAAGAGAAGGTTTAGGCAATATGTTTTAAGCGGGTTATCAGGTAACAGGAGTATAATCAGATAAAACGAAACAGGAACATAAAAGATAAAGTAAAACAAGTTAAAGTAGCAATTGAGGTGATCAGCCGCTTTGGTTTGTAATCAGAGCTGCAGTTTCAGGGTCTTTGAGGATACTTCAAATGATAAGAATGTCTGTAATATCCAGGTAGGTTGGAACCAAATCAATATGAAAACAAAGTCCAGTACAGAGATAAAGTTGGCTCATTTTGGAGATCATGTTGGAATAAATTAGGATGGTTGAAGGTAAGGGTGGAGCAGGTTTTCTTTAGAAGGAGCCAGGAGCAGAAGACATGTCAGGTTTAAAACACAACTTCTCTCAATGTAAAGGCCATGTGATGCGCTGGGTGTAGCCTTTTGTAGCAGATTTGGATTATAATGCTATGCAGGTGAGAGCGACTGAGGTGACTAGTGGCGAGAAACAGATATTGCAGTAATAATACAGAATAAAATAAAACAATATCTTGGTTGTCAGGATAGCATTCTGACAGTCACATTGCAACAACTAGTCCCTTCCATACAGCGCTGCCATTTCACAATCATTTACAGTTGGTTTGGGTTACCCAATACTCCATGTTTCCCTGGTTAGTTTATTGGGGGGGAATGTGGATGTAATTCGCGTTTCGTAATTTTTCTGTACATCGATGTCAGCCTTTAGCTGATGTATGGATGGTATCAAGGTAGTTTTCAATTTCCTCGCTATAAGTTTTCGAGCTGTGAGAATAGTATGCCTTTTTTTTATATGTTGGACTGTTCATATTGCACTGTTAGTTCCTTGTATCTGGTTTTGTCCTTCATATGAGGGGATTCATCCGGATAAAGACAGTGAGGATATTACTCTCGATCAAGCACTTTATTCAATATTTCATCTGATTAAGATGCTTCCAATTGGACTCTTTTTACTGATATTTGAGTATTTTATCCTTTTTTTTGTGCTGTTGTATTCTCTTATATTTGCAAATCGAGAGACTTACCTGGAACCAGCGCTCCAGTTCTTTTTTTTAACAGTTGCGATGGGACAATTATGGATTTTTATTTGGTCTTTTTTGGTGATGAAGAAAGAAAAGAAAGAAGACATCTAATGGTAAGTATGACATTTTATTTTACATGGTGTTAGTTTATTGCCCCCCCCCTCACTATTATTAGGGTAAGGGGGTTAGGCAGGGTATTTTTATTGGGGGGGTGACTATGGGCTTGGGGCCCCTAGTCACTTTATTATTTGTGGTCCCCACCCACCACTTATGGGGACATTAGGTCCCGCCATTATTTATTTAATTAGAGTCCCTACTCGCCGCTCATGGGTGGGGACCAGGGGGGGCATTATTTCAACCCATTATTTATTTAGAGTCCCCACCCGCCACTCATGGGTGGAGGCCGAGGGTGGGGGGGAGACAATAGGTCACACCCCTTTTGTTATTTAGGGCCCCTACCTGCCAATCATAGGTGGAGCACAGGGGGGGACCCTAGGTCTCTGTTCCATTGAATAGCACCCATGGGTGGGGGCACTATATTTTAGAAGATGCACCATCATGGGGGACCTGTGTTACTTGTGGTGGCAGTCCTAGCACTGGGAGCCCCCTGCCCATTAGAGTAATGGGCAGGGGGCTCACAGTGCCAGGAATGCCACCACAACCACATCTATAGGGCTCCCAGTGCCAGGACTGCCACCACAACCACATCTATAGGGCTCCCAATGCCAGGACTGTCACCACAACCACTTACACATCTATAGGGCTCCCAGTACCAGGAATTAGCTTATTAGTCAAGATTCCTGTCATCATTCACCTAATTTTCCCTCCCTCCTGTTTTGCCACTTTTTCTGGCAATTCAGGCCAATGTCATTCGGTTCGGTTCGGCACTTCGGACATTCGTAAGCATCCAAATTGCACTAAATTCTTTGAATGTACATTCGGAACGAAACGAATTGCACATGTCTAAGCATAACTGCTTTTTAATTTTGTTCAAGGGAATGGGAATGCCAGGAAACCTAAACTTTCAATATGGCAGTACAGTGTTGGGAGTACACATTTGTATTGCTAATACCAGAAGTGGAACTATCAGTGGTGCAGCCGGTGTAACCGCACCATGTCACAGGGCCCTTCCCGGTTGTGCCGACACTGCCAGAAATTCTGGCACCTAAAGAGGTAGGGCTGCAGAACGCTCAGTAGGGCAAGAAGGGAGACAGTGCGCACAGCAGGAGGAGAGTTGGACTCCAAGTGAGGGTGAGTCAAGTGCATATGTGTATGTATTTATGGATGTGTGCATGTGTGTGACAGTGTGTGCATCTGTGTGACAGTGTGTGCATCTGTGCATGTGTGTAGATGTGTGTTCATGTGTGTCAGTGTTTATATAAATGTCAGTGTGTGCTCACTGTATCTGTTCAAGTGTGTATCTCTTAGAGTATTTCTATGTGTATGTGTGTGTGCATCTCTGTGTAGCAGTGTATGTGTATATGTGAACATGCACCTGCATGCATACACCAACAACACATATAAATGCACCCATGCGTTCAAACACTGATGCTACTCACAAACGCACACCTTCATTCAAATGCTGACATTACACACAAATGTATCCCAGCATTAAAATGCTAACACTACACAGAACCTCCTCCCTGGCATTCAAATGCTGGGGTTCATTAAACAGAAACACATTCCTGCATTCAAACATCAACACTGTACACAAACAGCTTTGCATGTAAACACCAATACACAAACACACACCTGCATTTTAACTTCAGCTATACACACAAATACACAAACACACCCTATACAAAAACATGCCTACATGCACTGCTCACACATAATTCTGCAGGGATGCGCAAATGGTAGATCTACAGATAACAAAACATTGTCATAGTTGTACTACGGTGGAGATCTACTATTTTTGCCTGAGTGCCAGATCTCGTTCCAAGCTGCCGGCATAATAAATCATCTAACCACTATTCTTAGGTTGTTGTTTGTTCCTAGCAAATTTAAACTTTACAGATTACATTCTGTTTGTGCTGTGTACCCCCTCACAAATATTTCTATTGAGAAAGAAATGCCATAGAAGACTGTAAAAATTGTAACCTTACATCAGGCATCTCAAACTCCCCACATGTTGCTGAATTAGAGCTTCCGTGGTTTTTCGAACCATCTATTGCAAAATTCAAAGAGTTTTAGAGGTTCTGGGCCTGCTAGGCAGAGTTTGTAATTCCTGTCTTAGAAAAAATGTACATCTTTTCACCATTCTGTCAAACCATTGCGATCTAGAATTCACAGATGGATCACCTACAGGAGTATTTGTTTCACTGGATTTTCATTCCACTTTATTTTTCATCCATACTTTAAAAACAAATCGCAAAAAATTTACTGGAGTATCAGCAGTAAACTGTGTAATAGATTATTTTATAAGCATTTCAATTAACTGGAGCATAAGGACTAGTAAATATTGCGGAACCCCTGGTATACTTCAATAACAGGATGCCTCGATGCTGCCAGCGAATGCTTAGAATAATATGAATTGCGATCAAATTCCATGTGTTTATGACCAGCTTGGAGAGAAACCACATCCAGAATAAGTGGGTCACTGAGTGATTAGTACAGCAGATTAGGGTGTGATGGTTGTTAAAGGTTTCTATTTAGAACCAAAAAATAAAATAGACAGAAAAAGGAAAGCCTGAATTATTCAGATCATGCAATAAATAAATTTTATAAAAATATACTGCAAATCCAAAGTAAATAATCATGAATTCAGGAGTATATCTATATATAATGAATTATATCCTGAATTTATTTATAAAACATAAAATGATATAGAGTAAACCACTCGCTCTAAATATCCATTAAATTCTTTGAAGCTACTATACCATACACAAAGGTGCATTACAGAAGAAAACGTCTTTAGTTAACCAGGCTATCTTTAAACAAGACATATCAGTCTGTGCTAGACAAGACAAATTACATACGTGCAATTTATTGTACCCGTTATTGAACTTTTGTCATTACAGGGAACATGTTTGAAAAAGACATTAATCTAAACACAGCATTAAAGCATTATCTTCAGCCTCCCCACCCCCTCTCTCTTAAACACCCTTCTCAGTTTCAGACCAATCCACGAATAACAGCATCATTGTGCAGCAACAAGAGTGAAAAACACAACCCAAAGCCTGCTCTGCATGATCACACTGATGAGACTTCCTCATGTAACCCTTTGTCAGGATGTTGCAAGGTGAAAAGATCTTCCAACTTAATATGTGTAAGCCTGTCAGGCATGCCCAGTGCACTTTTCCAGCATTCCTAGGAATAGGACACTGATTGGTTAGATCACTATCCTTTCTGTAGTGGGTGTGGAAAGTATACGCAAGAAGAAGCAGGTAGACACAAAAAAAATGAAAACAGTTCCCTTCTTTTGTTTCTGTCAGGATTCCTTAGAGAACCAACAAGCAGGATGTAATAGAAGAACATGTACCGGGCCTTAGAATGGCCGGACTTAACGCTAGACAGATAAAGAACAGTCGGGGACAAGCCAAGGTCGAGGGAACCAGAAATAACAGTAGCGAGATACAAAAGGCGGGTCAGGAATACAGAAATGAGAATGGTCAAAAAAGCCGAGGTCAAAATACAACGTAAACAGAAAAGCAAAGCATTATAGGGAAATGTAAATAGAACCACAACAGGGCAAAGAACTATGGTTGAGTTTGCCTTTTATAGGCTGGATCTTTAAATTTGAAGCCAAGCCCCAAAAACATCCAAGTTTAAATGTTTTGGCGGGCCGTGACGTAATTTGCGTCAAGACGCCGGCATGCGCACGCAGTGGTGACATCATAAAAGGGAGCTAAAGTGGCTGGCGATCGAACTGCTGGAGGGAAGCATAGGAGTGTGGAGAGGTTCCCTCTTCGTCTGCAAGCGGTCACCAACCAAGGTAAGCATGACAGTTTTAGCCTGCAGAGTTAGGCATCTGATTCATTCAAAGCTAAAGCTTTTGAATAAGACAATTGTCTCAAAGTGTCCCCTTAATGTACAACTACCATAACAAATATACAACCACTAAAATGTAGATCCCTGGATTGGTACCTTTGACTCAGACCCCAACTCAGTTTATAGAACCACTAACTCATTTTATTTTATAATTATCTTCTGTTTTCCAAATTACTGTGTATGTGTCACAGCTCTCACCGTGCCATCCAGACGGCCAGGCGTGGTCTCCCCACAGGTGCCAGACATTGGATACTGCCTCTGAGCCACAGCAGATCCTTTACTTTTTAGTAGTTCTAGCCTTGTTATACCTGGCTATGTCTGCAGCACTAGGGGGCTGGACTTCTTCTGTGGCTATTGCCTGTGCTTCACCTGAGGCAGAGCGCTTATCAGCTGGGTATAAAACACTGACCCTCCTTGAGAACATTGTTAGTTCTTTGATTCTGGTTAACATGTGTAGTTCTTGCTTTCTAGTCTCCTGAGCTTGTTATCCAGATTGACCCCAGCGTCTGACTTCGGCTACTCCTCGTTTATCCTGACCTCTGGCATCCTCTGACTTCGGCTACACATTGACTATCCTTCTGCTTGTGACCTTGTCTGTACTGTGCATTGGAGCACCTTTCCTACACAGCCCCCATGCACAGATTCCCAGTCCAGGTGGCTTCTTACCTGGTCAGCTTGGACTGTGTTTATCTGCATGGGTGAGCGAACATCTCTGCACTGACGGTGACCTCTCCTCCCCCGCCGACGTCAGCTCCCAACTATTTAATAGTCACCAAAAACAGACCCAGCCTAGGCCCAAAAGTATTTTGGGGGTTGTCTTATCAGGGGAATATAGGCTGAAACCTATATTGCAGGTCTAAATTTTTTAGGCCAACTTTTCTGCTGGCATATACATGACCAGTGTATAGTCGCCATATGGGCAGTCAGACTCCAGGACAACTCCCCCACATACCTAACCCAATAACGCACTGACACTCGGGTATATGGGAAAATTTGTCCACAGCTTTATTAAACAATCTAGTGTAATAATTTTATTAATTATAATAATAATAATAATCATAATAATAACTTAACAAATAAACATGGGTCATTGCCCCCCCATACTCCGCCCTCACATCCGAATCCTTCTGTTAATATAAAAGGCAATGACCCCCATATAAATAACACATATATAACATATACCAACATTATTCCAACATACCAACTTAAAATGCCAAACATAAATTAACCATTGCAGGGGTATACTCGGCTACCCCTACCCCACCAGGTTCTGAGCCACGACAGGACTCAAAACCTACCAACCACAAATGACCACAGTTTTCTGTTTCTATCACGTTCATCCTAGGGAGCCTATTTCTTCTCCTTCATTTCCCTATCCCACCGCTGTGAAAAAATAGGATAACCCCCACCAGAAACAAAATTCAGGGAGGGTGGGCGGGAAACTCGGTCAGGTAGGAAATTAGAAGTGAATTCACTTAAAATGGCTGCCTATTTAAATATCCCAGCCCACTTACCCATAACTCCATTACTTATTTTCCTCCTCCTATGCCCGCCTCCTAACTCCTGTCAAGGCCCTTCTTCGCTTAGCTGCGCTTTGGCTACATGGGGTTACAGTACATTTAGTCAAAGTCGCTACATTTTTAGCAACTCCGACTGCAGTAACCTAACAATTGCTTCTGATTCCACGATTCCAACTTCACAGCACTGGAATTTTTCCATTTCAGCTATCTTAAATTTGAAGTTCACTTTAAATTCACTTTGAATACTCAATCAGTTCTTCAGTGAATAACGCTTAACCCTTGCAAATTTAAAATTAATTTAAAGTGAATCTCAATTTTTTTGGTCTGTAATGGAAAACATGCAAAGATATGTTTTCAATTTAATTCTTTTGAGCTAATATTTTAAATTCACTATAAATGAACACATGCTTATTCACTAAAGTGAGAATTGTTGGGCATTTGTATAAATGTACGGCCAAAGAAACTAAACTGGGAAAGTTCTCTAAGTCAGCTACGATTACAGTTCGGCTACTTTCGCCTTCACTTTGAAATTCACTCTATATTTACCTTGAATTCCTGACAGTTCGGGAGATTGAAATATTTTAATGAAAATGACAATTGAGAAGTTAAAACTGTAAAATATTATTTTAAATTTTTTAATAAAATGTTTACAAAGCAGCTATTTTAACCTTACTTTCACTATTTAAATTTAATTCAGTAAAATTTGGAATTTAGTGAATAACTGTGCTACAGTTCAATTGGTTGTGGGGGGAAACATAATCGCATTGGATACTTGATATATTGTATATGATGTTTGGCGATGCAGAAGGAAGGTACTGTTTAGACAAATTTGCTTCCTGATGACATAGGAGCTGATCTATGTGCACAATATGTGAGTTGACATGACAAAAATAATAAGTACGTACATAATACCTTGGCCTATTTCTAAACTTTCAAAGTGATCCCAAACTATACTCTGCTTACTGTTCTTCTACTCATGGGCACGTTACTGTGCAGTAACGCCAATACTCATGCTAATGCTGTTGGAAATGGTAATAGTGTCAGTGTGGTCGCTAGTGGCATTGGTCACTACTCTGGTTAGCGGTTGTACTGGTGGTAGTGATGGTCCTATCTTGTAAGAGAAGGATTTGCTGGAGGTGACTGGGAACTAACTTGAGAGGAAAATCAGCAGCTTCCGATTTTCTTCTGAATCTCCTCCACTATTTCTTCTGGTTAATAATTATGATTCTCGTTGCTAAACTAAAAACGATTCATCCCCTATACAAGACATTGGGGACTCGTCAATTTCCTGCCTGCTCCTCACTTATTTGTTCCCTTTCCTGTTACTTCTGATCCTGGCATTCTGATGCTGCTGATGCTATTTATTCTTGTGTTCTAGTGGTGATAGTAGTACTGCGACTGTTATTCTGTGACTGCTTGGAGTGGGCTCTGTGTGTTGTTGGCTGCATCTGACATTTGAAACAGTACACAGTAAACCGGTCTAGAAAACACAATTATGCTTTCCATATAGACTGTTAGTGGCCAGGCCCGGACTGGCCATGGGGCACATCGGGCAAATGCCCGGTGGGCTGCTATATCCATTGGCCGAGGCCGGCAGGGGAGGTCACAGGATCTCCCCGGCCGGTCCATGCAGGGCCGGCACTATCCGAACGCCGGCCCCGCTGTTTTCCATGATGGGCCGGTGGGGAGATCAAAGATCTCCCTCATCGGCCCACATGCAGTGTGATGCGGCCGCTGGCTGGGGAGGGAGACAGGAGAAGAACCCGGAGGAGCTCTATCTTGCAGCTCTGCCAGGTTCTTCTCATGAGATCCGGAGTGTTGCCATGGCCCCAAAGGCTAGAGTTCACTCACCACTAGCACCACCAGGGATGCATGGCAGCACGGTCCCCCCTCCCAGGCTAAAGGTAAGAAGAGTGTAAGAAGGGGGATACAATCAATGCCTTTTAATTTATTTTTTAAAATTAATATATTTTAATAATCTGCCCCACCCCCCTCCCCCAAGACACAAGCCCTCCAAACATATTCATGCATCAGCACCCACACACACACTGACCCCTGACACTCACACCACCCTCCACTCACACACATACACTACACCCCTGACACTCACAGCACCCTCACTTACACACACACACACACACACACACAATGTCCTCCCCCTGGCCCCACTCCTGGGGTGGGGGCCCTAGATAAAAAATAACATCCCTTCCCCAGGTGACTAAGGGTCCCCAAAGCCTAGTCACCCCTCCCCAAAAAAGCTAACCCCTACCTAGCCCCCTCACCCTAAAAATAATGAGGGGGACCAATAATTAAGAACCTGTAAAAATAAATAAAAATCCCCCCAAAAAACAACTTACCATTTGATGGTTTCTTTCTTCTAAAATATTCTTTTTCAGCAAAATAAGGCCAAAAGGCCAAATAATAAATCCATAATAACTGATGCACTTAAAAAAAGAGTGCAAAAAGAAAAAATCCATCTTCACCCAGCGAGGGCTCCGTGCAGACTGAGCTCTGCAGGGCAGGGGAAGGCTTATAAAACCTTGCCCCGCCCTGCAATTAGGCTCAGAGCATTCTGATTGATGGGTTTAAGCCATCCAATCAGAGTGCTCTGACAGGTAAATAAAGAGACTGACAGGTAAGTGTCTACATTTACCTGTCACAGCACTCTGATTGGTTGGCTTGAAATCCACCAATCAGAGTGCTCTGTGTCATTTTACACAGCGTGGGAAAGTTCTTTGGAATTTTCCCACGCTGTGTAATTTGACTCATAACCCTCTGATTGATTACTTAATCCAAATGTTTTTTTAAGTGCGTCGGTTATTGTGGATGTTTTATTTGGCCTTTTTTGGGGCTAAAATGAGAAGATTTTAGAAGAAAGAAAACATCAAATGGTAAGTTTTTCTTTTCTTTTTACAGGTACTTAGTTAATGGTCCCCCCTCATTATTTTTAGGGAGAGGGGGGTAGGTAGGGGTTAGTTTTTTTAAGGGGGGGGGTGACTAGGGGTTTGGGGACCCCTAGTCACCAGGGGGAGGGGGAGGTTAGTTTTTTATTTAGGGCCCCCACCCACCACTCAGGGGTGGGGGCCAGGAGGGAGTACATAAGGTCCCCCCCTTAATAGTATTTAGGGCCCCCACCCACTGCTCAGGGGTGGAGGCAAGGGGAGAGGACATTAGGTCCCCCCCCCCTTATTCTAATTTAGGGCCCCCACCCACCGTTCAGGGGTGGGGGCCAGGGGGGAGGACATTAGGTCCCCCTCCTTATTAGTATTTAGGGCCCCCACCCACCGCTCAGGGCTGAGGGCCAGGGGGGAGGACATAAGGTTCCACCCCATTATTAGTATTTAGGGCCCCCACCCACCGTTCAGGGGTGGGGGCCAGGGGGAGGACATTAGGTCCTCCTCCATTCTAATTTAGGGCCCCCACCCACCGTTCAGGGGTGGGGGCCAGGACATTATGTCCCTCCCTTATTCTAATTTAGGGCCCCCACCCACCACTCAGGGGTGGGGGCCAGGACATTATGTCCCTCCCTTATTCTAATTTAGGGCCCCCACCCACCACTCAGGGGTGGGGGCCAGGGGTGAGGACATTAGGTCCACCCCCTTATTAGTATTTAGGGCCCCCACCCACCGCTCAGGGGTGGGGGCAGGACAATAGGTCCCCCCATCATTTTACTTTAGGGCCCCCTCCCACCACTCAGGGGTGGGGGCCAGGGGGGAGGACATTAGGTCCCCCCCTTATTCTAAATTATTGTCCCCATCCGCCGCTCAGGGGTGGGGGCCAGGGGGGAGGACATTAGGTCCCCCCCTAATTGGTATTTAGGGCCCCCACCCACCGCTCAGAGGTGGGGGCCAGGGGGGAGGACATTAGCCCCCCCCCTTACTATAATTTAGGGCCCCCACCCGCCGGCTCAGAGGTGGGGGCCGGGGTGAGGACAATAGGTCCTTTTTAAAAATAAATAAAAAAATTTTTAAAGTGAGCAACCATAGGCTGCTCACTGTTTACTAAACATGCCCCTACTCGTGGTGTAGCGAGTAGGGTCATAATTTACTAATACTAAGTAATCTTTACTTATAATGATTTGTACTGGTACACCTAGTGTGTTTCCCAAAAATGAGGGAGTAGGACTAGTATTAGGTTGCTCAAAATTGGCGCAAATAGGGATCCACTAAAACCTATTAAGGAATAACCAGAAAAAAGACACCAAAGGTGTCTAAGAATACCAGGAGCTCGCCTAAAATGTGGCTAAAAAAAGGCTAAAATATCTATAAAGGAGTAATACTAATAGGGGTGCTGTACCTTTTTACTGTAAGTAATCTTCATGTAGCTTGTAACTGTGGCCGACTCTGGCCAGGAGGGTATATAAGAAAAAGGTCCTGAGCTTAGGCTGAAAGCGTAATGAAACATGTACTTCAGTTAAGGGGCAACTTGACACATTCAAATGTGGCTTGTGGAGGGGTTAACAACTAGACTAATGTGCAAGCCAAATGCTTACGGAGGCCAGAGGGATGCTGTACCTTTAAGAGAAAATTTTATAACAGAATAAGAACAATATGAATATAAGTGAATCCAAAATAGTGAAATAGTGAAAGGTGAATGAATTAAAAAAAATCATGAAATAAAAATAAAAAATGGAAATAAGTATCAAAAGAAAAATCCTCAATAAATAATGGAACATACAGGAGTTAAAAATGGGAAATGGTAAAAAAGTGCAAAAAAAGAAAAAAGGGAGATAAAGTAATAAAAAATAATAAAATGATAAAAATAATAATAAAATACAAAAAAAAAATGAAAAAATTAGGTAAATCTGGAACAAAAATGTGCAGTACAAGTGACTTAATTACTGCTATGAAGCAGAATGTCTGGCACCTGTACCAGATACTATATGATATACTTAGTATCTAGTTGGATACAAATAGAAACATGTATCATATTATAGTGATACAGTATAAGGAACTGCAGGCTAAAATGTTGTTATACACTAAAATCAGTAATAGATAACAAGCACTGGTTCTCAAACTGGTTGGAAATATGAGCCAGTTTATTAGGACAAATAGTAATAAAAATATAAAATGCAAATAAGATTAAAAATTAGAAAATGCACATCAGGAAAAGTTCATATCATTATTACCAGATGGTATGTTGTCAGACCTAAACAGAAACCTTCGGTACAGATGAGGATGGATATGGATTGAAATCTTAGCCGTTTATGGTATTTCCGCTGGAGAGGACAGCGTGTGAATTCACCAAGCGTCCCTGCGGGAGCCTCACTCTGGAGGGACGTGTGCTGTGAGCAGCTTCGTAGCGATACACAAACCAATAGGTCCTGAAAGGATGCTGACTGTGGGTGACGTATGTCTGGTAGAACTGAGTCCTGATGTGTGTCCTTACAGTCTTACGCGTTTCGTAGGTGTGCCCCTACTTCTTCAGAGACGGATAGAGATTCAATGCTGTAGTGGTGCTTCATATACATATTCCGCTAAATAGTCAATATAATTACTTAACTATCTGAATACAGATTTAGCATAATGCAGATAATTAAACAGCATAATGTGCAAACGGTAAAGCAATAGAGATATATGTATTAAAAAAGGATATATATACAAAACAAGTTGTGTATACAGAGTATAATTGTACAATAAAACACATATATATTAAAACACATATATATTAAAAGATATATTATCAGTTAGTGATGGTGTCAATTATTACAAAAAGTTGTATTTAAATATAAAGTGGGATCAGAGAATTCATAAGAGCTTTCATATAAACAGGATATGGAAATATAGGATGCCTTTTGAAGATGCACAATTCTATTAAAAATAATAATAAACAAAATACTGGTAAAAGAGAAGAGGGACAAGAAAAAAAACAGGATTAATTGGAATACAATTAAATATGATGTAATACCTAGAGATCACATCATCTAGCCAGAATATATATATATATATATATATATATATATATATATATATATATATATATATATATATATATATATATATAAAAAAAAGATATATATATATATATATATATATATATATATATATATATATATATAAAGAACATATATATTAAGAGTATATAAAAACTATATAAAATATAAAAAAATATGTAAATGAATTGTCACAAAAATACATACAGGTATATATTAGATATATATATATATATATATATATATATATATATATATATATATATATTAAAATAATTAAAAAGGTAATCCTGAAAGAGTATGTATTGGAGCTACATTTTACAATCTTTACTTAGTATTAGTAAATTTGACTGAAAGATCAATTTAGGTCTTTCAGCCTTTTAGTAGATAGCTCCCTAATACCGTGGGAATTAGGGAGTTATCTACTTATTCATTCCTGTCATTACATTGACTGGCTAAGTAACTTACATTTTATATGAATGTATATTACTTGATTGTTGTAAATGTTGCAAATGCTTACAGCTGAATCCTGGCTATGTTTGTATACTTTTTATTTAGAATTGTATACAGTGTAACATTCTTCATTCTTCCACTGGGTAAGTATATTAGTTCTTAGGCAATACTGTGCTTCGGAACTTCGGCACTTCGACACTTCAGAAATTCGGTGATTTTGGAACTTCGGGACTTCAACAATTCGGCAATTCATCTATTCGGACATTCGGAAGTACTCGAAAGGTCCAAATTGCCCGAAATTCGTCCGAATCCACATTCGGACCGAAACGAATTGCACATGTCTATCACCTATTATAGAGCTAGTACATACTCAAGTATGACTTGCATTCAGTGGCGTTGATCCCCCACTGGTAGGATATAGGTGATGGTATATTTTGGGAGGTTCCTCAGGGTAGAGATGTACCGGCAAGGGAGAAACATAAGGCAGAAATAGTGCTCTCTGTATAATTAAAAAAATTTAAATATATATATATAATTAAAGGTCTTGTACTCACATTTAAGTGAGCAAGAAATACTGCTCATTTCTATAGGCGTAGGTGGTATAACTAAGAATTCTCGAAGATCTACTCGCTAGAGAATCCCAGGTGGGGATTATACCACCTACGCCCATAGAAGTGATCAGTATTTCATGCTCACTTAAATGTGAGTATAAGACCTTTAATAATATATTTAAAATATATATATACATATATATATATATACAGAGAGCACTATTTCTGCCTTATCTTTCTCCCTTGCCTAATAACTATACGATTGTATACAATTCTTTTCTTTGATGGTTTTTGAGGGACCCTTATACTTGAATATATATTCTAGGTGGCCACTAAGCGCTAATCCATCCATTGTTTGTATACCTGTTAGTGGCCGTGGTATAGTGGAAGATGCAGATGTGGTTGTTGACATTGCAGTGGTGGGTAGCACTCATGTACCTGATATAACTTACCGTGTTTTATTCTTTGTGATATGGGATAATTGCCCGAAGATCTTCTATAATTATGACAGTATTCGAAGGTTACAGAAATAGGCCAGTGTATATATAGAGTGGCACTAACAATTTTATTTTTTATTTTGAGACTTTTTGAGACTGGTTTTATGTACTGTTCAAATTAACTGTACTAGTAAAATAAATAAGTATATCTTATGGCGGTGATTGGAATAGGTCTATATCTTCTTCTATAAATGGCTTCCCAAGTGCATTATGTTATGCTTTAACTTTTACTGTTTTAATGGTTAGTTAAAGGGACACTATAGTCACCAGAACAACAACAGCTTATTGTATTTGTTCTGGTGAGTATAATCATACTCTTCAGGCTTTTTGCAGTAAACACTGTCTTTTCAGAGAAAATGCAGTGTTTACATTACAACCTAGGGATAACTCCACTGGCCACTCCTCAGATGGCTGCTAGAGGTGCTTCCTCAGAGAATCACTTCTGATGATGTCAGGCATGCAGGCAGATTAGGGGCAGAGTTAGCAGCTGCAGAGTTGAACACAAGTAAGATTTTACTATATGTAGGGAGGCAAGGAGGTACCAGGGGGGCAAGATGGTGGTTTTAACACTGTAGGGCAGGGCTGGACTGGCCCACCGGGATACCAGGAAATTTACCGGTGGGCTGTGACATCTAGGGGCTGCGCATATAGGTGCCACCAGTGGCACACTCAGAGGGGGCCGGCCGCGTTCCAGGCAGGAGTCACCAGGCCGCATGGCAGCCTCGCCGGTCCGGTGGATCTCCTGTCACTGATGCTGAGGGCTGAAGGAGGAGGGAGCATGTCCATCTACCATGCTCCCTTGCGGTTCCCACAATTCCCAGCACAGTAAGCTGTATCAGTATGCTGTGCTGGAAATTGTGGGAACCGCGAGGGACCATGGTAGATAGACATGCTCCCTCCCTCCTTCCGTCCTCAGCATCAGTGACAGGAGTGCCGCCAGACCGGCGAGGCTGCCACCCGGCCCGGCGGCTCCAGCCTGGAATGCAGCCGGCCCCCTGACTTCTCTCAGTAAATGGAGGATATATAGACATAGGGAAAGAGAAAGAGACAGGGAGAGTGACACAGGGAAAAGAGGGAGAAAGATGGAGAGAGAGAGTGATACAGGGAAAAGAGGAAGACAGAGACGGGGAGAGAGAGTGACACAGGGAAAAAAGGGAGAAAGAGACAGAGGGGGAGAGAGAGTGACACAGGGAAAAGAGGAAGAAAGAGACAGGGAAAAGAGGGAGAAAGAGACAGGGGGAGAGAGAGTGACACAGGAAAAGAGGGAGAAAGAGACAGAGGGGGAAGAGTGAGACACAGGGGGAGAAAGAGGGTGAATAGAGAGATGGTGGAGGGAGGAGAAAGAGACAGAGGGGAAGAGAGACAGGGTAAGGGAGGAGAAAGAGACAGGGGAAGAGAGATGTGGAGGAGGGAAAGACACAGGGAAAGGGGGGAGGAAAAGAGATATGGAGGAGGAAGAGACACAGGAAAAGGGGGGACAAAGACAGAGGGGAAGAGAGAGACAAAAAGGGAGAAAGGAGAGAGACATACAAGGGGAGGGGGAGAAAGAGGCAGAGGAGGAAGAGAGAGACTGGGAAGGAGAGGGGAGACATTGACACAGAGAAGCAGTGAGGGGGAGAAAGAAACATACAGAGGGACAGGGGGAGACAAAAAGACACACAGAGGGGCTGGAGATAAAAAGAGACACACATAGGGGCTGTATATATCACTGGTGGATGGGGGAGCAACGAGGCAATTCCCCCACGAGGCTCTCCCCTGCCAGTCGATGTCCCCTTCCTCCCCAGCAGCCGGCAGGGGAGGGAGGAAGAGAGGACCCAGGAGCTCAGCATGGAGCTCCTCTGGGTCCTTCTCATGCGAGCACAGAGTGTTGCCACGGTTACCATGGCATCACTCCAGCTCTCACGAGGGTGAACTCTAGCCCTGGAGCTACGGGCTAGAGTTCACTCTCATCACTGCGACCACCAGGGATTCCTGGTGGTCACAGTAGTGAGAGTGAACTCTAGCCCCATACACACACTGCCCCCACAAACACACACCATACACATTCACACACTGCCCCCACACACACACCATACACATTCACACACTGCCCCACCATACACACATTGCCCCACACGCTACACATTCACACACTACACCCCCCCCACACACACACTGAACCTTTCACACACACTGCACCCCTCACACATTGCACCACTGCTCCTATACCCTACTACAGCCCCATATCCCAGCATTAGAATTATGCCTATTATACTTACACATATTAATGTACATTTATATATGCATAATACACAGAGAAATGTCATCAATATGTACCATATGTAATAAGCAGATATTGGCCCAGTCTTGTTGCTAGGTGCATACTCCAGCACAATAACATATTTAAAGTGAAGAACGCACCCACAGGACTTCAAAATATTTTTTTTTACCGTTGTGCCCTACATACATTCACCATTTCAGTCCCATTACCAAGCTTTCCTTAATATGTCAAGGTAGTTGGATTGAAACATTGATTACATGCAAAGGCACATCTGCTTAAAATAAATCTGCACTTTTGTTTATTTTGAAGCCTATGAGTGCTCTTTTTACATTGGAGTAATAATTTTTAATTTTAAGTTATCTTTTCTAACTCTGTATCTGCACACTATGCTGGCGCGACGCATTATGGGGCTGGTAAATATTTTTTTTCCAGGGCTACTTTTAATTCCCAGTCCGGCCTTGCTGTAAGGTCAGGAATACATGTTTGTGTTCCTAATCCTATAGTGCTCCTTTAACATTAGATCTAACCATAACTAGCTACTTTCACACTAGCTAACCACATGGCTAGTAAACTAAATACATTTTGTTCACAGGGTGTCTTCGTTGTGTGCTTTTGTTGGGTACTTTGTCTGAATCAATAATGAAAGAATTGCACGATTGCAAATCGTCAAATCTAGTTTATAGCGGATACAATTACATGATGGCATTATATAATTTCACAATCATTTTTCGTTTAGCTCTTTTTTTTTTCTTTTGGGTTTAGTTATTTTTTTCATTTTTTTTTTTCATTGTTTTCTATTCAGATATCACTTTATATGCTGCTGTGTGATGTATATCTGGAGTCTTAGTCAATAAAATACTTCGTGCTGCTACAATAAAAAAAAGAATCTTGCATTGTAGTTAAATGTTGCATTTAAATAAATGAAAAGTAACAATTACCGAAACAGCTTGGGGAATAAATGTTAATTGTGAAGTGCAATCTCAGTGCCAAAGCTTCTAGCAGTGCAGGTGGTAATAGAATGCCAACTTGTCCTTTTCATGGTGGCAGAGGGGTGGGTAGGAGGGGAAGGCAGCTGTCTCATATAGGTTACTATTTGCTGATTTACAGAGGCATCTCTGCGTAGAAAACTGCGCCCACACAAATCAACCGTAAGCCAATGCATGAGTCATACAGTATGTTAGGACTATTCTGGGAATCTGTTCCAAACCAAGTCTCCTCATATGAAGAATCCAAATCAGATGCAAATTTATTTTAGAACATGTATATTGCTTTTATTCTTAAGATACATTGGCAACATATATTAAAATTTATAGGAATATACAAATGCAATCTAATTACATACAATATAATTATAGTTCTCAGTTCAAACAATGGGTCTATTTACAAAACTGGGAGTTTAATTTTTTTACAATTTGTCCAGTTTAGCCTAAAATTTGCAATTTACTTGACAATTCTACTAAATTCCCAAGTTTGATAATTAAACCACAATGTTTATTGTTTGAAAATAAAATGAACCCATTGGAAGCTGCAAAATGTAAAAAATAAGGTATAATCAGAAATGCATTTTTAACATTAAAAAAATAAAGATATATATATTTATATATATGGGAAGGCGGAGCTGGAGTTTTGGCCTATATGTACTCAAACCTACCTGTATACTGGGCTGACATCGGCTGGTCACTTCCGCTTCTGGTTTCCTGAGGACAGTCTCCCTCATGGTCTACCTCCTTCGGGTTTACCAGGATTCCTTCCAAGCTCCTAGCGCTTCCTCGACCCAGTCAAACACTCCCGCTGGTCCGCAACTGCTCGTCACCCTCACCGCCGCGTTCCCGGTACCTCTGCCGCACTTCCGGGTGAGCTGTCAGGCAACCGGAAACAGTGAGTAAAAGACTTACACGTGACATGTCCTAAACGCACAAACCACATCAACTCATAGGAACGCCTTTCGAATTACGTACGGCTATACTCACTTAAACGTCTAGTTATACAAACGACCAAACGAAACGAACGTGAAACTGCACAAAATACTCTTACACAAAACGGCTTATTTCACGAATTAAAACATACGAACGCACTAAATTTACCAAACGGGCAACCCATGCGCCCATACAAACTCACAGGAAACTAGATTTCACACGAACGGGAAACCACACCCATGAACTAAGATATGAACCTTCCTCCCCCAGCACATACACCATTCATTAAAACAAATGTATCCACTTACTCTCACCAAAACAAAACGAACAGATCCAGGCCAGCTAAATTCAAACGAACGATCAGTCAAACCTGCACAACACCGCCACCTAATGTTCAAATGGCCAAATGATACCTAAAAAAAAATTTTTTCTCTCACATGGCCAGATTAGATTACAGGTTTAAGGGGGGCCTGGCAGCCAAGATGGCCAGACGTGCTTGGTGATAGCTCTGGCACAATCAGGCACAAAAGCACACGTTTCATGCTCAAAAAATACTGCTAATTGCTTAACACAACTTGTGCCCTACCAACATCGATCAGGAACATGGGGATACGTGTGTGGACCCAAGAATCAAAAGTGGCCACGGCGACCGACACTGAGGCCTACCATGAATAGCAGTCCAGGCCCTGGGAGAGGAGGCCAATCTCCCGGTACGGGACATTCTCCATTCAACTATTCCCCTGCAGCCCGCGACCCCCCCTTTGGACCGGTGGGGGTTATCCCGGTCCCCCCTGGGGAAACATGCTTCTCAGCAATGGCAGGATCCTCCACAGAATAACCAACCACATGGCTAGCCCAAGATGGCCGCTGCAACAAAGCACTCTCAGCACCAGGAGAGCCCCACAATCGCAGTGTGGAGGGAGAGCTTTGAAGCTCGATTCGACAGGCTCTGTAGGGAGTTCTGGGAGTGCATATATGGCAGACCTCACTCCATAACCCCACAAGTAACCCAAGCTGCGGTACAGGATCACCAATCACACCTCGGAGGGGAGACCCTTCTGGAGGATCTTGCGACCAGACACCCGCGTGCTCAGCAAGCTGCCCGACCTCTGGTGCTCCCTCGAACCCGAGACCCAGCAAGGAGGAACAGGAGCAACACGGGACAAGCAGAGAGAGCACCCACTGCTGTCCGGGCTACTAAAAGTAGTGATCCATGTTACAGCGACCTACTAGCAGCGTACACACAGAAGACCTGTCACTTCCCACAGAGAGGCCTGGAGACAAGCCACGACACCGTTTCTGGCAAATTGAAGGACTGTATGCAGTGGCCCGTATGTGGAGTAGGATAAATCTACGACAACAAGAGCCCACTCATTTTCAGACAATCCTGTCTGCAATGCGGAGGACTATGTATCTCTACTCACTATAAGTACCCAGTGGCAATACAAACCAGGGGTTCCTATCCTCTGAATTCCTCATGTTGTTATTTACTGTTTATTACTGTGATATTTAAGCTTACAATTTAAACTGTTTTTCTCCCCCTATATAAAAAAACAAAGTGCAATGCTTTTGACACCATAATACTACTGTTAACACATGCGTAAAAATCGACTTGCACCAGCTGTTGTGGCAGTGCAACTCTGCTTGTTTAATATCTGCACGCATAAAATAAAGAATAAAAAAATAAAAAAATTACAGGTTTAAATGTACTGTACACAGGATATTAATACTGGTTTCCCCCCATTGGTGTTCCTATATATTAAAGAGTTGCTGGTTATACGTGTTTACAATTTAACCTATAAAACTGCTAACAAGTAGTTAATAAGCAGGATGTACTTAGTCTGTCAGTGATACTCCCTACACACTGTAACAGAGTAGTAGGATTAACCGAGTTGTTCTGTTACTATGAGGATTCTGGGGTAACGAGCAGAAATTCAATGCATTATATAAACTATGCTTACATGGCATTATGTATTCCAGAATACAGAACAATACTCCCCTGAATTACTTCTTGTCATTGCGAAAGAAAATTTATGATACAATTCCAGTCACAACTTATTTTTCAGTCCCTATTCAAACCAACACGCTCGCGTCTGCCTAAATTCATGGGGAATAACTCCTCAATCCGGTACGGAGCCAGGGGACTTGTTAAGAAAGACAAGACTATGGCACTCGCTCAGTTCCCTCATACCTAAACGTGACTGGGCCCACACTCCCAACAAGCTAAGTCAGCCTTGATTACGGCAATTCACAATGGCACGATGGGTCTCATATTTTTACACTATAATTCAATTTCATAGAAACAAGCCAGTTATGTAGTTTACTTCAATAATATTGATTCCATATATAACTTATAATAGGCCGCCAATTTACTCTAGCTTATTTACTCTGGCTAATTTCCTTAAGTGGTATCTCCTTAGTCCCTAATTTTTCATGTAGTATGATCATGCTGCGGGATCATATCTATTTAATATCACCCTGGGACATGCACAAACACACGGAATTCTGAATGCTTACAATACCATTCATCACAGAGAACTGATCACATTTATGTCTTACAATTTACCAAAGACTAAGTCTACGCCAGTAGGAGGAGTACCGACTATATATCCATGTTACATCAAGTTAGTTGTCATTGGAAGAAGTACTCATTGCTACTTATACCATACGGGGAGATTTACCAGCTTAAATATTGTATCTTCCAGCTTAAACCGTTCAGGTGAACTTTTTCATTAATTACGGGTGCAATACAGGCAACAGTTCTGATCATCCTTCTGTCACAATAATATTATGTTTCAAACGTCAGGTGATGTCAAACTCACATGAGGCAAGTTCTAAGTACATCGACTACCAATCAAACACGTCTACATAATCAATACAAATGCAAGTCAGGGCAAGCCATTAACATGTATACTAAATACTCACTGCACCTACACTTCGACCGCCACATATTAATTCAAACCTTTGTCAATTGCTAAGGACTGACCGCCGCACGCCGGACCCTCACAAGGTCCTCCATGAGAATTCAATCATACGTAACGCAATTTTAATGACAGAGTTATAACAAGTTACTTTACGTGTCAAGCTATCCATCGGAATATTGACTGTTATGCTGTTTTGGTTTAGAAGTGTTACATATGTAGGCATCTTAGGACACAGTATATTTGCGATCCAAAGCCTAACATTTATAACGTTTTATCATACCGACTCATACAATCTGTAAGTCGAACCACAATCGGACACTCCTCTTCACTTTCAGCTTGTATAGTGCACTTTTTCCCTTCTGATAACTGCATTTCCCTTCTAAATTCTTTTGGGCCATAGCACATTCGGTAGTGTCATCAGGTTCCTTTTCCAGTCCTTCTCTTTCCAATTCTATCCAGGTTGTTCACGCACACATGATTACCTTTACCAAAATTCTAAGAGGCCAACTTCCCACCTCTACACAAAGGTTTCACATGTCATGGCCACTCGTATTGACTCTTTTACAGCCACCGAGAGGCCAACAACCCGCTACAACGTATTGTAGCCACTAGCCCACACAACCAAAATCATAGGTAGAGTCTCTCACCGCCACTTGGCAACTAGCAGGGCCTCACCAGTCACTACGTAGTTAATATTTTCGCTTATCGGCACTAGTAAGCAACCCAGCTCTACTAAAGGCATATTATTCAATTCGCATCAAACTTTGCATAAGTCACTCATCATAAATTCCCTTACAAGAGCTCTGGACACTCCAACCCTGTCATCCCAGGTCCCCAGTGGAAGCCTCTGTCCCTGACACCTCCAAGGCCTTGGACCTTGCTTAAGTTTGACGGTTGAGCTTAAAGTGCGGAGGCCACGGCTGAAAGACTACATATACCCCGAACAAGCTGTTCATGCCCTAGAGCGGCATATGCCAGTAGTCCAGTTAACTCACTATTATAATCAGTCGATGTCAGTCAGCCATAGCATAATTTCACCATACAAAATCATAGTAGTGCCCCATATGGCCAGGTGTCGCAACAAACTGGATTAAAGTATCATCATTCTCAAAATCAGGAATATACACTCGGTTAAACAACGTTAATCTTAACTGGTACAAACGTTGTTTTAATTATATTGTTACATAATGGTCATTGGCGTTGCTTACTTCCAATACATTTGGAGCAGGTCAAAACAATGCCGTAATTATCAACACAAGTTACGTTCCAAGTAAACACTCTAATCTTAGCTTATCATTAACATCGTTTTTATTACCTTCAATTTCTGTCTTCTCCAACTTCATTACTCCCTTATCCGCCTCCGTGCTAAACAAATTAATGTTAGACCAACACGGGCCCACGTATCAGGTAACTACCTGCCAACTATACGATCTAGCTATAGGCTCCCATTTCACATACAATATATAGGTTATCATTATTAGAATCTTTATGTATGTTATAAGGCCGTATTGGGTTTATCTCGTAATATGCTGTTAAATGTATATATGACACCGGATTAGTGTTAGTCATTTACCCTCATTCCACGTAAGAAGGCCTTCACAACATCTACGCTTATCTCGACAGATTAGGTTCTATAGTTCAGATATCACTCTACACTGTCACACCTATCAGGCACGCAAAACCCATTAGTTTTGGGACCTCAAGAGACGTGACACTTTATACACGACCCACGCATAGTCCACCCTAGCTAGACATTCTATCATTTCGATCAATTCACGCTTTCACGCTAACTTACGTTCTTTCTCGATGTTTTCGGTCCATAGGAAATCGACTTCTCTCACGCGGGCCGCTATACTGGTATAGAAGTACCCCACTTGTTCTCCCTAAGAGACTTTGACTTGGCCACCACATCTCTTACAATCAGGAGTCTCGTCAGGAGACCCACAGGGTCAGCAGCAACACAACACTGTCACTCGTATCATGAACACGTACTGGGCAACCACAACACAGCAGCTGACGCCCTCTCTCATTCTGACCACAACAGCACATTTAGGGTTTCAGCAATCGCTGGCAACAAATGGTTCAGAGAGAAAAGGCCTATAGAAACTACAACTCTGCCATCGTCTAACAGTACTTTGGCCCTGTTTGAAATATACCCAATAGTGGCAGCAATAACACCATAAAACCATTGCACGGGCGTTATTGTCATACTCGAGACACTTCGCTGAACACGAATATGAGTTTGTCAAAACAGCAAAATTTATCACAATGATGACATCACCAGGAAAAAATTGCAGTTTCATTTAAAAAAATACTAAACAATATGAACAATAACTTTGGCCAGCGTTCATGACTAAGTGGCTATTACAGAGAAAACCATAAAATGCCTCACTGACAAACACAGCAGCGTGCAATATCATTAACAAAGGCAGGTCTTCTTCCCTGACAATAATGAGTCTAGTTAGAAGGCTCACATGGTAAGCAGTAACACAACATTTCCACCTGATCCGTGAACACATACCAGGCAAACACAACACAGCAACCGACGCCCTTTCTCGTTGCAATCTACAAGGTTTCTATCAAGAACATCCTTCAGCCAAGTAAATCCCAAACAGATCACTGCTATTCCAGGAACTCATCCTGGAGTAACAACACTAATGGCACACGGGAGAATGCTGGCACAAACAGCACTATCAGCAAACACTAGACGTTCATACAATCGAGAACTCACTTTATTTAACAGATTTACAACAGAATATCAAATACAAAACCTGTTCACGTTAGATACTATGGTGGCTGTTACCTCTTTTTGCCACCTAAATCGAAAACTTGCACACAATACCATAAAACTTTATCTAACAGGCATACAATACCATGTCACTAACACATACCCCAGCCACAGTAACTTCCTATCATCGAAATAATTAAAACATCTTAGAAGGCCCCAAAACTACAAAACGACAACCGATAGATGGAGAAAGGTTCAGAGCCTGAAAACATTAAACTCACAACCTCTCGTAACAGAAACTACCATGTTTATGAATGGGTTAAGCTGCTATGTTTATGAATGGGTTAAGCTTTCCCCTATTTCCTCTAGTGGCTGTCTCATTGACAGCCACTAGAGGCGCTTGTGTGCTTCTCACTGTGATTTTCACAGTGAGAGCATGCCAGCGTCCATAGGAAAGCATTGTAAATGCTTTCCTATGCGACCGGCTGAATGCGCGCGCAGCTCTTGCCGTGCGTGCGCATTCAGCCAACGGGGCGGAACGGAGGAGGAGAGAAGGAGGAGAGCTCCCCGCCCAGCGCTGGAAAAAGGTAAGTTTAAACCCCTTTCCCCCTTCCAGAGCTGGGCGGGAGTGGGACCCTGAGGGTGGGGGCACCCTCAGGGCACTATAATGCCAGGAAAACGAGTATGTTTTCCTGGCACTATAGTGGTCCTTTAAACTCCCTCACTGTGTTAACTTCTACCACTTCAGCTGGAAGGCTATTCTATGCGTCCACTACCCTCTCTGTATAGTAACACATCCTGAAATTATTTTTTTAATTTTTTTTCCTTCTAACCTAAAACTATGTCCTCTAGTTGTGGCAGTTTTTCTTTTTATTTCTTTTAAAAGTGTGCATCAAAAAAATGGTTTTACTTTCAATCAGATGTAAGTTACCTTAAACGTTTCTATCTCTTCCTCTGTAAATTGAACTTTAATTACATACAGGAGGCTCCTGTAGGGTCTAACAAGCTATTAACAGAGAAGGAGATAAGAAATTAAATGGAATTTGCAATAATGGAAGTGTAAACATTAGATATCTCTTTACAGGAAATGTCTACAAATGCTGTGTAGATCACATGCAAGGAGGTGTGGCTAGGACTGCATAAACAAAGTGATCTAACTTCTAAACGTCAGAGAATTGAGCAGTGAAACTTTAGATGCATGATCTATACACCATAACTGCTTAATTAAGCTAAAGTTGTTTTGATGACTATAGTGTCCATTTAATCTAGCCGCCACCTCTGAAATGGTTGTTGGAGTGTCTCTGTACCAGACTTGTTCTCTGTTGGCAGAAAAGGTAATTTTAATAAGAATCATTTTTGTTCATGATTAGTAAGTCCTTGCATTTGACATTATACCAAAAGGCCCAGAGACCTAAATCAAATGGCCTCTGGGATATCCTAGATTATAAAAGGGTGAGTGTTGTGCACAACCATGTTCTCGGTGCCCCACGGTCAGAAGAGTTTCACAGGTCTGGTATACCACCAAAAGAGAGTTTTACATGTTTGTGCTTGTAAAACTTAAGATGCTGCCTTCCATATGTTCTCCTACTCCACTCCCTCCCAAGTTCCACTCAGATCCCCCTCCCACGTCTTCATATGTCAGTAAACTAAACCCCACACTAAATCATACTTTGCTGTCTTTAATATTGGACCAGTGAGTTACGTTAGAACTGAGGAAATGTGTGAAGAAAGGATACCTCAAAAGTTCAGACACCCCTAAGGCTGGCCCTGGATGTTGCTCTCCACACCTCAGTAGTGTTGGCATAATTTATGATTAGCAGTATTTAATTCTCTGCATGACTCCTCACTGCCACCTCACATATATACTCACACACTCTGCATCACACTACACACACACAAACACACACTCTGCATCCACTGCACACACCACATCCACTTTTACACACTGCATCAACAACACAAGTACACTACACTCACTACACACACTCTGCATCCACTCTACACAGTACACACACACTGCATTCTTGGGGGCAGGCACTATTGGCAGATTTGGGGGTGGTCTATGTGGGCAGACTGAAGAGTGGGCACCCGTGGGGTCCAGACCTTGAGCTGTGTAAAATTTCTGATTGCAGCCTTGCCAATAACACAATATCTAACCACTATAACACAGATTATTACCATAAAATTCCCTGTCTGCTTCGGGGGTTATTTGTCATGATTAGCCAGAGTCGATTTGAAACTCTCTCCACCAAAAGCAATACATGACATAAGCACTGGGGTGGCATTTGTCACCAGCGCAACATCCAAACATTGACTACCAGTTGAAATGTTCACTATTGCAGTTCAACTTTATGCTTCCATAGGTGGTCCCCTGCCGATATCTTCAGTCAGCACCTATAAAAAGGAAGGTAGGTTATGTTTTATCTGGATGAGAGGCAAATATAGTTAAAAGGGCATCTTACAATTCAGCCAGATCAATTCCTTCCTCTATATTTTCCAGAATTGTAATACTAATACAGATATTGTGGCCACCTGTGAAACACAATAATATGATGCAGCATAACAAACATAAATGTAAGATAACCTTTTAATGCACAAATTATAGAAAGGGAGCGCAAAAGAAGCAACACATGAAAAAACTGAACAAATTTAGTAAATGGCCCAGAAAATTCACCGACAATTTGTAATAAACATGCAGGAGACAACTGGACAAATCTTCAACATGGAATCCAAAAACATATATAGAACACAAAAATCATTACTAAAATATCAGACTGCAATGTGGAAACAGAGTCGTTCCCTTCTGACAATTTTCTCCTGGTCTTCCTCTATTAAAGCATAACATTTTTGAAAGTGCTGTACGGCTGTGTGATTCCCCCCGCACAAGGAATATTAATGCTTTTTACGTCGAGAGTTAAAGCAATGACTTGTGAGTCTCCTTATTAAACTAACAAAGTCCCTGTTTGGCAACAGCTGGATCTCCTTCTGGCATTCCTCAAAAAGAATTGCTTAGACTAGGGGTCTACCGAAGAGACAGCAGCAGAAGCAGCCATTATTGAAATCAGAGCTCATTCCTGTTTTGTTTCCCAGCTGCTGGGTAACAGTTGATAATCTTTAAACAAACATTGACTGTCATAGATCTATAAGATTGATTAAGTTCAAGTATGCAGATAATGAAGAAATTATATTTGGTATGTTTTTCACATAGTTGGGTAGAATGCGCTGCACATTTTTTGGAACTGGCTGCTAACATCATTGCATCAATCACTATCACACACCTCCCAACATTTTAAATGGACAAAGAGGGACACTTTAATTTTAGGGGTGTTAGTAGAGGTATGGCTGTGGTGGGGCTGAAATTTTAGGTGACTTATTTATTTATTTATTTATATATTTGCAGTGCATAAGATTGGTACATGCAGGCCTGAGGTACCCCAACGGCAATCCTCAAGCGCCATTTCATGTTTTACAGTTGGGATAGTATAGCAAACGTGAACAATTTTATATTATGTTAGAATCAGGCTTAACAGAGAGAGGAACATGCTTAACATACATGTCTGAGCTGACCGGCTACAGCATTCAAATTCTGAACACTGAACATCATTATACTGTAGTAGGTTTGTGGATTAAGCTTGTGTTACATGAGAATAATTCAGTGTAGTTCTGGCTAGGTACAGGATTATAAATTGTGACATGCATAGCTATCTTTTAATGTAGGCAAGAATAAAACACGGTGATTATAGTGAGTAATGTCGAGTGCAATGTCTAGGTCATTATGTGAGTTGTTGAGTGCTTCATTAACTGGCCCTGTAGTGTGTAGACATATCTCACAGCTGTACATTAGGTTTGTGCTAAGCTAAAGGTAAAACAAAATTATAGTGTTATCATACTAGTGAGGTAAAGTGAAGTAATGCAGAGGTAGTCCAGGAAACATGCAATTGTCACTAAGAGAGAGTTTTGGCTGTTAAGCCTGTGGAATGCCCATAGAGGTTCAGTCGATACTCATCAAGCGCTGGATACTGTCCAGGTACAAGTGATGGTTCGATTCCTTAATGGCTGTGCCCCCCAGTCCCTGGTCCCAACACAGTCCGGTGCTTCAGGTTCACGGGTCTCATTGCTGTGTACGCCCAGGGCTTGTGCTCGAGTCTTGTGACATAATGCTGCTTGAGCTCGGGTAAGGTGTCTCCTCACACGCAGTGTGGTGATCTCCCGGTGGGGAGAGAGGCGTTGAGGTGGTCGTCCCCGTGCAGCTCTCTGCTCTAAGATGAGGTGGCTCCCCGCTGCTCTGGTTCTGTGGCTCTGGGGCTGTTGTCGTGTCGTCCACCTTCTCCTCCCCACTGTCCGTGCAGCACCATTGCTTCGTCTAGGAGCTGTGGGCCACTGTGTGGCAGCGCGTGGGATGGTGTCCTGTGGGGTCCCTGAGGAGATCAGCTATTATGATGTTCAAACTGTTTTGGGGTTTCCACCATTCCTTATCTACTGGCAGCAAATGCAAGAAATCCACATTTACAAAACATCAGGGATTAGGCAGAGAATTGTGGGAGCAGCAACGATGGCTATAATGGGGGAGGTAGTCTGATTGACTAGTAGAACACAAAAGTACTCTTCTTCAGTAATTGTCCAACTATGTACAATACTGGTGACATTAAGTGACAAACAGTCTTCTGCACCAACAGCCAAGCAAAATGAGGGTGCTTGAGGATCCCAACGGGGGCTCTCAGCAGGTCAGTAGCAGAAACAGAGCTTGCCATTCAGTAACTTACACTTAATCTTCAACAAGAAACAAGGGTGGAATCTGGCATACATTGCTGTGGAATTCCAGCAGTTAATGTCTCTTTCTCTAATGCCTCATGGGACATTAGAATGTCTTTGTGATTGATGCATTTTCCTCTCATCAGAAGCAGAGCGACAATAAGTTAGAAATAAGAGAAGATGCAGCAATCATTCTAGGGATAATATTGGTAAGAAAGGCCTCATATGTAGCCTCATCTATTATGATATAGAAATTCCCCGGACAGTGTCATTTGTATCGTTTACACAAGAAGCGGCTGTGTGATCTTCCCAGTTATGTATATTTGAGAATTCCAATATGCATGCCATGTGTCATATTGTTTCCCATTATTCTACAACACATGAAGATTTTGAGATGCTTATAAGTCGTTCTATAGAGAGCAGCTGCTTTCATACTCTGAGCGTTATATACACTCTATACAGAGCAGCTGATTTGTACAGGGTATGATTTAAACCATTTAATCTCTAGATTTAACAGGCAAGTTTCTCCAGCTGAGTGAATATACAACCAAACATTAAGCTCTTTAATAATTTTATCTAGGCACTGTGGCTGTTGAATTCCTATCAAACTGATAAATGCTTTCAGATAAACCGGAAATTCATATCCTCTATAGGGAATGTAGGGTATAACTTCCGCTTGCAGATTGAGGAGACAAAATCCCGGTCAATTCACAAAGTATCCAGTGCACAGTGCTATGAGACGTGATGGCATTATACCCAGTACATCTGGGAAAATAACATCTTGTGTTATACTGCCTTGCAACTCAATAGGGGATTGTTTTTTGTATCATTTACTGCAGGAAAAACTCCTTTATCATTCAACCTCTTAATTTCAATCTCCATGCCTTCAAGTTGAGGTAAAGTGGGTATGGATGAATCACTGGACCTTGGTAAAGAAGGAATGGAATTCTTAGGAGATCCAGTGGAGATTCCTTGCATATGTTTTGAAGAAGGTGAAACCATGGTCTGTGAATCCAATGCGGGGCTATCATAATATAAATTTATAAGAGCCCGATAAACAGATGTTAGGACCACTGCTGAATGAAGGCCCATGCCTGCCTCCACATAGGCTTTAGAGAGGTTCAGTTCCATCCCCTCATCATAAAATCACTAAGAAAACCTGTATTGTTCACAGTAGTGTCCACTTTAGGGGCAGAATTCCAAGAAAAGAGTCACCATTTTCAAAGGGATAAAGGCGAGAAATTCTAGCTTGTGCTGAAAACTTTTTCTTAGTCTTTTTCTTACTCATGAATAAGGTCTTTAATAGTGTCATGTACAGAAGGAAAAGTCACTCTTTTCTTCCTGAGATCCAAAAAATAGCGGCTTCACGTAGAAGGCTTTTCTGTAGAAGATTCTCTTATGCTGAAAGACTTACGTACTTTTGAAATTAAATGATCCACACAAGCCGGATCCAGTGACTTGGGAAAATGGTGAATATACTCCTCCAAAGTTAAGGCCATTCCCCTGTATGCACTCATTTCCATGGATTCATCTGATGACTCATCTTGTAAACATACAAGTGGATCAGGATACCTTGGTTGTTTGTGAGCTTTGAGAAACCTTCTTAAAACCTTGAGAAACTACCTGCTTAATGAAAACCATGATATCTGGAGCAGGTGTAGAGGGGCCTGCTGCTGCTCTCAAACAGTTTGCACAGATACACTTTACGCCCATGGCTCTGTCATCAGATGCCTCACATAGGATACTTCTGGGGAACTTCCCTTAGATGAACCAGAATATTTATTTTCCATAGAAATTTCGTGATACATATTTAAAATGCCAAAATACCAGAGTATTGCAGTATGCAATGATACCTTTTTTATTGGACTAACATAATATTTCAAAGACAAGCTTTCGAGAGTTTTCTCTCTTCTTCAGGTCTGAAACAATACTGATCAATCTGATGTTAGAGAAGGGGAGGGAGGGGGGATGAGTGGGGTGTCATAAATAGCAGAAGATGTGCCTGAAAGTGAAAGGTGCAGGTTGGCTGAGAAAGCTTGTCTTTTAAATATTGTTAGTCCAATAAAAAAAGGTGCAATACTCTGGTATTTTGGCATCTTGTCTACTGGACTAATATGACTAATCCAATCCACAATATATATACATATATACACACACACACACACACACACACACACACTTTTATTGCAATTTCAAAAGCTAGTTAATATGACACATTCACTTTTTTTTTAGTTTTTCCATGCAGGTTTCCATTGGTTTTATTAACATAACCTCACATTAATAACAATTTTAATATGTTGAAAGTTGGTGGTGGAAAATGGGACTGCAAGAATGTGAATGCAATAAAACAAAACAAACCTTTCATCTTCAGTTTTTCTTATGGAGAAACGTCATTAGAACATTGGTTGGAGTTGTGGTACATTGTCTCCACCTAGAGGAAGTTTGAACAATGGATTCTGTTAAAAACGAAAAGCTTCTCTGGATGCAACACAACGCACGCATGGAGAACAACTTCTAATTATGGCATTGCAATACCATAGGGCCTTGAACTGGTTGTTGGTATGTCAAAAGGAGACAGGGCTGCGCACTAGGAGGGCACTGGCATTCTTGGTAATGGGGCAAACAGCTTTGCAACGGTACTACCAAGTGCCTCTAATGATGACAGTCACATCCCATAGCTACAAAGCAGCAGAATCTGGTTGCTAAACCTGCCATCCATTCACTGGCTGAGAGCATCAGCTAAGTGTCACTAGCCAATGAATGAACACCTGTGCAAAGAATATGCAGATAATTGATATTAGCCAGCCCAGAATTCTCATTCCGGACTGGCTAATGACACTGCTGGTTGTGGAGTTAGATCTTCGACAGCATGCAGGGTCATCACACCATGACCACTTCAAAACACTATCGTGCTTGGAGTAACCCTTTAAAGACTAAATCAATACATGCCATTGTCACAATATGGTGTCCATAAAGAGCAGAGATAGGGTGTCTGTTAATTTTAGAAAATTTGGGTGGAAGAGAAAGAGGGGAATGGCCACATCACCTGTTATACTTGGTTCAAATTGTTGACCTGTGTATCCGGCCTCTCTGCTTCTACACTGTTAAGACACTCACAGCTTAAATGGGTGAAACCACTGTTTAGTTAATCTTCCCCCTTTCAGAGACACAGGCTCTATTGCAGTAGACCGCCAAACTCCCGAACGGAGTATAAGGGAATGCGATAAACCCACGAACAAAGTATCATCCGAACTCCTTCCACGGCTAAAATAGGCAAAATAATACTTCCAATCTCCTCAAATACGAGACCAGGCTCCGTCTTGAGGGTAAAACAGGAATCTGCTTTAATGAGGGCTACTTGCCCGGTATTTATGCAGGTTTCCCACCTGGTGGACACTCCCCTAGGGGACCAGATGTAAGACGGGGACATATATCGTCAGTAGCCAATCACAGTGGCTCAGGTTTAAACACTCCCCTTTACACAAGTAAATCCCTCCTCTCTATCCTGGAGATAATTGGGAAGAAATCCAATTATCTCCAAGGATAGAGGCAAACCGCCATTTACCATGATACATTAAAAATGCATAAAAATACATAACTATAAAAATGCCAAATACATATGATTCGTGTAACGAATCCCCAGATAGCCTGGATCTGAGCACACATTACTACCGAATAGTGCTTAGACCCAATGCACACAATTCAATCGCCATGGAGTCAAAGTCTTTCACACTGTCCTTTCGGTATACGATTGACTCCATGGGATGGCTATCTGGGTTAAGTCCATTTGTATGATCCAAACTCCCGAACGGACCGGCGTTCGTATGCCCGATGATAAGAAGGGCGGTCGGTAGTTTCAGCTGTAAAAGTGTCCGTTTAGAGTTCCATAAGTTCTTCATCGAACACCGCTGTTCATTCGCGTGGTTAAAATGGCTGCCGCCTCGTGGACGACCACCCTGCATACGGTTAGAATGAAGAGGTGTCTGCGGTCTGCGGTTAACCACAACGTTCTAATTGAGGCCAAGAGGTTAACCAGCAGCACACTTCTCTTCTGGGTGGCTGTCCGTTCAGTAGTTTTGTTCAGTATAACTTGCAATAAACGAACAGGGACGTACGGGCAGGTAATTCCACGAACATAAATGAAACAGACGAACCAGCAATTAGTCTTTACACAGATGGATCTGTCACATACAGTTCAGCTTGTTCTTTGACTATACTTCCGGCTTGCACCAGTTAGGGGCACGTATCTGCGTATGGCACAAATTTCAGAAGAGGAGGAGAAGTAGTAAAGAAGAGGAGAGGTGGCAAGCAAGGAAAGGAGAGGGAGGAAAAAAGAAAGAAAGAAAAAAAAGGAGGGGGGGGTGAGACCTAAGCAGTCTTTCTCTCTCTCTGACCTGGTTCCCCTGCTGGCATGCTGTTTTGTGTGCCCTGTGGGGGGAGAGTGTGGGAAGGCTGTCTAGAGTGCTGGCAGGAATTTGATCTGAGATAGATCACCCAGTAGGGCCCCCAAATAGTACCCTCAGTCCCCTTAGGGCCAGAAGGACAACCAGGTATGTCACCAGCATCTAGGTCTTCATTTTGGAAATTGAATCCAGCCAAGGTGTCCAGATCAACGTACACTTATCCAGATTTCACTGTGTTTTAAATCTCTTCGACCCTAGCAATCCATTAATAATATACAAATTAGGGTGAGCAATGATAATCACTAACACACAATGAAATATACTTTTAACAGGGAAAAACCTGATGGTACACCTCTGGTTAATCTTAAAACAGAAAACCTCACATAGCATAATACTGCTTTATCACACAAACATGCAAGAAAGCAGAGGTAATGGGTCACTCACAATTCACAGAGCCACATATATAGAATTGAAGTATATTTAATTAAATTTAGTTCAAATATTAAAAGTGCAAAATACAGGAATCAACAAATTATCTTTATATGTTGCTAAGGTAGTGCCAGAAGACGTATGGTAATTTGCCACATACGCTGCTAATCAGTGTTCTTGGCCTCCCACAATAAACCTGTAATACCCCATCCTGTCTAACTGTCTCCAGAAAGGATTCCAGATAGAGGGCAAACAGGAAGGGGGACAGGGGATAACCCTGACGTGTGCCATTATGAATTGTAAATGTGCTGTTGAAATGTGAGCCGAGGGTTCCGTGTAGAGAGATGCGATTTAAGCCCTTACATGTGGCCAAAGCCCATGTGCGGTAGCGTCACTGCAAGGTATTGCCAGTTTACCCAATCGAACGCCTTTTGGCATTCGTGGAGAGGAACAGGATCTCCGAACAGGACTCGTGAGCGGTGTGAATAATGTTAAGAGCTCTGATGGTGTTGTCCCTTGCCTTCCTGACGGGTACGAAACCAACTTGATCTGGGTGTATGGGTTCCGGTAGGACCCTGGACAGGTGTAGTGTGATTGCTTTGGCAATAGCTTGGTGTCTGTGTTAAAGAGCAAAATGGGGAGATAGCTTGCACAGCATGATGGGTCTCAACCATCTTTCGTGATAATCGTCACTAGATTCGTGAGGGAGTCAGAAGGGGATTGGGCACTGGTGTGAATTCAGTTCAGACCTACTAGCAACTGGGGAAGCAATAAGTCTTAAAACGTATACAGATAACTTGCTGGGAAGCCATAAAAGCCTGGTGCCCTATGGGATTTGAAGAGCTAAAGTATCTCGCTCAATTCCTCGAAAGTCAGGGGCAGGTCACGGTCCTTGGCCACCTCCAGGAAAGCTTTCGTGCAACGTTCCAGGTAAGAAACTCCAAAACCCTGTTGTCGTGTTGTACAGAGGTGTTTCCTTGCCGAGTCTGCGCTAGGTTATAGAACTCAGAGTAGTACGATTGGAATGCTTGTAGAATGTCCTTCTGCACTTGAGTTTTAATTTTGTGAACATGATGCATTCTCTGTTTCGTCTGTAACATTCTTGCCAAGAGTTTGCTTGATTTATTAGAATACTCATAGAAAAAATATATCAGATTTTTATAGAGTTTGAAGTAATTTTTGTGAAATTAGGTCTCTTTTTTAAAAAAACAATTACATATTTTTTAACTTTCTAAAGAAATTACAACCATTTCCATCTCCCATTTCTGACAGCCATCGCTATGTACCTTTGGGTCAGACTGTCGGTTATCTCAGTCAATGTTCACAATTTTGCAACTATTGCTTCTCAAAATTACCTGACAGAAAATGCTGGAAGCAGAAAGAGTTGCAAAACTACAATTGCAAAAAATAGTGCATATGTCTAAATAAAATATTGTGTTATAAGTGTGAAAGAAACAAGGCAAACCTCTAACACTCAACTAGGGAATATAATGGCACCTGTATTAGAAGTCCTAGCGAGATGGGCCAAGTGATTTTTTTAAATTATATTTTCATTCAGGGAATTGGTAGGGGCATCATTTCCTGAAGTCTTTAGTGATTTTAGACCCATTTCAACATTTCAAATTATTTAGTAGGGTCTCCAGTTTGGGCTTATTTTAAGGAATGTAGAGGTAGGATTACAAAATGTGAAAGATCACCAATTCAGCGAATATCATCCAATATTTTGTCTCATAATTGCTGCAAACTATTTATTCCTGAATTTACTTTTAAAATCTGGAACTTGGAAAAAACATGCTTGAGTGAGTTCATGAAATGGCACTTTAAAATTAGTTAAATATGAGTTGTTCATAACATACAGTAATATTTTTAAAATAGATTCTGGTTGAAAGGAAAAACATAATAGGGCAAACACAACTATATACTAGTGCAATAACCCAGCAATTACAGTTATTTAGGTTCAAAATGTAATTTCTGGCGTAGGTAAATCAGCCATGTCTTCTCAAATCTAGAGCTCATAACGTGCCAGCAAAATATTTAATTGTACTGATGACTGTGATATTTGACATACAAGCACTTAATACTTAATAAGTAACACACACAGCCCTCTCAGTGTAATTCTGCAATATCGTGGACATTTTACATAATTGAATTGATACGGGAATTATTTTACATAATTGAATTGACAGGGGACTAAGCATATATTGACACTCTCTTTGCTTAAAGAGTTACGCCAAGCACCATGACCACTTCAATAATATGAAGTAGCCATGGTGTCTGAAGTCTGTATGTGCGTTCTTTTGCTTTGATACACTGCACACATAGAGTTTAGCCCATTCGCTCTTGGAGGTGTAACTCCACCTCCAGAAGCATCATGGGGGTGTCATCAGATAGCCCAGAACAAGAGTTTCAGGATGGCTAATTCCAACCATTGGTTAAGCGCAGTAAGCTGACATCATCAGCCAATGAATGGCAACTGGATTAGCTTCTGGATTCTGCAGCTCTGCTAAACTGTTTGCCCCATCACCAGGGAACCAAGTCATGATACTCCTGGCATCATAACCACAATAGCGGGCTGTAACTCTTTCATTCTAGTGTTTATAAAACTCCAGATGTGTTTTTTTTTATTTTAGTTTATTTTAAATGCTAGCATTATGACTATAAAGCGTGGCAATGTTAGAATTAACCTTTTTTGTCCCTTTTTTATCATTGTCTCGGTAACCCAGAATTAACACACTTTAATAAAATTAGTGCACAATTATAGATACATAAAAAGTATAGTGGTATCTGGAGTCCAATAGATTGCTTGTACTAAACCGGGTAGAGCTGCACCGTTCCTGTGGAACTCCCTTCCCTGCTTCGTTAGACTCTCACCCAGCCTCCATTCCTTCAAAAAAATTATTGAAAACCCACTTCTTCAGGATAGCATATCAATTAAACTGTTAATAGCTTTTCCTCCCTGCAAGAGGGCTGCACTCACCTGAACATGTATACATTACAGGGTGCTGCTGGGGCCAATTCATACAACATACCACAATATAAAATCCAGCGCACTCGCTCATTCACTAAACAGCAATTTCAAGTCTCACAGAATGTAATAGTTTTATTTGAAAACACCTCACTTGGCAAAAATAATGGGGGTTTAGTTAGAGTCTACGATCATACATTGCGTAAGCCTAGTGGCATCAGAGTCGATTTAAAGTAGCTCACACTAGGGGGCACCAAATCCCTTATCTATATTTAAACGGGTGCAAAGCACTTGCAGAAATACAGTCATATTTCTTTGCCAACTATCATGGGTAAACACAGTTTACAACTATGGGAGGCTAGAGGTCAGTTATTTCTGCTTAGTCATAGATTATATATTAACCTAGTAAAGATTTTAACAATTTCATATGTAAAACCTACTAACAGCCAGTTAACGTCGTGTAAATGATGCTTCGTGGCTGTGAAATATTGAATGAAGAATATGCATATACTGTATAATCAACACAAATATACATATTACAGTTTGCACACCATTTCCATAAATGAATGGTTAACCAAACTTAGGCAAGTTGCTGCAGGGCAGAGGGCAAAGGTGTTTTTTCCCTCGCAAATCAATATTTATTGACGTTTTGAATGCAAAAAGTGATTTTACATTCTACATCAGGCTAGATTGATTCTAGTAGATTGTATCTACTAAATAGTGATTTAGTACTCTCCCCCATGATCCAGCTTGATTAAAACCTTAGAACCTGACATTTGGTGAAATATTTCAGTTATATGAAGAATGTCTTAAATAATTCTTTAGTCAATGCAAGGCTGGAGGTTACCTTCTTCTTAGATGAAAAGAAAACTCAGAATCCTGCAAGTGAACAGGAGCACTGCATAATTCTTTTCAGAAGGAATATTGTATATTTTATTTTATGATCAAATATGCCTAGTTTTTAGTAGCGTGGTACCAAGCATCAAATCAACATTCATATGGCCAGTGTGAAGATTAAGAACTTGCTTTATTCTCGTCAAATACTTTCTTATCGTCAGTAAAAAGAGGTCTGGAGATGAAAGTAGGAGGCAAGACGCAGAGAGTACTCACCCTTACTGAGGCACCTCTATCCAATATGGTTGATATTGTACCCAAGCCAATAGTGATAGCCAGAACAGGCTTAGTCTGAATCACTAATCAAATCAAAATCCGAAAGCTGTTCACAAGATCAGTGAAGGTCAGAGTACAATGCAAGGGGTCAATTTTTCAAAGAAGTAGGAAAAGATAATAATAACACCAGCAATCACCAAAGACAAAGCCCAGTAACATCTTCTTACTTGTGTTTGGATCTATAGGTTTGGCGCCATGCTGATGTCACTGGAGGGGGTGGAGTCACCTTCTAGCTGAAGTACTTTTTTAACACAACAGAGGCATAACTAGAAACCACTGCGCCCCGGTGCAAACACTGCCCTGCCCCCTCCTACCCCCATGTGTATCATTCCTTCCCAGTTCCTCCACGTGTATCATTCCCTCATCCCCTTCCCCTCCTGTACCTGCTCACCTCCATGTAGTGTGGCCAAGCAGACCATGGTACCCTGTATGAAAGGAAGTCCTCGTTGCTCTCATTGAACACTTCCTGTCAGACCGGTCTGTTTGGCCACACTACATGCAGTGACTAGCAGGAGGAGAGGACCGTTCTGTGAACTCCCCTCCTGTCGGTCACCCTGCAACTGCACACCCAGGGAATGTATCAGCAGGGGTCAATAGGGCAGCTGGGCCTCTTGGAGTGACGGGTTCACGACTTCTGCGACCCTGGTAGTTCTGCCACTAACTTGGAACCCTAAGAATCTACTTGTTCTAGCTCCCAGTGAACATCCAGTTTGTGCTGTAATAGCATCCTAGAATAGGAAAGCAAGAGGAAATGCCTTAAAGGTATACTCTAAGCACCACAACAACTTTAGCTTACTGACACAGTTTTAGTGTATAGATCATGCATTATTTATCTTTAGAAGTTAAATCACTTTTGTCTCTATTTATGCAGCCCTAGCCATGAATCCCCTTGCTGTCACTCACACAGCCTGCATGAAATAAATGATTTAATTTTGAATCAGTACAGTGCGCCTATCTCATGCTCTGTAAATTTAACTTTAATCACACACAGGAGGTTCCTGTAGTCTCTAGCAGGCTATTAAGAGAGTAGGAGATAATAAATTCTAAATTGAACAGAATATGAAATAAAGCAAGATTGAACATTAAATGTCACAGGAAGTGTTAAGGAAAGCTGTGTAAGTCACATGCAGCGAGGTGTGACTAGGGCTACATAAACAAAATGATTTAACTCCTAAATTGCAAAGAATTAAGCAGTTAGACTGCAGGGACATAATCTATACACCAAAAAATGCTTTATTAAGTTAAAGTAATCTTGGTGCCTATAGTGTCCCTTTGATGGGGAAGTAGTACACAAATATAATTTGAATATAATGAGTTCCCTGGCTCATCCTATGGGTCTACTATCATTACATTCTACATCCAGGGTGTCTCGTTTCCCCTGAGTGAAGTGACGGTTTAGATAGCAAATGTTTGGTCTCAAAGTTTCTTCTGTCTTAGAGTTGACTAGAGCGTAGTGTCCAAGTTCGGCAAGAAGGCTGCTTAGGGAACAGTGCCAATACTGCTAAGACTGGGGCACTAATCTATGCAGGAGCTTCCAACTCTCCATAAAGGACCAGCACCTGACAACAATTGTTTGTAAATGGTTTTACTATATCCATTTGCGTGCTTGATACTAGGAGTGTTCCTTTAAGGAAGGGTGCCCTTTTTGGGATTAACAGCAGCACTATGAATATGTGCAAGATTAAATTTGACACACTTGAGTCTTTTTTTATCCTGATTGTGATTTAAAAATAAACTGCAGAGAGTTAGAAAGTGCTTATCCCGTGTCAAAAGTCAGGAGACTTAGGTTTGACCTGCAGGATTTCCCTAAGAAAGATCATTTCAAAGTAATCAGTGTGAGTGACAGATTGGGGTGGGATCTGTGGACAAGCTAATCGCATCATTTTAAACTAGAAACTGCCCTTACTTAAATAATATAAAGGCTGCATTTCTGCCTTTACTATATCGCAAAGAAAGGCAGGTTAAAGCAGAGTACCAAATGCTACTTTTCTGGAACTCATTTGGACAAAAACCTCAGCACTCTCATTCTCTAAATTTTACCCTCAAGCAATGCCGACAATAAATATTACTAAGAATGTCCCTATTTATAAATTGACATCATCTCCTTTAAACCCATTCTCACAGATGTACCCCACCAATTGTAAATCTTTAGGCTAAACAGCAAAGAATATTATTGCAGAAGGACATTAGGGCAGTTTAAAGCACTCCTCAAAACATAAATCTTCCATGGTGTGGAGTCGAGGGTACAAAGTCCTGTAATCCTTGTCACATGGGTCTCTGTAAAGCCACCCTTTCACCATGCAGCTCATCTTTATAGCTCCATCTTGGAACCAGAGGCGGCTCTCTAATTAGGTCACGCTGATTGGGGCCTCGTGGCCGCCTAAATCACATTAGGGCAGAGTCACTCTGACCGAGGACCTGACACAGGAGGGGGCCCGGCGGCTGTCCCTTTATGCTGGCGGGTGCAAGGCCCCTCCAGTCAGTCTGAACTGACTGAGATCCAGCCTCCAGCTCCGCCAGAAGCAGAGCTGCAGACTGAGGTGTCTCGCAGTCTCCAGTGTATCAGAGCGTTGCTGCGGGTTACCACGTCAACACTCTCATACTTCTCGAGATCGCGAGACTTACTATGTGGTCTGCAGCTCTGCACCCGGCGGAGATGCAGACCAGAGAACCTGCCCACCGGACCACCAGGGACAGAGACACTGGACCACCAGGGAGTAATTAAAGGAAAAAAAGGTATTTATAAGCCCTCCAACCTGCCACCCCCACATCCACCCTCTCTCAGCCCCCCTACCCTATCTCAGCCCCCATTACCCTTTCTCAGTCCCCCTACCCTATCTAAGCCGCCACTACCATCTCTCAGTCCCCCACACTCTCTCAGTCCCCACTACCCTCTCTCAGCCTCCACACCCTCTAACAGTCCCCCTACCCCCTCTTAGCCCCACTACCCTGTCACGGCCCCCCATACCCTCTCACAACCCATCACCCTGTCACAGCTCTACACCCTCTCACAGCCCCCCTACTCTCCCGCAGCCCTCTGCCCTGTCACAGCCCCCCCACCCTCTCACAGCCACCCTACCCTGTCACAGCCCCCATCACCCTCTCACAGATCCCCCTACCCTCTGATAGCCCCCCCGTCCTGCCTTAGCCACCCTACCCTGTCACAGCCTCAACCACACTCTGTCACAGCCACCCCAACCCTGTCACTCCACTAGCACCCTGTCACAGCCCCCCCCCACACTCTGTCCTCACAGCCACCCCACTATCACCCTGTTACAGTGCCCACACCCTGTCACAACCCCCCATGCAACTTGTCAAAGCCACCCCACTCTGTCACAGCCTTCCCACATACCATCACAGCCACCCACCCTGTCACCTCACAGCCCCCCCACACACTCTGTCACATTAACATCCTCCAATCCTGTCACACTCCCTCCTTTAGCCATGTCACAACCACTCTATCATTCTCACCCTCCTTCATTCTGTCACACGCCTTCCTAATTCTTTCATTTACCCCCCTCACCATGTCAAACTCACCCTGTCACATTTACCAACTGAAGATATTCATCATTCACACACACACACACACACACACACACGAACACAGTCATGAAACGTAGCTGTGCCATAACACATTGCACAATGCACAGAGGCCACAGGGAGCCCCCATAAACACAACACACCGCAAGCAGCTACCCCACACACATAGGTCCCAGACACATGCTCACAAAGACATACATTTACACACAAGGATACTCTCTGTCAGACAAACACTTTCATGAACACACACTGGTAGACAATGCCAGACACACTCAGAAATACACACACATGCATTTATGTATACCCGACTGCAAGGCTATGTAACCATACCCAGCAATCCTGTATAAATGATTAGCATAATTGCTAATTAAATCTGTTGATTGCAAATTAATTTAGTTTGATAATTATGCCATAACTTCAGTCAGAGAGCTCACAACGCAGTGGCACATGGAGCCACAATACTTCAAGCCTCTGGACAATGAATACAGAGACTAGCTCTCTGTATCCAGCGCTGCAAGCCCATTCTTCAATATAACTACAGCACCTCATACACATTAGAGGGTGCCTCGTGTTTGTGTTTCGCCTAAGGCCACAAAAAGTCTAGAGCCACCACAGCAAGTTGGACCTGTAGAAGGTCTGGGAAGAATGCTGAAAATGTTCCCCCTGGGCAGAATGTCTGGCCGGCAGCAGGAAGCTAGCTGAGGGGGCAACCCTGCACTCTGTACCCTAATGCTTGCATCCAAATTATTAAAACGTTATCAGACCTCCATTCAGTAAGCCTGTTACACATATAGAGGAAACAGGGTATTTAAAGAGATGTGACAGTTCACTTGTTCCTTCACCCCAGTAAATCCTATTTCAGCATTTATATGGGTGGTTACTGCAGCAGAGGTTTGTAAAAAAAAAAAAAAAAAGATTTACCGTTCACTGGGAACATGCTAACATGCTTTGTGCCAGGGGTGCACTTCCTCAGACACACACAGTCACACAAACATGCACAAGCACACACTTAGAGTCATACCAAAGTGTACAAATAAACACAATACATTTGGGAAGTAGTTGAATTTCCCTTTACTGCAAAATGAAAAGAGAGATTCAACTTAGCTGCCCCTGGACCCATAAAGCATCCCAGGCTAGATATTATAATTTGTATTTATATAGTGCCAACTTGTTTTGTAGCGCTTTACAATATTATGAACTGGGGGAAATTTTTCATAAATGAGACAACTACAAAATGTAACAGGAATAATAGCGTGATGAGGACCCTGCTCAAACAAGCTTACAGTCTAGAGCAGGGGTCTGCAACCTTTAAGACAAAAAGAGCCACTTGGACCCGTTTCCGAAGAAAAAAAAAAACTGGGAGCCGCAAAACCATTGCGACTTTTAAAACAAATATAACACTGCATATATTGTTTCTTACCTTAATGCTATATATACAGGATCGTGCAGTCAGCTGTCAATCTGAAGAAAAAAAGGACTTTCACTTAACAATGTAAAATAGATTTTTAATAAAATTAATAGCTAATTAAAATATTTAATTTACCTGGTTAATGGAACTTTTGCTCCTGAACCTCAGTGCTCAGTGTCTGCACATCAGGGCTGTAAGACGTCACCTTCATTTTCACACAGGCTTGCAAGCTGTCATCTGTGAGGCGTGATCGATGTTTGTTTTTAATATAGTTCATGTTGGAGAAGACCTGCTCACATACATATGTGGAACCGAAGATCGACAGGACTCCAAATGCATACTTTTTCATGTTTATATAAGTGTTGGGGATGGCATTCCATGTTTCGAATACAAGTTTGTCCTGTTTGGGAAGGTTTTCAATATCACTCCATTTATAATTCTGAGCCAGAATGGCCTTCTGACGGGCAACATCCTCAAGAGTAGTGGTCAAGTATTTGAACTTGGACACCCATATATCTTTGTCGGCTATATCGGCCAGTTCCATCTCAAGATCAGGTTGACTTACACCTGCAAATGCAGTCATATTCAATAGGGATGGATCGATCGCCAGGGGAGTGACAGGGAAGGATAATGTGGTTTTTTCCTCTCTGAATTCACAGAATCGTTTCCCAAACGAGCTTAGCATTGCGGTGATTGCAGACTTGAAATATTCCAAATTTATCGTATCATGACTTTGTTTGAACTCTCTCAAAGAGGGAAAGTGAGACAGTGTACCTCTCTGGAAATCTTTGACAAACACTGTCAACTTGCGCTCGAATGCCAAAACCTCCTCCAGCATGTCTACCATAAAATGTAATTTTTCCAGCCACTCTGGCTGTTCCAGCTCAGCAAAGGTGAGCTCTTTGCTGGCCAGGAAGGTTTTTACTTCTTCCAAACATGTGACAAAGCATTTTAGCACCTCGCCTCTGGACAGCCACCGGACCTGGTTGTGGAGCAGGAGGTCAGAATATGTGCTTTCCACCTCATCCAATAGCAAACGAAACTGGCGGTGGTTTAAACCCTTTGCCATTATCTTATTAACAATCTGAATGACCACATCCATCACTTTTGTGCATTCGGGGGGAAATGTTTGAGCACACAATGCCTCTTGGTGCAGGATGCAATGAAATGACAGCAGCGTTCTACCCAGCACCTTCTGCAGTAGAGCCACAAAGCCCTTCTGTGCTCCTCTCATGCTCGATGCCCCATCAGTAGCCACTGAGACCAGGTGGTTGGTGTTTATTTCTTTAGCACTTAAAAAGTCCAGGACAGCCTTACAGATATCCACACCCCTTGTTTGGTCTTTTAGTGGTATCAGCTCAATCAGTTCTTCCTGTAGCCCAAAAGAGTTCACATATCGGCAGAACAGCGCTATTTGTTCAATATCACCTTTATCTTTGGACTCATCACAGGCGATGGAGTACGCCACAGCTGAATTAATGTCTTGAATTTGCTGTTTGCTAATGTTTTCTGCCATTTTTAGGGTTCTGTCTTTAACAGTCTTCGCAGAGAGAGGCATGTCTTTGATTTTCTGCACAATTTCATTCTTGTTTTTGAAGTCCATGTATAGATGTTCCGAAATCTTAATGAATGCTTCTTTTATATACTCTCCATCTGTGAACGGCTTCCCGTGCTTTACTATTTCCTGAGCAGCTACAAAACTAGCATATGTTGTAGAATTTGCAGACTTCACCCACTTCTTGAAATTATTTTTGCTCCTATCAACCTTCCTCATAAGTTCTGCAACGGCTTTTCGTCTCTCATCTCCATCTGGATATTTTTCAGCAAAGGCTGTGTGTTTATTCTGGAAATGTCTTGCAATATTCGACTTTTTGTTGTTTGCAAATTTCTCACCACATATTAAGCATACTGGTAAACCAGTCTTGTCAGTAGAGAATGCAAATGATTCTGTCCATGTATCATTAAGCACTCTGTTTTCTTCAGAAAATTTTCTTTTCTTGCCTTTATCCATGGCTGGCCTACCGGGGGTCCAAAACAGGGACGTAATTAGAAATCAGAGGGCCCCATAGCAAAATTTGCTATGCCCAATAATCAATGCCCCAAAATGCCATAGAAAATTAATCAGGGCCCCAGTGTACCATAAATCATAATCAGTGCCTGATGTAAATAATAATTAATAATGAGGGCCCAATGTCATCCTCGTCATTATAAAAATAAATTTTTTGTCACTTTTTTTTTTTTATTATTTCTTTGTTTGACCCTTCAGAATTACTCCTCCTCATAGAAATAAACGTTAAATTAACAAGTTACCTTTTTTTGTGTGTGTGTTCTTCACTCCCCTTCAAAACAGTGACCAGCGTACATGCCCCCTTTCAATGCAGTGACCAGCGTACATGCCCCTTACAATGTAGTGACCACCATACATGCAGTGTGTGGGCCGGGCTCCCCCCCGAGGCATCACTTCACTTCCATGCCCCCTGAATATGCAGAGACCACCATACATGCCCCCTTCAATGCAGTGTGTGGGCCGGGCTCCCCCCCCGAGGCATCACTTCACTTACCTCACACTGGTGCCTGGCACGCTGCTGCTGACGGGAGTCTGGACAGATGTCATCTTCCTCCTCGCAGTCGTAGACCTGCATGCCCGCCGCTGCCCTCCGATCTGACAGCGGACGGGAAGGTGACTAACACACGCACCGCCCCCATGCGACGTCACAGCCAGTACAGCGTCCGCCACAGTGGGGAGTGTCGGGGCGCACAATGCGCCTCCTCCCCTCGCTAGTATCCGCGGCAAAGGTGTAAAAGAGCCACATGTGGCTCCAGAGCCGCGGGTTGCCGACCCCTGGTCTAGAGGTTGAACAACTGCTGGGAATGACGAAATCCTTTTGAGCCTGCATCCCTGCTGCCTATTTAATTTGTTGCTGTCTACCTGTCCTGCATTGATTTGTGCTTTAGGTGTCTCACCCTGCAGCCTAACACTTTGCTGAGCAGGCCACAGTGTATTGATGTCAATCACAAAACCATCTCAGATAAAATTGCATTTTGCAAATAAAATAATAGGAAAAAGCTCTATGGCTATAGGAGTAGGAGACTGTATGCCTCGGTATAAATATATAAACCCAACCCAACACACAGAGTGTAAATCCAGAGGAAGAACGGCATAAACTGGCTCTGAGTGTGGCCGGGCATAATGTAGCCCCAAGGAGCCAAAGCACAGCTTAGCGGAGGAGGGCCTTGACAGGGGTTAGGAGGCGGGCTTTGGAGGAGCCAGCCAGGACTGGTGGATTGTGGGAGAAAGGGGTTGGTCTACTTAAGTAGGCAGCCATTTTGGATAGAGCACATTTAATTTCTTACCTGGCTGAGTTTGTGTGCACCCTGGTGCTCACTGCTTTGCTGGGTAGGGCTTTCTCTTTTTTCTCTCCTCTGCAGGGCCATGGAGGACTTGGAGAGGTTGCTGGCTGGAGTCCGGGCGGCAGCACTGCGACAGGGAGCGGGCTGGGTGCGGGCCCAGCTGGACCAGCTCCTGACGGCGGCGGCAGGGAGGGATGGCGGCGGAGGAAGACCGACGCGGGCCAGGAGGCCCCCAAGGCGCCTAAGTCCAGACGCAGGACCGGAGGTTGGAAGCACCAGCGGTCTGGAGGCAGCGGGCGGCAGCAGCAGCAACACCAGGCCTGTAGGAGTGGGTGGGGTGGCGCCAGGAGCAGGAACACAAGCGGCGGATGAACGGCCCTCTCCAGGGCCAGGAAGGACTGGGGCACAGCCCAGGAGGGTGCCCCCACCATTGGAGGCCGAAAGGGATGGGGCCAGGGGCAGGACGGCCCGGAGCAGGCCCCAGGCGAGCCAGACACAGCAGGCAAGTGCAGGGGGCCCTCGAAGGGGGCCCCTTGGCATGTTGGATGTGGGGGGTGTGCAGCTGGGGGACAGTGCCCGTGCAGTATGGGGGAGGAGAGGGCGAGTTTCCCCTAGGAGGCCGGTGGCAGGAAAGGAAGGGCCACATGGGGGGCCAGTTAGCCGCAGGTGGAGGGGGGAGGTTTGGGGGCAGGCTGACGCTGCACGGGGGTCCGGTAGCCAGGAGGCCAGAGAGGGGGAGCCAGGGGGGGTAAGTGGGGAGCAGGCATCGTATTCAGGCAGGCCCGGGGGTTCTGGGAGGATGGTAGGGCAGGGGGCGACAGAGGTAAGGGGAGGGGGCGTAGGAGCAGTTTTTCTGGGCTCAGTGGAGGTGAGGATGGAGGGGCCCGCGGTAGCTCAGGGGCTCAGAGGGGGAGGCTTAGGCGTGTCAGGTCCAGTGATAGGTCGGGTTCCAGGTCTAGCGGCAATAGCCTCTCCCCGGTTAGGGACACTAGGGCAGGTGGGCATCCTGAGAGGCGGCGATGCCGTAGGTCTTCGTCCGGTAGTTCAGCGGGGGGTAGGTCAGGGTCCCCCAGGCATGGTCGATGGGGGCAGGCTTCAGGGGGAGACGGTAGGAGTCGTAGCCCGCGGGGCGGGGCCTCAGGATGGCAGCGGCAGAACAGCAGGCAGCGGGAGGCCTTGGCGGCTGGCAGGTGCTCCCTGGGTCGGGACGGGAGGGTGGGCGAGGAACAGTACACCCTGCCCAGGACTTCTTCTCCTTGTTTCAGATCTCGGAGCCACTCCTCATCAGTGTTCGTGAGGCACCGGGTGGGCTCCCCGGTTGGCGGGACTTCAGTAGATGTTGCTCATCCTGGAAGCACAGCGGTTCCCATCGCAGCCCTGGGCGCTTCTGGATCAAGGGGCGAATCACTGCATTCCAGCGTGCTAGTGCAAACACTACAATCACTACTCCACTCACTGGGGGCGGGGGGTGGTACAGGGGACAGCGTAGGGCAGGTGTGGGCGCAGGGGGCGGCAGCAGAGGGGCCCGGTGTGGGGACCTCGGCGGTTTTGTCAAGCAGCGAGGAGGCGGAGACCGCACCCGGCACGGGGGACGCGGGAAGCGAGCGGGCAGAACTAACCGGGGGGGTGTCAGACGCGGCAAGGCAGCACGCGTACGTATCGTTTGCTGGCCCACTCGGGGTCCACCTCAAACAGGAGGTGAAAGAAAAAATCTGGAAGGGGGAGTTTTGTAAGATCTTCTCCCTCCTTCCTTTGGAGGACTTTATTGACCTCAAGGAGGAGGATAAGAAAGATGGGGAAGGAAGAAGAGGAGAAGCGGAAGCGGTATCGCAAGATACCAAAATCCTTTGGGAACTGGCTGAGGGCGTTTTGCGTCTTGGCCAGCGTGATAGGGGAGAAGTCGCCGGGCGTGTGCTCTTCCCTGTTTTGCTACTTGGACGGGATTTGGGAGGCATACCGCACTTATGGCAGGCTGACATGGTGGCGGTATGACGAACAGTTCCGGCAGCGGCTGGCGGCTAATCCGGGTATGAGGTGGGACCAGATGGACCTGCCTCTCTGGATGAAGCTGATGATGGCGCAAAAGGCGCAACCCTTTCAGCACGCGGCTGGCGCAAAAGGTCAGTCCGCCTCGTCGGCCGTCTCACAAAAGGGACTATGCTGGCTTTTCAATGAAGGCCAATGCAAATGGGGTGCTTCCTGCCGATTTAAGCACGAATGCTCGGGCTGTGGGGGGGCGCACGGGTTGCAGCGCTGTTTCAAGAAAGGTAAGTCAGGGGGAGCAGGAGCTTCTTCCGCGGTGTGAGGCGGGGTGGCTTCCGCTGCCCCGGGGGCTCACCCTGGTGAAGCTAGACGCGATGGAGCCCTGGCTAAGCCGCTACGGTAATAGGGTGGACGCTGAGCTCCTCAGGGCTGGGTTCGGGCAGGGGTTCTTTATCCCGTTCCGGGGCAGGGACGGTACGGGATGCCCACGTAATCTAAAATCGTTGGCGGAATTTCCAGAAGTGGTGCGGTACAAGCTGGGCAAGGAAGTTATGTTGGGTAGAATGGCAGGACCGTTTCGGGCACCACCAATAGAGGGCCTTCGGGTTTCCCCTCTCGGGGTGGTCCCTAAGAAGGAGCCGGGGAAGTTTAGGCTCATTCACCACCTATCCTACCCTAAGGGCGGGTCGTGAATGATGACATCGATAAGGAGCTGTGCTCGGTCTCTTATGCATCATTCGACCAGACGGTCGAGCTGGTAAAGAGGGCCGGGCGCGGGGCTCTTATGGCAAAGGTTGACATCGAAGCGGCTTTTCGTCTGCTCCCTGTCCACCCGGCATGTCACCACCTGCTAAGGTGCTTTTTCGAGGGGGGCTATTATGTGGACTTGTGCCTCCCAATGGGATGTTCCATTTCCTGCTCCTAGTTCGAAAAGTTTAGTTATTTTCTTGAATGGGTGGTGCGGGTTGAAGTGGGACACCTGGGAACCACATCAAGGGCACAGGGATTTGTACAAGACTTTTTAAGTTTTATTATATAAATTATTTATATTAAAGATTTTATGTGCAGCCAAGACAATTCCTCTCCGCCCAAAGCCGAAAGGTTGGGTGCCCATGCTGTAAATAAACAAAGCTTTTAAAAATAGAAATGTTAGTTAATTTTTATATGTTGGAGGCCTCTTTGCAGTAGACACAGCCCCAAATCATAAGATAGCGTCAAAATAGATGCATTTCCTCGCCAATGACATCATGACACCAGCTCAAGCTCAGTGTAATAAAAGGAGACAGGGAGCTGCAGACCGTGGTATGAAGACTGTCCAATGCCGCCGAAGTGTGCAAGGACTCTGTTTGCCGGATTGGGTGGTCATTTGATCGGTGGACCTCCAAGGTATGCACAAGAGCTCTGACACTGTACATATCTCGACCATATTTTATTTCACTACATTTCATTTACTAAGCTCTGAATTGCTAGGCATTAACCACAGAAAGCTATTTTTGAAAAGGATATTTTAACAGCCATAAAATTTGGTTTCCTATATGTCTAGAATGCAAAGAGATCTCCCATCCCCCACGTGTTACAGGAAGAACAGGTTATTAATTAACTGTATAGTACCGTGTGAAAGTTTTATGCAGTGTTGAAAAAAATGCTGTAAATCAGGGGTGTCCGCAGTGCGGCCCAGGACCGCTAGCAGTTCGGCTGCTGGGCGACGTGGGAGCCCTTTACATACTGTGCTCCTCCTGGATAGCTCCCTCCTGCGCCCTGCAGTGAGCTGGCCGCCAGGATATGAAGTCATCCCAGCATCGGCATCACTAGTAGGCGTTTGAGGGACCTGTACAGGAAGAGAGAGAGAGATCCCAGCCCAGCAGCAAATCGCTAGCCACCAGGCACACAGGATCTATTCCAGCCCTCCCAGAGCAAGGTAGAGAGGCTGGGTGAGCCTCTTAAGCACGAAATGTGTATGAATGTAATTTTTGTGTATGTTTTGTCAGTGATTGTGTATGTGTGTGGAAGGGGGTGGGGTCTGTGTGTATGTGTGTATGTGTAAGTCAGTGATTATGTGTGTATATCTGTGATGGTGTGTGTGTGTGTGTATCTGTGATTATGTGTTTGTATGTATGTGATTGCGTGTATAGGTCTGTGATTTTAAAATGAAGTATATGGAAATAAATAAGAGAGAAACTCATTCATCCCTTTAGTATAGGACAGGATCCTTCAGCTATAAACATGAACCTTGGGTCAGAAAGTCTCTATGGTCTTCCTGGCCTTACTTACTACACGGAACCAGGGTAGACCATAGAGATGGGTCTGTGATTGTGTGTATATCTGTGATTATGTGTGTTTATGTATGTGATTGTGTATAGGTATGTGGCTGTATGTGTGTAGGTCTGATTGTGTGTGAGTACATGTATGTGATTGTATGTGTGTGGATATGTCTGTGATTGTGTGTGTACATCTGTGAGTGTGTGACTGTGTGTATAGGTCTGTAAATGTATGTGTATATCTTAGATTGTGTTTATAGGTCTGTGATTATGTGTGTATTTATATGTGACTGTATGTGTACATCTGTTATTATGTGTGTGATTTGTTTGTGCGTGTGTGTGTGTGTGTGTGTGTGTGTGTGTGTGTGTGTGTGTGTGTATGTCTGTGTGATTGGATGAATGTGTTTGTGATTATGTGTGTATAGGTCTGATGACGGCGTGTATTCACACTTAAATGTGCGTCGAGCGCTTTTTATTTTTATTTACTTTTCAGTAGGTAGCACTTGCTTATTTAGCAAGTTTGGTCTAAGGTAGTTTACCAGTTTATATAGGTGGTTCTAGTCAGGCAGGTTTAGTCCTGCGGTCATTTAGTTTAGTAGGACTTCTATCTGCTTATCAGACGAGTGGGAACTTTGACATTTTTTTCTTTTGGGTTATCAGCTTGTATTAATCTATTCAGTTTGGGTTCTTAGAGATTTAGGAGTCTTCTATATTGAGAGGAGCATCTTGAGCCCTCTATCTCTCTCCTTTTTTTGTCTCCTTGTTTTACTTACTGCTATGTACTTTGGGGAAGGGTTATTCCTCCCCTACAGTTAGTTAGCAAGCTTTCAGTGGTTCCAAGGTGTAGATAGGGTTTCTTTTGTTTACTCCCTCCTACCTTTACCATTGTATTACCCATTTATGTGTGTTTCCACCTTTTCCACTATTAACTGGTAACTACACATGCGTTTTTCTGTGTGTTCAGAGCTACCACCAGGATCCCCTTGTTTCAAGGGTCTCCTTTACTTTATAGGTCTGCAATTGTTAGTGTGTGTGTGTGTGTGTGTGTGTGTGTGTGTGTGTGTGTATATATATATATATATATATATATATAAGTCTGTGATTATGTGTGTGTGTGTCTGCAATTTTTAGTGTATGTATGTGATTATATGTGTGTGGGGGGGTGGGGGGGCTGTGATTGTGTGCATATGTGTGTGTATAGGTCTTTGATACTAACCCAAGGATCCACACTAATCTTATACCCATCTCATGTTCCTCTAAATCCTCCTTCAATACTGCCTTCTGGAATGCATGCTCTGTTTGTAATATTACTAAATCTACTGCTGCCCATGACTTCTTCATCTCTCGTTCGATAGATTTACTAGCCTTAACAGAAACCTGGCTCTCCCCCTCTGACACTGCTACCCCTGCATCTTTGTCCTTCGGTGGTCTTCAACTTACCCACAACCCAAGAAGCTCTGAATGTAAAGGTGGTGGTGTAGGGTTTCACCTCTCCCCTCACTGCTCCCTTTAAACCTCTACCCAACCCCCCTTCCCTCTCTTTTCCATCATTTGAAATACATTCAATTCGCCTTTTCAAACCCTTCTCTGCTAACATTGCTGTTATTTATCGCCCCCCTGGTTCCCCTCTTCTCTTCCTTGACCACTTTGCTGCCTGGCTACCCTATTTCCTCTCTTCTAATATTCCATCCCTAATTCTCAGGGACTTTAATATTCCTATTAACCCACCTTTGACCTCTGCAGCCTCTAAACTACTTTCAATTACCTCCTCCCTCAGGCTATCACAGTGGGCCAATTCTTCCACCCATGTAGCTGGCAATACCCTTGACCTAATCTTCCCTTATGCATGTACAGTATCTAATATCTGCAACACTCCATTTCCTCTCTCTGATCACCACCTCTTATCATTTGCTCTCGTGTACCTTTATTCTATTGACCTCCAGCAGTTGTCAGGTGATATTGATTCACAACTGCTGTCCATCCCTTCCCTGTCCTGTCCTTCACTGGCCATCTCCGCATATAACACTACCCTTCCCCCTCAGCACCGCTCCAAACAAGTACCTCGAGGAAGACCCGCCCCCAACCATGGCATACTAAATCAACACACTACCTGCAAAGATGCTCCCGTTGTGCTGAACGCTTCTGGAGAAAATCTTGCACCCAGTTAGACTTTCTCCATTATAGATTCATATTGTGTTCATACAGCACAGCCCTTGCCAAACAGTTCTACTTTTCCTCACTCATTAGTTCATGCTCGCGCAATCCCAGACGTCTCTTTGACACCTTGAATTCTCTTCTTCGCCCTGCTGTGGCCACCCCACAAACTAACCTTACTGCTGATAACTTTGCATGTTACTTTACTGACCAGATTGAACAGCTAAGGAAAGAATTCTCCCCTCCTTGCCATTCTGTTTCTCAACCACACACAGATCATGCCTTTCCTACCCTTCAGACATTCTCCCTGACTACTGACCAAGAGGTGGCTGCTCTTCTCTTTTCCGCTCGCCCCACCACTTGCCCACTCGATCCTGTCCCATCTCACCTTATTAGATCGCTCTCCATTGTCTCGTGCCTTCCTTAACGCACATCTTCAACTGCTCTCTCTCTTCTGGCATTGTCCCTGCTGAACTTAACTGTAGTACCTATAAAAAATAAAAAAAAAACACCTCAACCCACCCACCGCCTGTAACTATCATCCCATATCCCTGCTTTTTCCTCAAAACTTCTGGAAAGACTTGTCTTTACCCATGTGTCTCGTTTCCAACTCTCTCCTTGACCCTCTCCACTCTTCTGAGACTGCACTTATCAAAGTTACCAATTACCTAATCGCAGCTAAATCCAAAGACCACTTCTCCATACCAATTCTTCTTGACCTCTCTGCAGCCTTTGACACCGTTGATCATGCTCTCCTTCTTCAAACTCTTCAATCACTGTCTCTGACTATCCTCTCGTGGTTTTCCTCTTATCTCTCCCAGCTCTCATTCAGTGTCTCCTTTTCTAATGATACCTCCTCCCCTCGTCCTGTCTCGGTTGGAGTCCCCCAAGGCTCTGTCCTTCGTCCCCTTCTATTTTCTCTTTATACTGCCTCTTGGCAAACTTCTTACCTTTCTTGTATTCCACTACCACCTCATCCCCGGACCTCTCCCCTGCCACAGGTCACTGCTTGCCTTTCTTCCATCTCTGACTGGATGTCCTCCCGCTGTCTGAAACTCAATCTCTCTAAAACTGAACTCCTTGTCTTTCCTCCTCCTAATACGGTTCCTCCTCTTTCACTCTCCCTTCAAATTTGTGGGACCCACATCAGTCCATCCATGCAAGTGCGCTGTCTTGGCATCATACTTTATACTGGCCTCATATCCAGCATGTTGCCAAATCCTGTAGATTCCATCTTAAAAACAGAGCCCACATCCACCCCTTTCTTGTCCATGCTCTAGTAATTTCCCGCATGAATTATTGTAACCCTCTCCTGATTGGTCTTCCCAAAAACCGTACTGCACCGCTACAGTCCATAATGAACACTGCTGCCAGACTGATTTTCCTCTCTAGTCGGTTCTATCACACCTCACCCCTCTGCCAGTCCTTATATTGGCTTCCTGTATGCTATAGGAGTCAATTCAAAGTATTAATTCACACAAAGCACTGAACAACTCTAGCCCCTCATATCTTTTTATCTCTTCACAGATCTGTAGGTATGTCCCTTCTCGTTCTCTCCGCTCTGCCTGTGACCACCTCCTGTCTGTTATCCGCACCTGTACGACCAACTCACGCTTGCAGGACTTCTCGCGGGCAGCTCCCTTCCTATGGAATAGCCTGCCTACCACCACCAGACTCTCCCCAGTCTTGCATCTTTTAAGAAGTGCCTTAAAACCCATCTCTTTAGGAAAGCTTATAGCCACCAAGACTAGCCTCTACCTCACATACCTGTCTCTTGCTCTCTCCTATAGGGCAGCCCAGCCTATTTGACTGCAAATTCCTGACCCAATGTGTTTTTCACCCCACCTCCTATAGAATGCAAGCTTGATTTAGCAGGGTCCTCTTCAACCTATTGTTCCCGTAAGTTTTTTGTAATTGTCCTATTTATAATTAAATCCCCCTCTTAATATAAATACAACCCTGCAAGCATGGGACAATGATAGATCCCAGCTGTCAAAGCATTGTTGGAATTGTATGACAGATGGGGATCTACCGTATGGCCACCCTTGCGATAGCGGTGTCCAAAATAAGCATTGCACCAGTACCCTTTCTAGTTTAGTTCTGCCAGTACATTGCGGTGGAGTGCATGACTGCATGCCAGGGAGTGGGATGGGGTCAAGGGGCCCAAGTAAATGCTTGCCCAGGGTCCAATCAATATTAAAGACGGCCCTGGCTTTGTGGGTCCTCACAAATCTCTCATCCTTAAGCTTCAGCCTGTGTATGGGATCTGTTCTACTGGGCATATCCAAAGGACTTGGCAGATGTCTAGGAAGTCAACTCTCCCAAGACTAAACAATGATCAGCTAAAAAATTAAATAATTTAGGTTTTATATGATCAGAAACTGTCAATAGAGCTGTGCTGTAACATTCTGTGACCAAGGAAACATACCTGTATTCATGGTGGAGCTACCCAATATGCTAAAGTCAAACGTACCTCTCACTCAATTGTTAAGCCCTTTCCACTAGACCCTTGAGAGTATTTTCCTATCCCCTATTGCCCTTTTTGGTCCCCACCCAGATATGTCCTTCACTTCTTATCCCTTTCAGATGGCCAGGTGTCCAGTTTCAGGCCATTTTTATACAGGATTAGAATCACCATTGGTAACCCTGTCTTTGGTCCCTACCCCACATCATCTTAACCACATTTTGAGTGAATTTTCTAGTATTCGTGTGCTTTGAGCACATGTAGGTCCCTCTTGTGTTCTGTGTCAGACTAGTTTATCTTTGCTCCACTGTATGTTACCTTGTCATTCAATTTCTTTTAAAAACAAAAAGGTATTTTCAGAAAAGTTACATCCATTCCAAATACATATGTATTTAGTGGGTGAACTCCAATCAGTTTGATACAGAGCAATCAAGGTGCACATAAAAATAAAAGGTAAAACTTTAAAGTTACATTTCCAAACCATTTATTTAAGAATACTGCAATTAGATTACAAGTTGTGGTTGCAAAACATTGAAGCATTCCTCCTAATGGTGAGCTCAGAACTTGGTTGATACTTAGACATTTTTTGTATGTTTTAGAAAATGCATGCTGGAACTTTGCCATGTGGGACAAAGGATAACAAGTGCTACTAAATATGCTGACATTTACTAGTACACACTGATAGTTTAAGTGCCATTCCCTTTAACAGAAATTCATTACATCACCTATATACTACCGCAACATGTTAATCTGACTTGAGTGGGATTTTTTTATCTTTGACTTTAGCCAGGGTAGTGACTGCCAGGTGAAACCCTGTTATGATCTTTCACTAAATACATGATCAAGGCATTTTCCTTTAATGTGGTATATTGTACTTGTGCCTATACATGTCCCTTAAATACAATAATATTTTATTTTTCCAGAAATGAAGCAAGTTGTGTGTACATATTTAGTACAAGTGCTTATACATTTGCAGGGAATATAACATGTTAAGGATGCTAAGTGATCTTTCTATTAAGCAAAAATCACTAAATCAAAAACAAAATAAAAAAAATTCACATTAGCAAGCTCTCCTTGATTTTACATTTAACAAGAATCCTTAGAAATGTGAGGATATGAACTGAAGACGCTTAAGAGTTCTTCTGAGGAATTTTTATAGTGACCTGCCGAAAGAAGCAAAAAAATAGTCAGGTGCCTGTGTAAAATCAATTATTTGTCTGCCTTATTTCTAGACTATTCTAATATTACATTTCATATATTATACAGTCATTCTTCTCCCACTTTATTTGCTACTGGTAATTTACATTTACTACTTTAAGGAAATCTATGTCATAATACATCTCCACCCTGAATGTGAAAAAATATATAAATTAGTATGCATTCATTTGAGAGGTAGATATCTGAAATAAAATAAAAGACACTAGACAAATAATCCCAGTAGATGCATAGTGGCCCTGAACTTACATTTTTCACTTCTGTGTATGCCTCCAATCCATATTCCCCAAGTTCTCTCCCAGTTCCAGAAGCCTTGTATCCACCAAATGGGGCTTGAGCTCCGAAAACATCATAGCAATTTACCCTGCAATGGAAAGAATGTTTTTTTTGGCCAAGTCTGCATGTTAAGGTTCACTCAGATTGCCTGGAGGCAGGCCTCCATTCATCAGAAAACCCAGACAAAAATACATTTCTTATTTACAGCTCCCATGATTGTGGTGGGAAGTTAAAAAAAAACAAACAAAAAAAAAAAAACAAAACCCCACAACTTCATACACAAACAGTGCACTTCTAGTGGTAGTGGTACTTCTGGTTAAATAATGCCATTGTGTATGGTTTTAGAACAAAACCAAGTAATTGACAGACAGTTAAAATGACTTGCCCAAACAAGGTTACCATCTAAGAGGAATGGGTAGAAAGTCAAGAGTAAAGAACATGTCAGAGAGGAGGGGTCAGAAGAGCTCATTCTGGGTTCTAGTTAATGTTATATATGTGGTGTGTAGAGGAACACCAAGTCAGACCTAGTGCCAAATAAAGTCTACCAATGTGAAGTAAACCTCTTAGAGTATCTGGACTCATTTCCTTTCTTAGTATTGTATCAGTACATTGTAAGGTACTTTTAAATTGGCTTTAGATAACATTTATCAAGACATACTGTACAACAGTTCATCGGAAAATAAAGCTTTTGTTCTGTGTACTGACTTATATTTGTCTCGTTCTAGCTTACCAGACTGTTCCAGCCCTCAGCGAATGAGACACATAGTTTGCTTTATCAATATCTTTGGTGAATACAGCTGCTGCAAGACCATACATTGAGCTGTTTCCTCTCTCAATCACTTCCTCGATCGACTTGAATTTCAGTATTTGCATCACAGGTCCAAAAATCTGTCAAATTGAATCAAAATGTCAAAATAAATCATAAAAATATTCTGTTGACTGGAATAAGTCTAGCTTCTGATTGAATAAGTTTAAAAGACAAAATGGCATGTGATTCAAGATTGCATGACTTAATCACAAAGCCACTTTGTTGGCCTAGTCATGTGTTAATGAAGTAGCAGCCAGTATTTTAGAAATCACATGTCCACTTACAGCAATGAGACTCTCCAAGATTTGATAATAAACTAAACCAGGACTATAGCATTCCCTCTACAGATTTACAAATAAAGAAAAAAAAACACAGGATTATTCATTAAACACAGGATGGACAGTGGTTAAAATGACTGAATTCAAACCATATTTGAACATTTCTATTTTAATAAATAAATCTGGTCACAACTCGACTGAATGAGCACCAGTCTGTCAGTAATGTTCAATGACTGGTATAAGAAAAAAAAAAAAAAAAAAAAAAAAAAAATAACTTATAAAGTATTTGGTTGTACAAATACAAAAACCAAATTTAAACCAGATATTGTCTGGAGACAGATCTATTAACCATATTCCAAGATCACTTAATCTCTGACATGGGTTGTTTCCCCATTTAGCAGTGCAACAAGTTTACAGGGGGAGTACTTAAACCCCCCCCCCCAAAGAGAGAGCCTCCAGTAAACCAAACACTTGCAACTAAAAGAGGCCCAGATCTACCATACCTCCTCTCTAGCAATGGTCATGTTGTCAGTCACATCTCCAAAGACTGTAGGTTGAATGAAATAGCCTCGGTCAGCAGCAGGGTTCCCACCACACAGCAATTTGGCACCCTCTTGTTTCCCAGCTTTAATATATCCTAAAACTTTATGAAACTGATCCTCGTCAACCTGAAATAGAGCATTAGCATGATTAATAGAAAGACAGGCAACATGTACTTCCCAGGTTTAAGGCTATAGACATTTAAAAAAAAATTGAGATGGACACTGAACTTAAGAAAATGCTGTATTACATTAATTTTTTTTCTAATTTTTTTTTTTAAAATGATCGGATCAGCTTTCCTGTAGTTAAGTGCCCAAAATGGTATTTTGATTTCTTCCTTTCCCTTAAAAATAAGTTTACTATAAGTTGACTTTTTTCCACCAATATTCACTATATAGTAAGAGAAGCATTTAATGAAGACAGATACTCTAAGAGTATGCTGTGAATATTTCCATCTCACCTGGGGTCCCTGCTCAGTCTTAAAGTCAAAAGGATTTCCCACAATCCTGTTCTTAGCTCTATGTACACTCCTTTCAACAAACTCTTTGTATATATCTTCCTGTACGTAAGTACGAGAGCCAGCACAGCAGCATTGGCCTTGGTTAAAGAATAGGGCAAAGTGGGCTTGCTCCACAGCCCAGTCCACTAGAGAGAAGAGGAAATACAAAGCCAAAATAAATTAGAGGGTCTGGAAGTGAAGCAATAAAAAACAAAAAAAACAAAAACAAAAAACACACAATAGAAGTTAAACAGGTCTTTAGATCACACAAATTTTAAAAAAACAAAAACATTTTTATAACTTCTAATGAGCAAGTCAGGTAATTAGGAGCTATTGTAGTTAAACCAAAATGGATTTATGAAAACATTCACTACATAGGGAAGGCTAAAAAAAAAAAAAAAAAAAAATGTTTCATGAGCCACTTAATGAAAAGTATTTTCCATATAGAATCATTTCAAACTGAACATCAAATTTTGACACTGCATTGGATAAAATGTAACTGCAAGCATTTTTAAAAGATTTCAATTAAAAACGGCTTTGTGTTCTAGCTGGCTGGTGTATAATATCAGATAGTTGGTGTTAAATTGCACATTTTCCAAAGTGAACACTCATAGAAACTTTTCATTAAATTACCAGAAAATTTTAAAATCTCATCCAGTAAGAATCCAGCCTCAATAATTTAGAAAAATGCTAGATTACATGCTGTGTTATGTCATATTAATGGTCTTAGTTTCAAAAATCATCTGACCAACCAACAGGGGCAGGCCTTTGTAATTTTGTATTTTGCCCCAGATGATCACTTCCAAAAATCTCAAGAAATGTTGTGCCATACTTTCCCATCTGTAAAATAAACTAGGCACAATAAAAAAATAAATATATTTATATATATTTTATTCTAAAATACTTACAGTCTGCATCAGAAAAGATTATGTTTGGACTTTTCCCACCAAGCTCCAGAGTCACTTTCTTCAAGTTGCTATTACCAGCTGCCTGCTGGATTAAACGACCCACCTAGAGGAACGCAATTTAGAAGTAAATCCTTACATTGGCAGTGATCCAGTCTTTACTAAATCCCATTTACAGTGTACACAAAATGTGTTTTTACAAATAGGATAAGCTGCACTTAATAGGTATTCTAGCCAGAGGTGGCAAATTTAGATTTTAAAGCAGAGTCCATTTCTGTGTCCAATAAATAACCGGCCCATTCTACAGATCCTGCAGTGTGAGAGGCACCTATAGTTATATGTGGTGGACATGCCCAAAATTCTTTATTAGTTTAGTGTCAGATAAGAAAAAAAAAAAAAACAGAAAAAAAAACATTAAATCAAAAACCCAAAAGTCATGCAGTGCAATTCAGAGGTATTAACACTATTCAAAATCTCTATTAAAGGACCACTATAGGCACGCAGACCACTTCAACTCAATGAAGTGGGCTGGGTGCCAGGTCCATCTAGTGTTAATCCTGCAGCTGTAAACATAGCAGTTTCAGAGAAACTGCTATGTCTACATTAGGGTTAATCCAGCCTCTAGTGGCTGACTCACTGACAGCCGCTAGAGGCACTTCTCAGTGAAAATCACAGTGAGAAGATGCTGACGTCCATAGGAAAGCATTGAGAAATGCTTTCCTATGGACTGAATGCGCACGCTGCTCTTGCCGCACACGCGCATTTGGCACCGACATCGGCAGAGGGAGGAGAGTTCCCCAGCACCGAGGGAGCCCGGCGCTGGAGAATGTTAAGTGTTTAACCCCTTCATCTCTCTCTCACACCCCAGAAAAAACTAGATTACTCTTGCTGCCATACGGTTTAATGTGCCACACTTCTATGTGCTTCTGACCAAGGTTAACAATCCTTATGGATGATCTTTGGCCTTTAATTCTACCTCCTATCAACATTTGGGATAAATGGTCAGAACACCTTGGAATCGGTATGCCTTAAGGCAATGAAAGCACAGTGCTGAGCTTTTGCCTCATGGAGACTCAATTTTTGCTTGTCCTTTCCCGATTACTATTGATTTTTTTTTTTGCGGGGGTTATCACCATTATTTGTTATAACAATTTTGCAACTTTGAACCAACAATTTAGGTCTACAAAATTACTGTACACCGTTTTTAAAGAAATAAACGGATAACTGGATTGTGTTGATTCAGAAGGAGTTTTTTCCGAATTAGGTTTCAAAGCAGACCTTAACTGGAAGAGTGGATAACGCTTGCTTATACTTAACATGCATCACAGGGCTTAGCGGGTCCAAAGTTAAGACTTCTGTAGTTAATAGCATTAGCTCATTGTGTACAATTCCAGTTATGAAAGTCTCCAGTGACAGGTAGTCGTATGAGCATACAAAATGTCTAGAACATCTTAATTACAAAAATAAATATAAATATATATTTAACAAAAAAACAAAAATAAAAAACCATCAGGTTCACAAAAAGTTACAATTTAGGTATCCATAGACTTGAAAATACAATAAGCAAGGAAGGGATTGTATACCAGGTCTACAGTATGTTACACAGATCATTCTTACCTCTGTAGAACCAGTAAAGGCAACTTTATCCACATCCACATGAGAGGAGATGGCAGCTCCAGCAGTGGGACCCATCCCAGTAATAATATTCACAACACCTGGTGGAAATCCAGCCTAGTAGAGTCGAGTCATTTCATTAGACCATTTGGGCTACTGGTTGTACCCTTTGTACATGCAGAAATTGTATACTCATACTTAACACTTGCCCAATGAGCTTAAAATAACTTACTTCTCTGACAAGGCTCGCAACATGAAGTGCAGTGAGGGGTGTCTGTTCTGCCACTTTCATGACAATCACATTTCCTGTGGCCAAAGCTGGGCCAAATTTCCATGCCAGCATCAGGAGAGGGAAGTTCCACTGAAATAAGACAGGAAACAATAAATCAAGGATATTAGAAGTGTGGAGCTCATGCATGTTTACCAGGTATCTTGTTCTTTTTATTCTCTGCCCTGACTTTCTCACCACGTGTAAGTGTCAAAATGTTAGAGTCCATGTACCATAACCGCTACAATAAGCAGTAGTGGTTATAGTACTTAGAACGTCCTTTTCATAGAATCCTTTGGAAGGGATACTACAAGTATACTATAAAAAAATATAAATTATAAAAATCTTTTACAAGCATGGTCTTTATTGCCATTGTTTTTACAATGTTCAGCTTGGTGTAATTTGATTGAGCTATAAAACAGATTTCCACTGTAAATCATTTCTAGTTAAAATATTTTAGTTCTGCGATGCAGCAGTTTCAAAGTTTACGGCATTTTAAGCAATTTGTATATATAGTTTTTCAGCATTTCAAGACAAAATTTTGCAAAAGAAGAAGCAGGGAGAGATTACATTGACTGCCTCTATTGTTAAGCTACTGGACAAACAATGAATAATAGAATAGTCTTTTGTTAGTTACTTCGTATATTCTAATGAAAACGATTTGAACATTAGGACGCTTAACTACCATCTGCGGACAGTATTGCGTATTATCCAATTTATCTTATGTGGAAGTCCAACTATTTGGAGAGCAAGGTACAGCATTAGCCCATGTGATTCTCCGGATGAAAAACAAGTTAAACCAAAAACAAAAAGATGTTTATCGGCTTATGCTCCCACATTTTCCTAGCAACTTCACGAGACACCAATATCTCATCAGAAGCTAAACAACCCCTCCTTATTCCCACGTGCTATGTAAATGTACTGTATCTGGTGACTGCTACGCAGAGAAGATTACCTGTACCTTTACAATCATAGAAACCACAATATCTGCAGGCACCAGTGATTAAGTACACAGCAGTCAACTCCGCTACTAGAGATTCTCTCCATATACCAAAACACTGTAGATACACTTGGCACTCACAAAAAAAAAAAAAAGACTAAATCTTTATCAGTCTCTGCTCAAGAAGCGCAAGTAAGCCTTTGTGTGAGAGTAGACTCTCCAGATACCTCAAATTCAAGTGTCAGATTGCCACTCCACACAAATTAAAATAATGTTTTTACTCAAATTAGTTATTAAAGTAGTTAATGGAGGACGCCCCGAAGCTGGGAGATAAACGATATTCCATCGGGTTTTATGCCAACCACCCGGAGGCCAAAAAGGCTGGAGTGGCGATATTGTTCGCGAGTACGATACAGTTTCGCTGCACGGGCCTACAGGCGGATCCCCAGGGACGGTACCTGTTTATCAAAGGCAATATAGCGGACACCACATACACCTTTGCGTGCCTATATTGCCCCAACAGACGGCAACATACGTTCATCGGGCAGACGCTGGCCAAGTTGGGGAGGTTTCGAGAGGGACTGCTGGTGGTGGCGGGTGACTTCAACCTCCCGTTGGACCCTCGTAGGGATACGTCCAGGGGTGTTAGCACTATCCCCACACACTGCCTGAGGGCGACTCTGCGTTCCCTGCACAAACTGGGCCTAGTGGACTGCTGGAGGGCGAACCATCCCGAGGATAGGGATTACACTTACTACTCGACGGTCCACACCCACTATAGCCGCATAGATTACGTATTCCTGGCGCAAGAGTATTTGGCGGTGCTGCAGGGGTCGGAGATAGGGAGCATGGAACAGTCAGACCACGCGCCCATGATAGTACATACGAGTGCCCCCCTTTTCAAACCCACGGAAAGGCAATGGCGGTTCAATGAGACCCTGTTGGACGATCCCCTCGTGGTGGCAGAGGTGTCACAAGCACTGACGGACTACTTTACCAGTAATAGCTCGCCAGAGATAGCCCCACTGACGCTCTGGGAGGCGCACAAGTGTGTCATCCGGGGACGCCTCATAGCGATCAGCACGAAGCGCAAAAAGGAACGCACAGCTCGACTGGTTCGGCTGGCGGGAAGGGTGGCGGAGCTGGAACAGGCACATAAACGCACGTTAGATGACGAGACCTATTGCCTCTTGACGGAGACACGGCGAGAGCTCCGCACCATACTAACCCAGGGCATGCTACATACTGCGCGTAAGGCGGCAAGGTTCTTTTACGAGCATTCCAACAAATGTGGCAGGCTACTCGCAAAAATGCTCCAGGATAAGAGGAGGGCGCAGCATATACACAAGATTCGCACGCAGGGGCAAACAGTCACTCACCTCCCGGATGGCATCCTGCGAGCATTTCAAAAATATTACGAGGCATTGTACGATTTAGCTGGCACCCGGTCCGAATCCCAGAGAAGGCGGCATGGGGTGCAGGTCGCCGCTTACCTGGGCAGACACGTGGCCCGCAAGATAACCCCGGAGCAGGAAGCTGAGCTCGATCAACCTATGACACTGGAGGAGCTTGCGGGAGCACTGAAAGCAGCCCGGCCCAACAGGGCCCCGGGCCCGGATGGCCTGCCGGTGAGATACCTCCGCGAGTTCAGGGAGGTCCTATTGCCGAGACTCCTAGAGGGGTGCAATTCACTGCGCACGGGAGGCCGGTTCCAGGCGGACACGTTAAGGGCGACGGTAGCGCTCATCCCAAAAGAGGGCAAGGACCCCACGAACTGCGCGAGCTACAGGCCCATCTCGCTATTAAACGCGGACCTGAAGGTCTTCGCCAAGGCTCTGGCATTGCGAGTGGCTCGGGTGGCGCCTGACCTCATACACTCCGACCAGGTCGGATTTATTCCGGGTAGGGAAGCCCGGGACAATACGATTCGAGCCCTAAACGTGATACACGTGGCGAGGACAAACAGGCGGGAGCTGGTGCTCTTATCTACAGACGCTGAGAAGGCGTTTGATCGCGTGGACTGGACGTTCCTCTTGGAGACACTAAGGCATATGGGATTTGGGCAGCACCTCCGCACTTGGGTGGAGGTCTTATACGCGAGACCGTCGGCGCGAATCAGGGTCAATGGTGCACTCTCTGATCCAGTCACGATCTGCAACGGTACGAGGCAAGGATGCCCGCTGTCCCCCCTTCTGTTTGCCCTCACTCTAGAACCATTTCTGGAGGCGGTCAGACAGGACGGGGGTATCTCGGGGCTCCGCGTGGGCCGGGGAGAACATAGAGTGGCGGCCTACGCGGACGACATGCTATTTTTCCTGGAACAGCCTCGGATCTCAATACCTAACCTGTTGAAAACGTTCAGAGAGTATGCTGTGGTCTCGAACCTCTCGCTCAACCTAGACAAATCGGAGGCCATGCCACTGACTTCAGGAGACGCCATGCTGAGGCACCTTCGCGAGCACTTTCCATTCCGGGTATGCCAGTCGAAGCTCAAATATTTGGGAATATGGCTGCCAAACGACTTAAAAGACGTATACACATTCAACTTTACACCTCTTCTCACGACCCTACAGAGGGACATGAAAAAATGGACTTCACAATACATCTCCTGGTTCGGGCGGATCAATGCCATTAAGATGAACGCAATGCCAAGAATCCTTTACCTGTTCCAGACGCTGCCGACGTGTATCCCGCGATCGTTCTTTCAGTCCCTAACAACCGCCATACGGAATTTTGTTTGGACTCGGGGAGTGGCTCGTATTGGCAGGTCAGTTCTGGAACGACCAAAGCATGCGGGGGGCACGGGTCTCCCATCGGTAATCACCTACTACCAGGCGACCCATCTATGCCGCCTGGTGGATTGGCACGTGTTCCCGACCGCCAAGCAGTGGGTGGACATGGAGCGTCAACAAGCGCAAGGACGGATTCCCTCCCTGCTGTGGCTGGACGGCACGGCTCTGGGTGACATTCACACGGGTAATCCAATGATAGACTCCACACTGCGTGTGTGGTGTAGGACCAGATACGTGAAGAAATTGACCACGGTGCCAAACCCGCTGATTCCTATAACAAACAACCCGCGGCTTGCGGGAGGACTTAAGCGAGCGGACCTCGAGAGCTACGTGGCGGCGGAATGGACCTATCTGCGGCAATGGTGTACTGAGGTAACCCTCAAACCACTACAGGATCTAATCCCAGAACACACCCCGACCGGATTGGATGAATTCCGCTACCACCAAGTGCACAGGTATTACCTCTCCCTAGCGGGAAAAGGCAACATCCATAGAACACTGCTACCGCTGGAGCAGGCATGCGTGGACAGGCAACACCTCGTGCATGGAGTTGTATGCCATGCTCCAGCTGCAGAGCGGCGGGACCCCCCTGGGATTCACCAAGCGCTGGGAACAAGAGACGGGAACGAGTCTCACGGACAGCGAGTGGGACAAAATCTTTATGCTGACGCACAAAGGGAGCATCTGCTCCAAATACCAGGAATGTAACTACAAAATCTTAACGGGTTGGCACAGAACCCCAGATGTATTACGTCATGTCCACGAGTCAATCCCCGGGGAGTGCTGGAGGTGCGGCGTGGAACAGGGTACAAGACTTCACATATGGTGGTCGTGTTCGCTAATAACGCCGTATTGGAAGCAGATACATGAAGCAATTAGGGAAATAGCAGACGCAGACCTCCCCCTGCAGCCGTTGCAAATGTTGCTTAATCACACGCAAACACCGCTGCGGAGTTATAAAAAGGGTCTGACCGTACACCTGCTAACGGCAGCGAAAATCCTAATCCCAATTCACTGGAAAAGTAGCACAGTCCCCACCTTCCAGCAATGGGTGGATAAGGTGGAAGACATATATAACCTTGAGATGATGACTGCCTCCCTGCAGGGACGCACGGACAAATGAGCAACGACCTGGTTCCCGTGGGTGGACTACATGA
>OW240916.1:223112204-223130422 GCA_933207985.1 Pelobates cultripes
AATGTTTTTACTCAAATTAGTTATTAAAGTAGTTAATGGAAGCCATCTTCACAGCACTGCTTACATTTAGGCCGGAACACTACTTCTGGTACTTAAACTTTAAGGGAAACCACACTGCAGGGAGATGCACACTACTTTGTGGATATACCCCAATGAAGATATGCATGCATTTAACTATGCATTTTTTTCCCATTATACATCTAAAATAAGCTGGCACCAACAAATTTTGGACACTGCTGGCTCCCATGATAAATAATAAAAAAGGACGAGTTCCTATATTGCTAAAATTCCCTTTGTTTCCAAGTTGGATTGGCTCCATCTAGGTATGTCAGAGTTTATTACCAGGCAACACACCTACAAAAGGTGGTGGAGTGATCTAAAGCTTTTGAACATATCAAAAGGCCACCAATGTATGTTCTGTGTTTTTCACATATTGAAAATTCAATAAACACGGATTTACAATATTTAAAAAAAGCTGACAAAGCTGCAGATCTCTTGACCTCATCCCCTATTCAGTCTTTCCATGGGTGTCCAATCACAGACTTCCCAATGCAGCTAAATGAGAAGTCTCTGCAAGTGAGTAATTGTTGCATCTTAAGCTTCACTGAGCTAATCTAAAGCAATTTAGGCGTTTGGAATGTTGCTTTAATTCATTAAGCTTAAAAAAAATAAATAAAAAAAAAAAAAAAAACATACCGGGATGATCTGTCCACAGACGCCAACTGGCTCATGCCTGGTGTAGGTAAAGTAGTCTCCGTCAATAGGAATGGTTTTCCCATGCCACTTATCAGCCCATCCAGCGTAATATCTAATGCACAGAAGCATCCAATCAGCAAGAAAAATGCAGGATAATGGGTAGTAAATGGACCAACTGAGAGTTATGCGTGTGTCTACAAACGATCTGTATATACCAAGTAATATGTAAGACCTTTTACTTACAATGCTTCAGTTGAATCTGCAATAACCACCCTTAGAATAGATTAGAGCAAGAGAATTAAAGAAATGTGCTGCCACTGGACAAGTCATCTCCCACAAGTGCCACGGATTGGTACTGCCAGATGCAAGAGTGTATGTATGTATGTATGTATGTATGTATGTATGTATGTATGTATGTATACACACACACAAACATACATATAAACACACACACACACACACACACACACACACACACACACACAAACCTTTAGAAACTGCAACAAACTCCAAAACAACCACACAACTAGAAAAGGAACACATTACATAACAATACTAGTGGCATTGAAGTCTTCGTCATTTCAATGTGGCATGGATCTCTTATGTAATTAGACAGAACATTATCAGCTGTAATAAGTTTCTCAAGCACTAGATTGTGATGACCGCAAGAAATAGGAGATTATAAGGAGATAAACTGCCTGGTTATTCGACTTCTCACCTTAAACATTTAAGCACCAAATCCAGATCCACTGCATAAGAGATGGCATAAGGCTTTCCATTATCCAGCGTCTCCAAATTCTGGCGGGGAAATAAATAAAATTTAGGAGTGCAAAGTAAAGCTGATTTTCAGTCATGCAGCAATTAGTGTTAGAGCAAAGGTTTGTGCAATTCAATAAAAATTCAATAATTGGCCCCCCGCTGCCAGTAAAAAAAACAAAACAAAAAAAACAAGCAAAAACACTTTGTTTTTTCATTTCCTCTCAGACTGTGGATAGAAGGTGGAGGAAGAATGAGCCATTTGTGGATTCCACATCACTGGAGATCCCCATCTGGGTTTCAAACTCCGTCCCATATTTAAAACTATTAAGGAATGTATTGTCACAATAATATTGCATATTATACAATAGGAGCAATGCTCGAGTGGCTGAAGGCATATTTGACAAGCAAGTGTTTCTGGACACGTCCAGTAAGAGAAGAATACTCTGTCATTAAGTTTAAGAGGGCTTATCCTTCATAGTAAAACAGAATGTATTTTTTTTTTTTTCTTTTTTTTTTTTTTAAGTTCTGTACAGTTTTGGAATTTCTCCATCAAACCCCTTTTCAAAAGGAGGGTCTCTGGCTCGTCTAGGCAACAGAAACCGTCAATCCAATTGAGGATCTATTACCTGCTTAGAAAGCAGCAAAATCCACTGAGGCTGTGGTGAAGGTGGGATAGTCCCACCATATCTACCTCAGCTAAGTAGAAGTAGAAAAATGTAATGGGATCAGTGCACAGCTATATTTCCTGCTGTGCCCGTTGAATGTGCAGGCAGTCTTTTCCAATGAGTCTTTCTTCCATTGATAATCAGGAATCTCTCAATTAAAAAAATAATAAAAAACCAAAAAGAAAACAAGTAGCCACAGTTCCTGCATAGTTATCAAATATCCAGAGCAGCATATGAAGAGTCTAAAGCTAACCATTACATTAACTTGGGTCTCTTGATCAAATAGACATGCAAGTTAGGGTAAATTGCTTGATATTTCTGATAATTGCTTAATGGGAACACAAAACACAACACTGCAATCTTCCATTGAGCTATGGTTACCCGGGACTGCAGATAGACTTAAAATATTTTATCTTGTTTACTATTCTTTCTTCTCCCAATGTGTTACCAACTACAACTTTCACTCATGGCAGCACAACTTCAGGTATACATCCTCAGATTATTATTATTTTATTATTTATATAGCGCCATCACATTCCATAGCGCTGTACAGATCAACCATCACCAAGACCACCACTTACAGCTAGGATGGCTCTGTCCCGTTCAATGAGATCTGCTAGGCGGTTCAGGAGAACACCCCTTTGTGAAGCATCCATTCTCCTCCATGGTGATCCCAGTTTAAACGCATCTTTAGCAGCCTTCACAGCCTTGTCCACATCTGCCTACAAAGATGGTAAGAAAGTTAGACGACCTGACAATGCAAGTAGTTAAAACATACATATTGCCACAACATGTTCTAAGACTTAAAGTAGTACTCAAAGCACCATAAACACTACAGCATGTCAGAGTGGTTATGGTGCCAGAATCTTCCCATCATTACAAGACGTCAAACTGTTTCCTAATGCTTGACAACTTACCTGGGGTCTGCTGGTCACTTCCTCAATCATGAGCCAGAAGCTTGCTCATTGGGTGAGAGGCAGCTGATCTCACTCTGCCAATGAGCTCTAGAATTGACTGCCAACCTTTAACTTTGTGGGGCCAGAAATGCCTCTCCAGATAGTGAGTCTACATGTCAGGACCCCAGTGCTTCCATATACAATTCTTTTATCAGTGCATTCAACTTTCATTTGTAACTTGTACAAAACTATCAAAAAGGTTTAAAAAAAAATAATAAATAAATTATACGGATAACCTGGTTCAGTGTTGGTCATGTTTGCAAAATAAAAAATAACCACAAGGTGTTACCAGGTGCTGCATTCTGTGCACCAGATTTTCATTAGATTCTTCATTTCAAAGTTAACAAAATATTACATTTTAGATCATACACAATCAGTAGAATATACCGTTGTCCCATAACCCCATTTTCCCCCATATAATTGTGCCCAGGTCACTTGTATTTGTGGGAAGCATCATCTGTTGGAAAATGTTGAGCTACTGATGGCTAATCTGGATTAGCTGTAACAGGTGAAGGAAAACAAATTAACACAAATTATTACTTCTTGATCTTTTTTACTTTGACCATATGGCCTTCGTTAGTCACAAAGCAGATTATGATTTATTAGATCAATCTGCTTCTAGGTCAGGCCTGAGAGGTTTCTCACTGCAACATCAGTCTATTACATACTTACACTGCCACCAGCTACCAATCCCCTAGCTATAAGCAAATACTCCAGGAGAAAAAAAATATATAAAACAACCACCTATTGGAGAAATACAAGCTTTATGAATACCATGTGTTAATATTAGGTCTTAATTTTAATGTGGTCTCAGCTCAGCGAAGTAAAAAAAGGTGTTTATTTACAGTACATTTAGGAGATTGTTGTGAATTTAACCCCTTAAGGACAGAGCTTCAAAAGCGTGTCTTTCACTTAAATGACAACAGCATTTTTTTCATTTTTTGTTGTTTGCGTTCAACTGCAATTTGCATTTTACAAATTTATTGCACCGACACATTATATACACCGGTTTTTAAAGGACAGAAAGGGCTTTAATTTTGATGAGATAAAGATAGAGAGAATACACACACACACACACACACACACACACTATAAAGAATAAAAATACAGAAAAATGCAAAAAAAAAAAAGTTTTTGCAATAATAATGTATGCACAATTAGTGCAGGTTAAGGAAAGTAATTAAAAATAAATTCATTTAGTTCTGATTTACAGAATATATAATGTGTCTGGGATTTTAAGTTTTTTTTTGGTAGTTACAGGTCACAAAGCACAAGGAGTAAAATAAACTTTTAATGTGGAGCAATTTTAGAATTTGGTATGTTTGTCTTGTAAGCTTAATAGCCATAAAAGAAAACAAAATTGCCACACAAAAGTATATATTTTTATAAAGAAGACATCACGGGCTATTTACCTAGGGTTATTGTGACACTTTCTACATAGCCATTTCACCGCCAACCTCTGATAAATATTGGAGTAAAATTGTGTTTTTTGGGGTTTTTGGCACACAAACTTATAACAAAGAAATTCTCATGTGTATTTTGTAAAGTTGGTGTGTACAAAGTTTTATTTTGTGTTCGGTTACATCTGTTAAGTAAAATGACACCCCCATTGTATGTCTTTGGCACTATTTTGTGAAGTTACAGTGCCATATAGGATACCTGTCCTGTTCAGTATTCACAGTAGAATTTTGAGAGACTGATTTAATGAGCCTATGCTTCCATTTGGGGTATTATAGTAGTTTGACTGTTCAAAAAACCCCCACAAAGGCCTACCATTTGTAAAAGTAGACACTCCAGGGTATCTCATAAGGTGCATATTGTGCCTTAAAGGACCACTCTAGGCACCCAGACCACTTCAGCTTAATGAAGTGGTCTGGGTGCCAGGTCCAGCTAGGGTTAGCCCATTTTTTATAAAACATAGCAGTTTCAGAGAAACTGCTATGTTTATAAATGGGTTAATCCAGCCCTCAAATCCTCTAGTGGCTGTCTCATTGACAGCCGCTAGAGGCGCTCGCGTGATTCTCACTGTGAAAAATCACAGTGAGAACATGCAAGCGTCCATAGGAAAGCATTGTAAATGCTTTCCTATGAGACCGGCTGAATGCGCGTGCAGCTCTTGTCGCGTGTGCGCATTCAGCCGAAAGGGAGGAGAGGAAGATGATCGGAGGAGGAGAGCTCCCTGCCTGGCGCTGGAGAAAGGCAAGTTTTAACCCCTTTCCTCTCCCCAGAGCCCGGCGGGTGGGGGGACCCTCAGGGCACTATTGTGCCAGGAAAACGAGTATGTTTTCCTGGAACTATAGTGGTCCTTTAACATGCCCCCATTTTTTCACCAATATATGCCAAAGTATGTGGTAAAAAATATATTTTTTTTACATACGGATTGCATTTTGTATATTTCATATGTGCCACTAAGTTCAAACCCCCCAAATTATGCCCAGCTAAGTCTTCTGAGTAAAAGGACACCCCCATTGTATGTCTTTGGCACTATTTCGTGAAGCTACAGTGCCATATAGGAGACCTGTCCTTTTCAGTATTCACAGTAGAATTTTGAGAGACGGATTTAATGAGCCTATGCTTCCATTTGGGGTATTGTTTGACTGTTTAAAAACCCCCACAAAGGCCTACCATTTGTAAAATACACTCCTGGGTATCTCATAACGTGCATAATGTGCCTTAACATGCCCCCATTTTTTCACCAATATATGCCAAAGTATGTGGTAAAAAATAACTGCTTTTTTTTTTACATACAGATTGCATTTTTGCTGGGCATTTTGTATATTTCATATATGCTACTAAGTTCAAACCCCCCAAATTATGCTCAGCTAAGTCTTCTGAGTAAAAAAACACCCCCAATGAATGTCTTTGGCACTATTTCGTGAAGCTATAGTGCCATATAGGAGACCAAGCCATATCCGTTTTTACCGAACTTTGAATTTTGATGCTGGGCCTATGTGAAATTTCAAAGCATCTTCGCAGGTTTTAAAATCAAACTACCCCACAAAGGCCTACCATTTCTTAAAGTAGACACCCCAGGGTATTTCAAAAGGTATATTTTGAACCTTAGCGTGAGATCATTTTTCCGCTAGCTTTTAGTTTTTTTTCTGCCTTTTTGACCAAAAAAAAAAAAAAAAAGTACAGTATATTTTGCAAACCTTATGTGTGCTACAAATATGTAATACTTCATATGTTGCTCAGCTATGTCGGCTGAGTACAGCAATACCCCCATATGTACCTTTGCCAGGTATATGTGGATGTTGAAGGGGCGCATTTGAGACGCAGCCATTCAGTTTTTTTTCTAACTTTGAAGTTTTACGCTGTGTCCATGTTTGGAGTAGTTTAGACGGTTGGTTATTGAAACTTCCCCACAAACACAGACTATTTTTTAAAGAATACACCCTGGGGTAATTCAAAAGGCATATTTTGAACCTTAGCGTGGGATAATTTTTTTCTCTAGTTTGTTCCAGGTGTAGTGGTAATGAGCGTTTTTAAATGTATTTTTTTACTTTTTAAACTTTTGTTTTGCTTATTAATTTTTTTTAAACTTTACTAAATTTTCTTTTAAAAAAAAAGTATTTTATTTATTTATTTTTAACAGATTTAACATTTTTCTAAGCCTTTTTTTACCGTTAACCCCTAACTAGCAGTAAGCAGCACTAACAGTAAATTCTACATAACTCCCACCCACCCCAGCTAGCAAAATATATAATTATAAAATATTTAAATTAAATAAATTGAACCCCTGAGGATTAAAAAAAAATAAAAGTTAATCCTCAGGGGTTTTAAAAAAAAAAAAAAATTAGATCACAGTATAATACTGTGATCTGTATTTTGATCACTGTAGGCAGTGATCGAATGGCAGGGAAGGGGTTAATTTTTATTTGGACTGGGTAAAGTGTTTTTTTTATTTTTTTACTTAAAACGTTATTAAAACATTTTTAAGCTTAATTTTTTAACTTTAGTTTTTTTTTTTTTTTACTTTTAACATTAATCCCTAGTTAGCCTAATACCAAATCCCCCAATTCCCCACTAACTTCCACCCACCCCAGCTAGCTAAATATATAATTTTAAAATATTTAAATTAATTAAATAAATTTACCCCTGAGGGTTATAAATAAAAATCAGATGACAGTAAAATGTAATCCCTGCCAATTGATCACTGTAGTCTGATCAATTGGCAGTGAAGGGGTTAATTTTTAATTAAAATGGGTAAAGGGGGGTAGGATTTTAAATAAACTTTATTTTTTTAACGGGGGGCAGGATCATCACAGAACCAGGAAGTGCAGGGAGGCGAAAGGTAAGTATACTAAGCACATGTGCTCGGTCTGACATGTCAGAGCGAGCACATGTGCTGGGGCAGCACTATCGGGTGCTCCCAGTCTGCCTCTAATACAGAGGCAGACCAGAGCACCATTAACCCTGCAATCGCCACAATAGCGGTGATCCAGGGTTAATTTTAACGGGTGACAGACGAGGCCCGTCACTCGTCGTTATGGCAATCTCCCAAGTGACAGTCCTCGTCCGTCACTCGTTAAGGGGTTAAATACAGCTATAAAATAAAAAAAGACAAAAACACATACAACACTGGATGCCATATTTACAGACCCTGGAGGATTTACTGCACCAGAGACCTACAGGCCTGTTATCTAGTGGTCCAGAAAAGGTCATTGCTTCCATGCTTAGAATAGATTAAACATTGTCAAAACTTAATTTACTACCATTTCACCAAGGACTTATACCTAAACCCCCAGTTTCTATATTCCTTTTCACCTTCAAATCTGTTTAACCAATCTTCTTTTTGACCTCTTTTGTGCTTTTCCATTCTTCTACTTTTAAGTCCTCTTTTCGAGGGCTGCACCGTTCCTGTGGAACTCACTTCCCCCCTCTGTTAGATGTTCACCCAGGCTCCACTCCTTCAAAAAAGTCATTGAAAACCCACTTCTTCACAAAAGCGTATTAATTGAACTGTTAATAGCTCCAGACGGATTCCTCTTCTGCAACTGTCACTAGTCTAATACTATCCCCACCTTTTTGTGTCAATTTACCCCACTCCCTCTAGCATGGAAGCTCATTGAGCAGGGCCCTCAACCCCTCTGTTCCTGTGTGTCCAACTTGTCTGGTTACAACTACATGTCTGTTCGTCCACCCACTGTAAAGCACTGCAGAATTTGATGGCGTAATAATAATAATAATAATAATAATAATAACAACTTTTTGTTCGATTCCTAAGAGTTGGGATGTGTGAAACTTCCAAACGCATGTGGACTGAGGAGTAGCTTTAGTTAAAGTAGGTGTGTTTGGTGTCCCTGTGGAAAAGCAATCGATTGTCTTAACTATATTTGGAGTTGGATCGCAGATCCAAGAATAATTAAATATTTTATATAGAAATCTTACACAAACATATCCTTGCCCCTTTGTTCTATGGCTGTCGCTTCTGCTTAGGTATCCTTGTACTGTTATTAACATATGTACTGACCTTGCTAAAACAATAAAAGATCAAAAATATATCTTTTTTTATTTGACACCCCATTAAATGCATTATGGAATATCAACTTCCTATTGGGACATGAAAAAGACATATCACGCAATTCTGATCCTCCTATTGCGTTCAACTAAATCAAAAAGGAAGATAAAACACAGACAAGGTAATAGATCGGATTCTCCTAATCCCTGGCTCAGACTGCAGTTCTCAAGCATGTGCTCTGAGCAGCTAGATTAGCAGCGGAAATGATCTGCACAAAACATGCATTAAATGCTCAAACCGTACAATATATTTGCGCAAATGAGGAAGAGTCTCATTTAGAGGCTGTGAGCAGGATAGACGTGAAACTGCAGCTATGTCAGCTTTGCAACACATAGAACCCAGTACCAGGAAGTCAGGTTCGATTTGAAATCACTTCGGAAGTAAATATATGGCAGCAATATCATTCTTCCTGCTAGCCAGTGTATTCTATTTAAAGAACCATTTCATACTGTTGAGGTTGTTTGTGTAAAAATACACAAAGTCTTCATTAACTGGTATGCTTATCCCCTTAAACACTAAGAAATGTTATAACAGCACATAAAACAGTAGCACCAACTGAAAAGGGTTTAAAAAGATAGGAAATAAAAAAAAAAAATTCTGATAAGTGCACTATGCACAGAATCTACTTTGTGCAGTTAGAATACAATCTTTGCGTAAGCCTCCTGATTTGTTTCATATTGTGTTCTAAAAATAAATAAAAACAGGAGTACATACTCCAAACAAGGCTGGAGTAATTTAAACAAGCTATTTCGTAACTGTTTAGTTTGGATTCATAAGCGCCACTTGAAATTTGCTCAACTGGCTCATCCACGTTTAACCCCATGTATTCTGCAACAATCTGCAAGAGTAGAAATGTTGAAGCTTACTTTATCTCCCTCTGCAACATGGCAGATGACCTCTCCTGTGGATGGGTTGATTGTTGGGAAGGTCTTCTTGCTGACAGCATCATGCCATTCATTGTTAATAAAGAGCTGAAAGAGAACAATTCATTTGAAAAACTAAACACCATCAATTTCTGGGTTCTAACAAAGAAAAAAAAAAAAGTTTTAAAAAAAAAAAAATGATGTTGTGCACGTTTTACGGCAGAGTCTATGTTTTATTCATACAAGGTGGTCTCTAGGTCTGATGACCCACATTATTGCACTGTACACACAGATATGGAGATCAGGACTCAGGCTGCTAGTAGCTCTTATAACAGAGCATGTCAGTAGTGGATGGGAAACAAACAAAAAAAAACAGATGTAGGTTTAAAAAGTGGAGTGCCATTACATTGAACCCATTGTGTTTATTCAGTGAGAGCAATTTGACACCATTTTAGTCTTAATCCTTCACTTGGCCATGACTGCCATTGACAGAATCTGATCTATATAATGTCTCTATAAGACCACAATTTGCATTATTGCTACATTGTTTTCAGGAACAATAGTTACTAAACAATCATAATATTGTTACTATGCACAAACTTACTACTATGCAAATAGCCATTGCATTTTACTCAGACTATTCACAGTATAGGAATTACAGAGATCACGATGGTTACTATTGTGCCTGTCAATGGGGCGTTCATTAATTCTTGTACCAGCCCTGCAATTTCTAGTTATGCCCCTGTCTATTTGAATGCATATTAATCAATAAAACTACATTACGAGTTTATTTGTATACTCATGGTTATAAAGTTTTAACAGACTATTGCAATTCCAGATCAAGCAGCAGCACGAACTTTAGCTGGAAACAGATGTGTAGGCCACAGGTTCTCAACCTGTGGTATGCGTACCCCAGGGGATACTTGCACCACAAGCATGGGGTATGCCAGGAGCTGGCGGACAGGTCACTTCAGGGCCCACCAGGAGACTGTTGGCTGTGAGCTAAGGCAGAGTAGGCACATTCTTATTTTGATGGCAGGTGCCTACTTTGCCCAAATATGCTGTGTCAGGAAGGGTCAAATATGCTGAGTCACTGATGCCTCGCACCTTGCGATGATGCGGGGAGCTGGATCCAGCATCACTAAACAGTGTTCAAGGGAGCAGAGCACTAAGACCATAAGGAGGACAGCAGCCACACGAGACCCTAAGGAAAGGATCCACTCCAGCTCTCCCAAAGGTAAGAGGTGGGTGGACTTAAATTAAAATTTAAAAAAAAAAAAAAAAAAATTATTTGCAAGTGTCCAATGTGTGAAAATATTAAGTGCATTAGATTTTCATTTTCTGGACTTGCATACTTTAGATTAATAGTTTATATACGCCTTACCTACACAAAATTAACATTGTCATTTTCAAAATAGTCTTTACTACCTTTAATAAAGGCTTGTTCTCCAGTATGGGATTAATTTAAATATCAGTGTCAACACGTTTTATCTGGAATTTAAGTCAATAGAAATTACTCTCAATATAAGAGTATTTAGGAATTTCTTTTAGACCGGCAAGGGTATTTGTCCGTAAAAAGGTAGAGAAACACTGGTGCAAGGCTTCCCACAAAAAAAAAAAAAAACTGTGTTGGTGAACACAAGCTGCACCTTGCATTCCTTCACATTAGTGGTTATCAGTCCTCAGAAAGTATCAGCAGAATATTATGCCAATTAATCTCCCTTTGCAAAGAGGATTTTTTTCAGAGTTCTAAATATACCTAAACATATATTTACTTTACAAACAGATTTGCCTCAATTTGCTTGCTGTCTAACAGGTTTTTTTCTATCTTTTAAGACAATATATAAAAAGGTAACAGTATGAAGTTGCCACTGCAAGCAACCAGTTGCAAAAATCCTGCATGTACAATATATCCATGGGCTTTCGGGAAGTGCATGTACAATATATCCATGGGCTTTCGGGAAGTGCATGTACAATATAGCCATGGGCTTTCGGGAAGTGCATGTACAATATAGCCATGGGCTTTCGGGAAGTGCATGTACAATATAGCCATGGGCTTTCGGGAAGTGCATGTACAATATAGCCATGGGCTTTCGGGAAGTGCATGTACAATATAGCCATGGGCTTTCGGGAAGTGCATGTACAATATAGCCATGGGCTTTCGGGAAGTGCATGTACAATATAGCCATGGGCTTTCGGGAAGTGCATGTACAATATAGCCATGGGCTTTCAGGAAGTGCATGTACAATATAGCCATGGGCTTTCAGGAAGTGCATGTACAATATAGCCATGGGCTTTCGGGAAGTGCATGTACAATATATCCATGGGCTTTCAGGAAGTGCATGTACAATATATCCATGGGCTTTCGGGTTCAGTTTGGTAACCTTGAAACGACTGAAAGGAAGAGATGAACGATCTCCATTTACCAAATTAGGAGTTATTAACAGATTAATTTCAATATGTGAGAAAGCAGAATATGCATTGCTCAAGGAAATATACAGATGAATTAACAGATATTTTGATTGGCTAATTGGGGTATAGGAACACCAGACTCTCTAGTTCAACTATGATATGTGAGAGATCTCAACTTTCTCAATCTTTCAGTTAGTGAAGTACTGCATTTGCCCAAATGTCCATGGGCTTATTTATTATATAATATTTTCTGTTGCATTTGCCACAAATGCACTATAAAGCTAGTACTGTGCACCTTCAGTTGTATGTAAAATAATGCAATACCCACAAACAATAAGACATGGCAGCATGGGACCAGAATTTATCTTCTAAAATTAAAGTATATAGTCAATGTATAAAAGTAGGGATATGATAAAGTAAACCGGTCATTACATTAAAGGGACACCAAGTGGTATTTGTGCATAGACCCTGGACATCCAGCTGCGGAAGACAGATGTTTGAGCAATAGAGGGAAGTGTCTTGCATGTAAAAAATACTAGCTGAAATTTGCAGTTCAGTAAAAGAAAAAAAAAAAAAAAGAAAAAAGGGTGGGGGTTACACCCCAAAAGTTTAAGAGATGCACCATATAGAGATTATTAGTAAGGCCCCCATCATTATACATATGTGTCTGCAGCAGTATCAGGAAATTTTCAATTGTAACCAGCAAAATATTTGCTTAGGCATTTATAGTATGGAGTCTGCTAGCTGTACAGGAAGGGTTGTCATTAAGAAATCTGTTGAAAAAGCCCAGAGCCCATACACAACATGGCTGCTGTCTGCTTATACTGCTTATAACTTGGCTGTCATGGTGCATGCATACTGGAGAGGGGGTAAGATTACCCAAAAGGGGGATTAAAAAAAAAATTAAAAAATGATGCTTTGAACTTTGTGTTCCAGGCTTACACCACAGGCACTCAAGTGGTTAAAATAAAGTTGTAGCTCCTGCCTTTTGCAGTAAAATAAAGTTTATCTCTGGGTATGTAGTGAACGGCTTGGGCTGCAGGAACTTGGAAAATATTTCTCCAAACTGGTTCTCCCTGCGAAAACTATACCAACAAGATCAGAGAAAAAAACAAAACAAACAAACAACAACTCCTTACAGCAATAACCCATTCACTGCTGGACAAATTGAATAACCCACACTGCACACAGAGGGGTGGGGGAACAAAGCAACCCCCTGCAGCAGTTGTAGAAGTACAGATCCCATGATAAGGCTGTAGGAGGGTACTGGGAGTTGGGATGGGTGTCACTTGCCTCCCCCTTAGTTACAGGACCCCTAGGAGCTGATTACCTGGTTATACTTGACATCTGCCTTGGGGTTAGGTGCAGGGATGGCGGCAGCGGAGAATCTGCTGACCTGGACCCCCAGGGGCACAGATGAGACCCTGGAGCAGAGTGAGCCTAAAGCAGCCCGGAGCATGGTGGTGTTGGAGGAGATACTAGCAGAAAGCTGGGTGTATGGAACCAGGGGGAGCAGGCTGGGCGCTCTGCACCTTTTATTAATACAGCATGTACCCGCCCAGCTGTCACTCCTCCAAAATACACTCACCCCCCCTCCTCCCCGGCCAATGAGACCAAGTTCAAGGTGCGGACAGACAGCAGGAGGAGGAGGGTGCAATGGATCCCGCCCTCTGTCAGCTCACTGAGTGTCAGTCCTGGAGCAGTAAACACTCACTGAGAGAAGGCAGGAGTGGCCGCAGTCTAATGAGTTCATGGGGTTTATTTACTAAAAGTTCTTACACAAACTTGTCAAACAGAAACACTTTTAAAAGTTTACCACAAAATTACTCTTTATATGCAACGCCCACAATAATGTGTCAGATTGTGCAATTAAAGGACCACTCAGGCACCCAGACCACTTCAGCTTAATGAAGTGGTCTGGGTGTCAGGTCCAGCTAGGGTTAACCCATTTTTTCATAAACATGGCAGTTTCAGAGAAACTGCTATGTTTGTGAATGGGTTAAGCCTCCCCCCTAATCCTCTAGTGGCTGTCTCATTGACAGCCACTAGAGGCGCTTGCATGCTTCTCACTGATTTTCACAGTGAGAGCACGCCAGCGTCCATAGGAAAGCATTATGAATGCTTTCCTATGTGACCGGCTGAATGCACGCGCAGCTTTTGCCGCGCGTGCGCATTCAGCCGCATGGGAGGAGAAGAGGAGGATCGGAGGAGGAGAGCTCTCCGCCCAGCGCTGGAAAAAGGTAAGTTTTAACACCTTTCCCCCTTCCAGAGCCGGGCGGAAAGGGGTCCCTGAGGGTGGGGGCACCCTCAGGGCACTATAGTGCCAGGAAAACGAGTATGTTTTCCTGGCACTATAGTGGTCCTTTAACAGGGTTATTCGTAAAACACCAGATTGTGTCCTAACAGAATAAATCCTGTGGAAATTACTGAATTCTGACTGCATTGATAATATGCTGATTTTACTGAAGCCAAATGAGGTCCGGATTCTGTCCAACCGAGTCTATTAAATTTGTTCGGATGAATTTGGAAATCACTGATATCAGAATCCGAACCAATTTACAGCACTGGAATCGGATATTTATCAACAACCACATGGTGGACGAAGATAAACCGAATACATCCAGCGGGATGCACCTTAACATTAAATTAGCATTCACTTGCATTTTGAAAGTGAAGTGATCATTTAAAGAACTATTTGCCCGCTAGCAGCCATGTGGGGACATGTCTCCTGAACAATAGCCATTGCTGTCCAGGCACTAGAAAAGGTCCCATCACAAATAATGAAGGTACATAGTGGCACCAAGTCCCCACATGTGGGCATTGGGTGGGGGTTATTTTATATATTAATGGAGGAGGACCTAGTGTCCCCTTTCCTGGCCGCCATCGATGGGTGACGGTTGTGGACTCTAATATTATTACTAAAGTGGTGGGACCTATTGTACACTCCACTGGCCCCGACCCCCAGGGTGTCGACTGGAGGCCCTAATATTAATAAAGGGTGGGAACTAGTGTTCGACTGATAGGCGGATGATGGGGACCCTAATTCTGTTCTTTAGCCCCCAAAAAAGACCAAATAAAAATTCATAATAACCAACGCAACTAATTAAAATAAAGAAGACCAGGTCGACAATAAATGCCAGAAATACCTCCACCTATAGAGGACTTGCCACAGAACGAGCGCTGATAGTAAGTTCTAATATAGGCTCTACCGCGCTTGCAGGCCAAACAATCAGAGTGCTCTGGTCATATTGCAAAGTGTGGAAACATTTCAAAGGCTTTGCAATATTTGTCATAACATTGATTTATAAGTTACTGGGGTCTTCACCTGCTATCCATGGGTGATGGCCGGGAAACTAGGTGGGCCCTTTTTTACTAATAGTATGGCCCCCACCTGCCACCATAGCATTTCCCTATACCTAATATTAAAACAGCTTTAACCATAACCCAGCATTAACCCTTACCCCACCACGAAACCTACACTAACACTAACCCTCAACTATCCCTACCTGTAAGAAAACCTGTTCCTAACGTGTTCTGATAGCAGATAGATTTCCTAGGAAAAACAGCAGAAACTGCTATGTTGCCACCATCTACTGGCTATTTTTAGCATTACAGGAGGATTCCTGTAATGCTGAAAATCAGGCATGCCAATTACTCAGTGACCGGCAGCTGGCAATGCCCATCACCAATCACAATCGGCATGGCGCCAAGCTGGGAGACCCTTCTAGGATTTGTTTATACTATAAGGGTTTTCACTGATCAACCAGCCCAGAATCTTGCCTCTCAGTCACAATCAAATTCAAGGACTGTACTCACATTGAGCTCTGCATTCAGCTGAGAGGAGTGTAAGCAGGGATTGAATCTTGCTCACACCACATTATAGTAATAGGCCAATGGAAATGGCTCTAGCACTGCATACAGGGCATCTCTCAGCTCCAGCGTGTGAGCAGGGATTTAACACTGCTCTCACTGCATTGAGCCAATATGGATTTAAATCACCATTTAAAAGGATGTATGCAGTACACACTTTGAGCACTGCATACAATTTATCTGTCAGTCCCAGCTGACACCGGGGAGCCACAGGTATAAATTGATACCTGGTAATCCATAGTGTGAGCAGGGATTTAACCTTGCTCACGCCAAAATGTTAGGACGTTCCATGACATGCTAACAACCTTATAACCCACTCTGTGTAGGATAGCATGGAATCTCATAAAGTCGTGAAGGAGTTAACGATCAGGAAAAGAAAGTACAATAAGTATGAAACAATTTTCCTTAATGTATCAACAGTACTATTTTAGTTAAATGTAGATTTTGAAATCAATACTTTAATTAGATAAATGTGTATATGTCATATTTACTATTACTGCTACCACAAAGTATTGGAGAATGTTTGTGCATTTTGTATTATTATTATGAATTTACATATTTATATATATAATTGTATAAACATTGTTTGAAATTTTGGTTTTATACATTTCTTCATTTCTTTTAGGTTAGAAAATACATATATATATATATACCCTTTTATACTTTCTGGATTCCTTTGAGCTTTATACAGTTCTATTTGTCCTTTAAATTGTGTTTTGAATATGGACTCTTATGCCATATCTGAGGACACAAGAGGACATGTGAGGACACGAGAACCTAAGAGAAACCAGCAATAGTTCTGTGACACACACACATTGTGCTATGACTTGGACTTTATTTATTTGTTTTAAATATGTTTATTGGTATCGTGTCTTGAGTTCTCACATCGGACAGATCTTCATTAAAGCGAACAGTCGCCTACGCAGAGGCTTTATCGGTTTATCAGGGTAAATGCAAATTATGAACGTACATAAACCTTTTGTATGTATTACAACACAGACTGCACATAATGAACTGATGTAACATAGTAAGCTAGCTTCATGTGGGTGTTAAGCTTCATGGTTATGTATTTTATAGTAGCGCTTTGTGGGCTTGAACACTAATATGCCTTGTTGGGAGATATGGAGAAAACTAATTAGGAAAAAAAAACTGTATGCATTGTGTATAAGCTCATATATCTGCTTAAACGTGTGGTACGGTATAGGCCGTTGCATGAATGAGCGCTCTAATATATTCCTAGTCGCTTTTAAACTAAAGGCTGCATGGTCCGACATATAGTGCAGTTAATATACTGAGCAAGTATACTGGTGCATAGCATGACATGTGCGCATGACATGTGTTCCTGTCTGAGGCCTTGACATGTAAATATCCATTGTGCAATGCAGCAATCATGCTATTACGTAAGCAAAGGGCATGAGCATCATCTGATAGAGGCGTAAAGGTTGGCTAGTGGCTATTTACCCAGGTAACTTAACTTAATCAATGGTTGGCATACAGTCCCTGCAGTATCATTATAATCACATGTTGAAGTCTTTGTTGCATAGTGCATGTCGCTCAGTGACATCATGCAGAGATATAGGGTGTACGTATCAGAGCATATGGAAAAAATATATGTATATATAGAAATATAAGGCAGGTAAGATACAGTAAAGTAGAAAAAAGGATTTCACCAAACGTAAAAGAGCAAGGCTGGGTATAACTTGTGCGGGCGCTGTATGGCAGTCTGAGGGAGGCCTCACATGTCTCAGCTGCGGTGCAGTCCTCAGGTCACCGTGCCTCGGCCCGTTTTTCCCACATCGGCCCCCGCAAACCGGCCGGGTCTTCCGCAGCACTGTGGGCACTCAGGGGCTGAGATTATCCACTGGACTCCACCACAAAGACCGTGGCCTTCCCGGCCCCTGCACCTCCCCAGCATCACTTTGTTCCCTATGGAGCGGGCACTCCCGTGTCTCTCCCAGTGTCGGCCTCACACTTAATGCTGGTACACTAACCCCCCGGCCACTGGTCAGCGCACTCCCGCCTCACAGGGCTCACGACAGTGGGGACAGGATTCTCCGAGGACCAACCATGTGAAGTTATTTTACATGAATATGCATACTTATATTCTGTACTGTCGCAGTCAGCCATGTGTACATATGCATACCTACTAACTCTGAAAAGGGGGCAACACTTCCCAATGATGAGGCATCTCAGTTAGTTCAGTATCAGGAAGGTTTGCCAGATGATCGATGATAGGCCGAAACTGTCAGCTGATTCAGTTCTGGATTAGGAGCTTCAAAGATCTCGATCTGAAAAAATGACACCAGGCCTGTGATGGGATTCCAGCATGGTCAAAATTTAGTAGGCCGAAATCTCCACATGGCATATGCTAATTAGTATCTGGTTACAAACAGCTGGATGAGTCATCAGTGTACTGAGCATGCATGTGCGGAAGTGGAAAGCACATTCCTTTGTCTAGGTCAGTGATGGCGAACCT
>OW240916.1:223130522-223203022 GCA_933207985.1 Pelobates cultripes
TGAGTGGGAGAGAGATGGGAGGAACTGAGGGAGAGAGATGGGGGCGGAACTGAGGGAGAGAGATGGGGGGGAAACTGAGTGGGAGAGAGATGGGGGGGAAACTGAGTGGGAGAGAGATGGGGGGAAACTGAGGGAGAGATATGGGGGGGGAACTGAGTGGGAGAGATATGGGGGGGGAACTGAGTGGGAGAGAACAATGGAAACTGAGGGAGAGATAAGGGAAACCGAGGAGAGATGGGTGGTTCCGAGGGGAGACCATGGGGGAAACTGAGGAAGAGATATTGGGGAAACCGAGGCGGAGAGATATTGGGGAGAAACTGAGGAGAAGACGGGGGAAACTGAGGAGAGATATGGGGGAAACCGAGTGGCAGAGATATGGGGGGAAACCTAGTGAGATATGGGGGAAACCAGGAGATATGGGGGAAACCGGAGTGGAGAGATATGGGGGGAAACTGGAGGGGAAAGAGATGGGGAACCAGGAGAGATATGGGGGAACCGAGGGAGAGATATGGGGAACCCGAGGGAGAGATATGGGGGGGAAACCGAGGGGAGAGATATGGGGAACTGAGGGAGAGAGATGGGGGAACTGAGTGGGTGAGAAATGGGGGGAAACTGAGTGAGAGAGAGATATGGGGGAAACTGAGGGAGAGATGGGGGGGAAACTGAGGGGGAGAGTTATGGGGGGAAACTGAGGGAGAGATATTGGGGGGAAACTGAGGGAGGTATGGGGGGAGAAAACTGAGTGTGGGACAGGGGGGACGACATACACACAGCACCCCTGCCCTACACATATCACCCCACACAAAGACACACACACATCACCCATCACCCCACCCACACACACACACACAAACACATCACCCCACACACACAAACACATACAATGTACCCCTCAATGCAGTGTGTGTACACTCAGCAGTCAGTCTGTGTGTGTACACTCAGCGGTCAGTCTGTGTGTGTGTGTACACTCAGTAGTCTGTGTGTGTGTGTACACTCAGCAGTCTGTGTGTTTGTGTGTACTCAGCAGTATGTGTGTGTATTTAGCAGTCTGTGTGTGTGTACTCGGCAGTCTGTGTGTGTATTCAGCAGACTGTGTACTCAGCAGTCTGTGTGTGTATTCAGCAGTCTGCTAAATACAGACAGACTGCTAAGTACACAGACAGACTGCTAAGTACACACAGACAGACTGCTAAATACACACACACATAGATGTTAATTAGTTCGGACAACTGTATGAGTTGTTTTTTCTAAACTGAAACCTCAGTATTCAGGTTTAATTGCCGTTTTGGCACTATGAGGGGAAAAAAATTGGCATGTATTACGGTTTGGGCACTCGGGCTCAAAAAGGTTCGCCATCTAGATGAACCATGTGGTCTGCCCATATAAGGTGATCCTGAATATTCTGTTCACTGATTGGGTTAAGGGTATGTGTGGGTGGAGCTAGATATGGGAGGAGTATTGTTGCTAACAAAAAGCCTCTGCACCATGCTTTCTGTCTCTCAGACATTTTTAGAATGCTAGTTCAGCTGAGACCCGATCGGTGTGTAAATAAAAGACCTGTTACTTCCTGAAGACTTGTGTCCATATCTCTATGTGTGGCTTCTGCGGTTTGTTCCTGTTATTCCTCCTGTAACAGGCCTAATTACAAAATTTTAATTTGTGTTTCTGGGTGTAATGAACTGCCTGGCATCCCGACCGAGTGCCTCCGCCAATCGCTGCTTCCTAGTAATCCTTAAGTACCATAAGCACTGCACCAGACACCATAACCTCTGTAAACCCCACAAACTGCAGCAGCTTGGTTGGGGTCTCACTGTCCTCCACCCACCCTGGAACCAAGACCAGGATCCAGCTTCCAGTGGGTAGACCTCTCCTAGTCCAGAGAGCAAAGCAGGCTGCTCTTCCAAGAGCAAGTGTTGTAATCCAAGAAAGTATAGTGATTATAGCAATCCCCAGAGTGAATATAGCTCTCCAATCCCCCAAACATGAGCCAAGACTTCATGAAGGGGTAAAGTGTTATGTTTAATGGCAGCCACAACTGGCCTTATATGCAGGTCCCCATGCAAGGTCACTCCCCAATGGAGTTTGTGGGGTTTACAGAGGTTATGGTGTCTGGTGCAGTGCTTATGGTACTCAAGGATTACTAGGAAGCAGCGATTGGCGGAGGCACTCGGTCAGGGTGCCAGGAGTTCCGTTACATTGGTGGCAGCTGCTGGATGGCTTCCTAGTGAGTATAGAAGAATCCTGGAGAGACCGGTTTAGTTGGATTTATAATTGAGGGCAACGCCAGCATTCGTGCAGCACCCCTGGTTGCAGAGGAGCAAGATAGAATGAGCTAGCCCTAGGGCAGCCTCCCCATACGAGGATGAGGAATTCTGTCATATAATGCGTATGCAATTGTCCTTTTTTGGCCCGGATGTGTCGGTGGAGATTATCTGATTTCTCAAAGCCCTAGTGAGCGCTGATTTGCAACACAGGAGGGAACACAAGCGTCGGATGGCCGAACTGAGGGCAGAGATTGCAGGAGAGGAGACAGCTGGGAGGGATTATTTTGTTTGATGTGGGAGTGTCCTAGACCTGAGAGCCAATGTAATCGTGTGTGTGTTTTTAATGTAGTCTACTCCACTGGGAGGGCCCCATGTCTCCCAGGTCTCAAAGTTGCCGAGTGTCCCCATATCTCCCTGTGTCCCCCAGTGTCCCCATGTCACCCAGTGTCCCAATGTCTCAGTGTCCCCAAGTCTCTCACCGTCCCCAAGTCTCGCAGGATGGAGCTGCTGTCTGGACTCTGTGCAGAGCAGCTCCCCCGTGGATCAGTGAGTAGTGAGAGGCAGGGAGGTAGATGCTGTAAAACTCCTTATCCCTGCCTCTCTCCACACAAACAGCGACCCCTACTTGCCGGCGCTGGTATTGCAGAATAAGGACATTTGTATTGCCGGTATTACTGCAATACCGGCACCGGATAGGCAGCCTCAAATACCTGAGAAATTCTTCTGAGAAATACCTGGCAAAGATAAGAAATACATGAGAAATACATGGTAACCCTAAGAGTAGTGTGTTAAAAAATAAAAATAAAAAAAAATATATTTTTTTAAATCAACGGGCCTATTCCATGGGCCTGGGCTTGGAGCTGCAGCTCCATCAGCCCCTATGTTAATCCGGCCCTGGACATGGGTATGCTGCTTTGGTAGGTCTAGTTTAATAAGAATGTTTTCTGGTAAGGAGGAGAGAGAGGTAGTCATGTGATGGATGTTCAAGGAATGTCCATCTTTGATTTTGGGACTGGGAGTTTGTAATTTGCAACAGAGCAGCACCACAGAACTAATTAGTAGTAAGTAATGTCTACGTTACTCCAGAACAACCACCCACACAAACCTAGTGGCATTAGCTGACAAATATTTACAGGATTGTTCACAAAATTAACAATTGTCAGTGAATTACAAATTTTAGGTAAAAATAACCAAAATAAAAGTTAAAAAGCCTAAAAAAGTTCTCTATCTAAGGCATGCTTCTAGCTCAGCTACTTTGGCCTTAAATTTGAAATTCCGGACGATTGTCACGTTAGTGAATAATCCTGACACACTTACAACAGAAATAAACTGGAAAAGTAATGCAGGCAAATAAAACTAATCTGTCATGTGGTTTTGAAAAAGAGCTAAATGAAATGAATTTATTTTTTAATAAAAAATTATTTATTTATAGATGCCCAAATTGCATTTACCGGTAGTTTTATTTTTTGTCATACACAAAAGTCACATGCACATTCAGAACAACTTCCTGACAAAATTCTTCTGTTTCATAGGTTTTCATTATTAGGTCTCTGGACTCACCAACATTAGAACTGTAACCATGATCCATAGTCTAATTCACCTGCGCAGGAAAGTCCAGATAAGCGAATGGGAAAATCCATGAAAACCTAAGCTGTACGCAGTCTACATAAGGTATTATAATGCATATTCATGCTTCAGGTGACCAAGCAAGTGTCCACACCCATATATATTTTTTTGTAAGCAATTAATATTCAAGAAAGTGATATTTGTGTGTGCCATGATTGATTTTCAGAATTTCATTTTCACTCTTCTCATATTTGAGAAGATTATTTAAGATATGTTGCATAAACATCAGTTTCCTAAAGAAAGATAAAAACCCTAGTGTTTCAGTTCAATTTTGGCTACGACTGCTCTGTGAACTTCATCTGGTCCGTCTGCAAGGCGAAGGGCCCGTGTCCAGGCATGAAACTGAGCCAGTGGGAAGTCATTGCTGAGACCTGCAGCTCCAAATGACTGAAAAATAAATAGGAATGTTTGTAAGAATTCTATGCAAGTATTTGAAAACAGTGGCTGAGTGGAGTTTGACAAAAACTGTACTGCATGTTCAGGGCAGAGCTGACTGGTGCTGGAATGAAGACTTTGTGGTTAAACCGTTTGTTGATAGTTTAACCCCTGAAGACAAACAAGCGTCAGGGACCTCTTGGCACCATAACAACTACATTCTCTTGTTATGGCGCCCAGAGTGTTCCTCTAATTCATTTTTTGCCATGTAATTCCATGATCACTCTTCCACATACAGTACTTACCTGAATAGCTCGATCCACTACTTGCTGGGCCATGGTTGGGGCAACCATTTTAATCATGGCAATTTCTAAAGTAGCTTCCTGCAAAAAAAATAAAATTAAAATAAAGGCATCAAACCATCATATATTTAATTTGGTGAAGAGATGCATATGTGCTTATCTTGCATAGCTGTGCAATTAAACTATTCAAAAGTCTACACAATAAGACAAGGCAGATCTATTTAAATGCATGATTTGATTAATGCAACACTTCAAGAGATCAATTCTATTTTTTTTAATACAATACAAATACACAATATAAAAAGTGTCCATCATGAAAATAGTGTAAAACAAATACAATAATGAGGGAGTGAGGAATGTGGTTGTGGTGTGGGTAGTAAATAAATAAAAATAGGATAAGAGGAAAGGGAGGTGTGAAAAGGAGGAAGAAAAAAAAAGAGAGAAAAAAAAGACAATACATTAGAGAATTACGCATTAGGTGAATCTTGCTGGAACAGGGAAAGAGTCCATACTCTGAGAAAGATGTGTATGTTTATGTGTGGCAGTGAAGTGCTCAATTGCCAGTATCTTCCATATTCTAGTTTTAACAAGGTGGGGGCCTACTTTTTAAATCCCTTCTGTAAAGAGTTTTGTAGCTGCACAGATTTGACATAGTAATCTAACATTGGGTCTAAGAAGCTTAAAAGATCAGTAGTAACGACCTTTGCTACATCTGAACACCTCTAAGATATGTGGATGAGGTTTGGGTAAACATAGAGTGTCATTTAATAAAGTACATTTACCAATGAGAGATGTGTTTATAATAATTCTGAAAAAAAGGTTAGAGGCAGACCTCCAAATATGTAAGTAAAGTTCATTGGAGTTATGGTAGCAAGTATGAAGTATGAAGTAGCAAGAAAACTACCCCCTCCCCCCACATCTCAACGGGATAACTGTGCCTTTTGTAGCCAGGGGATGTACAAGACGATATGTCAATTATAGAAGGTATGGAGGCTGAGGAGATCTCGAGAAACACAGTAGGAGTTTCTGTGTGAAATGTTTAACACACTGATTTGGCTGCAAAAAAACAAAACATTAGTAAAAATGCATACTCGCACTCATAACTATTCACCTTATTTCCCACTGTATCCATCAGATGGGCGGCTTTTAAAACCAGTAACCTGGCTTGTTCAATTTCTGCTCTGGATTTGGCAATGTCTGCTAAAATAGTTCCTTGTTCTGCCAGTGGCTTGCCAAAGGCTATTCTTGATTTTACCTGTAAAATGGAAGATTTCCAAAGGAGATTATGATTTGTCAATAGTATGCTGACTTTCCCACCCACACATCATTAGAATATTGCACAAACACATAACAATAAATATACAGTACTGAGATAAGATGGGATTTCTAATTTTTATAAGTAACTAGTCAATATCAAATCGACTCATATCACTAAAACATACAGCAAGGCAATGCACAGATATGCAAATATTACTAAAACAAAGAGTAAATTCACTTTTACTAACACCCAACTAACACTTTAACAGAGCAAATCCATGTACCGACGAAACCTAAAATGGAACACGTGGCTGTAAATAAATCCATTTGAAGAAATGCTTCAACAACAAATGATGATGATCAGATGACAATAAGATAATGAAGAGAAGTACAACTGAGAGACAGGACATAGCTGCTTCTACCCTTAAGTTGGGGGAGAGGCGGCGTAGGGATGCTTATGGCACCAGGCAACACTAACTTGGATTCCCCTTCATCTCCCCCACCACTCTCCCCCCTTTTCCCCTTCTTTTATTTCTCTGCTTCTTTTCTCTCTTCTTCTTACCTCTTTTTCCCATTTCTCCCTCCCCACTCTCTCTCTCTCTCTGAACAGTAACTAAGCAGCCGCCCAAAACGATGCTCAGGCTAACTTTGAAAATGGACAACTGACATAGTGTTACTCACATATGACACACATAACATGCGGGACAGAGGGACTGTGGCCATGGGTGACATCTGAGTCACAACCTCCATGGGTGGCCAAAATGGTCATAATGCACAGCACACCCGAACAATACATGCAATCTCCACTGCTGTCCACATAGCAAGTTACGCAGGCAGTAGGTGTAAGCCATTGAGAACGCACACAGCTAGCCATGGGTGCAACTACCTCCCCTGTACGCAGAACCACTACCATGGTTGTAAACCCACAAACGTTAAATGATACCTACACGCAAGGTCACACTAGCAGCAGTATGAGCAGCTGAAGGGAACACTAGGGTACGCATGCATCTAGACAGGGGCGACATAACCTCGCATTCATGCCCACACTGTACATTTACATACTACCTGCAAATGCTAACTATGACCCTAATGTGTGATCTCATTGAATGCAGAACATGTTGTCGAAAAGCATATTCAATTTGCTACCCTACTTCTTGTGTACTACCTTTCTAAAACTCAAAATAAAGATTGTCAAAAACAAAACAAAAAGTAGGCAGCCAAATATTAAACTTTAACTTGAAACAGACAATTTATAAAAGGAAGATATACAGGGCACATTATTTCTATAAATAACATAGCATATGAAACATTTTTTTAAAAATGTACATGACGAGGGTGTACTGATAGTGTATTGCATTTTAGACCTCTTAACCTTGATATATCCTCTAAAAAGAAAAAACACTAACCACAATAACAATGGAGAAGACAAATGGTTGTCTCTCTGGGTTTTCTTTCATTTCTATTTGACAACTTGCAGCTAAAAGCAATACATTTTTCTATACGAGTTTGCTGAAGCAAACAATGGATTCCTGATTTCTAGCAATTTTAAGCATTCTTGAAAAAATAAAAAAAAACACACACACTCTCTCTCTCGCATGTGTTTTAGATTAAGGACGTGCATGGGCAAAAAATGTGGTTCGGGTCGGCACTTCGGTATTCGGGACTTTGGCAATTCCGAAATTCGGGACTTTGCCAATTCCCTACCCCTAACTCTTACCCCCAACCCAACTCTACCCCTAACCTAACCCCAACCCTAACCCTTACCCCTAAACTAACCCCTGCCCCCTAACCCTACCAGTTACCCTACCCGTTACCCCCTAACCCTTACCCCTAAACTAACCCCAACCCTAACCCTACTAGGGTTAGGGGTAGGGTTGGGGTTAGTTTAGGGGTAGGGTTAGATTCTTGTCATCATTCCCTAATTTCCCCTCCCTTTCCTGTTTTGCCACTTTTCAGAAATCTGAAGTACTTCTGCACTTCCGAAATTCGGCACTTCTGCAATTCTATTCGGTACTTCAGAAATTCGGCAATTCGGAAGCATCAGAATATCCGAATTGCTGAAATTCAGCCGAATTTAAATTTGGACCGAAATGAACTGCACATGTCTATTTTAGATGTTAAAATCAGCATACTGATTCATTAAAGGACCACTATAGGCACCCAGACCACTTCAGCTTAATGAAGTAGTCTGGGTGTCTGGTTCATCTAGGGATAACCCTGCCTGCTGTAAACATAGCAGTTTCAGAGAAACTGCTATGTTTACTTTAGGGTTAATCCAGCCTCTAGTGGCTGTCTCATTGATAGCCGCTAGAGGCGCTTCCGCACTTTTCACTGTGATTTTCACAGTGAGAAGACGCCAGCGTCCATAGGAAAGAATTGAGAATGCTTTCCTATGAGACTGGCTAAATGCGCGCGCGGCGAGACGCATTCAGCCGATGACATCAGAAGAGGGAGGAGAGTCCCAGCGCCGAGGGAGCCCGGCACTGGAAAAAAGGTAAGGGATTAACCCTTTCCTCCCACTTCAGCGCCACAGGAGTGGGACCCTGAGGGTGGGGGCACTCTCAGGGCACTATAGTGCCAGGAAAACAAACAAGTGAGAATTGTCGAAAGCAGTCAAACTTCTTAGAGCTCCAAAACAAGCGATTTTTCAACAGAATCTGGTCAAATTTGGGCCAGAACTACACTCCAAGGGTACTATGGGCCGCAAAACTAAAAAGGCGAAAGCCGATAAGGGACCCTAGCAGAGACATTGGAGATCTGCTCCGTGGAGCCCAATTGGCCGCATGGGTCAATAAGGCGCTGGGAGAGGAGGGAAGCTCCTTCTCCTCCAAAGACTTCTTCCCGGACACAGGCGCAGGGGCCTCGACAGATATGGTGCCGAGATCAGTACAGATGGCCCCAGGGGACAAATATAACCACTGACATTGCCAGCTTCCAGACCGCGCTCGAGGAAGCGAAATCCAGACTTACCCAGCTGGAAACCACCAGCATGGACACCAGGCTTACCTCAGTGGAGAAGAAACTGGAAGCTCTGCAACAGCAACAGCTCCACACCTCCACACCTCTGAAAGAGTTGAGGCCATGGAGGATATGCGGAGATGCTTCAATGTAAAACTCAGAGGAATACTTGAAGCAGTGGGCCTGACCAAACTACCACATTTCATCCGACGGCTACTTGCAATGGTGCAAGCAGGCCAAGTTGGTTAAGTTGGACGGCATGTTCCGCATACCGAAACGGGCGACCGTGCCGACCACGGCAGCCTCTGACTTTATCATCAGGTTCCAGTCACTTCAGGATAAAGCTCTCCTTCTTGCGGCAGTCAGGGATAAAACGCCAATACACTTCGAGGGTACTACTCTACAATTCTTCCCAGACCTCACCAGAAACTCTCATGTCGCAGGACACTGAAACCCCTCCTGCAATCCCTACACGCAGGAAGGATACAATTAAGGTGGGGGACCCCACGTTTACTTTCATTTACCCACCAAGGGACTACCCATAGGGTGAAAACCTTTGAGGAGCTAGAGACACTCTTAAACAAGCTGGGGCTGCTTCGGTCACCTGCCACCTGCAACTACTACACCAAACCTATCCCTCCTGGACACCACGAAGATTGTGGAGTTTACACCACGCTCAGCCTGAGCTTCTGCCACAAATCGGGCAGGGACCTGAACGGCTCACCTAGAGGTACACCCTATGTTCACAACCTCCATTGCAGACACTACCTCTTGCCCAGAGGTCCACAGTTGGACACCACGATTGTTGCTCCTAGTTTAAAAAAAACTTCTCCTAGTTTAAAAAAATTTCTATACCACAGCTTGTACTAGCCCCCCTCTTACCCTCTTATGCCAACACATGTGTGTGTATTAGTGTGGTACTAGTATACTGAAGGGGGTGCATCTTGCTAAGGGCATTAACTCCCTCATTATTATTTCTCCAGCCCAGGAAAACCTTCTAGTTAGATATTATTTAGTTCTCACTTGTTCATAAAATACAAAATCCTCATTCTGCATGTCTATTGCCTGTGATATATAATAATTTTGACCTCTACTCTACTCACAACTTGTCATCAATTGCTTAACTTATTTCTTGCATGCATGCAGATTGAGCAAAAATAAAGAATTTTAAAAAAAGAAAATCAGCATACTATGTTACATTTTGGGTCAGACCAGATTTGAGTCTATAAAAATACGTTAAGTGATGATTTTTGTGCAATAAGCAGATCATATAGAGAAAGAGAATTCCAGCATAGGACTGACAGAGTATTGGATTTTAAAGGATTCATGGTGTTTTAGACAGTTGCTGATTGTTGTCTGTTTCATTAAATGTGTAACAACGTTTTGGTTTTTTTTGGTTTAGCTTTCAACTTTTACAGCTTGGCTATTTTCATCAGAATTTTGCAACTCAGTTTCCAATTTAGAAAAAGTTCCTTTTTACAAAATAAATCACTTTGTCATTTTCTGTTCAATTAAAGGACCACTCTAGGCACCCAGACCACTTCAGCTTAATGAAGTGGTCTGGGTGCCAGGTCCAGCTAGGGTTAACCCATTTTTTCATAAACATAGCAGTTTCAGAGAAGTTAAGCCTTCCCCTATTTCCTCTAGTGGCTGTCTCATTGACACCCGCTAGAGGCGCTTGCGTGCTTCTCACTGTGAAAATCACAGTGAGAGCACGCCAGTGTCCATAGGAAAGCATTATGAATGCTTTCCTATGTGACCGACTGAATGCGCGCGCAGCTCTTGCCGCGCGTGCGCATTCAGCCGACGGGGAGGAGAAGAGGAGGATCGGAGGAGGAGAGCTCTCCGTCCAGCGCTGGAAAAAGGTAAGTTTTAACCCCTTTCCCCTTTCCAAAGCCGGGCGGGAGGGGGACCCTGAGGGTTGGGGCACCCTCAGGGCACTATAGTGCCAGGAAAACGAGTATGTTTTCCTGGCACTATAGTGGTCCTTTAATAGTTTCCCTTTCCACCTCAACCTCAATGTTAGTGTTCCTGGAAGCATCAGCTGATAAATATGCAAAACAGTGACCTCTTGTGGGAGATATGTGACATATCAAGTTGAAATTTGCAAAAGTGTTCCTATTTAGGCATGTGCATTCGTTTTCCGACAAATTTGTGTTCATCCAAATTTCGTCAATTCGTTCATTAATACGAATGACAGATGAACAAATTGCATATCTGATGAAATTAATGAAACAGGAATTGCTTGTTAGACAGAAAGTCGTCCATTTGTTATATATTTATCCTGTACAAGGAGGGAGCTACTGACTCCCTCTTTTGAATTAGATTCTTGAGAAAAACTCAGTCATAAATGTGCTTTAGAAGCATGTTTATCATTCTTTTGTACTGACTAAACCTGTTAGTTATTATAAAAGAAATTAAATAAAAGCATATGGGGGTCAATATGACTCATATTGCACACATACTGTACCACATTGGTAGAAGGGAGGAGCATTACCTCCATTATACCCCACATGCCATGCCAGTGGCTGCTTGCGGTCATAACATTCTAGCAACTGGGGTCCAAACGCTAATAGCATACAGGAAGGACCTAACACAGGCACACTAGGAGGCCTGGTACCCCTAGCCACCTGGGCGAGGATCTAAACTTGGCATTGGGAGATTTAAACAATGGCATGTCCCCCTCTCTACATTAAATGAATAGCATACACTGCCTATGAATGAAGGCATTAGGTCCCCTCCAATAGCCCCCAACCGTCACCAATGGGTGGGGGCTGGGTGTGAACATTAGATCATCTTCTCATGTTACAATTAATTTAATAACCTCTGCCCATTATTTACTCAGGTTATTATAGTTATATGCCACACCTGCTGACAATGAGTCTGGCACAGGAGAACCCTAAGTCCCCTGTTTCATTACTTGGTCCCACTGTGTTGGGAATAGGGGACAATATGATGTCAGATCTTAGGGCAGACTGACCATCAGGCCCTTGGTCCGTAACGAGGGCACGAAACTGGGAGGGGGCCAGACAGCTTTCTTTGCGTGCTGCCGGGTGTGAGGCGCCTCAACTGTCTGCCCAGGGAGGGAGACAAAGCCCAGCAGTCTCTGGGTGCAGAGTTACAAACCATGATGTATTTGTTTTGCGAGTTCCGGCCAATCAGAGCACTGGCGTGGGTTACCAAGGCGACACTCTGACACTTCAAGTGCCAGAGCTAGAGAGAGAACTACCACGTCGTCTGCAACTCTGCACCCGCCGGAACTGCAGACCGGACAGACAATTGGATCACCAGGAAGACCACTGGATCACCAGGGAATCAACTAATGCCCCCTCTGTGCTGAGAAAAGGGGCCAAATGCATAAAATAAAAAGGTATTACAGTGTGGTGAGGTTAGTCACTGAAAAACAGCCTCCCCATGCACTCAGCCCCTTCACCCTGTCACACTCCCTTCTCCAACCATGCCACACTGACCCCACCAACCATGCCACACTCACCCTGTTATATTAACGCCTCTAATTCTGTCCCACTGAACCCCCCCAACCTTTGCTCTGTCATACTCACCCTGTCACTTTAACCCCCCTTAATCCTGTCACACTCCCTCCTCCAACCATGCCACACTCACCCCCGACCCTGTGACAGTCACACATCAACCATGCCACACCCACCATATCACATTAACACCCCTAATTCTGTCATAGTGACCTCCCCTTGCCCTCCTCCAACCATGTCACGCTCTTCCGGTCACATTAACACCCCAAAACCTTTTATACTTATCACCACCACAAGCAGCTCCCCCACACACATATGGTCCCAGACACAATCATACACATGCTGAGACACACACAGTTTAAATTTCTCCTTCTCTCTGTGTACTGACTGACAACAGCAAAGGGAAGACCTTAAAACAATGACTAATAGGGAGCCAAGATTTAAGTGCTTAGTTACAGGACTGAGCTTGATATAGCTGTGTGGATTTCTACATTCAGTTTTATCTTTCAGACAAATAAATAGAGGATAAGTAACATAATATTAAAGAGCATGAGAAGTTGCACTCCCCCATTAAGGAAAGAGAGCTTGTGGGAATCGGATTTCTTCTCACCCTCTGCTTCATGAGGCTTAGAGATCTCTCAGCATGTCCAATGAGCCTCATGCAGTGATGGATCCTCCCAGGACCAAGTCTGCCCTGTGCAATTTCAAATCCTCGGCCGCTGCCCAACAATATGTTTTCCTTAGGAACACGCACATTGTCAAAACGCAATTCTCCATGTCCAGCTGTGCGTCAGAAATAAAATCTACATCATAAAAAGTTCATTACAAGGCATATAATGTCTAACCCCTAGAACATGTGGCTATCCATTCCTATTCTTCTGGCAGATGGCTTTCAGAACCGTGTAGAATGGATTCCATGCTCCTATTAGGAACTCCATCCTTATACAGTGTACCTTAATCCTGTGACCAATCCACTAATTCTCAATATTTTTCAACTGCAATAAGTTCTGTTTGCTGTCTGTTGGTAAGGGGGAAAACTACAGCTATTGTACTAAAAACTGAGCAACATAATCGAACAGTAACCCAGCCCTCTTGTTCCTGTTATGTAGAGTAAAGTTGTTTTGGGACTAATCTTAACTCTGTGGAATATTCTAATGCTTGGGATAGCATTACCACCACAAGTCCTCTATCTGGGCCTGCATACACCACTGAAGGTTATTAAACCTAAGGAATGATAGTGCTCCCACAAATGTAGGTGGATTCTCTGTTGGGCTAAATCTGTATTGTGTTTTATTGTAAGTAATTAAATAGTATATATCTTTCATCTGTCACAGCCACATGACACCACTAGAAACATGCATGAGTTTTCACAATGATTTAGTGAGTTTTTTGTCCATGGTTATGAAGCGGAAATCCATGTATTATTTAGTCCTTAAAATCTGTGTGCGGACCATATGTCTGTCTGCCAGCACTGATTGGTGTTCCAGCATATACACACAGAATTCTGCACACTGCTTTGCCTATCATTATTTCTTTAAATGATAACACTTCTTTGATTATATATTTCCCTTCTTAATACATCATCCATTTAACTCCATATGCAACAAATTACTACAAGAAAGGAGGTAATTTATGTGTACTCACCAGGAGCATCATCAAGTCCATAAACAGTGAGCGGCCTTACAACAGTTATCCCAGGAGTGTCCATCGGAACCAGAATCATGGTCTGCTGCTTATGGCGAGGAGCATCTGGATTGGACTTTCCCATAAAGATGCAGATTTTACAGCGTGGATCTAGAGCACCTGGAAATGGCATCAAATATGAAGTTTACTACAACAAACTTTATTTAATAAATTTATGCTCTCATTTTCAGTTTTGTATAGTGTTTTATTTTTTGTCTTTATTTTAAACTGAATTTTAATATTGCAAAGTAGTTAGAATGTTGCAGACTACAATATAAAGTATTCAACCAATAAAAGAAGGAGCTTCCACATTCATTGTGCTACACTGGCCAAAAAAAATAATATAGGCAGTTTGGGGACTCATGGCATTCAACCCCTGTAGCCATATATCCACTTTGGCTGAGATGCTGTCTGAGTTACTCAGTAATAATTACAAAGCAGTATTCATGAGAGGGAAGGCCCAGCATGGCTGTACTTCAATCAATGTCGCCATACAACCAAAAATAAAATTAACATTTCAGTCTTCGTCGAACCATGACAGAGTCTACTACAGAGACTGCTATAGCTTTCACAGAATCTGAATGGCCTCCTGTTTTGACTGGACTAGACAGGAGGCATGTGTTATACAGGTAGAGATACTTAAATACTATGGCAGGAATAGTAAACTCCAGCCTTTGAGATGCTGATGGACTACAATTCTTCAAATTCCAGAAAAGGAATAGGCAGAACTATGGGAGTTGTAGTCTGTGAGAAGCAGAGTTTGACAACCCTGGACTGTGCATTATTTATCTTGAATAGATTCCACCAATCAATGCAGGACATAGAGATTTAAAAAGACAAACCTCTGGCATGTATCACAATCAGGTTACTATAACTATAGTAAATGACTAGCTGTAACACTGCAATAAGAAATACCTGGCAGTGGCATACATGAGCAGATTGAGAATATATCTGGAGAACATTTGACCAATGTCAGGACTACATAGGTTATGTAGCTACAACATTAATGCAGTTTCCTAAAATGACCTGTAACCAATGGGAGAGATTGGATGGAATGTGATATTTATACACATGCCCACATAAAATATTGCTTAACTTACACGTTAACTGTCAAAGTAGTTTGCTATCAGATTTAGAGAGAATATGTATGCTATAGCTTTTTTATATTAAAAGGAGCTTAGCTCATTGGCTAAGAGTGGTCAGCTGATATTCTTGTGTGGTGAACTTGCAAGTTAATTGCCAATGTAGTTTATTATCAGATTTAGAGAGAATATGTCTGCTATATCTTTTTGTTGTATTAAAGGAGCTTAGCTCATTGGCTGAGAGTGGTCAGCTGACATTCTGAGCCCAGCACAGGGCTTAACTCTGTTTATGGTGTTTGGAGTGTTCCTTTAACAACTTTTCACTAATGTTGTTCTAAAAAAGAAAAAAGTTAAAATACATTAGTTTCCAAAAAAACCAAAACAGACTACATTGTTTCTGTAATACTATTGAGGCACAATGCAGATCTTGTTAAAAAAAAAAAAACAGAACCAATGCTAAAATACATTTGTGAAATAAATAAATACATGAATAAATAAATGCAATAGTTTAAAAGAGCACATAATAGCGAGTGCTTTTTTAAAATTATTTGTTTTTCACTTTTGGTTTATTCATTATTTGGGTCAGAGTATACACATGTTGCCAGAATTGGCCTAATTGTATCTCTTGAAGTTTGACTGATAACTCATAAAGTGTATATTCTGTATGGGCTATAATTTGATTTGACATCAACATTGGGTATTGGCTTTAAGATTCCTACCTGATGTCCACCATTTATGGCCATTTAATATGTAATGGTCTTTTTCTTCTTTGATTGACGATTCAATGTTTGTAGCATCTGATGAAGCAACCTGGATGTAAAACACAAATTACATAACATCAAGCATGCATGTAATATTTCTGCTTATGTACAACTGCATAAAAACAAACAAAAATAGTGTAATATGTCTTTAAAAGTAACTAAAATATTTAGTATTTTAGTTAATTTTAAAGGCAACTTATACTACTTTTTTCTGTTTTGTTCTCCCTTTCTTTCTGAGATATCTGACATTACACAAACATAAAAAAAACAATTCTAATACATGTATGTATAGGTTTTTGCTGTGTGAGTGCACTTAAAGTTTACCTCATTTTAGGCGCGGCTTATCTACTGTTTGTTCTAACAAGCTATTTTGAATTGGCACGTAGGTCAGAGAGTGACTGAAATCGAAGCAGTGCTGGCGATCGAAACCTTGATTAGAGTGCACATGCATTAGGCTATACCTTGTGACAAGCTCACACTAATGGACCCACATGAGTTAAACAGAATGGCTGATAGTGACAGTTGCTTTTTCCTAATCCCAATATAGAATGTCAATGCGTACTAAGCAGATAGCCATAAAACATATCTACTTACACTACACTTAATATTAGCTAAAGTCTTCTGAATATGTGGATTGTGTGGAAATAAGAGAGAACTTTTATAACCGAGATTGAAGAAGTGGAATGCATGGAGGAGAGCTGGGAGATGTAAGAATATATTTGCCTGCAAGAAGATCTCAACTAAAAAGTTTGAATTGTTCACTAATAGTAGTACTTGAGAAAGGTGTGGTACTATGCCATCAGTGGGATGAGATGAACATCTCTTGGAAGTTGACACTTTTAGAGTCTTCTTCTGTGTCAAACTAGTAAGGTTAATCTGAATCCTGTAATTGTGTATTCTGCCTTCACCATTGGAAGTGATTGGCAGTTTTATACAATAGTGGGCAAACCTAGAACATCAGAAACGTATGGAAAGCATAGGTCCGTACGCCAATTATAACTGAAGAGAAAAATGGACGACACCATTTGAAAATCAACTATTTCTTATGGGTTTTTAAATTTTATTTATTTCAGGATTCCAACTTTGTGGAAAATTGTCCACAATCTCTAAATGTCATATAATATATAACTTGTTGGTCAACTAGGAAGTGTTGTAATAGAATGACTGAGAAAAGAATAACAAATATTTGATATTCGTCTATGTATTATTATATATTTATTAATAAATAATCAGCCATGTTGGTGGCTCCATTTTCCCTGGTGGAGTCCTGGAGAAGTGGTTTCCAACAAGCTGATCTACAAACCATGATACAATAGAGCATTCTCTAGTTCAATTAAGTAATGTCAGTTTGCTTCACGCAATAAGGCGTAGCTATTTATTTCATTTGTGAAAAGGGTTTAAGAAGATTCCATTATATCGTTATGATTCTGGCATGTGTCTTTAGGAGTTCAGTGTCCTTACTTGTCTGGTGTTTTCCAAGTCTATACTTTTAACAAGGAATGGGAAATCCACTGACAATGGCAAAAAAACAACTACACTCTATACACATTTATAGGAAAAATTATAAAAAGTTATTTAGGTTCCCAAATACAATAAAATGATGGTTTATTTGTAACGCTGGATAAGAACTAACAGAGACCTGGATTCGCATCCAGCGTGCAGAACGTCCATAGGAAAGAATTAAGAAATGCTTTCCTATGGACTGTTTGAATGCGTGCATGGCACTTGCCACGCATGCGCATTCGGCTCCACTCGGGCACGGACGTCGGCGGTGGGGAGAGGTCACCAGCGCCCGGTGCTGGATTAAGGTAAGTAGCTGAAGGGGCTTTAACCCCTTCAGCGCCAAGGGAAGGGGACCCTGAGGGTGGGGGCACTATAGTGTCAGAAAAACAGGTATGTTTTCCTGACACTATCGTGATCCTTTAATAAAGTGTCAGGGTAGACGTGAAATGCGTACAGAGCCATCTTAGGTAACCAACCTTTTCTACTTCCCCTCACCCCATCCAGCCACCACAGGGCTGACTTTCTATTTTTTGCATTGGTGTTTTTTTGGGGGGTTTATTTCTTATTATATTTCTTTTTATTCTCTGTTGTTTATGAGGTCTGCCTGCTTTTTACATGCCATGTCACAATTTTTTAACTAATAAAGATGCACTATTCATGAACTATCTCATTTGTATATTATGGATGGCAGTGAGTGTGGCCCTTTTGGAGTAAGGTGGTGAAACTTTCATTTGGGATTAGACCAACACCGCTTTAGAGCCTATCTAAAACATTGTATGAAGTAAGTGACCACAGTATTTTAATTTTATTTTTTTCTTCCTTCCGTGGATGTGATTGGGGTTGCGGGACAAAGTTTCTTTACAGGATTTTCCCTCGAGTTTGATTAATTTGGAAAACAGGTTACCTTTGGTTCAGTCATAGCAAAACAAGACCTGATCTGCCCATCCAGCAGAGGTTCCAGCCACCTTTCCTTCTGCTCCTCTGTTCCATATCTGACCAGCACCTCCATGTTTCCTGTATCAGGAGCTGAACAGTTAAAGATCTGAAAAATTTATTAAAAAATAAAACATTTATCCAATGAAAGTAACCAACCTGTGCCCAAACAACCTATTCACATGTACAATTTCATATTTACATTTACTATAATTGGAAAACAGAAAAATGTTAAACCTATTATATTCATTATATAACAAAACAGCAATTCTTTGTGATATGTTGTTAATATAATTTAACCCAAACTAGTTCCATAAAACCCTAGTTATACGCACTTCTGATGCATACAAGGACGTCCCCATCAGTTCACAGAGATGAGCATATTCCATGTTTGTTAGCTTAGCACCATATTTTTTTTCTGGATCACTTTCTAGAGGCAGGAATAGGTTCCACAATCCTTGTGACTTTGCTTTTTCCTGTAAAAGTTATATAAACAGTCATATAACAAACACATCATTAACATTAAATAGACTGTCAAATTACCTCATAATAACATTCTGCTTTCGCAGATTTGAAAATTTGCATGAGACTCTACATCACACATTTGAAGAAAAAAAAATTGCAAGAGGATGTTTTAGCAATAATAAAGACATTATCTTCCAAATAACAAACAATATCAACATCATATGCCAAATAAGAAGAATGCAGCATTAAACTCCCAGAATTAAAATTACCCTGGGTAGGTTGAAAATAAATGAGGAAGAGGAATAAGTGTCCGTGAGAAAAAGTTAGAAAAGAAGAAAGTTAAAAAAGTAGAGACTAGGGGAGAAGGGGAGGCATGCAAAGGATGATGTTAGTCTGCTCAATCAATATATTTACAGAAACATTGCCCCAAAAGGCCTCAATACACAGATATCAAAACCAAATAAAAATGGGATCAGGTACAGAATTATTATTTGGAGTCAGGAAGTTAGTCAAGAGTAAGACTGGAGTTTTGCACCATAAAGAATAACAATTAGAATAGATCTACAGAGGATCTTAGACGATAGCAAACAATGATGGACTAGAGACATTTTCTACCAATCCCCATTAGGTATTAAGCGTTGCCTACCGCTTGCAAATGAAAACAAGTGGAGGTGTATGACCACGTGAAATAAAAGGACATATATTCAGGTGGGGAAAGACTGAGACACAAACGCTACCTTGACAAATTCGTTGCTGAAAGACTCCGTCCAGATGAGGCAGAGACGTTGGATTTACCGATCAAGGAGAATGAAGTGGCAGCAGCGTCAAGGCCGCTAAAACCAGGCGAGCCCCAGGGCCAGATGGCTTTACCCTAGAATACTTCAAGAAGTTTTGGCACATCTTGCTTCCTTAACTTACCCAGGCACTTAACGCTTTCATAACGGAAAATCGCTTTCACCCTGAGTCACTTGCAGCCACTATAACTGTCCTCCCAAAACCGGACAAGTATCCTGAATTGTGGCAGTTACAGGCCGATATCTCTGCTCAATGTGGACGTCAAACTGCTCACTAAGATCTTGTCTAATAGGATCGGCCTACTATTACCGAGGATCGTACAACCGGATGAAACAGGATTTATATCAGGTAGGGAGGCTAGGGATAGCACTCTGCGAGCACTGTCAACCCAACACCTAGCGAGGCGATCGGGAAACCGAAGCTGAGAAAGCATTTGACTGGGTGAACACTGGTCCTTCCTTATGGCTATACTGCGGGAGATGGGATTCGGTTGTAACATGCTGAAATGGATAAGTGCACTCTGTAGTTGCCCCAGCGCCAAAGTACCTGTGAATGGTGCTCTGACGCATGCTTTTCAGATAATGGGCGGAATGGTACGAGGCAAGTGTGCCCACTATCCCAAATACTATTCGCACTAACCCTGGAGCCATTCTTGTAGGCCGTTCGGAAGTCTGATCATTTTAAAGGTTTTACTTGGAGGCCAACACCAACGCTTTTGCAGACGACCCACTGTTCTTCATAAAAGATCCAAGGACTACTCTGCCTCCCCTGGTGGACCTGTTCGAGACAAATGGCGAAGTCTCTGGATTCAAACTGAATATGTCTAAGTGTGAGGTACTCAACATCACGGTCCTAGTAGCAGAGAATGACACCCTGCAACACCAGTTTCCATTCAGATGGTGCACTTACCACATGACATATCTAGGAACAGTTCTCATTAGGAACCCAGAGGACCTGTACCAAAGTAATTTTATACCTCTTCTACACTGCATACAGCAAGATTTGAAGAAGTGGTCTTACCCTCATATATCTTGGCTGGTTTGGAAGGATTGCAGTCCTAAACTTAGCTACCAAGACTCCTTTATCTATATTAAACACTTCCCCTTACCCTACCCACAGCCAACTGCGCATCTTTACAATCCTCTATGATACGGTACGTGTGGAGTGAGGGCCAGGCAAGACTCCGCCATGAAATACTATGCCTTCCGATGGGACTGGGGCGGTCTTGCACTCGCCGACTTCCGTAAATACCACCACTGTCCTACAAAGAATACTGGAATGGCATATCCACCTGATTCACAAACAATGGGTTAAATTCAATAAGGGTCACCTACGACCATCCCTTCTTACAGCAATATGAAACTCGAAAAAGCCTACACAGACAGATCTAGAATTGACCTCCCAGTGACACAAACGTTAAGGGCTTGGGAAAGCATCAGGGGAGCTTCACATTTATCTGCTACACAGAGTCCGAGGATTTAGATACAACATAATGTTAAAATGAGGCGTGGCCTACCACCTATAACATGGCACTTCCTGGGTGGCGGCGACTCTCTTCCAATCCGTAAGCTCTTGAACAACACGGGCATGATACCACTGCTGGAAATCCACCGTCGTACACACAAATCAGATATTTTTACCAGAAGCTTCCAAATAGGGATGCGATACACCACAGCCTCACATGGTTTGAGGGTCTCTGTGATGGCAAAACCAATGTGGACGGAGCAGTGTCCCGCATATTCCAACATCTCCTTGTGGGATATCTAGAGAGTAAAAGTCCTTCAACGATGCTCAATGGGAGAAGATACTGATACTTCACCGCAAGTGCTCCCCTAGCTCCAAATATCAGGAATCCAACTATAAATTCCTTGGTACAGGACACCCGACAGAATTTTCCCAACCGTGCCCAATGTCTGCTCGAGACGCGGAGTTGGACCAGGAACGGTAACACATACATGGTGGGAATGCCCGCACATAGTGCCATTCTGGGAGGAAGTGAAGCTCAAGGTGGAAGAAATTCTTGGCGACACAGGACGTCTAGATATGGAGATGGTACTACTGCACTCCACGCCGACAACCGTCGCAGCATACAAAAAAAACCCGATCCATTGACCTCTATTAGACGCAGCCATATCCTTGATTCCGTTACACTGGAAGCAAGACACAACCTCGAGGATGGGAAAATGGATGGACAGGGTAGAGGAGATATACATGGCGGAGTCTGTCCAGGCATTCCTGAGTGAAACTGACGAGAAACATGTGGAATGCTGGTGGCCGTGGTAGGCTTACGTTGAGTGAGGGATGTGGGGACGAGGACGGTTTTAGAGAGTGGTGATGGACTGCTCCCATCCCCCTTTGGTCCCCTTCCATGGGAGAAGCCCTCCTGGCACCCTAAATCCCACATCGCTTATTCCTGACTACCATTTTATACTCACATACACGTGGCTGTCAGATACTCCGTACACCAAGCATGTCAAACATGCAAAAAAAATTAATATTTTTGTGTCCTGCCCTGGGGCCGCTTTCAGCTGTGGCTGCGACCAGCAAGACAGGAAAAATATTTCCTGATTCTTGCTCTCCCGGCCACAAGAGGGCAGTGTGGCTGTGCCACTTCCCCTTCCCTCCTGCTCGCAGTGCCAGAGGAGCGTCTGGCCTGCTTGAGCAGGGCTGGAGCTGGAGGATGGACAACTAATCGTAAGGTAGGAGAAAAAGGGCAGTGTATTAATTTGAGGGAAGGGGCACTCTATTCATAGGAGGGAGGGGGCACTGTATTAATTTGAAGGAGGGGACCAGTATATTAATCTGGGGAGGGAGAGAGGCAGTATATTAATTTGAGGGAGGGGCCAGGAAATTAATTTGAGGGAGGGAGAGGGCCAGTATAAATATTTGAGGGGCGGAAGGGGGCCAGTATATTAATTTGGGGAGGGAGGGGGCAGTACATTAATTTGAGGGAGGGAACCAGTATATTAATCTGGGGAGGTAAGGGGGCAGTATATTAATTTGAGGGAGGGGCCAGGAAATTAATTTGAGGGAGGGAGAGGGCCAGTATAAATATTTGAGGGGCGGAAGGGGGCCAGTATATTAATTTGGGGAGGGAGGGGGCAGTACATTAATTTGAGGGAGGGAACCAGTATATTAATCTGGGGAGGTAAGGGGGCAGTATATTAATTTGAGGGAGGGGCCAGGTATTAATTTGAGGAAAGGAGTGGGCCAGTGTTTTAATTTGAGGGAGGGGGCCAGTGTATTAATTTGAGGGAGGGGCCAGTGTATTAGAGTGGTGGTGGTGGGGGGGGCGTGAGTGTGTTAAATTGGGGGCAGTGTATTAATTTAAGAGAGGGAAGGGACAGTGTATTAACTTGGGGGAGGGAGGGGCCAGTGTATTAAACTGGGGAGGGGTGGCACTGTATTATTGGGAGGGAGGGGGGCAGTGTATTAATGGTAGGGAGGGGGGCAGTATATTAATGGGAGGGAAGGGGCAGTGTATTAATTTGAGGGAAGGAGGGGGCACTGTATTAATTTGGGGAATTCAGGGGGCCAGTGTATTAAATTGGGAAGGGGGGCCGTGTATTTGAAGGAAGGAGGAGGCAGTGTTTTTATTTGAGGAAGGGAGGGGCCCAGTGTATTTATTTATTGGAGGGAGGGAGGAGGTCAGTGTATTAGAGTGGTGGGGGGCAGTTTGTTATATTAGGGGTAGGGGGGGCAGTGTATTGAAGTGGAGTGGGGGCAGTCTATTCAATTAGAGTGGAGAGACAAGGGGCAGTGTATTAGATTATGGGGCAATGTATTAGATTGGGTGAAGGGGGCAGTGTATAAGGTTGGAGGGAGGGGGCAGTGTATTGGATTTCGGGGCAGTGTATTAGAATGGGGGAGGAGGCAGTGTGTTAGATTGGGTCTGCATGGAGGCGCTGAATGCTCCCCATGGAGATGCTGTTTAGCCGTGCAGTGTTTTGCCAAACATGCACAATAGCCTCCCAATGCTTTCCCACTGGAAAGCATTGGATTGGCTGAGATCATCAAGTTTGAAGAACACACTTATAGAACTTCAAAATAAACAAGATAACGTAATTTGTTTTTTACAGCTGTGCAACGGCATACATTCACCATTTCAGTCCAATTACCAAACTTTTCTTAATATTTCAAGGTAGTTGGACTGAAACGTAGGTTATATGCAAATGCACGTCTCCTCAAAATAAATTCGCTCTTTTGTTTACTTTGAAGTCCTACAAGCGTAAGGACGTCCAGTGTCAGTTAGGCAATTTTTTTATACTGTACTTTTTTAAATAAACCTACGTTTCTATGAAAACTGACATTTTTGTTTTTTTGCGGCCCACATAAACGCAAACCTTGTTTATTTGCCCTGTCTTAGCCTTTGAGTTTGACATGCTTGCCGTACACCAAATGATGCACATTGTTCACATTATATAATATATACCTGTGAGTCATTCCTATTAGGTTATTTTTAGCTCACATGCATGCAACCTATCCACTAACTTGTACAATGGGTAAACTGCTGTTTTTTTGTGTCCCTAATAGTGATGTCCCGAACGGTTCGCCGAATGGTTCGCGAATGGTTCGCCACGAACTCATCATTGAGTAAACTTTGACCCTGTACCTCACAGCACAGGATCAAAGTTTACTCAATGATGAGTCCGCGGCGAACCGTTCGCGGCGAACCGTTCGGCGCATCACTAGTCCCTAAGTCTCACACTTTATGAGGCTAAACCATGATGTGCAGATATGATGGAAATATATTTGTAAGAATGTTGTCGATCACTCTCTGCACTACTGATATTGCTTGCGGGACCTGCGTGTCCCCTATACTTGACATACCTTTTCCACATGTATGTGCTCATTGTGGGTGTGCTCAATAAAAAGCTGTGATTAGCAAAAGATCAAAAAGAAGGCCAATGACACAGAGAGTCCCGAAAGAAGTTGGATATTTTGCTTGTAAGTGTCTTTTGGGAACCAACCCATGCAATGCATGAACTGGTGACACTGTATGGGGCAATGCTGTAAAGGGGCAAATAACATGTTTTGTGTTATTAAAGCCATAGTTCTTGTTTTTTTTTTTTTTTAATGTCAGGGAAGAGAGAACATATAAAAGTCTGGCTTAATGTAAAAATGTGTGTGTTAGGAGGAGGGAAAGTAAGTAGACCAAATATTTTTTACCAAATGAAGAGGCTTGGCTTGAGGAATAAATAACAAGTTAAAAATATAATAGCGCAGTTCTAGGATGAATGAAATTTCATAAATACATACAGTCCACAACAAAAGATTTTAGATTTTTAGGAAAAACAATTAAATAATTTCGTTCTTGTATGTTATAATCAAGTAGCACCTTGTGCCTTATACCTTAAGTTCCTCTATTAGAGGGTGGGGTGTCCATCTCTTCTCTGAGAACTGATAATTTCTAAATTCTTGCTCAGCAGGGTAAATAAAAACTTCTATAAACTCCTTCAATTTATAGTAGAGGTTTTGAGCTTCCCCAGAAAGTCCATCAGGAGAGATTATTAAAATACCTCTTGAAGCAGCATGTAACGAAGCATCAGACGAAGTGACAAATGCATTGTTTTGTGTCTGTCTAAATTTAAGGCTTTTACTCCAAGTGCTGTAAGGTCGTTTCCCCGAGGTTTCAGAATTTGCTCCAGGAATAGACTTAAAAACCCTAAAGCCTTCCTTTGTAGCAAAATCCCATGCAGTGTTGGCCATGAATGTTGCCAGTTTTCCTCCAGCATCTGCATTTGCAGAACTAGCCTGCCCTGGAAGAGTTGAACATAAATTCAGGTTTAATAACTTCTGAAACATTTACTTTGTTAGGAACACAGTAAACAGTAATGTGGTGTTTATAGTAAATAAAATGAGCAAACAAACACACTCTATTCTGAACGATACTATTTAAATTATAAACAGTCTGATTACACAACACCATCATCACCACCAGATAGACGCAACCACTGATTCTGCAAACTACAAGTTCTTTCAAAACTGGAGGATAACTATAGGAGCTAAAAACAGCAGAGGTGAGGCCAGTACAGCAGACTCCTGCAAAATCGTTTTGACTCTTTGCTAATGTAAATTTACACCTATATCTACTACCTGTGAGTGATCGTTTGTATACGCCTTGCAAGATTGCAGCGATTCTGAAAAAGGAGAAGGCCATGTAGAAATTCCAGTTTGAGATCTTAGGTATTCCCATGTTATTACAGTACTGTTCAAAATATTCCTCTGCCGTGGGAATTCCCAGCTCTGACAAGTCACAGTGATTTAGTCCTGAAAAATCAAAGTGAATATAAGATAGCATAATATAATTACACAGAATAGTACAATAACAATGCATAGTAATATATATTTTACAGATTAAAGAGGAATAAAAGAGGCTCGGAGAGGAGAAAGATGATGGAGAAAAAATATATTTGGGGAGATAATAAGGAAATTCATTCAGATGATGCAAATGTGAAAGAAAGTTTAATCTCAAATCAAGACACTGAAATACTTAGGATGTGCAATGCATTTAAAGGAATACTCTAACCACAAACAAAAACTTTAACTTAATAAAGCAGTTTGGGTGTATAAATCATGCCCCTGCAGTCTCACTGCTCTATTCTCCCATGTAGGAGTTAACTTTTGTTTGTTTAAGCAGCCCTAACCAGCTGTGTCTCATACTGACTATACACATACTTCCTGACAAAGAAGTCTACTTTTTAAACTTCACTTATTGCAGTGTGTTTAAATTAGTGTCAAACCATATTTTTATTTCTATAGTCACTGTGGTCCATATGTGCAGTGTAATGTGTCAAAATAGTCTGAATCCTTCCTTTGTGAAAACATGGCCCACCTAGACTCAAGTCGGCTACAATTATATAATTATATATATCATGGGCTCAGTTTGCTATTACTGTCCAGCTTGAACGATGCAAACTTTAATAAAAGTATATCGCTCAGAAATAATTGATATGTAGGGAAATAATTAACCAACGCTCATAAAAAAGTGTCCTTATGTCGCACATACCTTTTTGGATAGGTAGGTCTGGTGGCAGGTAGTGAGCCATGCAGTTGTAAGCCACATCTGACATTGGATCTCCCAGTGTAGACAATTCCCAGTCCAAAACACCAATCACTTCCAGTTTGTCAGGATGAAAAATCAAGTTATCCAATCTAGATTCCATTAATATTAAGATAATATGTGAGTGTACCGTATGACATACACTTAACCTCAAAACTCACTGTGCCCTGTGGTTTTCTATATTTACTTAAGCAAAAGCATTATATAAATATATATATTACTTTATAGAGCCTGTAAATATAAAAATATGGATCCATGCTCCAATGGGTGGAGAGAACACTATAAGCTGGAAGAGGTTGAGCTTAGGGTTTTGTACATGGATTAGAAGAGTGACAGCAATTGCAGAATGTAGAACAAAATGTAATGATACTTGCTCAAAAGAACCCCACAAAACAATGTCCAAGAGAAAATCTATTTAAGCAAAATGTCCAATGAAAGAAATAAAAGAAGGAATAATGAATGAAAAAGGGAAAATATTAAAAAAGGTTCTGAAGGTGAAAGGAATACGAATGTGTCCGAGAGTGAAGTGGGAGGGAAAGGATTGCAAACAACTTTACATTTTTAAATTAACTAAGAATGTGTTAATACTGAAGGATTAGATTCAGACCTGCTTCTTCAAATTCCTACTCTTTAGCATTACCTAAAATCTCCATGTACAACAGAAGTCTTCTGGTCCTTCGGAAGATGTTGGGGAAGCCATTCAATAAGCTTTTCCATGTCAGGAATACGTTGAGTCTCACTAGATCTATACTGCTTGGTCCATATTTGCACTTGCCGCTTAATGTAAGCATCTAATTAACAAAAACAGCAAGGGGTTTATTATGTTGTAATTTCATGGACAGGCCAAAATAATAAATATATTGAGGAGACACTACGTAGTACATTAGAATTAGATTTTGTAAAGACACCAAAAAGTACATTTTAGGAGAATACTATTAAAAATATTTAATAAATGTCATATTTACAGTTTGTTATAATTTTATTTTTATAGTATGTCTATAGTCAAAGAAAAATTGCAGCAGTTACCATGTTTCCCATAATCCTCTAGTCCAGCTGCCTTGATGTCCACACTGTGAATCTTACACAGCACTTGGTTCATTGCTGTATAAATGGCTCTTCGTTCTCTTGCTTCCATTCCTGGTAGGGCTGGGTCTTTAAAGATACGCCCAGAGGAATATTCCATGAGGTAAAATGGAGTGCCGATTATGCTAATGGGAACACAGAAAAAATGCATGGACATATCCAAACAATGGATATTAAGACTGTTTCTTAGAAGGCTATAATTTGACACATGTACTGCATAAAGTTATGGTGGGGAGTGGTCTTACCTGGAGTCTTCACAAAGACTGATCACCTTAGGTACAGGAATTCCAGCTTCGCCAAGTGCTTTCATAATCCTGAAAAAATACATTAATTTGTTCTTAATAAAACTGTCTTTCATTTTGCCTACCATTTTAAAGATTTTTTTTAACACGGTATATTAAAACCAATAATGTTTCCTAGCATAATGGGAGTCTCTTCCAATTAATTAAATTAGCCAAATTTTCTCCAAAACAAAAGCTCCTCGTTAGAAACTCATCTCATGATATCAAACATGGCAAAGTGCAGAAATCCTTCAGTTGGTATGAGGTTTCTTGATTTCTATACTTGTTACATGGTAAAGTCCTATTATTTCAGTTTATCAAGAGTCAACACATTGACATCTTGTAGCTTCAGCCACTACAATTCAGTTTTATCCCCAATGGAAGGTGTCAATAGAAGTCATTTATTGTTCCCTGGATTGACTGTTATATTGTTATTTTATACAAATACGTCACATACCTGTATTCTCTCTCCACAGCGTGAGCTGCCGGAAGCAGTTTTCCTGGTGGTTTCTTGCGCAGCACTAACTGCTTTTCATTAAATTGCACGTAGTAAGTAGGATTGGATTGTCCATGACTGAACTGACGAAGAATTAGGGCGTCTGGAAATGTTTATATGGACATATTATATACCTTCAGATGAGCTTTTTATGTCAGAGTTAAATTCAATGATCCTTATTGAACTTCTCAATATCCCACTATGAATTCAACTAAATCAATATGCTGAATTCTTGTTTTAATACTTAAAGGAACACTATAGTCATCTAAATTACTTTAGCTAAATAAAGCAGTTTTAGTGTATAGATCATTCCCCTGCAATTTCACTGCTCAATTCACTGTCATTTAGGAGTTAAATCACTTTGTTTCTGTTTATGCAGCCCTAGCCACACCTCCCCTGGCTATGATTGACAGAGCCTGCATGAAAAAAAAAAACTGGTTTCACTTTCAAACAGATGTAATTTACCTTAAATAATTGTATCTCAATCTCTAAATTGAACTTTAATCACATACAGGAGGCTCTTGCAGGGTCTAGCAAGCTATTAACATAGCAGGGGATAAGAAAATCTTAATTAAACAGAACTTGCAATAAAGAAAGCCTAAATAGGGCTCTCTTTACAGGAAGTGTTTATGGAAGGCTATGCAAGTCACATGCAGGGAGGTGTGATTAGGGTTCATAAACAAAGGGATTTAACTCCTAAATGGCAGAGGATTGAGCAGTGAGGCTGCAGGGGCATATTCTATACACCAAAACTGCTTCATTAAGCTAAAGTTGTTCAGGTGACTATAGTGTCCCTTTAATATTGAAATTATTACGTATTAGTGACAAATCTATACCACGGTATATCTCTCAGCTATTTGCTATTTTATTGTTTTAACTCATATAAAGTAGTCTTCTTAAATGTGGACTATACATTTTATAGGAAAACAAAGGACAACAGTGTTAGGTGTAGCCTGGCATCCATCTATTCACAGACAGATGACATTACGATGAACAATCTGCTTGTTTTCCTGTATATTTAACATGCCTCAAAAGAATGCGCTGCACGACTTCATTGTATTCCACCATCAATGTCATAGTCAGCCCACTTTTGCCTGTCAACAATGATTCCAATTCAGAGGTCTCATATGCTCCTCATCTCTTATAATTATTTTATTTTTGGTATTTATATAGCATCAACGTATTCTGCAGCGCTTACAATATTATAAAAGGGGTAAATTTAACAATAAATGAGACAATTACAATATGTTACAGAAACAATAGGTTGTTAAGGACCCTGCTAAATCAAGCGTATAGTCTAGAGTATGTTCAAATGTGAATAAGTGCCAGGCTGGTTCTTGAAAATGTCTCAAGTCTGTTTCCTAGTGACATCTGATGCTGGAATATGAGACAAAAACTAGAATGGGACATACCTGAGGTTTTTCCAAAAAGATCCTCCAAATACTTCTGCAAAGAATCTCTTGGAATTTCCATTGTTCGTCTCACAGGTTGAGTATTGGGGACAAAGTTTTTTAATGTAAATCCCAACTGTTTTTCTAGTTGATCTATTGCTTCTTTTGCGTCACTAACCTAAACAAAAAAATATGTATTAAAAGATTATTTTTTGCTGTCAATAGGAAGAAAATATGCTTGGGAAGGGGGAAATATTTTAATAGTGCATATCATTACAGTTACAATATATTATTCCGAACATGCTTTGCACATCTTAAGAATAAAAAAAATATATATCTTGACGATAATGAAAATCTGGCCTGAGTATAAAGACAGGTTCCAATTATGGTATTCTAAATTAAGTATTACCTACTAAAATGAGGATATCCAATTCCCTGGTTTAAATGATTAACTCCTTGAATCCCACACTATTTGTACAGAGCATTACTGGTCGTTTTACATTTATAAAGAATAAAGGAATCAAAATACCCCTCAACCCCTCTAATGCCCCCCGCTATCTTGTTAATGAATAAGGCTGTTCCATGTTGCAGTAGACGGTCTTTCTGCCTGCTGCAGAGAATGTATGTAATGTCACACCTCCTTCCCTGTCTGCATATACAAGAGCTGGGTACGTTCTGTGTACAGTGCCAATGGGCTGCACAGAAGAGAGGAAGATCTATCCTAAGAAATCAAAGAACATGTGCAAATGTTAATATCAGTCTGAAACATGTTATATGTATGCAGTATACTATATGTATGCATGGTTTCACACCAACTGTATTTACTGTATGTTGTATTATAAATATATAGATAACATGTTTGCTAGCAGCAAGAAAACCTGTATTCCAACCAAGTCTTACAAATACCTGTGAATGAGTTACTACTGTAATTTTTCAGTTTTAAAACAAGCTCCTCCTGGAGCACGTGGCAAACTCACATAAAAAGGGGAGTTTGTCACATATCTTCCCCCTCCCGTGGAGACTATCCAGACCCCAGACCTTCAATCGGTCTGGGTCTGTGACAGTCTGGAGGCCTTTCCCAAAAGGCGTTGTTGTCCAGACGGCCTCCTGCCACAAGTGCCCATTTGTACATCCAATGTCCTGCCGAGAAACAATCTGGATGCACTTCCCCCAGGTTGGACCAAGTACTCGCTGGGGATGGAGTGCGTAATTCCCCTCTCTAGGGGGTAACTCTTGCCGCTGGGGAGAGACACTTTCCTCTCCCTGGACCTCACCTACAAAGCCCTCTGTGCTCAATGGGCAGAGGCCCTGTAGCCTGTGTAACCTCAGGCTCTGGATAAAGGGAAAGGGACAGGCAGAGGCCAACTGAGTTCTGCCCGGGTGCCAGCTCTTCCGTTGAGAAGATGTCAGAGGAGCGGCTGCTGACCTCTTCATCTTGGCCGGGATTCCACAGTTGGGGATCGTGCCGGGCTGCCCAGCATCCCTGTAGGGCTGGTGCACCATCCATGCCAGGGGGCTTGTCTTGGGTGACAGCTCCAGCTGATGGGGGGTGGGACCAACCGTTTCCACTCCTTGTATCTTTCTCTGTGGTTGGGGAGGAGGACTGACTGATTGACCCTCCCAAGGTGTTCCTCACCCTGTAACATACACTGCTGCTGGGGAGTGAGACTGACCGTCTCCACTCCCAATAACTCGCCCTGCGTTGGGGAGTAGGAACCATTGTCTCCACTCCCTATAACATACTCGGCTTCTGGGGAGTGATACCGACTGTCTCCACTCCCTGTGTTGCACACTGCGGCTGGGGAGGGAGACCGACCGTCTCCACTCCCTGCAACTCTATCTGCTGCTGGGGAGAGAGGACGATATGCGCCTCTCCCTGTAATGCATACTGCCGCTGGAACAGAGTCTTGTTAACATTATATTTCACAAGGCCCATAGTCTGTGGGCAGGAGGCTGGCAAGCAGGCTCCTCCAGGAGCTCGTGGCAAACTCATGTAAAAAGGGGAGTTTGTCACAAACTCCCAGACAACTTAGGGGATGGCCCCTTCCCCAGATATTGCGCACTGGATTTAGTCCAGTTAACTTTAAGTCCCGCCAGGGCAGAAAACCATATGTCCATATGGATTTCTTTTTCAGTGATAGGGTCGCTAAGGAGTTTCCCTCGAGTCCCCGTCTAAGTGAGGTAGGTTCCGATTTTTTAGGAAAGACATACCCTGGTCAGTCGGGGCTATCGATAATTTTTTTAAGTAGTTGTGGAAGACTTTGTTCATTTTAAGAAGTAAACCGGACTCCTTCGGGCGAGTTGAATGACGTTTTGGTTTGAACCCAGTTTTAGGGTTGGCCATATGGGCCAACAACTTCCCAGACCTTCTCCCCCAACTGAAAAAGTGCTGTGTCTGAAAGTCTAATTTTGATTGCGCATAGTTAGTTATGTAAGTGTTTAGAGTGGATTTAGCGTCAAGGTAAGTTTGTTTGTTTTCGTCAGATGGATTAGCCAAATACCTTGTATGAGATTGTACCACATAGTCCTTCCGACATTTTTTCTTAGCAGATGAAGTATAGGAAATTATCTGTACTCTCATGACTGCCTTGGACGTCTCCAGACTGGCCCACCGGGATACCGGGAAATTTCCTGGTGGGCCACTGCACCTGGGGCCGGGCTGACAGCCCTGATCATCAGGCTAATGTAATTTAAATGATTTTTCCCCTTGAACTGTTCCAGTCTGTCTTATTTCGAGGGTAGTAAAGAGGGAGGAGCTGGGGGCTGGTGCGGCTGCGATTAGGCTGCCCGCGGCCAGAGGGAGACCTGTCAGTCTCCATTCAAAATTTACATCAATTTCGTCCGCATGCCCCATCACACATGTAAGCCCTGTCTCCGGATGGAAGCTCTGCCTCCTGCATGCAAGCACCGCCCCACGCACGTTGCTGACCTCACTGGATAGAAGAGGCCATAAAATGGCAACCTCACCTGCCAGTGCCAGGTAAGCTTCAGCCATGACAGTGATTGTGTGTGTGCCTTCTAATGAGTGAGGTTGTGTGTGTATGTGTGTGTCTGCTAGTGAGTGAGTTTGTGTGTGCCAACTAGTGAGCTTGTGTGTGTGTGTGCCTGCTAGTGAGTGAGGTTGTGTGTGTCTGCTAGTGAGTGAGTTTGTGTGTGTGTGCCTGCTAGTGAGTGAGCTTGTGTCTGTGTGTGTGTGTGTGTGTCTGCCTTCTAGTGAGTGAGCTTGTGTGTGTGTGTGCCTGCTAGTGAGTAAGCTTGTGTGTGTGTGTCTGCTAGTGAGTGAGCTTGTGTGTGTGTGCCTGCTAGTGAGTGAGCTTGTGTGTTAGTGAGCTTGTCTGTAGTGAGCGTATGTGTGTGTCAGTAAGCTTGTCTGTTGGATGCATGTGTGTGTTTCAGTAAGCTTGGCAGTAGTGAACATGTGTGTGTGTCAGTGAGCTTTTCTGTTGGGAGCATGTGTGTGTCAGTGAGCTTGTCTGTGGTGAGCATGTGTGTGTCAGTGAGCTTTTCTGTAGGGAACATGTGTGCGCCAGTGAGCTTTTCTTTAGTGAGCATGTTTGTGTCAGTGAGCTTTTCTGCATGGAGTATACATGTGTCAACAAGCTTTTCTGTAGGGAGCATGTGTGTGTCAGTGAGCTTGTCTGTGGTGAGCATGTGTGTGTGTGAGCTTGTCTGTAATGAGCATGTGTGTGTCAGTGAGCATGTCTATAGTAAGCTTGTCCATGTCAGAGTTTGTCTGTACTATGTTTGTGTGTGTGTATACCAATAAGCTTGTCAGTGAGATTGTCTGTCAGAAAGCCTATTTGTGTGCATCTGTGAGGTCATGTTTTTATGTCCATGAGTTTATGTATATCAGTGAGATTGTTTGTCTATGAGGCTGTGTATCAATGAACTTGTGTGTGTTGGTGAGATTGTCTGTGTCTGCATGGGAGTATGCTTACTGTATAATTAAATGTTTTATTCTGGGGTGTAATGCTAATCGACTGGAACGCAACTGTAGAACTTTAAATACTACAATTTATAAATTTTTATTCTTTTATTGAATTGTAAGCTTTGGTTACTGTAGCTTTAAACTCTTATGGCAGGTTATTAGTTGCAGAAAAAAATAAGCCACTGAAGTTTTGCATTAAGTCAAACAGTTCCAATTAAGAATAGTGCAGAGTTTGTATGCAGAATTAGAGTTGAATTAAATGCAGCAAAAATAGCTACCAGAGTTTGTATGCAGATTTAGAGTTGAATTAGATGCAGAAGAAATAGCTTTAAGAGTGTTTAACAATGAGGCAGCTTCTAATTGCAACTGAGAGGTAATTTGATTGCAGGAAAAATGTACTTAGCTTCAATAGCAGTAGTTCCAGAGAACTGGGGAGATCAATTTAAGCAGTCTTTTAGGAGTAAGAGTAGAAGTCCATTAAACAGTCCGAGGTCGAGGAGTGGAGAAGGCGGGTAGTCGTTTTCAGAGCGGGTTCGGTACACGGAAGAGCTTATAATGTAATCGGGTAGCCGGTAAGAGATTCACAGGAACTTCAATAATCCAGCGCTTTGAATCATGGGAAGACCACGTCAGAGAAGGGGCGGGGCAAAGCTCCGTCAACCCGGAAGTGGCTTAATTTGGCGAAACCCGGCAGGTATAACCTGACATGGGGTAAAAAAAAAAAATAATAATAATATATATATATATATATATATATATATACTCATATACACACACAATACACACACACACAGACAACCAATAATATGTAAGGCTATGTCTTGCCACCCCAGATGACTATATATATATATATATATATATATATATATATATACACACACACAAACACACATATATATATATATATATATATATTACTCATTCATGTAAAGTGCTACGGACTCTGTTGGTGCTATATAAATGGCAATAATAATAATAATCTAGGTTGGCAAGACATAGCTGTGGCAACCTCCCCTGTCCTTGTGAGTTTGCCCCGAGCTCCTGGAGGAGCCTGCTTGCCATCCTACTGCCCACCGACTATGGGCCAGGTCAGCGACTGTAAAGACCCATATTTTATTCCCCTTGGTTTCCCTGGTTTTCAGTACTTTCCATTCATATGCATAGAACCGAACGCTAGCTCCCTAGCGGCTATTCGCATGGACCAAAACCGCGAATAGACTTTAGGGGGACTTATCCGCGAGAGCCCTGGAACTATTTTCGTCATGAATACTTCTGGGTTCCCAGTCGGTCCCCAGCGGCACTTAGCTGCGATTCCATGGAACTATTTTCGGCATGAAGACTTTGTGGTTCCCGGTGGTCCCCAGCAGCACTTAGCCGCGATTCTATGGAACTATTTTCGGCTAGGGGACCATCTGTGCGTTCGGTCAAATTATGACTTCCAGGAAATTCCTGAACCCCTGAACTGATCTGGGTGATTTTTGGATATGTTGGTTACCCAGATCAGAACTATCAGGGGATGTAACTTTTGTGGGGTTTTATGTATTTTTAAGGTACTTTTGGGGTGTTTAGGAAATGTGTGTTTTTTTTGTGCTTGGAGATAATTGAGTTTAATACAGTGCTTGACTCAATTATCTTCCAGGCACAGGGGAGTAATTATTTTGTTTTGTATGGGAGTGTCCTGGACCTGAGAGCCAATGTAATCGTGTGTATGTTTTTACTGTAGTCTACTCTCAGGTCCAGATGGAAGTGCCCCTTGCATGGGGCCCTGCATATAAAGCCAGTTGTGGCTGCCAATAAAGGTATTCCATCTTGCACTCCAGGACCCCAGTCAAGCCACGGTGACTGTGGGCAGACGTGCTTTGGTTTGTCCCCTGTTCCAGCTAGGAAGCAGTCCTTGGTGGAGGCACCCAGTTGGGGTACAGGGAGCTCCGTTACAATAGCCTTACATATTACATGTGACAATACATGGTGCAATGACTTATGGGGCTGGGATAGATTTTTTTCCAGGGCTGCTTTGTATTCCCAGTCCAGCCCTGGACGTCTCCAAGAGTAATTTTGTCTCTTCTGTATGTTCTAGACTGTCATCTAGGAAGTTCGCCCAGTGAGTCTGTGAGTCTGGAATGATGGCTGACACGTGAGATTTGCAGGGAAGCGCCAGTGTCTAGTATGTGGAGGGGACGGTAGGCTGCTTCAACATTCCAGGATAAGAATTTGATGGAGGAAGTAGAGATTGTCCTTGGAGCAGAAGACATTGATAAGTTAGCCGATACCTCGGCAAGGAAGTGGTAAAACAGAGATTGGTAGCATGGCAGGGGACTCCGTCCGTCCCAGCTCAAGTGGATGGAAAATCCCAGAGTTAGCGGCAAGCAAGGAGTCTGACGTAACCTAGTGATTAGAATGCCAAATGGCCCGAACTATATACAGGTAGATGAACCAAGAAGCATGAGGTTGAGGAGGTTTTTCTCTCCTCCTTGTGTGGCAAGGATCTGGCTGAAGGGCCTGGTGATGGTGCCCCCCAATATGGGAGAACATTCCAGAGAGAGGTGATGGCCTCTGATGCTGAAGAGCAAGACAAAGTGTGATTTGCTATGTGTACAACAAAGCAAATCTTATGCCTGTCCTGTGTAACTCTGAGCAGCTGGGCGTGAAGGCTCTTTTCTTCTGTGTAACTTGTGCAGAGTAATCCTTGAAAAGGAGTATTCTTTTGTTTTGATAGGTAAGTTGGGGAAGTTGTTGATAAGCTGTAAGGATGTGAACAGTGTCATTAAAGTTTAGGAATTTTCCTATTATTGGTTGTGACTTGGTGGTGTCACCGGGCCGTTCAGAGCCTAATCTGTATGCCCGTTCAATAACAATAGGAGTAGAGGTGCTCAGCTTTAAATATCTTGTAGCAAGCTTTAAAGAGTAGAGAGAATGTCAGCCAAGCTCAAAGATTCAATGAAGCTTACAAATCTTGGATTGTTTCTCCTACCCCGGTTCTCAAGTTCATCTAATTTATCCTGTATGTTAAGGTATCATTTTGTCTTCTTATTGTTGATTGTAGTTGGTATAGTTCGTCTTCAGTTGTGCTTTGTCTGGTTTCTAGTAGAGTAATTTTCTTTTTTAATTCTTTATTTTTTCTGTGCACAAAATAATACAGAGGTTCACGATGCCACGACTGCATAAGCAAACAGTGATAACAATGTAGAGCATATACATGGCATGAGAAAGTGGCACCGTTTTTAAGTATTTTAATACACAGGCTAATTGTGTTTGTCTATATAGAAGTCACATGAGTAAAAATAGATGCAGGTATAAGACAAGTAACGATAAAGACCTCGCTTGGTATGTGTTAGCACAGAAACAAGATTTTATTAAGACACGGAGGCTCCTATTATGCTGCACTCTTTCTTTATTTACCTCAGCAGCAAAGAAAAATAACATTAAATCAGTATAGAAGAAACCAGTAAATAACATGAGGTATATCTTCCTAGCAACAGGAACAGCCAATCAGCATCCTCTTTATAGCATAATAGGCAGTGTCCAGTATACTACTTCCTCTTTCTTTGCTGCTACCTCAGTAAAGTGACACTGGGTACCATGGTTCTTAACTGTGGGATCTTTTACTTTACTTTATTCATATCATTACTGTGCTTAATATAGTTATTATAGTTATTACATTTTAATTATATTTTCATGTTTATAAATATATTTAGTCAATACATTTTAACTTAATTTGATTTATTTACTTCATTTGCTTCAGTGATATGCTTTATTGTATATCCTTTGATAATTTATTTCCCCTCTGACCTCCCTGTCCCCAAGATTACCATCAATTGGGGCTCAGGGGCCTCTTTGAGGATATTTATCCCCTGAATAGTCCCAATGTGCTGTTTTTTCCATTCATTCATCTGTCTGGCTGCTGCTCTGCCACCAACTGCCAGAAATCCAAGTTGGGGTTTAGTTATAGTGGCAGCCGGGTAGCTCCTTTGTTTTTATATTACAATTGCTATTTTTTCACTATTGTGAGTACTTTCATTTCTTTATCCTGTTTAGTTATTTATTTTTTACTTGAGGGTTACTCAACCCTTTCCTTTTTGTATTATTTTACGTTATTCATCCCTTTAGGTTTGTTTGTATATTTATGATGCAGTCTGACAGGATCTTTCTGTGCCTTCTGGGTCTACAGCAAACATGCAGATTAATGTAGAAGCCTCTCCAGGTATCTCTGGAGATGAGGCTGAATTTCTGCTTTACTGATCCTGCTGACATGCAGGCTTTAATTGACACTTCCATGGCAAAAGCAATGACAAGGCCCTGGTGTCAGGCCACAAGGTCTCATATAAGGCTAAACACTCCTCCAAAACAATAGAGATGGACAGTACCATACCTGTCACGGATGGCGCGATTAATTTACCACCGCGCAAAAGAGCTACTAGTCGGGCAAAATTGACTAGACTTTGACAAAGGGCAAAAGACCAATTGAACTCTAAATCCGAGCTCAGTAATATTGAGGAGGAGTTTCCCGAGTTCTATATGGAGGTATACCTGTACTCACACTTGCTCTGCTTCAGTCTGGCAGCAAGGCCTCATATAAGGCTAAACACTCCTCCAAAACAATAGAGCTGGACAGTACCATAATTGTCACGGATGGCGCGATTAATTTACCACCGCGCAAAAGAGCTACTAGTCGGGCAAAATCGACTAGACTTTGACAAAGGGCAAAAGCCCAATTGAACTCTGAATCTGAGCTCAGGGATATTGAGGAGGGGTTCCCTGAATACTATATGGAGGTGTACTTGTACTCACACCTGCTCTGCTTCAGCCTGGCTGCAAAGCCTCATATAAGGCTAAACACTCCTCCAAAACAATAGAGATGGACAATACCATACCTGTCACGGATGGCGCGATTAATTTACCACCGCGCAAAAGAGCTACTAGTCGGGCAAAATCGACTAGACTTTGGAAAAGGGCAAATGCCCAACTGAACTCTGAATCTGAGCTCAGTGATATTGAGGAGGAGTTCCCTGAGTCCTATATGGAGGATTCAGAGGATATTTCTGATTCTGATTATGAAATTTTGCCGTTTGGGATACACGTCCTGTTAAACCTACCAAGATTTAGGTAGATTATGCAGACTCAGGGACACTGATAGGATCTTGGACACTCAATGTGAACCGCTATTCAAATCTGACGACCTATGTCACTCAGTGGTCTCCTCAGACCATGTAGCCAAGTATATTGCATCCAGAGTACGCAAGCCTTTTGAGAAGGCAAAGTGAAATAAATTGCGGGCTGAATGGCCACGCCGAACAGTCCCTGATGACTCATGTAACACGCTATCAGACGATCCTAACATCATTCAATTCCCGAGTAAGACAGGATGGAAGCCCACTAAAGGCTTAGATTTTCATTGCAAAACTGTCAGGATAAAATACTGGGCATCTTGGACTCAGCAGCCAAGATCTTTGAAGCAGTAGAGGATGATCTAGAATTAGATTGCGCCATCTTAAGTGGTTAGATCCAGAGAGTGATTTAAGTTGGCAACGCCAACAATGCAGTTGTCACAGAATGCCACTAATCGATCTTGCTTAAAATAAAAGCACAAACGTTTAACTATGGCTCTGAACGAGCCAGATAACACAGGCAAAGGTTTTCTCTTTGGGGACAACTTTGTAAAAGAATTGGGCTCCTTTGTCCGGCTAAACAAACAGAAGTTCTCTTAGACAGAACCAAGGCTCTTATACTTGCCGAGCCGATTTCTTTGAACAATGCACTATACCAACCTCCTTCCCACACAGTGGTCGACCCTGGGTTGTTAGTGGCCTAAGAGGTGCTCCTAAGAAGTCTTCACAATTTCCATTCTTCCTCACTGATAGTGGGTGGCAGGCTCACACATTTTTCCCATGTATGGTCCCTCATTTCATCAGATGCTTAGGTTCTTCACACTGTGAAAGGGTATTGCATAGACTTCCTTTCTCTAACTGTTCAATGTTCCCCATCGAGGGAAATAGTTTTTTCCCAATGAGACACAGACCTTGTCTCCGTGGACAATCAATCGTAGAGATTCTGGCCCATACCCTGGGTTAAGTGAGCAACCTTTTCTTGTTTCCCAAAAAAGGCATAGGTATCCGTCCAGTGATAAATATGAGACAGCTCAATAGTTATGAGCATATCATAACTTCCAAGATGGAAGGAGGGCATTGTTTAAGGTATCTTCTCCAACCAGCAGATTGGATGGCCAAATTGGATCTGCAATGCATATCTCACAGTGCCTATCGCAGTACAACATCGAGAACTTCCTGCAATTTACATGGTAGGGCAGTAAATAGAGGTTCAGGTGCCTCCCATTTGGACTGTCTTCGGCTCCATGGTGCTTCACCAAGCTCACGTCTTATAATATATTTAGACAGCATTTTCATTCTGGCTCAGTCTATTCAATTAATCTGGACATACCTTGCATGGACTTTGACTCTGTTAGAGAACCTAGGCTTCCTGATCAATTGGGAGAAATCCATTATCGTTCCCACGCAACAAATCTAATTTCTGGGTTATATTGGATTATTGTAGATTCTACCCTACCCTTCCGGTGGCAAAAAAACTCTGGACTCAGAAGCGGAGGATGAACTCCAATGGTGGCTTCTTCACATGGAAGCTTGGAATGAGTGCACTATATTTTGTACAGCTCCAGATTTGATAATCAAATCCGACGCAAGTTTGCACGGTTGGGGTGCTCAATGCGGAAATATTTCCACCAAGGGCAGATAATCAAACCTGGAATCGACACTCCACATGATTTGTTTGGAACATCTGGCCGGTTCCTTTGAAGTCCACAGTTTCTCCCCAACTCAAGCTCAATGCGCCATCCTTCTGAAGATGGACAACGTGTCAGCAGTCCGCTACATAAATCACTTGGAGGCACAAAATACAACATTCTGACCTACATGCTTCGTGATTTCTGGCAATTTTACCTGATACACGGCATTTCAGTCACGGCAGAATATATTCAAGGTCTCTCCAACACTACGGCAGACTGGTATTCACACCAACTCAGAGATTCCAGCGACTGGCACTTGGATTCCATGGTCTTCCAAGACACCTGGAACCTATGGGGAGATATTTTTTGCTTCTCGTTTGAATGCTCAACTTCCCTGTTTTTTCAGTTGGAGACCAGATCCGATAGCACTGGCTATGAATGTTTTGTCCAAGGAATTATGATTTTCTGCCCTTTGCACTGATTCCCTGTTGCCTTTCCATCTACATCGCCAGTCCGGCACCTGGTGATTGTGTCTCCTCTATTGCCATCCCAACTATAGTTCTCTCCTATTCAGGAGATGGTTATCGACCTTCCATCTCTCGAGTGCCTTCTTCAGGATCCAGATGGTGTACCTCATCCCCTTGTTCTCCAAGGTCTCTTGCATCTCATAGTGTAGTCTATTTCAGGGAACCTTGGTCGGTCAAGGGAGTTTCGCAATCAACTCCCCAACTTATCAAGGGTGCACCCAACACGAGACAGGCTTATAAATCTGCTTGGAGCAGATGGCATAGTTGGTGCATGAAATTAAATTTAAATCCCATATCGGCTCCTTTTATGTCTGTCCTCCATTTTTCTGACTTCTATGATGAAAGTACAGCCTATCGCACTGTGGACCTTACCGATCGTCCATTTCTGCTGGCCATCAAAGTTTCTATTGGACGCCTGTCGGTTGACTTCTCTGAGGAATATGGTTTGCTCATTACCCTTACCATTATACTCTGTCTTGTGGGACGTCTCTATTGTCTTGAATTTTTTTCTTGCAAGAGGTTTTTCTGATGTACGAGCTCTTGAGGTGGTTGCTCGTTCCTTTATTCCAGAAGGTGTCCTCTTTGACATTTCACGGAGGACAAAAATCTCCTCTAAAATCAATTTTACCCAGCTTTCCCTTATAGATCTCTCCTTTGCCCTGTTGCATACTAATGGGTGTGTAAACATCGTTCCACTACGTTACGGAATCCTTTGAAACAGGAACTCTTCATCTCCTTCCAAAAGTCGCATCTTCCGGTGTCTACTCTAGCCTGGTGGGTCAAATACGTTATGTCTCTAGCAGGTATTGATACCTATGTGTGTGTGCCTCATTCGGTTCGTGGGGCAATGGCTTCTAAGGCTTCCTCGATTGGTTGTCGCTTGGAGGATATTATGAGAGCGGCTGGTCTTCGGAGTCTACATTCTACATTCCATGATTTCTACTTCAGACCTATTCAACACTTCAAAGGAGACACAATTTCACAGCTTTGAACTAGCATAATAGGAGCCTCTGTGTCTTAATAAAAGTAACAGATTTTACTATTAACATGATGTAAAGTCATGATTTTATTAATGACACGGAGGCGAGTATTATCCTCCCTTCCATCCCTGGAGGTTTGGTCTTCTCTAGGTAAGTTGACTTCAAGGTAAGTCTTTTTTGATTACCGGGTTTTATCCTTGTCAATGACTGTCAAGAGCTTAAGGTTTTACTAAACTGAATTTCATGTTATGTATATATATCTGATATTCCATGTAATGCGAATTTATGCATAAATCCAGTTTTATACTTGGATATTACCATATTATCCTTTCTCTTCCAGCTTGACTTCGAGATCCAGTTTAAAGGGACACTATAGTCACCTGAACAACTTTAGCTTAATGAAGCAGTTTTGGTGTATAGAACATGCCCCTGAAGCCGCACTGCTCAATCCTCTTCCATTTAGGAGTTAAATCCCTTTGTTTATGAACCCTAGTCACACCTCCCTGCATGTGACTTGCACAGTCTTCCATAAACACTTCCTGTAAAGAGAGCCCTGTATAGGCTTTCTTTATTGCAAGTTCTGTTTAATTAAGATTTTCTTATCCCCTGCTATGTTAATAGCTTGCTAGACCCTGCAAGAGCCTCCTGTATGTGATTAAAGTTCAATTTAGAGATTGAGATACAATTATTTAAGGTAAATTACATCTGTTTGAAAGTGAAACCAGTTTTTTTTTCATGCAGGCTCTGTCAATCATAGCCAGGGGAGGTGTGGCTAGGGCTGCATAAACAGAAACAAAGTGATTTAACTCCTAAATGACAGTGAATTGAGCAGTGAAATTGCAGGGGAATGATCTATACACTAAAACTGCTTTATTTAGCTAAAGTAATTTAGGTGACTATAGTGTTCCTTTAAGGCTCGTATACCCTCTTATTGGAGCCCACTTTTTATTTGGATTTGTTGTCCTTGTTCGGGATCGCAAGAAAGAGGAAGTAGTATACTGGACACTGCCTATTATGCTATAAAGAGGATACTGATTGGCTTTTCCTGTTGCTAGGAAGATATACCTCATGTTATTTACTGGTTTATTCTATACTGATTTAATGTTATTTTTCTGTGCTGCTGAGGTAAATAAAGAAAGAATGCAGCATAATAGGAGCCTCCGTGTCATTAATAAAATCATGACTTTACGTCATGTTAATAGTAAAATCTGTAAATTAATAGGCAAAATTTTAATTATTGAGGCATATACATAGCATGTTCATTTCGTTTAGTTATATTAGCTGAGTAATTGAGCTCAATATAAACAGGGAATAACATACAGGCTTTTGCAGGCTAGTCTCGCTTATCTGTCAGGGTGCTTATACTGAATCTGATGCTGTGCAATCTATACTGTTGTTGTAGAATTATTAGGCCTCTATAAATCTGTAAGGCCCCTTTAAATCCTCTTGCTATACCTCTAAGAGGCCCCATAGTTTTACAAGAAAGCTTTGTCTATAGAACATAGAATTTGCATGTCAGCAAGAAATAGCTTTGATAAAATGTGTATTTACTAAAAGCCTTGAAACCTAACCTTGAGAAGCTAACAATACTAACTACTCAAAATGGCTGCCAAAGCACCCCTCCCATCGAGTGAACACCTCGTGCTAACAAGATGGCGCCTACATCTTGTGTCCACTCCCGTGTCAAGGATGACATCACCTCTTGATAGGAGGGTATCTAACTAACCACTTAACACCTGGACCAATCAATAGTGTCTATTTGCTGTTATCTTGAATTCTTCAGTGATGTAATAATGCCTTTAAAAGGGTCTGCGCACCCATTTTCTGTCAGAAGCCATTAAACTTCTCCGAAGTTCTTTCATTAACCTGAACTTTGTGTCTCAGTGTGAATTTACTTCTGCGTGCACGCAACTTTATTATCTTTAATTTGGACAGGAACAGATAGTCATTCAAACTAATTGGTTTGCAGTAAATTATCTACAACACTGTCAGTGACAGGTTATGATAAATCCTGCTCTAGGCTTGGTAGTTAAATGACAGACAGTAGGACATGCATGTAGGTGGATGTACAAACTAGTGGTAGCCTACAACAAGACATCATATCTGCCTATAGGGAATCAACTGAGAGACAATATGTGCACTTTGCTTCCTGACAGCAGGCTTGAGAAAAGGAGATGAAAGCAAAAAAAGGAAATAATAGTTAAAGTAAGTTAGGTGAGAAAGACAAGTATGCTAGGCAAAATGGCATGGCTAGTGTTTGCATAAAAAGTGGGTAGATTAATGCCACAGTGATTAAAGAACCCTGGGCCCCCGAACAGAGACTCTCTTCTCAGTGGAAAGGTAAATGTGACCCTGATAGTTGATACCCAGGAGTCAGGGAGTAGGCAACCCCAGTCCTCATGCAGAGAGCAGCCAACTCCCATCACTGGCAGGTTACAGTCCTTTGCTTCTCAGCTCCATCTGCGAACACTTCCCTGATTTTGTGGTATCATCCGTTTGCGGTTGGGAGCTTGATATGTGCAGGGTCTTCGTGGTGATCCGCTGATATCGGTTGTGTTTCTCAGCATCGTGGGACCGTAGCTTGCAGCCTGATTACCTCGGGATTTGCCAGTCAGCTGATCTCCGCACAAGGTCCTCAGTGTCGATTGGTAGCACCCCATGTCGGGTCTCAGGATAGGTAAGTTGCTCATACGATTTCTCCCAGAGTTGCCCGTTGTGAGCGCCAAGAGCCCTGAGGGGCGGGTCGCCCTCTCTATAGCATGCCGGTCAGGCTCAGCCGCCATCTTAGGTGTTAGGCGTGGTTTCCGATCAGAGTAGAACCCCAGGGTAGGCCAGGATGAGCCCCACCGGCCCAAGGGGGGGAAGCAGGGCCATCACCCTATTGCATTAGGGGACCCCCAGGGTGCAGTCAGGCAGGATAGCAGGGCGGAGGCCGTCCACCCTACTCACCACCTGGGTAGGCTTGACTAGGCCTTGGTCACGGAGCTCCGTTTTCTCCCCAAAAGGGGCCAAGAATCAGGTCGCTGACTGATCTCGCTAGCACCTCATAGTGCAGTTGCCTGCCGTGTCTCACCGCGAGAAGTTGTGTTTTGGGACCAAATTGCCTGTGAATTGCAGGAGCTAGAGTACCATGCGTCTACTCTGCTTGGTGGTCCGGCCCCGCCCCTTCTAGTAGAGTAACTTGAGTAGAATGGGATTGGAGTAAATGGACTGCATTATCAATAGATACTTTAAGGTCCTTGAATTGGGAATCAAAGATCAGTTTGAGGATATTAGAAACCTCACGGGCTGCTTCTGAGGCTTGCTGTGAGATGAGAGTAGATGCAGTGAGGGGTGAGGTGAGATCCCCATCCATAGCACAGCCAGTAGGGGAAATGGCCGGTTTGGATGGTCGTGAGGATTCTCTGAGGTGTTGTTTCTTGGCAGATCTTTGAGGTTTGCTGCTATGTCGTTTAGAGGAGGATTTATCAATGTATTTATCCATAACGGAGATGAGGAGGGAAATTAGAGCAGACAAGGGGTGTTAGTATAAAAGAAAAAAAGTCAATCTTGCTATAGGAATGTGAAGGAAGTGGAGGGAGTGAGGAAGTGACTGTAAGTAGTGTTGTGTTGTGAAGAGAAAGATCAGTTTGAGTTTGTGGTATGTGTGGAGGTATATGGCCCAGCAACTGAGAGAGTGTTAGTGAGTGAGTGCGAAGAGTAGAGAAGAAAGATGTTGTGAACGGAGATAGGTAATGAGTACAGTTAGGGGTGATAACTGTTAGAAATATTTAATGGTGTCTTGATCAGTCTCCAAGACCCAGTAAATATCCAGTGCCTTATGCAAGGTAGACAATGGAGGACACTAGCAACCGTTAATACTAGACGCTATCATTTTATAGTACTTTAACTACTTGTGTATTTTTTATACAATGTATCTTTAACCACTATTTCTTTGTCATTGTAACATACCTGGGCTTGCTTGTTCTTTACTATATGTACGTTTATGTTTGTGTGTGTGTATATCTGTGTGTGTATTAGGGATCGACCGATTATTGGTCTGGCTGATATTATCGGCCGATATTCAGTATTTTCGTCAATATGAAGGGAGCTGCTGGGAAGGTAAGTAAGAGCTTGCTGTGGGCCCCCACTGTACAGACCATGCCACCGGACAACCAGGGAATGCCATATCCCCCCTCCCTGGCCAAGTAAGAAGCAGGGATGGGGTACTAAAAAACAATTAATTTAAAAAAAAAAATTAAATAAAAAATGCCAACCCCCAACCCCAAATTACAAACCTTACACCCACTTCCCTCAACAACACAATTACATTAACATTTATTCCTTTCTGATTCACTCCCCCCCATCTCTCATCTCAAGTCCTGCACTCATTTCTCTATTCTCTCTCTGCTCTAACTCAAACTCATCCTAGACCCCGGTCATATAAAACCCATTCACACCTCCTGTCACTATCTCTCCTCCTACTTCTAGCAGCTGGTGATGTCTCACCCAACCCGGAGCCCTTCACCTCGTCTGCTCACACTAAGACAACCAAAAACCACACAAACCTCATCCACATGCAGTTTATCCTCCTTTACAAAAATTCAGTGTGCACTCTGGAACGCCCGTTCAATCTGTAGTAATATTAAATCAACAGCTATACACGACCTTGTTATTTCTAACTCACTCAAAATACTGGCACTCACTGAGACCTGGCTGTCCCCCTCTGATACCGCTACTCCCGCTTCTTTATGTTGGTGTAGTCGGTGGACTACAATTCTCCCACACTCCCAGACTCGACAGTAAAGGAGGCGATGTAGGCATGCTTCTCTCCCCTCAATGTACCTTTCAACCTATCCTCCCTTCATCTGCCCTTTCCTTTACTTCCTTTGAAGTTCACACTGTCTGCCTTTTTAAGCCCACTCCTTGAAGAATTGCCATCATCTATCGCCCTCCCGGTCATCCTAGGCTATTCATTGAACACATTTCTTCCTGGCTACCCCACTTTCTCTCCTCTAGCACTCCCTCCCTCATACTTGGAGACTTTAACATCCCAATCAACAACCTCAACTGCCCTGATGCCTCCCGTCTGCTCTCTGTAACCTCCTCCTTTGGCCTCACGCAGTTGTCTACTTCAGCAACTCATACAGCAGGAAACACTCTTGACCTCATCTTCACCAATCTCTGTACCACCTCTAATCTCTCCACTGTTCCATTTCCTTTGTCTGACCACCATCTGCTAACATTTGACATCAGAATACCCCATGCCCAAATGTTACCACCCTCAACTCTCCAATGTCGCAGAAACCTCAACTGCCTTGATCTCCAGCATTTCTCCAAATACCAAACTCTCCTTTTACCCATCTCAAATCTAACTTGCCCTAACTCTGCAACCTCACTCTACAACTCAACTCTCTCCTCTCAACTCGACATCATGGCACCTCCTACAATTAAACTCAGCAAGCGCCCCCTCTTACAACCCTGGCACACCAAGCTGACACGTTACCTCCAAAATTGTTCTAGATCTGCTGAACGCTGCTGGAGAAAGTCTCACTTTGCATCTGACTTTATCCACTATAAATTTATGCTGCACTCCTACAGCCTGGCTCTTTCTCTCCTCTTGACCCCCTTCAGTCTGGATTCCGCTGGTCATTCTGTTGAAACGGCTGAGACCAAAGTATCCAACGATTTAATTGCTGCTAAATCTCGCGGCCAATACTCTATCCTAATTCTTCTTGATCTTTCTGCTGCCTTTGACACTGTTGATTGTCAACAGCTTCTTTGCATTCTCTGTAATTTTGGTCTACGGGATACTGCTCTCTCCTGGTGCTCCTCCTACCTCTCCCAGCGCTCTTTCAGTGACTCTGCCTCTTCCCCCCCAACCACTCTCTGTCAGCATTCCCCAAGATTCTGTCCTTGGTCCCCTACTGTTCTCTATATATACTGCCTCCCTTGGTAAAGTCATCAGCTCCTTTAGCTTCCGTTATCATTTCTATGCGGATGACACGCAAATCTACCTGTCCTCTCCTGATCTCTCTCCGCCCATTGTGTCTCTGACTGCCTCTCTTCGATCTCCAACTGGATGGCTGCTCACTTCCTTAAACTCAACCTGTTCAAAACAGAACTTTTGGTCTTTTCTTCCTCAAGTGTTACTACTACCAGCTAAGGTTCTGGTCCATGCTCTTGTTCTCTCTCGCCTTGACTACTGCAATATCTCAATGATCTTACATGTTCCCAGATTGCACCGATGCAATCTATAATGAATGCGGCGGCGAGGTTCATTTTCTTGTCCGTTCGCACCTCCCACGCCTCCCCGCTCTGTCAGTCCCTGCATTGACTTCCAGTTAGACATAGGGCTCAATTTAAAATTCTGGTGCTTGCTTACAAGACCCTACATAATGCTGCTCCAACCTACCTATCTTCCCTAATACACAAGTACGTCCCGTCAAGACCCCTACGTTCTGCAAAAGACCTACTTATTTCTTCTGTCTGTACTCCCATCTCTGATGCTCGCCTCCAAGATTTCTCCAGGGCTGCACCTCTTCTGTGGAACTCCCTTCCCTTCTCCGTAAGAATTTCACCCAGTCTCCACTCATTCAAAAAATAATTGAAAACTCACTTCTTCAAGAAAGCATATCAATTAAACTGTTAGCAGGTTCTTATACCCACTCCTCTCCTGCAACGGTCAAAAATTACCTACTAAGCCCTCAATTAATACTTTTCTAATAACCCACTTCGTACCCCTACTTTTACCCTTTGTGTCACTACCTCTAGCATGTAAGCTCATTGAGCAGGGCCTTCCACCTCTCTGTTCCTGTACGTTGAGTTATCTGGTTACAATTACATGTCTGTTAGTCCACCCATTGTACAGCGCTACGGAATCTGATGGCCCTATATAAATAATAAAATAATAATAAAAGTATCTTTCTCTTCCACAGACGAGGTGAATGGTATATCGCAGTGGTGGTTGATAATTAAGGGGGGGGGGGAGGAAAAGAGAAAAAATATTCAACCAAGGTATTTACAGTACTTGTGAGGAGGAGCTATGGCCGTTGATGAGTTGAACCCACTTGTGATAAGCTGTAAGTAAAGATTTCCAGAAGCTCTGAAGTAGTAGTGAAGAGGGTCTGTGAAGACCTTGGCAAATAGATTTCAGCCAGTGGTAAGAGGTGAAAAAAACAAAAAACAAATGATAAATGCAACAAAAATGAGAAAGTATGCATTTGTATTCTTGTCTGGATATGTTTGGATCCTCAGTGTGATGGATGGTAGACTTATTCTGTCAGGAAGGAAGGGGAGGTGGGAATCTTCAGAGTGGCACTTGGCAATCTTGCAGTAGCCCAGGGGACTTATTAATTGAATATAGCAAGGGATATCATGCGACCACAATTGATATATTTCGACAGCCAATAATGAAAAACAAAAACAAAAGTCAACCGAGGTATGTACATAGAATGTGAGCGGACATTTACGGCTTGTCTGAAGGCTTTTTCCCCTTTCTTTCCTTCATTTCTCGCTCCCCTCTTCTCCTTTTCCTCTTTGTGAGCTAGACTTACTATGTACACAGAGAGTGGTTGTCAGTTATCAGAGCCGCATCACTGAGGTTGTTGTGCAGTGAGAGAAGAAATAATAATGACAGGGAAGAGGTATTCTGAAATCCTCGTTTTGACGTCTCACTGTTGGTAGTATTGATGCATGCAGTTCAAATGAGGTGACAGCCTGCCACTCTTCCTTAGAGTGTCGCAGGCCTGAGGCAAATTAGTGGGGGGAAAAATTAATAACTAATTTAAGTATATACGTATAAGCAGCTGGGTTCAGAGTTGAGGTATGTGAATATGGAGCAAGGTCACCTGGAGCAAGGTCTGAGCTGAGAGACTGTGAGTACACTGGCAGCCACAACTTGTCAGTGTGTCTTCCTTCAGAGGCAATGTGTGTGGCTGAAACTCAGCTGCGTGTGGTCTAAAGGGGCTGCACAGGTGGGGTAGTTGCAAGTATGAGGTACAGCTTTAAGAGGTGATGCGGAACCTGTCGCGGTATCCACTGCGAGTGATGTGTGCCCCCTGGCGTCGGAGATCGTAAGCCCCAGCCTCGCTGGATCTGAGTAGCAGAGATGTAATATTTCCCCAACAGCTGCGGCCTATCTCAAAGGCCTTGACTTCCGGCCTTCACTCTCGATGTGCGGAGCAGCGAGCAGACCTCCAAGCGGGTCCTCCAATGGAGTCCAGTCGATCGGGGAGGATGTGAGGAGGAGAGCCCAGTGTTTGCACCAGCCCCAGACAGCACCAAAACGTTGGATGGAGTCAGATGGAATTATCCCGAGAGGAGGTGAGTAAAAAAGGGGCCAGCTAAGATGGATGAACCGGAAGTCTACTCCTGTAATTTTTTCTAGATTTTACAGTGTCATATCTTTTATAAGTCGGTAAATAGTACTCACAAATAAAATGCAACAATATCTGCAAGATGAAATCTAATTGTATCAGTCTATGCTAACTGCATTGTAGTAAGTTAAACTATTACCTGAATATGAAATTAAAAGAAGAAGTCAATAATGAGGGGATAATGCTGGAACGCATCCTCCCTACCATCTCTATAATATTGCACCAGCTGGTTTTGGCATGAAGTCCTTTCTCAAAGTGCATAACATTTGACCTGGAGTGTACATTTGTTTAATCCTCATTTCCACTCCAATGTTCAACTATTTGCAACGTAATTAGCTGTGGTTAATACAATTATATTTCACCTTAGAGATAGTCTCACATTACTTGTGTGACAGTTCAGCTGTAGCTGCTCAATAGAATTCCATGGATCCACCACCTCCTAAAGAAGTGCTTACAAATATTGTCCCTAAGCTTCTCACACTTCAATTTCAGACCATGAGCATTTGTTCTTGTGGTGCGTGTTCTGTGAAAAATTCTTCAGTGCTAACATTATTATTAATTTCCTTAATATACTCACAAAATAATGTTACAATTGTCAGTTCCAAAACTTTCACCAACCTTTATTGTGCTAATTCCAAGCTTTGCAGCAGCTTTCAGATTCTGTCCAATGTCATCTAGAAAAATGGATTCTTGTGGCTGGATACCCAATCGCTCCACACACAACTTATAAATTCGAGGGTCTGGCTTACAAACATGTTCAATACAAGATTCAACAACCTGGAATAACAGAAACTATATGGTTAATTCATACTTTATAGTGTACCTCAGTAGCTATTGTCTCATGAATCAATGCCTTATTCCACTTTTACTAACTGCAGATGACCCTGCCTGGCTCCGGCTCTGTGGCTGAGATTATCAGTTTTGGCGATTTTAGTGAATTCAATGTTTTTCCATAGGAAAGCATTGGAAGGCTATTGTGCATGCACGACAAAATGCAGCATTGCTTTAATTAGCATATACTCATAGAAATGTATTGAATCAATGTGTCTGAATGTTCAGAGTCTCCAAGCAGCGCTTACAAACACTGAACGCCAGTACATCACACTGTGCAGCACTGACACAGGAAGCATCTCCAGTGGCCATCTGAGTGACTGCCACTAGGGGTGTTACTAGCCAGCAATGTAAAGGTTGCTGGGACATACTACAGACATCAGGATCACTACATTAAGCTGTAGTGGATCTGGTGACCATAGTGTCCCTTTGAAAGAAAGGATCTATAGTCATAAAATGTGTTTAGCTGCTGTTACTATGTATCCCTTCACACTTTGAACTGCAGCTTGCTCCTTGCCATGATATGTCTAATTTAGAGATCAGCAAGCTTTTTTTTTTGGCATATGGAAGCAACAGTTTCTTTACACTATTATGCCCATGAAAAAAAACCAAAAAACACTTTGCTCATAAGACTCCAAAAAACAAACGGTTACATCAGAAATCAGCATTCTGCTTAACATTATTAAGGTATGTGGTCAGGTCATTTTAATTAAGCTGAAAATCAAGAGAACAATTACAAAACCATACTAGTTCAGCAATTTCACTTTATTAATTATTGTTTCCAACATACCACGTCAAACTGTGAGCGGTCTATAGGCAGGAAACTTTCACCATTGTGTAGAAAGAAGTTATTGCTTAAAACAGCAGTCTTGAGACCTTTGGATCTAATGTACTTGATAGCCTCAGTCATACACGGCAGCTGCTTTACCATGTTGTTGCTTGTAAGGTCTGAAAGGAAGCTGTGAACTGGAACGGAGGATCCTGTCTGAGTAAGCAAAAGATAAAACGTGTTATAATCAGAGGTATATGTAGACAGATCAGTGGTAACACTATTGAATAAATGAAGACACGGATAAAGGAGCATGGATGCAAAGGTAGAATCTTACAAACGTTGTACAGGTGAGGATGGCTAACAATGGGGAGAGAATGAAGAGGCAGGGAATGGCTAAGGAGGGGGCATAGTTGTTTAGGGATAATAAGTATCCTTACTATACTCCAAACATATTCCATTCCTCCTATTCTGCAGTGTACTGCATCATGTTTTCCAGCTCTATAATGTCCATTTTGGAAACTGGTGTCCATGATAACACTGTATATTTGAGGAGGGATCTTATCGTTAAATTAATAAAGAGGCAAAATAATACTCTCTTAAATCAATGGCTTCAAAGGGACACTATAGGGACCCAGACCACTTAATCTCATTGTCTCCTTAGTCCTGCAATGTAAATAAGTGCAGGTTTTGAGAAACTGCAATGTTTTCATTGCAGAACTAGACAGCCTCTAGTGGCTGTTTTCCAGACAGCCACTAGAGGCACTTCCGGGAGTTTACCAGACTTTAGGTCACCTAAAGGAGGACATCCAGCATCAGTGAAGTCCTCATAGGAAAGCATTGATCCAATGCTTTACTGTGGGGAGGGCTTAATGCACTCGTTGCGCATTAGGTCTCCCATCGGAGGAAATAAAAGGTGTGTATTCCTAACACTGTAGAATCCTTTAATATCTATTGCTCTTCCTACTGCAGTCCCTGACTGCCTCTGCCCTGTTACTAAGTTTGATCTCAACAATTACAATCTCCATTTAAAAGATCACTATAGGCACCCAGACCACTTCAGCTTAATGAAGTGGTCTGGGTGCCAGGTCCAGCTAGGATTAACCCTTTCTTCTATAGGGTTAATCCAGCCTCTAGTGGCTGTCTCATTGACAGCAGCTAGAGGCGCGCTTCCGCGCTTCTCACTGTGAAAATCACAGTGAGAAGACGCCAGCGTCCATAGGAAAGCATTGAAAATGCTTTCCTATTGACTGGCTGAATGCGCGCGCAGCTCCTGCGCACAGTGATAATCGCAGAAGCGCCTCTAGCGACTGTCAGTTAGACAGCCACTAGAGGTTGGATTAACCATCAGTAAAACATAGTTTCTCTGAAACTGCTATGTTTTCAGCTGTAGGGTTAACCCTAGATGAACCTGGCACCCAGACCACTTCATTGAGCTGAAGTGGTCTGGGTGCCTATAGTGGTCCTTTAAGTACAAATTACATGTTTATATATTATTTTTTTTCCAAAATGCATAATCTTGCATTTGTCCTCACTGAATATTATAATTCCTCTTTCTTTCCAGTTACATGATTGGTCCTTATCTTCATCTGATTTTCATCCTGCAGGTATATAAATTTCTCTGGCAGAGCTAATTTTTACTATCTTCTATCTCCACCGAGGAAATGAAAATGGCAGCCTTCTTCCTCATCACATACAAGAGCAAATTTAAGTAGTTCATATTTTATAGCTGCATTATAAGAGGCAGGGAAACGTCAGGGCACAGACATTGTACTAAACACACAGAGTACACTGATCAGCCAAAACATTAAAACTACTGTCAATTGAATAACATTTATTATATTTTTACAATAGTAATTGAATATATCAGGCAGCAAGTGAACAGTCAGGTCTTGAATTTCATGTGTTGGAGCCAAAAGGAAATGGGCAAGAGAAAAGATATGAGTGACTTTGACAAGGGCCAAATAGTGATGGCTAGAAGACTGGGTGAGAGCATCTCTAAAACGGCAAATCTTGTGGGATGTTTGAAGTATGCAGTGGTTTGTACCTACCAAAATTGGTGCAAGGAAGGACAACTGGTGAACTGGCATCAGGGTCATGTGCACCCAAGGCTTACTGATGTACGTGGGGAGCGAAAGCTAGCCTGTCTGGTCCTATCACACAGAAGAGCTACTGTAGCTCAGTTTGCTAAAATACATAATGCTCGCCCTGATAGAAAGGTGTCAGAACACACAGTGTATCACAGTTTGCTGCATATAGGGCTGCATAGCCACAGACCGGTCAGAGTGCCCATGTTGACCCCTGTCCATAGTCAAAAGTGGAGAATGGAGCAATGAAAAAAAGATTGCCTGGTCTGATGAATCACATTTTCTTTTAGATCAGGTGGATGGCTGGGTGCGTGTCTGTTGTTTACCTGGGACAGGATGCACTATGGGAAGAAGTCAGGCCGGTGAAGGTAGTGTTATGCTCTGGGCAATGCGGGAATTCTTGGGTCCTGGCATTCATGTGGATGTTACAAAAAATCCAATGGAGGCCCCACCTTACAACTTGCAGGACTAAAAGGATCTACTTTTAATATCTTGGTGCCAGATAACACAGGACACGTTCAACGGTCTTGTAAAGTCTATGCCTTGATACATCAGAGGCACTGTTGCGGCAGCATGAGAGGGACCTACAGGATATTGGGTAGGTGGTTTTAAAATTCCTTTGAGTCTTGCAAATTGCGAAATGGGGCCTCCACAAATTGGAATTGTTGTTCCAACACATCCCACAGATGCTCAATAGGATTGAGATCTGGGAGACATTCTGGGACAACAAATCCAATCCATGTAGGTCCCACTTCACAAGCTGCAGGACTTAGGCAGGTGGTTTTAATATTGCAACTAATTAGTCTATACCACAAGACTGCTAGTACAGGCTGAAAGTCACTGTAATTAACCTTTTTATTTCTATAACTGTACATACTATGGGAATTATTTGTTGTTGTTTTGTATTATTACTTCCAGGCTCATTTTAAGAAGCCGTTTTCCTAAAAAATCATTTGCGTTTCCTACAAATATCAAAAGTAGGCTTTCTGATTTATCTATCTATTGTATGTAACAAAATTGCATCCCTCTTTTATGCAAATTTTCCAGAACCTGTCTAAAATATTGGAAAATTAAAGGGACACTATAGGCACACAGGCCGCTTCATCTCACTGAAGTGGCCTGGGTGCAGAGTCCCAATCCCCTTAACCATGCAATCTAAAACATGGTAGTTTAAGAGAAACTGCAGTGTTTATATTACAGGGCTAAGACTGCCTCTAGTGGATATCTGCTTATGCTGTCATCAGATTCACCCTCAGTGCTGACGTCTATGGAGGAGGAGATGGAGCCAGCGCCGAGGGACTTCAGCACTGGAATGAGGAGTATGTTTAAAGAGTTTTTTTTTAACACTTTAACTGCCGCGGAGGAGAGGGGCAGAAGGGAACTATAGTATTTTGTATTTCTAACACTATAGTATTCCTTTAAGGACACAATAGAATCTCCAAAATGTTTTATCCCACTAATATTTCCATATAGGACAAATTGATAAAAATACATTATATACAAATTAACATAGATTTATTGTATTTCTTTTTTGGTATATAACAAACTATACAATATGTGTATATGCAAGCTACCAATGTCACAATTTAGATAAATGTTATGCTACAGCAACAACAATGTGATAGTGAAGGTTTTAATGCCTCAATTTAGATATGTAATAAATAAATATATACAGCCCTTCAAAAAAAAAAAAATAATAATGAAAACAAGCTAATTAAATTCAACAATATACTGTAAACTCACAATATTTGAGCATTGCTTTCCAAATTCTTCCACAAAACTCTGAGCAGTTAACTCTCCACTCATATATTTCATCCAGGGACCAGTGTCTCCTCCTGACGTAATGGCTTGTTTTATTGTTCCAATGGGAACATTGTTCCTGATTTCCCATTCTGAATCAAACAAACAAAAATATTTGAGTGAAGGCATCCTAAACTGAATCTTAACAAAAGATTTATTCCGGTATGAGTTTTTTTCCGATACTCTATTTTTTAAGCTCTTTTAGGCAGGTTTCTAACACCCGATTGTTCCTGTTACAATTTGTAATTATCTTGTTTATTATTAATGATACACTATAGGCACCAAAATAAGTTTGGCTTAATGGAATAGCTTTTGTATTTAGATTATGCCTCTAAAATCTCACTGTTCAATTCTCTGCCATTTAGGAGTACTTTAACATGTCTATTCAAGATGATATGCCTGTAGCTGCTGTCCACAACCAATTGTCAAGCTTTAGTATAGTGATGGGTTCAGCAATTCCTCATACAAAGGTGTGTACTGATGTGTCTGTATTCTCATCATGTTGTTGGTCACTGTGAGCCATTTTTACCCCAAGATATATATATATTTTTTAATTCTTTATTTTTCCTTGTGCGTGTAAGAACAGATAATCTTGCAGTGCCACAACAGCGACTACAGGCTCATCTTGGACATTGAGACAATATGGCATGCAATTAAACAGCATATTTTTTTTTATTTTTTTTTTGTAAATATGAGTTTATTTGTGAAGGTTCGCTGTAGCATATACAATCAAACATGCATTAGTGAGTCGGGAGACACGCAGGTCTCGTGTACAGTAACATTTAGTTTACTTTAATATTTAACATTTACACAGTATTCCTTGAGACTTATAGGCTTTATTATCCTCATGTGTCTATAAATTCCGTATCTCCTTTGTTTCCTTTCCTCTCTCCTTCCCTCCCCGCTTCCCCTCCATCCTCTAGTTCCCTTCTTCCCATCCTTCCCTTCTTGTTCCTTTTCCTTCTCCTTCCCTCTCCTTTCCCTGCTTCCCTCCTCCTCTTCCTCCCCCTTTTCTTCTTCCCCCCTGTTTTGCATTCCCTGGTATCATGTGATGTTTCTTTTACTGTGGGGTTAGGGCTATCTCCTTCTGCTATGGGAGTCCCTATCACATGGTTCGTTGTGTTCTATCCGTGCATTGGTGCAGTCGCCTGGCGTCGGTAGCCCCCTACCTTCTGGGCTTCTGTCTGTGTCGGATATCGTCCGAGTGTCCGGTATGAGCGGTTTTACCAGAACTCTTTAGTCCTTTGTCTCGTGCGTTTTATTCTTGAGTGTTGTGCGTTATACTGTGGCATATTTGTGCGCTGCTGTTGATCTTTACATTGTGTTGGGCTTGTCTTACGGTCCTGGGTCTCCCTTCCCTTGTTCACTACTTCAGCTAGTGTATGTTTGTCGTTACCTCCGTTTGGGGTTGCTTTCTGTGATGGCCGGCCACCAAGCAGTATATACCGCTTTCGTGGGTGACCATGCCTAGATTGCTCGTGTTCGCCTCTGTGGATTCCAGATGGCGCTGGAACTAGAGCTAGGTATGTTTGTTTAATGGTTCAATCTGAGTTTGCTTTTGTGTGGCCGTTGTATTTTCCTTTTCTGTTCCGATCAGCGTGTATTAGTATATAGCTGTTTCTTCGGCTGTGTTTGTACTACGGTGTGGTGTAGCACCTACCAGGTTGTTATGTCTCCGTGATCCTTGTGTTGTGTTATAGGTTTGGAGAGATAGAAAAGAAGAAGAAGAAGAAGAGGGGGGGGGAAAGAAAAAAAGGGGGGGGGAGTATTCGCCTGTTTGACGTATGGGGTCACCTTCTATGTTACATATGCCAGCCAAGGCCTCCAGGTCTCCGTGTGTCATTCTTCTCTCTCCAGCAGCTCTGCTATTTTGGCTTCCGCTATTCGTATGTCTTCCACCTTGCGTTTCCATTGTTCTGTCGTGGGTGGTTCTTGTTTCTTCCAGTGTAGTGGGATCAGCAATTTAGCTGCGTTCAGCAGGTGTCTCAGAATCGACTTCTTGTAGGAGGCAAGCGGTTGTTCCGTGTGGTGTAGAAGGGCGGCCGCCATCGTCAGGGTTGGGGGGTCGTCCAGAATGTTCTGGAGTTCACGTTCGATCTTCCTCCAGTATGGCTCAATGATTGTGCAGTCCCACCATATGTGTCGCAGCGTTCCGGGACCCGCATTGCATCTCCAGCAGGTGTTCGGTATAGTCGGAATGTATCGGCTGAGAGCAAAGGGTGTGCGGTACCAGTGTGTCAGTAGTTTGAAGTTTACCTCCTGGTAGTGAGAGCTGGAGGAGCTCTTGTGTTGTAGTATCAGGATTTTGACCCATTGGTCATCTGGGAAAGTCGTGTCCGTCCATTCCTCCCATTGTCGTTTGAACAGGTTGTTGTTCGTTCTATTACCTGTGATTAAGGTTCCGTATATCGCCGACACTGTCCCGTCCGCTTCCGGTGCTTGTGAGCATAGTGTTTCATACCATGTGAGGTCCCTGTGTATTTTAGTTCTGTGCGGTAGGTTATGGTAGTAGTGTAGCAGCTGCGCGTAATGGAACCGGTGCATGAGCGTGAGCGGGTTTCCGTCTAAATAGCATATTTTTTGTTATTTTATCATGCTAAATACATGAAAGGTATATTAATGCAAGAACTACGTTCCTAGACAGAATATTTCAGACTGATCCATTGCAAGTTTTGCTTATGAGCTTTAGGCTGAAACAAGTAGCAGTGGTTTGTCTTAGGCTAAATTAAGTTACAGGGCATGTCAGTCAATGGGCTGAGGATCCCCACATTACGATATGGTACATATCTGACAGATAAATCATAAAGCAACTATAACAATTGTAACGTAGTATAAACACGTGAGCGAAATAAGCAAGCTATTTAACTCCACCGGGTCCCCGCATGCGAGTCCTTCCGTTCCTCAGGTCGTGCTCCATCGGGGTGCTGTAAGTGGTAAGCTGTGGGGCATGCTTGATCTTCCTGGCTTGTGGCTTCCCTGCCTCCGCCCTGTTTAGAGAGAATGTCCGCTGGGCTCAAGATTCCTCATGAGGTAAGTAGTCGATAGTCTCTGTGAGTAATGTGTTACTAGGCAGTTCAACTATGCCCCATGCTGGTCGTGTAATTTCCTCCCGTTTCTTTTCCTGCCCAGCGGCTGCCTTTGCCTTTCCCAGCCTTGATGTGGTGTTGTGTGTGGCCTGCTGGAGATCGAGAGCTGGAAGTGTGACTCGTCCGCTTTTCACCTCCAGGGGTGTAACATGTGGGGTGTCAAGTCGCCTGGCTTGTGGCTTGGACAGGTAAGACCCTTAGCTGGTTGCCTGCGATGTTCGAGGTGGTGAGGTATTTCTCAGTTGGCCGTGTGCGGAGAGGCAGTGCGGTGGCCATTTTAAATTCGGATAACCCCTCCGGCCTAAAGGGGGGGTAGGGGCCTGTGAGGTGCATCACAGAGCCGTTGTGTAGCGGTGCAGCAAGCAGTTAGGCAGGGTGGCGACCGTCCATTCCGCCCTTCTCACATGAAGGCCGCAAGCTCCAAAATCTTGTGTGGCCCATGGGGCCCCCAAAACTCCTGGTCTCAGAGCCCGCTGTTGTGCCCACTTCAGCTCCGGCACAGTCCCACGTCCCTCTGACTCAGATAAGGGCTGTAAGCCTAGATTAGCTGTCGAAAAGGCCAGGTTTCGCAAGAGCCTCTCCCTCATGCGACCAGTCAGCATGGCGGGCATACCCCAAGATATTTAAGGTGTGTGGTGGTGATCTTGAAAGGGAAATGATCCCTAAGGTTGTGTATGACGTGAGGCGGTGATGTGAGTGGGAGGAGTTCATTTTTATCGTAATTTACTTTGAAGTTGGAGATGTCAGAGTACATTGTCAACTCAGACATCAGTGACGGGAGTGATATGTTCGGTTTAGTGATGGTGAACAATAAAGCATCAGCGTAGGCTGAGACTTTGTATTGCAATGTGTGACCTTGTACACCGGTAATGGCTGCATTGTCGCAGATTGCGTTCAAGAATGGTTCGAGAGATAGTATAAATAATAGGGGGGAAAGTGGGCAGCCCTGTCTAGTCCTGTTTTGGATGTGCAGGGGGCCAGATTTCGTGCCACTGATTTGTACTCTGGCCTGTGAGTGTGTATAGATTTTATGAACCCAAGTCTGCCATCTGTCCCCGAAGCCCATCTCCTTCATACCTTCAAATAGAAGGGACCAGTCCACTCTAGCAAAGGCTTTTTCTGCGTCAATACTCAGTAATAAAGTGGGTGTGTGTGTAGTGGTTGCTTTATGGATTATATTTAGGATTTTAATGGTGTTGTCTTTGGCTTCTCTGCTAGGTGTGAAGCCTGTCTGATCTGGGTGTACCAATCCCAAAAGGGGCTTCCACCTGTTGGCCAGCATGCAAGCAAAGATTTTTACATCGTTGTTAATCAATGATATCGGTCTGTAACTGCCACAGACAGTATGATCCTTGTCAGGTTTTGGAATCAACATTATAGTGGCTTCTAAGGCTGTGGGACTAAATGGGTTGTCTTTAGTTATAGAGTTGTACAACGCTTGTAGTAAAGGCGGTCCTAATTGCGGTAAGAATAGTTTAATGGCTTGTGATAATTCGTCATGTGTGAATGGCGCAGCCAGTGCGGCCTGTGCCGAGCTAGGTATCTTGTTTTTGACATGTTTTCGGATATGCTGTGTTCTGTCAGGTTGGGATGTCGTGGGGTTAGGTAGGTTATACAGAGAGGCATAATATTGGCGAAAGGTTTCAGCAATGTCTTGCGTTAGGGAATGTGTTGTGCCCTGAGTGTCCTTAATTTTTGAGATACACGAGTTATCGAACTTTAGTGCACGAGCCAGTAGCTTGCCGCTTCTATTGCCATGGGCATAAAACGAGTGTTTAGTTAGTAATATACGGTAGCTCATTTAGCTTTGTGATTCAAGAGGAGAGATAATTCTTCCCTCCTAAGTCTAAGCGAGAGAATGCGTAGTCAGATTTTTGTCCATTTGTGTCGTGTCTCTAGGTCTTGGATAATTGTGAGTAGGGCAGCAATTTTTGAGTCTCTGTCTTTTTTTCATTCTGGTGCCTAATTGAATAAGTGTTCTTCTGATTACGCATTTATGGGCCTCCCAGCTGTTTAGAGGTGAGGTGTCTGACACCGGATTGTTGTCCTGGAATTTATAGTGGGGAAGACCAGGTGATCGGGCCTATGTGTGCCTTACGGACGAGATGTAAGTGTCTGTGATGAGTGAAAATGGAGTCCAGTCTGGTGTATGTGTCCCGGACATAAGAAAAAAATGTGTACTCATTAGTTGTAGGGTTAGTCAGTCTCCAGCAGTCCATTAGGTGATTAGAATATAACATTTGTATACATAGTTGTTTTTGTAGGTACCTAGGATGTGTCTGGTGTCTGGAAGTGTCCAAATGAACATTAAAGTCAGATAATGATGGCTGTTTCGGACGTGTCCAATTTGGAGAGCGTCTGTTTACGAAAGTATCCCTGCCTATTGTTGGGACTATATATATACTTGTCAGGGTGTAAGTTTGTTTTCCTATGGTGCCTTTGACAAATATGAATCTCCCTTGTGGGTCAGTCAATTGGTCAGCCAATTGGAAGGGCGGCGGGTGGGGGCCATAATGATAATGAGGGGGGGGACCTACTGTCCTCCCCCCAGGCCCCACCCCTGGGTGGTGGGTGGGGGCCATAATGATAATGAGGGGGAGGGGGACCTACTGTCCTCCCCCCCCGGCCCCCACCCCTGGGCGGCGGGTGGGGGCCCTAAGTCAAATTCCCTCCCCCCATTAAAGGTGACTAGGGGTCCCCAAGCCCCTAGTCACCCACCCCCCCCACCAAATAAAAAGGCCCCTACCTACCCCCCTCACCGTAAAAAATAGTGAGGAGGGAATAAAATTACTAACCTGTAAAGAAAAAATAAAACACCATTCGACATCTTCTTTTTTCTAAAATCTTCATTTTTCAGCCCCCCAAAAAATACCATCATAACCGTTGAACTTAAAATAAAAGAAAAAACCTGTGCGCAAAAAAAAAAAAAAAAACGCCGAAAAAGAAAAAACCAGAGCGCAAAAAAAATAATCCTTCTTCACCCATGGAGGGCTCCGTGCAGACTGAGCTCTGCAGGGCAGGGGAAGGCTTATAAAGCCCTGCCCCGCCCTGCAATTAGGCTCAGAACACTCTGATTGGTGGTTTTAAGCCAATCAGAGTGCTCTTTGTCATTTTACACAGCGTGGGAAAATTCCAAAGAACTTTCCCACGCTGTGTTAAATATCACAGAGCACTGTGATTGGATGGATTTCCACTGTTTAGTAGACATGTCCCTACTCGCGGTATAGCGAGTAGGGGCATTCGGGAGATTTTATTCTCCTTTATGCTATTATGGGGGTCATATTGCCCCCATAGAGTGAGGGGGGACCTGGGGGGCTTAGGAAGTGGCGGGGAGCACTGCTCCCTGCCGCTTCTATAGTTACATATCACAAGGAGGGAGCTGCGTGCCGGTAGCTCCCTCCTTGGAATAAAGTGAACGAACAAACGAACACTGATACACAGTGTTAGTTTGTTCGGCTGATATTTCTATTCACTCATTCGTCTTTCTGACGAATGAATGAATAGATGAAATTCCCGTTTGCATGTCCAGGTGTTTCACTGGGCATGTGCGGGAATTTCACAGCCTATCTAGTGTGGGCAGATGACGTGTCCCGCAGGGACTTCCTCTACCCACACAAAGATGGCGGCACACTGAATAAAGATCGGGGCAGAAAATAAAGAATAATAAATAGGTAATATGGGGCACTTAGAGGCATTTGGGGATAACTAGGGGGTCAATTGGATGTAGTGGAGGCGGGTTAAAAAAAAAAACGGGATTCGGCATGACAGTGCCGCTTTAAGGTGTCATTCCAGAGAATGATATAATACACACAGTAGTGGTCTGCAGTTTAAGATTTTGTTTCCTTTTTTCTTAACGGAACACTATAGGGTCAGGAACACAAACATGTATTCCTGACCCTATAGTGTTAAAACCACCATCTAGCACCCCTGGGCCCCTCATGCCTCCATAAATATAGCAAAATCTTACTTGTATTAAAGCTGTACCTCTGCATGCTGTTTGCCTCAGAAAAACAAGCTGTCTGCTGACATCATCAGAAGTGGTGGCCTTATCCAACCACAATGCTTCTCCATAGCATTGGTTGAGACTGAAAAGGAGGCAGATCAGGGGCAGAGCCAGCACAATTCAAACACAGCCCTGGCCAATCAGCATCTCCTCATAGAGATTAATTGAATCAATGAATCTCTATAAGGGAAGTTCAGTGTCTGCATGCAGAGGGAGGAGATACTGAATGTTTGGATGCATTTTAGGCAGCCACGACCCAGGAAGGATCTCTAACAGCCATCTGAGGAGTGGCCAGTGAAGTTATCACTAGGCTGTAATGTTAACACTGCATTTTCTCTGAAAAGACAGTGTTACAGCAAAAAGCCTGGAGGTAATGATTCTACTCACTAGAACAAATTCAATAAGCTGTAGTTGGACTGGTGACTATATTGTCCCTTTAAAGAGAATTTCAAATTGAAGGTAAAAATAGCCAAATCAGAAACATTCTATAAGTCAACTATGCATCCAGTTCGGTTACTGTGGCCTTAAAGTTGAAATTTACTTTCAACAGTTTCCCTTGTTATTCCTTAGTGAATAAGCCTAATAGAGGTAGAGATGAAGTATGAGGTTTTTTTTTTTTTTTTTTATAATGCGGAGTGTGTCTGGGAACAAAGAAAGGACATTAAAATTTGACTCTAAATTAATCGTGTCCTTTACTATGGTATATGAAAATAATTATATAGGTGGGTGATTAAGATTAACATCAAAACTTACCTTCTGACATTTTAAAAGGTGAAGGGAGAAGGACTCCGCCCATATCAAAAATAACTGCTTTATATGCACTGGTTACAGCATGGCTCCATCTTATTGAACTCTGCCGATGAAACAATATATGTCTCCATATCACAGGAGCCTTTGTCGGGCTGTAGTACGATGAAACTAGAACTCTGTTGATCAACATTATGCCACCTATGTAAAAAACAACAACAACAAAGAAACACAGAGGAAGAAAGATAGATCCACCATTATATTATGATTTGGGAAGGATGCAGACAGCATGGAGATCTAATGATCTTCCTGACCAGTAGATCAGAGAACTACTTACCCAGTACTGTTACATACTAGTGTCATAACAGGTTTACTCTAACAGTTACAGCTCCCCAGACAATAAATATATGATTTATCATAAGGATAAATTCTATATAGTTATGCTTTGTAAGCTGTTAGATCTTTACTTACCTGCAGCTCCTCTCCAGTGCCTCCATTCTCAAGGTCTGTGGATGTTTCAGTAACATGGAGCCTGCATTGCTGCCTCCCACCTGCTGTGATTAACCAAGCATGGGGACATGTCCCCAAGCAGACCCATCCGTCATACTGACGCTGAAATTATGGCTTCACTGTCAGCACAATGGTGTCAGTGCGTACCCATGCACCCCTAGCAAGCATAAGCACCGCCTGCTGGGGGAGTAATACAATGACCACCTGAGAAAGGATTCTCTTACTCCCATCACTCATTACATGGCATTAGACCCTATGTGCTACTGTGGCAGGTAGGGGCATATGGGTCACCGACAAATAATTTCAGATGGGAGATGAAAAGCTCGTAGATTCCTCCAGTTATGTGCAGGGCAATTCCTCACAGGTTTACCACTACAATAAGGCAATTTAGCTATGCACCAGGGGTTGCAAGATTTTTTGATTTAAAACATACTAAAATAGAAAGATCCCTCCTTATGATGTCTTATGTTATAGATTTATTTCTGGATCATGTGCATTTAATCATTGCACTAGCATTGGTTATACAGTTGTGCTCAAAAGTCTGCATACCCTTTGAGAATTGGTACTATATGTACCATTTTTAAAGAAAACATGAGTGAGCAGGCAAAGCACATTTCTTTTATTTCTTATGGGATTCATATTCAACTGTAGATTATAACAGAATGGCCAAATTATAAAACAAAACATGGCAACAAAGGAAAAAAATGAAATGACCCCTGTTCAAAAGTCTGCATACCCTTAGTTCTTAAAACGGCCGAACTTACCTTTCTTTAATCGCTTCCTCTTCTCTCCCTCCCTCAGGATCTGTTCTCTGTTTCTTCTTATCTGATCTAGTTTTCTTGAAAACATAAGACAATGTATTTTTCCTACGCCTGACCAGCGGAGGAGCAAAGTATGCTCCATTTCCCGTGGTCAGAGCAATCTCCCACAATTCTCACCTTTTCTCCATGATCTTGCGATGTCTTCCTGAACGTCCTGTCAGTTAGACATGACGCCGGCGAAACTACAGAATTTCGTCCTAACAGAATGAGAACAGTTTGTTCATTCATGTTAGGACGACATTCGGTATTTTTAGGTCGGCTGAATTAAATTTCGATCCAATCTGTGCTGCAGCTGCATCTTGCAGCCGCTTAGTAGATAGTTCCCTGATACCGTGGGAATTAAGGAGCTATCTACCAAGAGCTAATATTAAGTAAATGAAAGCAACCAATCAGACGGTTATGAGTCAAATTACACAGCATGGAAAAATTCCAAAGAACTTTCCCACGCTGTGTGAAATGACTCAGAGCGCTATGATTGGTTGGATTCCAAGCCAACCAATCCGAGTGCTGTGACAGGTAAATGTAGAGACCTGTCAACTGTTTATTTGCATTTGGGACACTATGTGTTTTTTTACAACAGTGAGCAGCCACAGGCTGTTCACTGTTTAGTATACATGCCCCTACTCGCAGCATAGCGAGTAGGGGCATTCGGGAGATTTTAATCTCCCCTATGCTAATATGCGGGTCATATTGACCCCCATAGAGAGAGGGAGGACATGGGGGGGCTTAGGAAGTGGAGGAGTGCACTGCTCCCTGACGCTCTTATTTTTACATTTTACAAGGAGGGAGCTGCGTGCCGGTAGCTCCCTCCTTGTAATAAACCGAACGAACAAACGAACACCGATATTCCGTGTTTGTTTGGCTGAAATTTCTATTTATTCCTTCGTCTTTCTGGCGAATAAATAAATAGACAATATGATTAACGAAGACGAAGTGATTAACTTGGCATATGCAGGAATTTCACAGCGCTATCTAGTGTGGGCAGATGACGAGTCCAAAAGGGACTTCAACTACCCACACAAAGATGGCTGCACCCAGGATCTAGGTCAGGGAATAAAATAAAGTTTAAAAAATAGGTAATATGGTGGGCTTGGGCGCATTTGGGGGTGACTAGGGGGTTAGATCTAGTGGAATCAGGAGGGGGTAAAAAACAAACTGGATTTGGCCATGACAGTGCCGCTTTAATCTTGTGTATTGCCCCCTTTAGCATCAATGAAAGTGTGCAATCCTTTGTAATAGTTGTGTCAGGTATTTTGCTGGCTTACCGGTCGGTTCAGCTCTGGGTGCCGCGATCCCCTCTGGCATTCCAGCAGACGCTGCACATGGCGCACATAAATGACATCAGAGGTCAGATTAGGAAGGTAAAGTACCTTCCTCGAATAGTGGTCAATTCCAATTGGAATTGGACCAATCAAAATTAAGTGATGCCTATATACTTACCTCTCCCATTCCTTGTTGCCCTGTTGTGGTTTTTGGTAGCCCAATAGCGTGTTCCTTTTGTGATTTTCTGGTGATATATTCTGACTATTGTCTTACATTTATCCTGTCTTCTGTACTCCTTTGACATCGGCTTGTTTATATGATATTCCTGTCTTCTTTACTCCTTTTGACCTCGGCTTGTTACTGATTTCGCTTGTTCATTAACTAAGGACCGGTATACGGATTAGCTTTTGGTGATTCTGTCTGCGTGTTCAGGTTCCAGCATATCCTGACAAGTTGTTTAGAGGCCCCTAATTCTTGCACGTGTCATAGACGCCCATTCGTCTTGGCAAAAGGCCTCCAGGTCATGCAAAGTCTTTGGTCGTCTTACATGAACCACACGTTTGAGATCTACTTAGAGTGGCTCAATGATATTAAGGTCAAGAGACTGTGATGGCCACTCCAGAACCCTCACCTTTTTCTGCTGTCATGCAGGAAAGTCCAGGAGTGTCCCATGTGCAGCATCCGTGCAGAAGAATGCAAATTGTCTGTCAGTATTTTCTGATAACATGCTGAATTTGTCTAGCCTTTAGAGCTCACACACCAACAAAACAACAGCGAGCCACCATCATTGTTCACAGTGGGGATGGTATTATTTTCACTACAGGCCTTGTTGACCCCTCTCCAAACATAAATTGGTGCAGTAAAGGCTACTTTCTGGCAACTCAACCATGCAGCTCATTTTTGTTCATGTATCATCGTATTGTGCTCCTTGAAACAACCACACCGTCTTTTTCTAGAACAGTCTGCATTTCTCCTGACGTTACCTGTGGGTTTTTCTTTGTATCCCGAAAAATTATTCTGGCACTTGTGGCTAAAATCTTTCTTCTTCTACCTGACCTTGGCTTGGTATCAAGAGATCTTGGAATTTTTCACTTCTTAATAAGTGATAGAACAGTACTGACTGCCATTTTCAAAGCTTTGGATATCTTTTTATATCCTTTTCCATCTTTATAAAGTTCCATTACCTTGTTACGCAGGTCGTTACACAGGTTTTTTTTTTTTTTATGCTCCCCATGGCTTAGTATTTAGCCTGCTCAGTGCATCTACGTGAAAGCTAACAAACGCATTAACTATTTATACACAGACACTAATTGCAATTTAAAAAGCCACAGGTGTGGAAAATTAACATTTAATTGCCATTCTAACCTGTGTGTGTTACCTTATGTGCTTGTAACAAGGCCAAACAATCAATGGTATGTAAACTTTTGATCAGGGCAATTTGGGTGATTTATGTTATCATTATGATTTAAAAAGGAGCCAGACAACTATGCGATAATAAATGGCTTCATATGATCACTAGCCTTAAATAAAAGACATGTTTTTTGCATGATCAGTCATATTTTCAAAACTAATGCCAAAATTTCACAATTTCTGCCAGGGTATGCAAACTTTTGAGCACAACTGTATATTTTATTATTTGTATTATACTGCGCTGTCATAACAAATAACATGTTTGTAAAACATTTACCTGCAACAGTGTATCCTGTGTCCTTACTTTTAGATACTTGTTCCATGCTTTTAAATATCCAAATGTAACAATGGAAACAGATGATATCAGTTTGGGTTATCACCCATTTTATGGACATAATGTATATAATATATGTTTATAATGCATTAAATATTTTTACTTGTATAAACTTGACAAAGTTTGGGAGAATTAAACCATTCTCCAGAGTCCAACACTACACATCCCACTTATATCATTCCTAGAAATTTTGACAATGTGCCAGACACCTCAACAGGTTATTATTTGAATTTGGATTAAAACATTAAATATTTACATTTTGCAGATTGCATTTTGTCGCACTTTTATCTATTTTTTTTACATTTTATATCTTATTCCAGGACAGATTATAAATTAGAACAATTGTCCCAGAGCTGTAGTGCAATATAACATGGTAAACAATGGTAGGTATACAGTTGGCAGTACAGCATTCTACACAAGACCTGGAACAATGTTTTTTTAATGTATAGGTATATATGTAGGGTCCCTGTCATGACACTAAATATCTGGGCATCGTATAGCCATCTGGCTTGAAAATAACCAGTATGCTGGCCGGGTCTACACAATAGGCAGGGCATCGAATCTATATAAACTTAAACGGAAAGAGAAAACGTTCTGATAAGTCGCTCAACATAGCTCTGTAGCAATGAAGTATGTATGGCTTTAAATCCTGTAAAACTACTGCTGTCATGGAGCATAAGATGACTATTGAAATATTAAAATATGCTAAATAAAGCAACTATGAGCATCATGCTTATATAAAAACATTTAACCCAATAACTACTGGGAAAAAAATGGGATGTGGAGTAGAAATGGCCATTCATATATACTTAAGGACACCTTGTTTTAAGATTGGAGGGCTACGATCATACAGGATCTCCAAGGAACATTCCAGTCACCATAGCAACTTCATCTAAATGAAGTTGTTATGGTGCCAGGAGGCCCTTGGGTGCTCTCTTACCTTACAGGGTTAAACAATTCTCGAAAGATTTAACCCCAAAAACTACTGCTTTCCCCTGGTGAAATGCTGTAAAGATTTTATAACGTACCTGCAATCCAGCACCGGGTGAAGCTCCCATTTGATGTCAGGGCATCACGTGCTCTGGACCAGCAAAGGGAGGAAGTGGGGGTGAACAGGGGAAGGATATAATAAAAAAAAGTGCAAATGAAATGTGGGGAGATGGTTAAGGCTTAATAATTGAAGGGAGGGAGTGGAGAATGCGCTTCCCCTTGCAGGCAGTAGCTAAGCAGGTCTGTCGGCAGCATGCATAGCGGTGTAGTTTGGATTTGTGCTGCCCTAAAAATCCTTGTGCACTGCATAGTAATGCCGGGAGCCAGAGTGATGTCATGTTCTGTTTCTCAGCGTCATTACAGAGCGCCACATCGCCGCCTGGTTTCAATAGACATGGCAGCCCGTCTCAGGGGGGTTCTAAGGTGGGCAGCCGGGCAGCCAGCTCTTGGCCCCCCAATGAAAAGGCTCTAACAAGGCATCTACCGGTGCGTTTGGAGGCATGTTTTTTGTTGCCCCCTGGAAAGCTAAATGCAGCACTGTGCATGCAGTGGAGTCTGGTGACAAATGTAAAATATGCACAGAATTGACATTAGGCAGCCCGGAACAGAAGTCACACGTGGTGGGGGTGCAACTAGCCCCTGGCACACACACTGGCGGATCCAGGGGGGGGGCAACGGGGCAATTGCCCCCCCCGAGAAATCCGCCGGTCTCCCTCCCCTGCAATGTGCCTGCGGACCGGGGGGGAGATCAGAGCTCTCCCTCCCCGGTCCGCAGACACTGTGCTGGCAGCCGGCAGGGGAGGGAGAGGGAGGACCCGGAGCTCGGTCTGCAGCTCCTCCGGGTCCTCCTCTCGCGAGATTTGCAGCGTTGCCGCGGTTACCACAGCAACGCTCCAAATCTCGCGAGAGTGAACTCTAGCCCGGGAGCGCGGGCTAGAGTTCACTCTGACCACCTGACCACCAATGAATCCCCACTGGGACCACCAGGGATCGAAATATGTCCCCCCTCCTCCCAGTAAAGGTAAGAAGGGAGGGGGGACATAGAATAATATTTATTTTAATTAAATAAAAAAATATTATACTATAAAAAAAAAAGCCACCCTACCCTGATCACACACACACATAGCCCCCATACTGCCTCCCCCCATACACACATACTGCCCCCCCATACACACATATTGCCCCCCATGCTGCCCCCCCATACACACATACTGCCCCCCCATACACACATATTGCCCCCCATGCTGCCCCCCCATACACACATACTCACCCCCATACACACATACTTCAATACCCCCCATACACACATACTACCCCCCATGCTGCCCCCCTACATACACATACTACCCCCCCATACACATACTACCCCCATGCTGCCCCCTATACACACACATGCTGCCCCCCCCATACACACACATACTGCCCCCATACACATACTGCCCCCTATGCTGCCCCCCTATACTTACATACTGCCCCCATGCTGCCCCCCATACATACACACATGCTGCCCCCCATGCTGCCCCATACACACATGTTGCCCCCCATACACACACATACTGCCCCCATGTTGCCCCCCATACACACACATACTGCCCCCCTATACACACATACTGCCCCCCCCATACACACATGCTGCCCCCCATACACATGCTGCCCCCATACACACACACATACTGCCCTCCCATACACATATGGCTGCCCCCACATGCTGCCCCCATACACACACACATACTGCTCCCCATACACATACTGCCCCCATACATATACTGCCTCTATACACACATACTACCCCCATACACACACACATACTGCCCCCATACACACACATGTTGCCCTACATACTGCCCCCATACACATAATACTGCCCCCATGCTTCCCCCATACACACATACTGCCCCCTACAAACATACTGCCTCTATACAAAACATACTGCCCCTATACACACATATACTGCTCCCCCCATACACACATACTGCCCCCCTCTATACACACATGGGCTCTCGCTCCCCCATGTATACATACTGCCCCCTATGCACACATACTGCCCTCCATGCACACATACTGCCTCCCCATGCACACATACTGCCCTCATACACACATACTGCCCTCATACACACATACTGCCCCCCATACACACACACTGCCCCCATACACACACACTGCCCCCATACACTGCCGCCCCATACACACACTTTGCCCACATTCACACACACACTGCAACTGTTACACACACATACTGTCCCACACATACACTGCATCCCTGACATACACTGCCCCCCCACTCACACACTACAACCTTCACACACACACACACACACACACACACACTGCTCACACACTGTCCCCCTCACACACACACACTGCTCACACACTGTCCCCCTCACACACACTGCACCCCTTACACATTGCACCACTCACACACACCACTGCTCCTATGCCCTACTACCGCCCCATTTCCCAGCAGACCTCAGGTAAGTTGTCAAACTGTTCTTAAACGGGTTGACTACTTACTCTAGGAGGGGGTCCCGGCACTATTGACACCATAACCACTACACTGAGCTGTAGTAGTTATTGTGTCTGGATTATTTCTTTAAATAATCTACAAGTGCCCCTCCCGAGATCAGGCTCTGGATCCGCCACTGGGCACACATGTTCCAATATCTTTATACCTGCAGTGTTTCAAGCACATACACATTCCTACCACCATGACCTCAAATCACTGAAGTGCTCATGGGTAGTTTGAGTAACCCTTTTACTTTAAATTCTCACTCAGTGAATAGCTGATAAATAAGAATGGCTAGGTAACTCCTATAGTCAAATAAACATCTTATAGTCAAAACTTGGTTGTATTTACCTAAATTCTGCCATTTGAAATTAAATTCGCTACAGTTCGTAGTTTAGTTAATCTAGCCTTTCTTTAGCAAATTACTAATAAATCTCTATTAAATGTAATAAATCTCTATTAAATGTAATAAATCTCTATTAAATGTAATAAATCTCTATTAAATGCAGCAGGTTTCTCTGAACTGCCATAGCAAACTTTATAAACCCCTCTAATACAGTGACTACAATAAACTGAATGCCACAATAAGCCGATCGTGCAGTTACATATGTGACACGTTGTTCATGTTTCCTTTATAATAATAATAAATACTATAATCCCAACAGTATTTATAGCAACATGAAAAAGAACTTCAACTTACCTTGGCAAACAACAGACTCCGCCCCCTTGTCATGACGTGGCAGTCGCTAATAGGCTTAGAGTGGAGCTGTCAAGAGTGCAAAGTACACGAGTGGAGGCAGCCATCTTTGTTTTGGGCACAGAGGTCATTCAGCCCGCAGACGCTCAACGTCAGGTTAAGGATTGAGTAACTGCGTTGCCACAGTATACTGTCCAGAGCTCTATGCTGTTGATACATTAGGAGTATGACATTGAGTTATCGATGTATCGCTTTGAAGGGAAAGGTCCTTAGAGACTGTTTACTTGGTTTCCCAGTTTCAACATGGCCGCCGCG
>OW240916.1:223205522-223251042 GCA_933207985.1 Pelobates cultripes
ATTTACTTGTAATATTTAAAACAAACTGATAAATGGATTAAAGCTTAATCTGAGTATTCTAAACCTTAAATAGGCCCTGTCACCCCAAAAATAACATTTAATCTAATCTGCTTCTATATAGCTCTTTGTGTCTGAATCTTATTTTTTTTCTTTTGAAGTTTTCATTATTTTTTTTCCCTCTCCTGTATAACAATCAGGTTTAGAAAACTTGACAATAGATGGAGTTTAAAGCAAGGTTGTGTTTCAGTTACCATTTCAATTTCCACACAATCCATCAGTAAAATCTATCCCACAGAAGGGCAGACATCATGGACAGAGAAGAACAAAATGACCCAGGTATTGAGATAAGGGAAAAAAAAAGATAATATAAAGTAGGGAGTGTAATCCTAAAGATAAAAGGGTCATAAGTAAAGGGGGGGGAAAAAGGACCAGGCCACCTTAAGAACCAATCCAATGGATTGTTAAATAATTTGTTTTGTTAATGTGGAAGCTAGAGGGAGTCAGGATAATCTACTCTCCTATACATAGAAACATAGAATGTGACGGCAGATAAGAACCATTCGGCCCATCTAGTCTGCCCAATTTTCTAAATACTTTCATTAGTCCCTAGTCTTATCTTATAGTTAGGATAGCCTTATGCCTATCCTACGCATGCTTAAACTCCTTTACTGTGTTAACCTCTACCACTTCAGCTGGAAGGCCATTCCATGCATCCACTACCCTCTCAGTAAAGTAATACTTCCTGATATTATTTTTAAACCTTTGTCCCTCTAATTTAAGACTATGTCCTCTTGTTGTGGTAGTTTTTCTTCTTTAAATATAGTCTCCTCCTTTACTGTGTTGATTCCCTTTATATATTTTAAATGTTTCTATCATATCCCCCCTGTCTCGTCTTTCCTCCAAGCTATACATGTTAAGATCCTTTAACCTTTCCTGGTAAGTTTTATCCCGCAATCCATGAACCAGTTTAGTAGCCCTTCTCTGAACCCTCTCTAAGGTATCAATATCCTTCTGAAGATACGTCTCCAGTACTGTGTACAATACTCCAAGTGAGGTCTCACCAGTGTTCTGTACAATGGCATGAGCACCTCCCTCTTTCTACTGCTAATACCTCTCCCTATACAACCAAGCATTCTGCTAGCATTTCCTGCTGCTCTATTACATTGTCTGCCTACCTTTTATAGGTGAAATAATCACCCCTAAATCCTTTTCCTTAGATGTTGAGGTTAGGACTCTATCAAATATTCTGTACTCTGCCCTTGGGTTTTTACGTCCAAGATGCATTATCTTGCACTTATCCACATTAAATGTCAGTTGCCACAACTCTGACCATTTTTCTAGTTCACCTAAATCATTTGCTATTTGGCTTATCCCTCCTGGAACATCAACCCTGTTACATATCTTAGTATCATCAGCAAAAAAGACATACCTTACCATCAAGACCTTCTGCAATATCACTAATAAAAATATTAAAGAGAATGGGTCCAAGTACAGATCCCTGAGGTACCCCACTGTTGACAAGTCCAAGCTTCAATATATTCCATTAACTACAACCCTCTGTTGCCTGTCACTCAGCCACTGCCTTACCCATTCAACAATATTGGAATCCAAACTTAAAGATTGCAGTTTATTGATAATCCTTCTATGTGCAACAGTGTCAAAAGCCTTACTGAAATCTAGGTAAGCAATGTCTACTGCACCACCCTGATCTATAGTTTTAGTTACCCAATCAAAAAAATCAATAAGATTAGTCGAAAGAGATCGTCAAAATGTTTAGATCACATTAAATTCTTTGAAGACTATTGTGGCATTTCATTAGCATCGTAAAGAAAACAAATGTGGGATGTCTAGGTCTGGTTTCATTTTACAGAAATATAAAAACTTGAAAACTTTGGTAGGATTGACCTAGTAAATGCTTTAGCAGTCCATCTGATGGCAGCTGGGTACTATTCTGGCTAATACCCACCATTCAATTTACATAGAGGAAAACTGGTGGGATTTATTAGATCAATACATAAAATAGTTTTTATTTTTGTTGTAAAATAGTACTAAATAAATACCAAATTACAGTTCATGTAAAACCAAACCAGACTGAGATATCTCATGTTTGTTTGTAATGCTGATGAATTTTTCATATGTATTTGATGTGCTCTATAGGTTATGAAATTGACCTGTAAATGACAGAGGATGCAATAAATGTATTTTATCCAGCGCTATCAAATAACCTTAATTTAAACCAGTCAAACAAATGAGTAAAATGTAGCTTATTTTTCAGTTATCACAATAAAAGCATATATATATATATAAGGAATTACGGTTATAAAAAAAACAAACAAAAAACAGAACATAAATACTTAGTGCCTTCTAATTGAAATTAACATAAGTGTGTTTTAGCTGTAAGGGATACATTACAAGTGTAGATGTAAACGTGTAGAAAATGTTTTAATTTATGTGCAGAGACCTGGTATTTGGAAATTAAAGGAGCGCTATAGTGCCAGGAAAACAAACTATAGGGTTATTAGGTTCCCCCTCCCACTGGGCTGAAAGTGTTAAAACCCCTTCAGCCAATTACCTTAATACAGTGCTGGTTACATCTCCTCCCACTGCCGACGTCTGCTCCGAATGCGCATGCGCGGCAAGAGCCGTGCGTATTCAAACCGATCCTTTCCTATGGACGTCAGTGTCATCTTAGTGTTATTTTTCACACGGAGCATCGCAAAGCGGCCTCTAGTGGCTGTCAGGTAGACAGCCACTAAAGGCTGGCTTAACCCTCAATGAAAACATCAGTTTATCTGAAACTGCTATGTTTTCAGCTGCAGGGTTAAAACCAGGGGGACCTGGCACCCAGACCACTTCATTGAGCTAAAGTGGTCTGGGTGCCTATAGTGGTCCTTTAAAGTCATTATTTGAAATATTGGAATTTGGTGAATTAAATTATTCTCAGTTTAACCTGTGATGCTGAAATTACCACCCTTTGTGCATGGTTTTTGTTCAAGAATATTGAGCCTTTCCCTTCCAGCTGTTGTTGGACTACACTTCCCGTAATTCTGTACTTTTAGATTATCAGGCTAATTGTGGTACTGCAAACCTAGCCTGAATAATTTATTACGTAGATCTCAATATACCAGAAAATGGATGAGTTGATATCTACATGCAGCTGAGATAATTCTTTTAAATATAATCTATAGAGTAGCTATTTACCTGATAGAGATAGAGAGATATATATATATATATATATATATATATATATATATATATATATATATATATATATATATATATATATATATATATATAAAAAAAAATTTTTAATGTATTTTATAAAATAATATATACAGGTTTATATAATTTATCTGACAGGTAAATAACTTATTTGTTAGTAGTTACAATTTTTTGTTGCTATTACATATTATAACTAATATCACAAAAGAACGAGTAAAAATAGTGGAATTTTATTTTCAGAATGGCAGTTCCATTATTGTTTGCCCGACCTTTCAGTTTCCAATTACTTCCTGTGGGAATATCTGGGAGTGGGTGTACGTGAACAAACCATATACACTTAAGCACCTCAAAGAGACTATCTGTGCAAAAATGTGATTGCTAGAGATTCAAACAATTACTAATGTTATGAACAATGCAATCAAAAGAGCTCGACTTTGTGAGGCGGCAAATGGTGCTCATTTAAAACAGGTAATTTTATGTACCTAATAGAGACGTACTGGATACCACACTCACCAAATAACCCAGGTGATCTGAAGCCAGGGCTGGCCAGGCCTCCCTTCTAAGATATGCAGAATAAATAACAGTTCATGTACTCCGGGATAACAAAAAATAGCAGCTTTATTGGGGCAAAAGCAGCAACATTTCAACCCCACCGGGGGTTGATATAGCTTTTCTGTACCTAGTCAAACAAATCTCTCTACTCTGAATAATATCATCAGTGGAACTATTCTAAAAAATGGTAACAGTAGTACAGATCTCTCAGCAATAGAATGCTACTCATAATTAGCCAGTATCCTTACCCAGTTCTTGTACTTCTCTCCACATAAGTTTAAATATTTTCACCCAGTGCTTGTATTATTAAGCAGTCACTAAGATGAGAACTAAGCCTAGTTCACTATCATAACTTCTAGTGGCTGGAACCCCTCGGTCTGGTGGTGGACCAACTACAACTTCTACAGGAATGTATGTGAGACTTGTATGTGCTATCATTATACATCTGTATGAAATGGTATTGTTCATAAAGTGACACAAAAGTTCCAGACTGGCTAATGTAAACTTTGTGCAAAATTGATGTCTGATGCCAGCACACACAGTATTCTGGTGACAGTCAATGATTGTGTGCAGCCCATGTCCTGCCCGCAGTCCATCCTCCCTGCCCTCCCTCAATCTCCAGCAGGGGGAGTGACGTCAGGGAAGGAGGATCGGACTGAGAGAGAACCTGGAGAATATTTATTGCCTATTGCAAAATCACAACTAATGTATGTAAAGAAAATTCATGGCACAATAAATTGACATATAAACAATGAATGCAGCAGTAGTAGATTAATAATAAAATGCCATGTGTACATAAATTTGGTCCTGAACCATATATTGATTTTCCTCCAAGTTAACTGATTTGGTGCTGTCAAACTTTGCAGCAGATATAGAACAACCTTTGAATACCAATCAAAGAATACCTCCTTTTACAGAGGAATGTGTATAACAGGGTGTTTTTAACAGTGATCTCCAAGCTGCTCAATACACTTATGTGGAAGTATCCTCTATTCCACAAAACAAAATTGAAATTATTAGTGCGGTGTAAGTGATAAAAGACTTATACCAGTAAGTGAAGCGCTTTAGTACATATAGCTTACCAAATGTTTTCTCATTCAATAGTAGAATACAAAGTGCATGTCAAGAGAGAAATATAAAAGATCCAATTTAGTGCAGACTGTTTTTAAAATAAAATTATAATTGTAGTGTCTTGATAAATGGAACACTCACATTTTAGGGAGCCTGTATATAGAAACACTGGCTCCGTATTTTGGCTTGTGTGCTTTTTTTGGGGTAGCATCGCCCGTCTCCTTCGATGTGGGGTATTTCTCAAAGATAAAAATAGGAGAAGCAGACCAATGTGTAGATGGTGTTTATAAGAACACAGTATTATTAGAAATAAGTGGTGTGCTCACCTGGTCCTGAGCCTGTGGGTCCCGGCTCTAGGTATATAGGTATTGTGCCAATTTGAATGGGGATGGCACTACCCCTGGGAAGATACTCTTGAGGTTTCCAAAGAAAGGATTTAAAAGGGTCTTAAATATAAAGTAATACATTTATTCAAGTATAAAACAAAAAATAAAAACAATAATGGTAAAAAAGTCCTTAATAAAAAGTCCTTTAAAATAGCCAATACGCGTTTCACTCCTTGCTGTGGAGCTTCCTCAGTCAGCTGTGAAGCTCCACAGCAAGGAGTGAAACGCGTATTGGCTATTTTAAAGGACTTTTTATTAAGGACTTTTTTACCATTATTGTTTTTATTTTTTGTTTTATACTTGAATAAATGTATTACTTTATATTTAAGACCCTTTTAAATCCTTTCTTTGGAAACCTCAAGAGTATCTTCCCAGGGGTAGTGCCATCCCCATTCAAATTGGCACAATACCTATATACCTAGAGCCGGGACCCACAGGCTCAGGACCAGGTGAGCACACCACTTATTTCTAATAATACTGTGCTCTTATAAACACCATCTACACATTGGTCTGCTTCTCCTATTTTTATCTTTGAGAAATACCCCACATCGAAGGAGACTGGCGGTGCTACCCCAAAAAAAGCACACAAGCCAAAATACAGAGCCAGTGTTTCTATATACAGGCTCCCTAAAATGTGAGTGTTCCATTTATCAAGACACTACCATTATAATTTTATTTTAAAAACCGTCTGCACTATATTGGATCTTTTATATTTCTCTCTTGACATGCACTTTGTATTCTACTATTGAATGAGAAAACATTTGGTAAGCTATATGTACTAAAGCGCTTCACTTACTGGTATAAGTCTTTTATCACTTACACCGCACTAATAGAACAACCTTTAATCGGACCCTTTTTAATACAATATCCAAATGTTCCATTATGGTTATGTGACCCATGTACTTATTTGATTGTCAATTTCATTGCCACCAAATCACAAAGTGTTTTCATGCTTTTGCAAATTCACAGGATGAATTAGTCAACTTTTAGTCTTTCTGTTCTTGTAAAACCACCAAACATTAATATTAATGTTCTTGCTCAGCCACCGAGATGTCTGATGAGGAAATCAAAGAGAAAACGTTGCATACCGCAGCAGCTTATTTGGAAGGGAAGGCGCCGGTGGATAAAGCAGCCATTCTTCACCAGCACATTGGAAGGAGGGAAATGACAGATATGATCATAGAAACTATCGGTCCCAGCTCAGGTAAGAATCCTCTCCTACTGATGGTAGGTCATGAATGTCTTCTTACAAAACCGTGTCCTTGGAGAAACGAAGCTGTGTAGACCATTTTAAGCTGTCATAAAGAATAAAATATGAGCTTGTACAAGTATTAGTGTCATTCTGCCATCCAGCAGCCTACACAGAATGGAATGTCAGCAGTATCCCTAGTAATTTCTTTGTAGAAAAATATAAATCTTAATTTTCTCCTGAATTGACAATACCCTGCATTTTAGTGTATTGTCCTTTGCAAGTGATTGTGCATTTTATGCAGATTTATAAATTGGTTTTATTTCAGTTTCTTTAGGGAGGGCAACATAAAAACACAACCATTTCGGTAGATTATATTCTGAACCAGAGTCAGATGATGAAGTTGAAATGTCTTCGATTATGGACATTCTTTATAAACATATGTGCTAGATATTAAAGGGTTACGCCAACATCTGCACATCCAGAGATATCTGCACTTGTCTGCCGGAGGCTAGTTACACCAGCAGCACATGGGACTCTGGCAGCTGTGAATTCTGCTCTGGGCTTGCTAAATGTCAATTCTGGGCATATTTTATGTCTATCGTCAGTGCGCTCTGCACACTGGTGACAGACATTTTCTGATTTTCTCTTGTAGACAGAGCCTGCAAGCTTGTGTCTCCCCTCACTCCTTCATCGCAGCTCTCCCACCTCACGATCCCATAAGTTTAAAGTTCCTTTGCTGTCTCCTTCCCACTCCCTCTTACCTTCCCGGCTCAGAGCCCGTGCATGTACTTTGAGCCTGCTAAACAGTCCAATCAAAGGCTTCTCTATGAGAGTCCTTTGATTGCACTTCGCCATGGCTGCCGTGACCTCAGGTGAGAGTGTACTGAGCAACACCAGGAGCTTCGCCTTGCGCTTGACTTCAGTGAGCTAAACTTTCTTTTTATACTTTTTTCATTGTTTGGGGGAACACGGCACCTAAAGAATAATGCCCAATATGGAATTATTTGTTTTCTTAGAAAAAAATGTGTGTATGTATGTAAGAAGGGTTAGAGTAACCCTTGAGGTTTCCTTGATTTTAAATGGACACTCCAGGCTGGACAGAGCCCTTTTTAAAATTATTATTTTTTTTTTTTAACTGCTTTATGACGATATTGCATTAAAATAGAAACAAAATAAACTCACTCTTAAAGTTCCTGCAATTGTTGTTTTTTCAACTTTTGCAGTGAACTCTGTCCAAGTGGTGCTTATGCAATTTCTCATTAAGCTGTAAAGGAGCGTGTCATTGGAGGTGGATATTTGTATATCACTTGCATTGTACTAATATTAAATAAATAAAACCTTCCTTGTTGGTGTGTATTTTCTGCTAGATCCACCGGTGACTGCTTCTTCTGAGAAACTCGATTCTATGGAAGCATCTAATAAGCCTCCCCCTGACTCTCCATCCAAGCATCTGCCAGATCAGATCACTTTCTTCAGTGGAAACCCATCAGTAGAAATAGTTCATGGAATTATGCACCTCTACAAAACAAAGTAAGTGCCCAGTTATGCATGTGTATGGTGGGTGTGTATATTGTGTTTTGGTGCAAACAAACAATGCAACTAGTTTTGTAGTGTTTTATTATATGCAGAAGAAATGGCACTATTCTGAGGTTATTTATAAAGCCCTGAATTATTATAAGTATTTTTGTTGAAAAAAATAAATTCTTGGCACCGGTTATTTAATTTGTATTTAAAGTGGTCAGAATTTCACAAACCCATCTCTAAATTATCTCAGATTTTCTCCATATCGGCTATGGTCTATATCAGGGGTCCTCAAACTCCGGCCCCCCAGATGTTGCTGAACTACAACTCCCATGATTCTCTGGCTATCTATGTAATTCAAACAATCATGGGAGTTGTAGTTCAGCAACATCTGGAGGGCCGGAGTTTGTGGACCCCTGGTCTATATTGTCATTAAAGAAACACTGTAGAGTCAGGAGCACAAACATGTATTCCTTTCCCTTTAGTGTTAAAAACAACCTTTACCCCATAGAAAAAAATATAATGGGCTGTTGTTGTTCTAGTGACAATAGTGGCCCTTTAAGAACACCTTCAGTTGGACTGCGTAGAATTGTAGTCCCCAGCAGTAACTAAAATAAAAAGTAAGGTCAGCTAATTGGTTAAAGAAATTATTAACTAGAATTCATCAGGCTTTAATTGCACATCCTTCATATGATGGGAGCACAGTTAAGGTGAAGTGATCTGCTCATGGTGCGAAAGGTACCCCATGATTAATAGGGCTATCAGGGATTACCATTCATATTATGCATTTATTTTCTTTAACATCTTGCCAAGTTTATTTTTTTTTTTAACTGCATAAAACAGGCAAAGTGAATTAATTAAAACTACCTTTGAATAGTCACAAATGGTTTGGTTTGGCGTGCGTTGGAGGTTTATATGAAAGTTTAAATCTAAGATACAAGTTGTTAATGTGTTCGTATTTTGTGTTTTTTTAAAAAAAAAAAAAAAATATGTAGATCTTGGGATGAGGACTATAACAGTACTTTTCAAAGAGAAATCTCAATTTTAGGTAAACAAAAATACTGAATGTATAGCTGACTTGAAGAAATCTCCAGATTTATTCCAGGTTACTTTGGCCTAAAAGGTGAAAATCACTTTGAAATCCAAACAATCCACTAACCTTTTTATTTTCACGTGTGAATATGAATGTGAGGTCGTTGTGTTAGTGAATAAGAATGTGGCTGGTATTTTCATGTGAAGGTTAATGGTGAATTGAGGCTGGATAGGATAGCTCAGGGGTGCCCAAAAGGTAGATCACCAGATGTTGTAGAACTACAATTCCCATGATGCTTTACATGGCTTTAGTATAACAAAGCATCATGGAAACTGTGGTTTTAAAACATCTGGGGATCTACCTTTTGGGAACCCCTGGGTTAGGTAAGGGTTGCACATGCCCAATCTGACACTAAAAGGATACTCTAAACATCATAATCATTACAGCCCACTGTAGTGATTATGGTACCTGCATGCCCCTTGTTTGCCATTCCCTGTGGTTCACTGTGAGACGGTTTTCTTTTTTGTGTGCTACTGTGTTTTGTTAAATTTTTACATTTTTTTTTCTTCAATGTTTCTATAAACCCATATAGCTTTGTTACTTTGCAACTTGATTTATTTTTTATGACACAGCCTAGTGGAAATATTCTAACCAGTCAACTAAGTGTTTCCATTTTATATATCTCTCTCCCCTAGTAAAATGACATCACTGAAAGAAGACGTAGGACGTAGTGCCATGCTCTGTATACTCACTGTTCCTTCTACAATGACAAGTCATGATCTCATGAAATTTGTAGCTTCTTTTAATGAGGTCATCGAGCACATGAAAATCATCCGTGATTCCACTCCAAATCAGTACATGGTCCTGATAAAATTCAGCTGTCAGGTAATAGGAAAATATAGCTGCATCATAGTAACCAAACTATGGGCTCGATTTAATATTGTTGAATAAGCTTTCTAAATGATTTCATATTTTTATATACATTTTTAAAATAATTTTTTTCAAGGTATTAAATTATCAAAAAAAAGATATCACGTTAAACTATCATATAAAAATATTGCAACATTTTAAATAATAGTCAACCTGATGGGGAAAAAAAAATCATAGTTACGTGATTGCCTGTGGAGTGAGCTGCACGCTATGCTGCCAGTAAACATGTATATTCCATATGCTTTACGTGTTTTGTTTCTGATTCCCACTACAAGTCTGTTCAATGATTCTGCTGCACTAGTGTATTCTCTGATCACAGAATTGTGTATGCATAGCACATAATTTAACTGGAACATCCATTTTGCACTTGTAATCATCCCTTCACGTGTTTTTAAAAAAAGGATGTTCTTTGCTTGTCACTGTTCTGTCTCAACCATGAAATGAAAACAAACCAGCACAACAATGGGTGAATCTATTGGAACATTGTGAGTGGGCTGGGTGACAGTCATGTGATCTCCGTGATTGAACACAGGCCAGTGTGCATATCAGCTCTACTAGCAGTGGGGTGTTGTGCTTTATCATAGGCTTTTTTCAACTGTTAGGTTTTGTGCTACTCTCACTTTTATAAAAGGGATTATTTACTTATTTATCTTTATACCCGAATCCCAGGCTGATGCTGATAGTTTCTACATGGCAAGTAATGGGCGCCAGTTTAACTCCATTGAAGATGATGTCTGCCAGTTGGTTTATGTGGAACGGGCCGAGGTGTTCAAGTCTGATGATGTAAGTGGTTTATGTATACTGTCCTCTACTAGTCTATCTTGACACTCATTGTCATTCTATGCCTGTTAAACTGTAAGGTTCAGTAATTAAAGCTATACAGATGATCAATTTGTAAACATTTTATATTTTTCTTGTTTATGATTAAACTAATATAAAGTAGAAGGTGGGGCTTGAATTCTTTGTAGACCACTACAGTTAACAGGATTTTGTTTGATACACTGTTGGAGGCAATATATAAAATAAATTCTGAATTTCTGCAACTTAAAACCCAAGTGGCAGGTTAAAATAGCAGACCTGGAAAAATTCTCAAACTGTGCTATAGTCACTTCTTCTTTTTGCCATTTTGATTTTCAGTTCACTAAAATAAATACCCGATGGAACTATATTATAATGAATTTTATACTTTTTGCATTTAGTATGAGGATATTAGAAAACTGAATAAAGTAGTGAAATAAGATTTCTATATTATTATATATTTTTACTATATTATTGTTTTGTGTTTGTTTTTTTTATGCTTATAGTGGTAAGTAAAACTTTCTGGGCATTCTAGATGCATTAACAATGATAGTTTAAATATTGGGTTTGAGATTTAGGACTTTATTTAGAATGGCTCTGATTTTATTTTCTATATATTTATGTAGAATAGATGTGTTTTTGGATGTTTTTGAGATAGTCTTACAGAGTTATCAACTAAAGTGTGACTTGTCGGGAATTTAAAATGTTATATCACAAATAGCTGAAATAAGAAAAATGCAAAGTCAAGTATGTTTTCAGTTTTAACTACAATTGGTTTAGGATTTCACTAAATACTGAATCCCAGTGCATTGAGCATCATTTTGCAATACCCAAACTGTGACTATAGTTGGATTGGATAATGTTTTTCTAGCTTGGCACATTTTTCAATTCACTACAGTTTCTTATTGATTGAATTAACCCATGTGAATCCCCAATAGCTGTCACACACTAGTAACTAACAATGGTCTGCTCCTTTATCCTTCGTCTGTTTAAAATTAAATGAAATCCATTTTTTCTTTTTCTTTCTTGCTATTAAATAAAGTGTGTACCTGAGGGAGAACATGACCTTATGAAACATGTCATTTACCATTTGCTAAATACCTCATTTATTATATCTACTTTCCCCACTGTTAAACATCCCAAATTGTGAAAAATGTGGCTCCTTGTGACCGTATAACTACCAAAAATAGAATGAAATCCTAGACATATGTGTTTCATACATCATGATTAAGTTTTTTGTTTTTTTTCTTTTCTTCTGTTAAATTCCGTGCACCTTGTTATAAGCAAAACACAATATTCTAAATCAAGATATATATAAAAAAATGTTCTTTTCATAATCAAATAACAGCCCCACCTGTCTTTTAAAATACAATATATAGTATGTGGGTGCACTGAATAAGAAAGTGGGAAGTGATGGTTGAACTAGACAAAAAAAAATGACAAAATTCTGTGGTTCCAAAAGGCCATTACTGTGATAAGTGTCATTAAATGCACATATAGTTTTGAGTAATATCCTGCCTCTGATCAGATGTTTGAACTTTTGCTACATTGTAAGTTTTTTTTTTTTGTAGGGCGCTAGCCTGCCAGTGATGGATCTTACTGAGCTTCCCAAGTGCACTGTTTGCCTTGAGCGGATGGATGAATCCGTAAATGGGATTCTGACAACACTTTGCAACCACAGTTTTCACAGTCAGTGTCTGCAGCGATGGGAGGACACAACGTAGGTGCTTTGTTGGCTATTAATTAATGCCTTACTTACTAACTGAATTGTCTCACATGTAAATGCATGTGCCTTAGTGGATTATTATTACTTGCTTATCTCAATGTAAGTTACTTTTCATGCTATGTGTAAACAGCAGGAACCTCCTCAAATACACAATGAAACATCAAGTCCCAGTCATTTATGTGTATAGTTCTTCAAAAGCCATTTATTTAGGTGATCTGTTTGCTTGTTTTTTGTTTGTTTTTCTTTACTCTTATGGAATAGCCTGCCTACCACCATCAGATTCTCCCCTTGTCTTCAATCGTTTAAGAAATGCCTTTAAACACCTCTATTTAGGAAAGCTTACCGCCTCCCAGTGTAACCTCTACCTCACATACCTGTCTCTTGCTCTCTCCTAAAGGGCAGCACTCTACTCTCTCCTCCAGTTCTGCTTCGCTCTCACCTTGTTTGATTGCTATTTCCTGTTGGATTGTGTTTTATACACCAACTCCTATAAACTGTAAGCTTGTAATATTGTAAAGCGCTACGGAATCTGTTGTCAATAATAATACTCTTACTAAATAAACTATTTTATCTACAGGATGTGCCTTGTACTACAATGAAAATCCAGGATTATGCAGACTTAATTTCTGTGATTTTTCATTGTATTTTTTATTACACAAAGAACTCCCTGGTTAAGCAATTAGCTGGATAGCTTGTAGAGCGGTAATAATCAGCTCCGCGATTTAGAAAAAAAAGTTTCTTGCGCACTAACTCAAATCCCTATGCACATTTAAATAACTGGAGGTGTCTAGTATTACTCCAATGGTAATTCAAGTGTAAGGTCACCTGCCACGTCAAGGCAAAACGTAAAATCCTTTAAAGGACCACTATAGTGCCAGGAAAACATACTGGTTTTCCCGGCTCTATAGGGTCCTTGGGTCCCCCTCACCCTCTGGGTCCCCCTCCCGCCGGGCTCCAGGGTGAGGAAGGGGTTTGGCGCTGGGGAATCTCCTCCTTCTTCTGTCGTCATCGGCTGAATGCTCATGCGCGGCAAGAGCCGCGCGCGCATTCAGCCAGTCTCATAGGAAAGCATTCTCAATGCCTTCGTATGGACGCTGGCATCTTCTCACTGTGAAAATCACAATGAGAAGTGCCTCTAGCGGCAGTCAATGAGACAGCCACTAGAGGCTGGATTAACCCATTTGTAAACATAGCAGTTTCTCTGGACTGCTGTGTTTTACAGCAGGCAGGGTTAATCCTAGATGGACCTGGCACCCAGACCACTTCATTAAGCTGAAGTGATCTGGGTGCCTATAAAGTGGTGTATTTCTAAAGCTGTACACACCTTTTAACCCTTAATAGGAAACACATGAGGTGGGCAGCAGCATTTTTACATGGTTACCTTAACAGGGCAGGTGAGTGTACTTTTGAATGGCTATTGGGGTGATACTAAGAACCTCCTGTTATTTAAATGTGCATACGGCTTTGGGATAGTGCAGAAGTAACTTTTTTTCTTAGTTTTTTTTTTGGAATTGGGGGGGGGGCTGATGTGTACTATAGTCATTGCTGCTGCCCAGGAGTGTAGTGGGAGTACGAGCACAGGACTTAATTTTCTGTTTTTGTATTTGCTCCACAATTACCCTAAAGGAAACAGTGTCTGTAACTGGATTATCATTCATTCATCCATAAATGAAGATCGATGCAGCCTACCTTTGTTCCATAGTTTTTATGTTTCATGCTAATGAAATATAATATTTCAAAAAATGTTGTTCACCTCTTAAATAGTCTTACCACCGGATGCTTATTTCAGCCTATTTTTAAAACATATTCTACATTTTATGCCGGTTAGACAGTGGCCTAATGCATTATCAGTAGAATCTGTTCAGCCCTTGGGTTGCAGGTTCGAATCCCGGCAGGGTTGACTCAGCCTTTCATCCTTCCGAAGTAGATAAAATTAGTACCATTAAATTGGGTAATTGTAACAACCCTTGGATGTTAGGCTAAGGTAACATCCCCAGGACGTACTTGAAAACCAGAGTAATCTGAATGTACCTTTCCTGGTTAAATACTTTTTTTATTATTATTATTATTTTGAGTCCATCCAAATTACTGTGATATATAAAGTATCCCTCTCTTTTATTACAGGTGTCCAGTGTGTCGATACTGCCAAACGCCTGAGCCAGTGGAGGAAAACAAGTGCTTTGAATGTGGTGTGCAGGAAGTAAGTTGGTATTTTAAATCCTAGAACAAGAAACATATAAAACTTCAACAACACAGTTTAACCTACATTGATTCAATTGCTGGGACACTCTTTAGATTGATAACTTTTGTCCGTTGCAAAAAAAAGCCTGGTCAATTTAATTAGCACATTTGGCATCTGCCACAATCTGTCTATCCAATTTTTCTTTAAAGGACCACTATAGTGCCAGGAAAACATAGTCGTTTTCCTGGCACTATAGTGCCCTGAGGGTGCCCCCACCCTCAGGGTCCCCCTCCCATCCGGCTCTGGAAGGGGGAAAAGGGTTAAATCTTACCTTTTTCCAGCGCTGGGCGGAGTGCTCTCCTCCTCCGATCCTCCTTCTCTCCTCCCCGTCGGCTGAATGCGCATGCGCGGCAAGAGCTGCGCGCGCATTCAGCCGGTCACATAGGAAAGCATTCATAATGCTTTCCTATGGACGCTGGCGTGCTCTCACTGTGAAAATCACAGTGAGAAGCACGCAAGCGCCTCTAGCGGCTGTCAATGAGACAGCCGCTAGAGGAAATAGGGGAAGGCTTAACCCATTCATAAAACATAGCAGTTTCTCTGAAACTGCTATGTTTATGAAAAAATGGGTTAACCCTAGCTGGACCTGGCACCCAGACCACTTCATTAAGCTGAAGTGGTCTGGGTGCCTAGAGTGGTCCTTTAAGAGAAAGGACTGTTTCCAGTGGCTCTCATAGAAAAACACTGGACACACTCCCAACTTTAGCACACTTTACATGCTGATACTGGGTATACAATAGGTTTAATAGTGTGATTGCAAAATGTAAACTGTATAGGTACTTAGACTGCCTCTTTGACACCGACAACCCAGAACTCTTGTTCTGGCTGCCTGACTCATGTGGTTAGAGCCTCAGTGGATTTACAAAGCAAGGCAGTTCTAAGCCAGGGTAAGTGTGCTTATGTTAGTATAGTGGTTTTATGTAATTTCTGAAGTTTGTGTTTTAGTAACAGTTTTTTGTCCTATTTCACCGCAGAACCTCTGGATTTGTTTAATCTGTGGCCACATTGGATGCGGCAGATATGTTAGCAGACATGCCTATAAACACTTTGAAGAGACACAGCATACCTATGCCATGCAGCTGACAAATCACAGGGTGTGGGACTATGCAGGAGGTAAGCAAGTCTTCTCTCTTTCTCTCTCTATATCTATCTGTGTATATATATATATATATATCTATATATATCTATATCTATATCTATATATCTATATCTATATATCATATTTTTGTATGTATAGGTTAAAGATGTTGGGCAGTAATTGTGAGAGGGGTTAACTGGCCTTTATAACAGTCTGCAGCACATAACTTGGAACCCGCAGGCAAGTTGGTCAAACTTGCATCACTTCTGAGTCATGTCTAGCGTAAACAATGGTTGCTAGCAGGATGGTAAATCACGAAGTCCTTCCTGAATTTTCTTTCTAATTTAGAATCTGTGCCCGCGAGTTGTTTATGTCCGTGACTTCACACCGCTACGGTCACTATCCACCATGTATTAAGGGTCCATTTTTAGTGCTGTCCCTGCTGTTTGGCACAATCAGCGTTTTCTATAGAATTTGCCATTCAGTTATTTGTTCGGCACCAATTGCCCCATGTTCCGTTTATAACGGCAAATGTATAGAAATAGCACTCGTTGTGAACCTACTGATTGGTTTATTTGGAAAGGAACTCGGTTGCAGTGGAACGGCAACCCCTTGCAAACACAACCTCCCCAGGTGCTTGAGCTTGGTACAGGAACTTGGACAATATATGAGGAGAGTGGTGCCTTTTATTTACAGAGTGAAGAGGCCAGAAAGGAGCAGATAGGAAGCAGACTTAGGGCGGTATGTTAGTCAGGGCTGGCAGCAAAGGAACTAGATCAAGAGTCAAGCCAAAGGTCAGAAGCCAGGAGATCTATGAAATACAGAGCTGGATATCAGAAGATAAGTGTCGGAGACAAGAAGCATGGTCAGGGTCAAAGCCAAAAGCTAAGAAGTATTACTGGAAACCAGGAACACGTACCAGGACAGGTCACATGCTCATGTAAATAATGGTCACCGAGCTTTTCTCACTTATTAATTTTGAGCTTCCTCTTTTACAGAGGTCACACGCTCATAAAATTTGGTATCTTAATCCAAGCTTCTTCTTGAAGAGGTAATATGCTCTTGAAATTGGTAGTAGTTATTGAGCCTTCTCTATCACGGTGGTCACACACTCATCATATTGGTATTTTTTTTGTTTTGTTCCTGAGCTTCCTCTTTCATGGAGGTCACACGCTTGTCAAATTCCTATTGGTTACTAGATTTCTTCTTTCACAGAGGTTACACGCACATCAAATTGGTGTTGGCTCTTGAGCCTCCTTTATCACAGTGGACAGATGCTCATCAAATTGCTATGCATAGTGAACCCCCTCTTTTGAAGAGATCACGTGGTCGTCTACTGAGCTCCCTCTTTCACCAAGTCACGTGCTTGTCAAATTAGTATATTTCTGAGCTTCCTCTTTCACACAGGACATTCTCTTCTGTTGGGTTTCTATTGCTGAGCATCTCTACACAAAAGTTTCGAGTTCATCAGTGATTGCATTTGTTACCAAGCTTCCTCTTGCGCAGAGGTCACATACTCATTGATAATTTGGTACTAAAATCCCTTTTTGCATCTAAAGTCAAACGATCACTAGTAACTGTTATTTGATCGCTAAGCTCCTGCCTGTTACAGGGGTCACACGTTCCTCAATTTTGGTAGTGTTAAAATTATTGAGCTTTAATTTTCCTTCTTTTGACACTTGCATTTACACTTATTTACACTTTATTGCACCATCAATATTTTCTCACCTCACTTCAAGTTCTTACCCTACCCTGCACACTTGGTTTTCATTCCTCCCAATCAAAACTTCCCTACTTGTATTATAAAGTCCATGGGTCACTGGAAGTCAGTGTTTATGCAAAATATTCCTCCACCCACGCAAGAAACTCTTGCAGTCTGTAATTTTTTTGTTATTGTATATTTTTTAAGCATAATATCTCTTTCAATCTTTTGCCCTCCTTATTTACAGCACTAACTTGACTGTTTGTTCCGGCACACCTCAACTGACTTTGCCCCAGGCAGCTGGGACAATCACGGCTTCGGTCCCAGACCACAAATATATATTATAGTGTGTGTCAAATAATTAAGACACAAACTGCACAATTCTTGTTTTTATTTGACTGTCACAATAAAAGTGCACTGTATAGAATCCTGGGCACACAAATATTAACCCCTAAATAACCAAGGTTATAACGCTTACAAACATTTATTTTTACACACTTTAGACATACCACTGTCAGATTATGTCACTGCTGCTATATAGATTATATGTAAGGTTTTGAATTCTGCTAAATAAATTAAAAGGAGCACTGCCTATATGTTAGTAATTCGGAAAGCTATATCATAGATTTCAAAATACTTTTCTGTTATAGATGTTTGTTTGCTATATGAATGTTCATGCACACTTTGATTTTAGGTTTTGGGTACATTTTTAGGTTACTATTTTATGAACTCTCTCTAAAGCAAATTTAAAATAAAAAAAGAATACCGGTAATAATTTGGGGAATCCAAACGCCTAGGTTGGAGCCTCTCCAAAATTAATTATATTGATCTTAAAATGTCCTGACACATTGCTGCAGACTAGTTTGGAATTGCTCTGGAATAAACACTAAAGGTTAGATCTGTATATGCATGATCTAAATTACTATTGATCCAGAAATGTTATTTGTAAATTACTGATTTCTGCTACGGTTTTCCTCATTGCTTTTTTTTTCTTCTCTCTTCTATTTGTTTTTTGTTTGGTTTTGGTTTTATACACCTTCAGATAATTATGTTCACCGGTTGGTTGCAAGCAAAACAGATGGAAAAATTGTTCAATATGAATGTGAGGGAGACATGTGTCAGGAGGAAAAGGTGGATTCTTTGCAGTTAGAGGTAAGAAATCATTGGCTTATAAGGAAATAGTGGATTTCTTGAGTGCTCGCAATTGTCTTGGGAAGTATTGTTTTAGTGTGGTATCTTTCACGTACTATCTTATTTGCTTGTTTCTTTTATTAGAGTGTTGGAGGTATACTAATCACCCACCTTACATTTCCACAGCAATGATCGTGAACCAGGCTGCCACCACCACATGCAGGGGGTTTGGAGTTTATTTTTGTCTATTTTTTGTTTTGTTTTTTTTCCTCTTTGTGATTGTGGATGAGGTACTACTTCTCATTTAATTTATCAATGACAGATATCTTTATTTCATAAGTAGCGATCTATCAGTCTGGTAATTTAGAAAGCGGGAAAATAATTATTTGACCAGTAGTTACATAGTTACATAGCTGAAAAGAGACTTGCGTCCATCAAGTTCAGCCTTCCTCACATATGTTTTTGCTGTTGATCCAAAAGAAGGCAAAAAACCCAGTCTGAAGCGCTTCCAATTTTGAAACAAACTAGGAAAAATTCCTTCTTGACCCCAAAATAGCAGTCAGATGTTTCCTTGGATCAAGCAGCTATTACCCCACCAATTATAAATTATATCCCTGTATGTTATGTTTTTGCAAGTATTTATCCAATTGCAGTATAAACATCTGTATAGACTCTGACAAAACCACCTCTTGAGGCAAAGAATTCCAAATCCTTATTGCTCTCACTGTAAAAAAACCTTTTCTTTGCCTTCGATAAAATCTTCTTTCTTCCAGCCTAAATGTGTGACCTTGTGTCCTATGTAGAGCCCTGTTTACGAATAGATTTCCAGATAATGGTTTGTACTGGCCACGAATATATTTGTATAATGTTATTATATCCCCTCTCAGGCGCCGTTTTTCCAAACTAAAGAAATTTACATTTTTTTAAACCTTTCTTCATAACTAAAATGATCCATTCATTTTATCAATTTTGTAGCTCGTCTCTGCACTTTTTCTAGTGTCATGATATCCTTCTTTAGAACAGGTGCCCAAAATTGCACAGCATATTCAAGGTGTGGTCTTACCAGCGATTTATAAAGAGGCAAAATTATATTTTCATCCTGAGAATTTATGCCCCTATTTATACATAACAAAACCTTACTGGCCTTAGCAACGGCAGATTGACATTGCAAATTGCTGCCTAATTTGTTGTCTATAACAATTCCCAAATCCTTCTCGTGTGTGGTTATCCCTAGTTCACTACCATTTAGGATGTAAATTGCTTGTGCATTCTTAACCCCGAAGTGCATAACTGCATTTCTCTACGTTAAATTTCATCTGCCATTTTAATGCCCTGTCCCCCAATCTATCCAAATCCCTCTGCAGCAAGACAATATCCTGCTCACATTTTATTACTTTACAAAGTTTTTTTTGTCATCTGCAAACACTGATACATGGCTTTTAATGCCCATTTCAAGATCATTTATAAATATGTTAAATCGAAGCGGTCCCAAAACAGAACCCTGAGGGACACCGCTTACCACTTTTGTCCAGCTTGAAAATTTACCATTAATGCCAACTCGTTGTACTCTATCCTTAAGCCAATGTTCTACCCAAGAACAAGTTTATTCATCTAGACCAATTTCTTTTAGTTTGAAGACTAACCTATTGTGAGGAACCATATCAAATGCCTTGGCAAAATCCAAGTAGATCTCATACACTGCAACACCCTGATCTATACTACTACTTACTTCTTCGTAGAATGCAATTAGGTTAGTTTGACATGACCTATGTTTCATAAAACCATGCTGATTATTGCTAATAACACAGTTCTTCCCAATGAATTCCTGAATATTATCCCTTAATAGCCGTTCAAATAATTTCCCAGTCACAGAAGTTAAGCTCCCAGGTCTATAATTTCCAGGCACGGATTTTGAACCCTTTTTAAATATAGGAACAACATCTGTCTTCCTCCAATCCTCCGGTACAATACTTGAAACAAAAGAATCTTGAAAAATTAAATACAGAGGTTCACTTATTTCCCCACTTAGCTCCTTAAGTACTCCTGGGTGGATACCGTCAGGCCCCGGAGCTTTATTTACATTAATTTTCTTTAATAGCTGTAGCACCTTGTCTCGAGTTATCCAATCACAAGTTATCTGCAAGTTTGTTGCAACAATCATTTGCTTATCTCTTGCCATAGGATCCTCATTAATATATACTGAAGAAAAATAGTTATTTAAAATTTCTGCCTTTTCGTGGTCTTCATTAACTAACAGACCCATCTCTGTTTTCAGTGTACCTACACTTTCATTTTTGTTTTTTTTTAGAATTGATGTACTTGAAAAAATTTTGGGGGTTGGTTTTGCATTCTTTGGCTATCAATTTCTCATTTTCTAGTTTAGCCACTTTAATTGCTTTTTTTGCAATTATTATTGGCTTCCTTATATCTTTTATATAGGATGCCTCTGATTTGTCAGATTTAAATGCTTTAAATGCCTTTTTCTTATTTTTAATCTCTTGTTTTACTTCTCTACTAAGCCACATTGGTTTTAATTTGTTTCTTTTATATTTATTACCCAATGGTACATACTGTGAAATGTACCTTTCTAATATTTGTTTGAATGGTTTCAATTTTTCCCCAGTGTTTTTATCACTAAGGAGTTTATGCCAGTAGATGTTGTAGAGCTGCCCTAATCGTATTTAAAATTGTTTTTTTTTAAATTATACGTTTTAATATACCCCATATGCTTTGGCTTTTTTGAGTTTATTTCAAATGTTACCATATTGTGATCACTATTTCCAAAATGCTCCCCTACTTGAACGTTGGTTAAAAGATCAACATTGTTTGTTATAACGAGATCCAGACAAGCATCCTTTCTAGTGTGTGCTTGTACCAGTTGTGACATAAAGGTGTCCTTTAACACATTCAAAAAACGGATTCCGTTTGCTGAAGTACTAGTCCCTCTATCCCAATTTATGTCCCGGTAATTAAAATCTCCAATAATTAACATGTTACCCCGATTTGCAGCTTTCCCAGTTTGCTCTAACAGCAGTTCTTCCTCATTAATATTTACATTTGGTGGTTTATAACATATCCCAACCAATAACTGATTTCCCTTTGTTTGCCCCAAGCAGATATCTACCCATAAAGCTTCCACATTTTCCTCATCACACTCCACGTGCCTAAGATTTGACTTTAACTCATGGCTGACATACAAACATACCCCACCACCCTTCTTCCTAATCCTATCCTATCCTTCCTAAATAACGTGTACCCATTTAATGCCCAGTCATGTGTCTCATCCCACCATGTTTCAGTTATGCCTATTATGTCATATTGTTTAGTGTATGCTATTGCCTCTAGTTTCCTCCATTTTGTTATATAGGCTCCTTGCATTAGTAAGCAAGGGTCCAGCAAAATCATTTGGATATCTTAAAGATTTTTGTTCACTCACTTGTGTTCATGTGGTTAACCAAACACCTTTTAGTTATCACAGAGGAACGGTTATCTTTCTTGTGAAAGCGGTTTCTGTTTGCACCACAGGGAACTCTGTAATATGCAATAATGTGAATCCTAACTGAGGAGGGTAAAAAGAGAACAGCACAACTAATAGCTATTTTTTGTTATTGAATGTGACATCCTCTTTAAGTCATCTTAGTTAATAGTAAATTAGAGATAAATAATTTACTATTGTTTAAAAACTAATTTACTACAGTCATGTTAGCTGGTTCTATTTCAAGTACAGGCAATTAGCAGTTTGGCATCGTATTGTACCAGTTTTCAAACGGTACATTGCTAGTACCAGAATTCCAAGACCACATTTATCTGCCCGTAACACATTTGCTAAAATTCCTAATGGACAATCAAATGCTTTAACACCAAGATCAAGTTTTATATGGAGACTATTATAAAGGGCAATAAATTGAATGTTAATGTTTGGATGGGCTGTAAATTGCTAACCTCTTCCCACCTGCCCCAGAATGTAAAGGGTTAAAAGTTTTGAAAACGCATTTATTTATTCACCCAATGTAGAGCGTGAGGATGTCCTGTGTCAGTTAGGCAGCCTGGAATCCAGCAAACTCTGGGAAGCACCTCTAGAAGCTGTCTTAGTACTACTGTGTAATGTAACATTTCTCAAAAACTGCAAAGTTTTACATTGCAGGACTAAGTGTGGAGAGGGACACTGCACCCAGACCACTTCAATGAGCTGAAGTGGTCTGGGTGCCTACAGTGTCCTATTGAACATGTGGGACAGTCTTTGAAAACAAAGGTTGGATTTTACTTTGCCTGCTATATAATTTAGCAGAAATGTGGCCAAAGTCAGTGCATCAAACTGCAGCAAATACATGCTTTATCAAATCTACCCAGCTCTGCCCTGAATTATTGGCATGAGATTGCCACCATTTTGGAGACAAAACTCTCATCTAACTGTGTTACACTACATGGTTTTTAATACAGGGGAAAAAAACACCAAAAACGTAAGGGCTACTGGTAGGTTTTAATTCCACCTTTGATAGCTTTTTGTTTTTAGCAAATTTGTCGAGTAAAATATCTCCCCTGATCAATTTGGCCTTGGCATGGCTGGAATTGTTGCTTGCGTAAATCATCACAACATAACTCTGCTAGGAGTTTCTACTTGTCAGCAGATCTGTGGCAGATTAACGAAAGCTTTCATTTGTTTAAAATAAATCAAGTAAACACTTTAAAAACCCAGGATCCCACAATGCAACAAATGTATAATCTGATCTGAGTGTTCTAATCTGATTTTTTTCTTTTTCTTTTTTCTGTGACCAAAAAAATGAGACCCTTTGCTTCAAGTGGAAATTGTACTGTAAAATGTCAAGTGTAATTATTTGAAACTTGTTTGGTTACTATTACTTACAAGTTAAGGTAAAAGTTATAAAAGCTCTACAGCTTTTTTTTTTTTTGTGGCTGTTGAACCTTTACTGCAAAAGTAATTAAAGAAACCCTATAGTGTCAGGAAAACAAACATTCCTGACACTTAAGTGATTAACTATTTAGGTCCCCAGCCCTCTTTAAATTGCATGGGAAAGGTGATTTTACTCACCTTTTCTCACATGCAGCACCAGTCTTGCCATAGCTGACTCCGCCTCTATTCCTGAGATTATCAATCTTGATGATGATCTCCGTCAATCTAATGCTTTCTCATAGGAAAGCATTGTGAGGCTATTGTGCATGGACCACTAAACGCCGCGCCAGTCAGCATTTCCTCATAGAGATGCATTGAATCAATGGTCTCTATAGGGAATGTTCAGCAGATCATTAAAGGGCATGGAGACTCTGAACTCCAGTGCTGCACACTGTGCAGCCCTGGACTAGTAAGCACCTTTAATAAAAGGCAGTGTTTACAGTGCTCAGCCTGCAAGGGCAGGGTATAGACACCAGAACAACTACATTAAGCTGTAGTTGCTCTGGTGACTATGTGGGGTAGGGGGATCTGTTCGTGTGTGTGTTCGTGTTCTCAATTATTTAAACTGGCAGATGTTTTTAAACCCTGTACTTCGTGGTTGATGTGAACCATGAATGGATCGTCTGCCACCATGTTAATCCAGCCCTTTACTAAGAGAGGGAGACTGCCTATGTGCAACTCACATTATTCACTAACAGACAGACATATCTATATCCTTGTGCTGCTATGAGATTAAAGGTTTAGTTACTTTAAGCACCATTACAACTTAAAGGGACACTATAGTCTTCAAAATAACGTTATCTTAATGAATGTAGAGATCATGCAACTGCAGTCTCACTGCTCAATTCTCTGCCATGTAGGAGTTAAATTACTTTGTTTATGTAGCCATAATCACACCTCTCTGCGCGTGACTTACATAGCCTTCCTAAATACTTCACATAAAGTCATCTAATGTTTAGATTTCCTTTTATTTCAAATTCTGTTTAATTTATAATTTCTTATTTCCTGCTCAGTTATTAACTTGCCATGTAATTAAAGTTAAATTTACAAAGCAGAAATACTTTTAAATTAAATTACATATGATTGAAAATGAAACCATTTTGTTTTCATCCAGGCTGTGTCAATCACAGCCATGGGAGGTGTGGCTAGGGCTGCATAAACAGAAACTAAAGTGATTTAATTCATGAATGGCAGAGATTTGAGCAGTGAAACTTCAGAGGCATTATCTATACACACACAAACTGATTCATTAAACTAAACTTGTTTTGGTGACTACAGTGTCCCTTTAAGCTTTGTGCAGGGGCCTTATATCTGCAGCCCTTTTTCTTGAAATGCTGCCAGTTACAAGACATATAATTATACTACTTTTAACTTGCAGTTTATGTCATTATTACATTCTTCCTATAGATTGATGTCTTGTTTTGGATCGACAGATGCCAGAGGTATTTTTTTACAGTATGTATATTTAAATTAAAAATATATACATCGGGCATCTGTCAATCTATAGGAAGAATGTAATAATACACAAACTGTAAGTTAAAAGTGCAGTTTATTCAGATTACTAGAGTCATTGACCGTATACATTATATGAACATTTATATGGCACAAGTAGAGGAGATGGTGCAAGCGGATAAATGAGAAAAGGGTGGAACGCTATGTAATTATTTTATGTTCTTTTACTCCAAGATATTATTTGATTAGCAAAGCTTTCCAGCTTTTAATGTCTCACTTATGGGGGAAAATATAATGAACATAATGTCTTAACTAACAAAAAGTAAATGTTCTTTTTTATTTTTCCTCTCTTTTTTTTCTTTTATGTCCACAGTACTCTTACCTGCTCACTAGTCAGCTGGAATCTCAGCGCATCTACTGGGAAAATAAGATTGTCCGTTTAGAAAAGGATACAGCAGAAGAAGTAAGTCACAAGTCTGATGTACTTTACCTTTGACTTTGATGCTGTGCTAGTAGCACTGGGCAAGATAAGTAAAAGCAGCAGAGGGGGTTAATATGCTAATGTACAGTTAACCCCTTAAGGACCAAACTTCTGGAATAAAAGGGAATCATGACATGTCACACATGTCATGTGTCCTTAAGGGGTTAAAGCAGATTAGTTATTTTTGCCCACTTCCTAAATTGCACCAATAACCGTAAATGGTTTCATATAAGCAATGGAAAGTGCTAATCTGTTTACTCTTTTATTTCACATTTGTCCATATTGCTATCATTTGAGGTTGTCCTAGAGATCCATAAACTTATCCCTGAATGGCACATTATTTAAAAAAACAAAAGTGGAAGTTTAGTTCAATTCGATGTTACAGAGAGAAATTTAAAACTTCTTGTAATCTAAAATTAGTGTAATAATACTGACATTTCCTTGTTCTCTGATCTTCTTGAAAATATTTTTTTGTTTTTTTGTTTTAGAATTGGAACTACAAACACAAAGCTTTTTATTACAGTATATACTCGAGTATAAGTCTAGTTTTTCAGCACATTTTTTGTGCTTAAAAACCCCCACTCGACTTATACTCGAGTCACTGTCTGTATTATGGCAGAGTGTGTGTATATAATGCAGAGTCTGTGTTTATATGAGTGTGTGTGTGTATATAATGCAGAATGTGTGTTTGTATGAGTGTGTGTGTATATAATGCAGTGTGTGTGTTTGTATGAGTGTGTGTGTATATAATTATAAAAATCACAGAATTTCATAGCCCCAAGTTTTACCCTCGACTTATCCACGAGGCATAGCATATTTCACAATTGTTGGTCACAAAACTGCACTCGACTTATACATGAGATCGACTTATACACGAGTATATACGGTATCTGCATTTTGATCGTTTTTACCTGCTTCAAATTTAGACATCTAATTCCCTTCATTCCCTTGTTGTGAGGTTTGCTTCTGAAATAAGTTAATATAAAAAAAAAGAAATATATAAACACACATTTCCAAATACTGGTCATGTTTACTGATGGTATGCACACGTTTTTATGTATTTTATTTTGTGTGAGCTGGTTTTTTTTTTTTTTTTCTCCCTCCTGCAACATAAACTTAAACACACACACACACTCCACTCCCACCCCGGAGGATAGCAACATCTAAGTACCTCCAGTGACTCAGACAGACATGTAATGAAGAACAAGGTCCAAGCCAACCACACATATGCCTTACCAGTCATCAGTTATCCAGCTGGAATAACAACCTGACCAAGAGAAGAGCTGGTCATCATGGATGTCAAGACCCAAAAATTACTCGCTATGAATGGTTGAGTATTTTACCTGAAATCCGGCACTCAGAGACTGTACACTAACCGGAAGGAGGGAGGGGCCTGAGGAGTGTCAAGGACACAGTCCTGGATAAAACACAGAGCATCCACAAGTACATCACGAAGATGGCTCCCAAAGATGAACTGCTAAGGGAATGCCCGAGGAAACAGAGGATGCAGAAAAGGAGGAACTTCCATGGCAAAACAAACCTTTCCATGGAGTGTACCATCGGCAGATAGTGGATGTGGCTCACATAATGAAATCCTACAAAGGGTTGGAAAATGCAGGACTAAAAGACAGGACTGAGGCACTAATCTTTGCGACACAAGAACAGACACTTCGCACCAGATCAATAGAAGCGGCGGTCTACCAGACAAAATTGTAGGTGGAGGCCTCTGAGGCAATGCAGCACATAATAGCCATGTGTAAGAAGTCAGCAGGGACAGCATACACAGAGAGGCACAACCAAGTTGTTGGGAATGTGTTCCGAAATATCTGTACTTAATATGGTCTGGACCTGCCTACGTCCAGAAGGTAGATGCCACAAAGGTTAAGAAATGCAGGGCTAAGACCCTGTGGGACTTTCAAATTCAGGCAGACAAGCAAGTAGTGGGCAACCTACCTGAGGTGTGGTGATAGTCAAAGAAAAAAAGACTGCAATGGTGGTGGATGTGTCAATGCCCAGTGACCATAACATCAAAAAGAAGTATCAACAGAAGGTGGACAAATACCAAGGACTTAAAGTTTAGCTAGAAAGGATAAGGAAAGTAAAGGCAGCAGTAGTCCTAAATGTGATGAGAGCACTCTGGGCTGTTACCCCCAAGTTGGGGGAGTGGCTTCAGCAGAATCCAGGTGGAACAGCTGTCCAAAAGATTTTGCACAGAACCCTCAGACTCCCAGGCCTCTGGTAGAGGGTCTGAGAATGAGGTATACACAAAAATTACTAGCTAGAGGACACATACACATAAGGTGGGACACCGTCCAGAGTAGGATTTGATAAGTAAATAACGAATTTGCTAGTAGTCACTTTTTGTTGTTGTTGCAGCTGCATATTATTACTTTATTTATAACTGTGAGTCTTAGGAGATTCTTGATGGGTAATTTCATGAAGGAACAACAAATAAAAAATAGTGGAATTTTATTTTCAAAATGACAACTGTTTGGCAAGTGGGTAATTTCAAGAAATTCCCAGAAAAATTGGCCCGAACTTTCAGCTCTTGATTACTTCCTGTGAGGATATCTGAAGGAGCAGGTGTACGTGAACAAACCAGCTTAATGAGAATATCTGGTTAGAAATCCAGGCGCTACATCTTCACACATTAACTAATGTTATGGACACTGCAATCGAAAGGGCCAACTTTGCGAGGCGGCAAATGGAGCTCATGTTAAAAGATGTCACCTAGTCTTCCGTACCTAGTCAAACAAATCTCCATATACATTCTTTTAGTTTGCATTTTTTTTAAAACTAACATTTTGGTTCCTTGTTTTTGGTTTGTTTGTTTTTTTAGTTTGAGATGTTGTCCCATGTAGCTTAACCCTCATCATTTGTTAATAGCCATAACACAGCTCATCATCATCATCTTTGTATATGTGTTACCCTAATTTCATCACTATACTTGCCCAACAGAAAAATCCACATCAGCGGTATAAATACAGGAATTGCTGAAATGGATGTAAATGAAAAATAAGAACGATTAAATGCCTATTATTTCAATCATGTTACATAGGCCTGGATATGTGAATCTTAACTGTATCTGTATGTTGGGTTACATTAAAACTGGCTGATACTCTCCTAAACATAATTTAACATTTGTTAATTATATATGGTAAGGCTTTTCATAGAACATTGTTACATTAAAAGGTTAAATTAAATTGCACTCTCAGTTGATTGTTTTGTAATCTTAAAGTCCCATCTTCAACCTACAGGAGGTGCATTTGTGTGTAGTTGTGTGGTTTCCATATAGATGCCTGTAATCTGCCCATAACATTTATAAGCACTGTCCTCAGATGAGTCCTGTGGCTTCCTGATAGTGGTATCTAGATTGTGCACTGGTGTATTGCCCATGATATCCTCACCCTTTGGCAATGTATTTCTCTACAGGATGTTCCTGCACTGATAGGATTAACCCTTACAGACATAACACAGCAGGGACTTTTAAACATACTTGCAATCAATATAAAGGGCAGCCCTATTGAGCTTGTTGCTCTAAAATATCACTGCTTGCAGTGAGCAACTGTAACTCAAGAGGGAGATCAGCCCATTGTAAGCACACATTTATACATGCAAGGAGAGATATGTGGAAGGTTCAGGGGTTTTGTATACGTGTGTGTAATTCCCTTATCATTTAGCTTTTGAGATCGGTTAATACACCAACTGAAGAACCTGTTCACACTTCAACTCAATGGTTTGATTTCCACCAAGGACCTCTCATTCTTTCTGTTGAAGTGTCATTAAAATTGTCTGTATAATCTAAGACATATTTGAAAAAGAAGGAAAATATCTTATTGTATATTTTGTGGCAAATTAAATATTAACGATTATCTTCTATTTCTAGATTAATAATATGAAGGCTAAGTTCAAGGAGACCATAGACAAGTGTGACAACCTGGAGCACAGACTAAATGACTTGCTCAAAGAAAAACAAGCTTCAGAACGGAGGTACTTGAACATTGCCATACAAAAGGCTTTAGAGATTATGTGGTCTATAAAAAGAAATTAATAGTTTAAGATTTTCATCACTATTGCTATCGAAGTTAATATTGCCATCGAAGTTAATATTGTAGAGTTTGCCAAGTTTTCATTGATTTATTTTTAAAAGACCATTCCTTGTACCATAATGACTACAAAGAGTTGTGCTGGTGCCTTGGTTCCCCTCAGTAGACAAACCATTTCTACAACAGTTTGAAATGTTTATGCAGCCCATCTCCACTACACGCTCCACTTTTGGGGGAAGTTTTTTTCTGAGCAAAGCCTGGCATTTTAATCAGCTCATTGGCTGAGTGAGGTCAGCTTACTCTGTTATTGCTAGTCTTGCACTGCAGGGCTTACCTCGAGCGCTGACAGGAGTTCCTAAATACCAAAGGAAAAAAAGTTACCTGCACACTTCCCAAATCCCTATGCATATTTAAATATTTAGTAACTCCAATGGCCATTAGATGCAAGCCCACCTGCCACATCAAGGCAAACCACTCAGGTGGGTCCTACACTAACCAGTCACCTTGCTTCCTCGAGCTTCAGGCAAAGAAATCTCTAATGAGCCAGAGAGTTTTTTATTTTTCGAAACCCCTACATAGTTATTAACCCTTAACAGGGAACACATGGGATGGGCGGCAGCATTGTAACATGGCTGCGTGATACAAAAGCAAAAACAAATACACAAAAATAAGTCCACAAAAATAAGTCCTGCGCTAAAACTCCCACTACTCCTGGGCAGCAGCAACCACCACAGTACCCAACAGCCCCAAAACACTTCTCACAGAAGCCTGTCATTTGAACTATTGCCGGCTCAGAGCGCATACGTGCACTCCAGGCCAGCGAGGGGAGGGTTTAAAATAAACTGGGGGAACTTCCCGAAACAAAATGAGGGTTGGAGATGTAAAATATGGATAGAATTCACATAAGGCAGCCTGAATTATAGTTCCAGGTTGCCAATGTCATGTGTGCTGGGGGTGCAACAAGCCTCCAGCACACATGGATTTTGTTTTTGCAAAAAAACATTTTGATAGGTTTGACGAAAAAGGTCAAATGAGTAAAAAAAAAAAAAAAAAATGTATGTTTGGTTTTGGTACCTAATATTCAATGCAACAAAATTAGCTTTTTATTCATGTTAGTGTGTTTCCACTGTATAAAATTATTCATACAAACATGAAAATCATCACTGTGTAATTAAACCAGGCCAATAAACACAGCATCTATTGGGATTTATTTTTACAAAAGGGTTTTACCCAGTACCTGCAACTTTTATGGGTGCATTCCTATCTTTTATATTGCATTTATATAATGCTTAAAATAAATCTGCCGGTCTTTGCACCAAATCCTCTGCTTCCAGGCTGCAGAAACCTCTACCCAAACTCCGATATTGCCAACACTTGTTAGCCATTTTCTGTAATGCTTGTTGACCCTGACATCTTCTGTTTTTCTCTCCCCTATAATTTAAAGGTGCACCCAGCTAAATGCCAAAGTAACCAAACTCACTTCTGAATTGAAAGAGGAGCAAGAAATGAACAAATGCCTACGAGCCAATCAAGCGGTTCTCCAAACCAAACTTCGGGAAGAGGAGAACCTACGGAAAGAAACCTGCGAACAGAAGGACGGGCAGCTAATGGAAATGCAGGAGCAGCTACGTGATGTAATGTTCTATTTAGAGGCACAGCAGAAAATTAACCAAATGCCTGTAGACACCAGACAGGATATTCAGGGAGGCCAGATCAATATACCAGTGGCATCATCTAGTTCTCCTCCATCATCTACAAGGCATCCATCCCGGAAAGGGCGTGGAAAAAGAGGAAAATAATCCAAAATCTCATCACACTGGTTATCTAAATATGGTCTTCAGACCGCTATATGGCCTGCTTAAATTAATAAATTATTTTCAGTGGGCATGCATTTAACCAGTAAAGATTCACCCGTTTAATTGCTGGAGATGTGTGAAAATTCTTAAACATCTTCAATAGCAGATTTTGAGCACAGTTCTATCCAGTTTTGTAGTTTTAAATCCTTTGTCATTAGGATGCTGGAGCTTGTAGTACGGGATCTTCGCGAAAGCTGGTTTTATTTCGCTGCCAGAGGTGCCTATCACTAGCAGACACTCTGTGAGAGTGAAAGAGTTAAGGTTTCCATTAAAACATGGATTCCCAAATATTTCCTTAAGTGTAAAAAAAAAAAAAAAAAAACTAATAATTTTGGAAATTCCTGAGTTACATAGAAAATCTAGCTCGTTTCATGTTTGTAAGTGTGCAGTGGTTTGCATACTTCTAACATTATTACTTCATGTTTTTTTTTGTGTTTTCTTTAAAGGTACTTGTAATCTGGTAAGGGTATTTAAATCATGAGCAGTACAATCAGGTTTGTTCTGATAAAAGACTGAAAGAAGCTCTAATAGCCATTAATTGTTTTTTGCTGTTCTACACATTTGTGACAACCCTCGTCAATATTTAAATGCCATTATTTAGAGCACACTTGGCACTTTGTAAATGTTTGTAGGTAAACTCACAAAACTGCAAGGCATACTTTTCGTCCTGATTATATGGGAGGTTTTAAGGTTCTCCTTTGGACAGTAAAGAACATTTACAGAGTTTAATGTAGCACCTGTTATACTTTGTGCTTAAGCCTTTGAGTACCAAACAAGAGTGCTTTGCAATGTTACATGACCCTCTAGTGCTCTGCAGGTTTAATTACTTATTTACATACTTGTTATAAGTTCGTTTTAGGTTAATGAAGCCTTGTAATACTCCTGTCAGTGAGTATGTGAGAACATATATTCCCAGCCACTGTAGTGTCTTGGTAGTACATTATTTACAATATCCGTTCATCCAGTCTGATCATCAATGTTCCAGCTATATCGAAGTGAATTGTGCAAATGCTGAACTGTCTCACTTTATAACTATACAATTCCTTAGCTTTTCCAGTTCTAATTTTCTTGCTGAATACCTTCTGTAAAATGATGTACAGAAATTGTGCATGAAGACATCTTTATTTCTTTTAATAAGTACAGTTTTTCACTTGGTGTACTATTTATGAATTAAAATGAAAAAAAAAATGCTTAAAGGTTTCAATTTTGTATAATTTTTTTTTTTTTTTTTTTACTTTTTCTTTTTTTACCCGAAAGATTCATCCTGTTTATTTTCTATATCTCAGAAATGAATATTCCAGTCTATAGGAGAATTTGAATTTATTTGATAACTTTTTCCTATGTTTGATTTTGTCTTTCAAGTGATACTATTACTTAATGAAGGTGATTGCTCTGCACTCCGCCCAATAAACACTGTTGAAGCGGTCACTGAGTGGAGTTGTGCCCATTAACAAGCAAGAAAAATATTTCCCATTGACACTTTCATGTTTAGAGTGAAATTGTCACCCCACCATGTTCCAGGGGCTGTCATGCACATTCACACCTCTATAGAGAATTGCTGTATAAGCATGTTGGCACTCGGTCGTTCCTTCAGTGTCACTGTACACTCACACAGCAGTGCTAGGGTTCTTTTAATTTTCATAACATCCCATCTGCTTTTTAGGTAGAGTGCCAGAAATTGCACCATCAAGACAATGTCCAGCCACGTTAAAGCAATTCTGTCACTAATTTGGTGCCCAACCCAGGGATGCCTCTCTATAGCCCCCGCAAACGTTTATGGCTCTGTAACCAGTCCAGCTTACCACTTTCAATTTTGTGCTGATTTTCTGTCCCTTTGCTGTCATCTTTGTGTTAAAGATGGCAGCGGTTGGAAATTCCATGTTCTTCCCTTACTTGGGCATGTGCATCAAATGGTACGTAACACCCTAATGCTTCCAGTAGACCTGTGTTGACTTTTGTGAATAGTCTCTCTTTTTCCTGATGCCTTACTAAAAAGCAGCATATGGGAAAAATTTGGGATAGTAGGTATCCTAGCATCATACATCAAGGGTATGCCCAGCTGTTGGGATAACTTCATTGTATGCTAAGCTGACCCCCTGCACTGAACAAGTAATAACTCACCCACATGTGTGTGTTTTGTACACAAAGTGCTCATTGTATGATTGGCTGTTTTGAATAATGGACTTTCTTTAAAAATTGTCTCCTCACAGCAGCTACTTGTTTTATCTTATACAGGGAGTGCAGAATTATTAGGCAAATGAGTATTTTGACCACATCATCCTCTTTATGCATGTTGTCTTACTCCAAGCTGTATAGGCTCGAAAGCCTACTACCAATTAAGCATATTAGGTGATGTGCATCTCTGTAATGAGAAGGGGTGTGGTCTAATGACATCAACACCCTATATCAGGTGTGCATAATTATTAGGCAACTTCCTTTCCTTTGGCAAAATGGGTCAAAAGAAGGACTTGACAGGCTCAGAAAAGTCAAAAATAGTGAGATATCTTGCAGAGGGATGCAGCACTCTTAAAATTGCAAAGCTTCTGAAGCGTGATCATCGAACAATCAAGCGTTTCATTCAAAATAGTCAACAGGGTCGCAAGAAGCGTGTGGAAAAACCAAGGCGCAAAATAACTGCCCATGAACTGAGAAAAGTCAAGCGTGCAGCTGCCACGATGCCACTTGCCACCAGTTTGGCCATATTTCAGAGCTGCAACATCACTGGAGTGCCCAAAAGCACAAGGTGTGCAATACTCAGAGACATGGCCAAGGTAAGAAAGGCTGAAAGACGACCACCACTGAACAAGACACACAAGCTGAAACGTCAAGACTGGGCCAAGAAATATCTCAAGACTGATTTTTCTAAGGTTTTATGGACTGATGAAATGAGAGTGAGTCTTGATGGGCCAGATGGATGGGCCCGTGGCTGGATTGGTAAAGGGCAGAGAGCTCCAGTCCGACTCAGACGCCAGCAAGGTGGAGGTGGAGTACTGGTTTGGGCTGGTATCATCAAAGATGAGCTTGTGGGGCCTTTTCGGGTTGAGGATGGAGTCAAGCTCAACTCCCAGTCCTACTGCCAGTTCCTGGAAGACACCTTCTTCAAGCAGTGGTACAGGAAGAAGTCTGCATCCTTCAAGAAAAACATGATTTTCATGCAGGACAATGCTCCATCACACGCGTCCAAGTACTCCACAGCGTGGCTGGCAAGAAAGGGTATAAAAGAAGAAAATCTAATGACATGGCCTCCTTGTTCACCTGATCTGAACCCCATTGAGAACCTGTGGTCCATCATCAAATGTGAGATTTACAAGGAGGGAAAACAGTACACCTCTCTGAACAGTGTCTGGGAGGCTGTGGTTGCTGCTGCACGCAATGTTGATGGTGAACAGATCAAAACACTGACAGAATCCATGGATGGCAGGCTTTTGAGTGTCCTTGCAAAGAAAGGTGGCTATATTGGTCACTGATTTGTTTTTGTTTTGTTTTTGAATGTCAGAAATGTATATTTGTGAATGTTGAGATGTTATATTGGTTTCACTGGTAATAATAAATAATTGAAATGGGTATATATTTGTTTTTTGTTAAGTTGCCTAATAATTATGCACAGTAATAGTCACCTGCACACACAGATTGTAAGAATATTAAATAGTTAACTTGTTTATATGTATTTTATGCTTTTATAAGGTTTATAACATGATTATTGCTGACTGAAGGGATATTGAATACTTAAAGTCAATATGCTGACTGTGACAGACTAAGGTATTTCTTCTATAGGATGTAAGACAATGCTAAATTTCAGGATGTCTTGCCCATTCCGATTTTAAGGATATTCTTTTCCAGACGTATGCAAAAGCTTATCTTTCCATTGTCAGAATAACGTAATATAAGGAAGTAATAAATCTTATAGTCTGTACTGTATTTGCATATACCATGGCTAATGTAAGCAAACTATGTATAAAAGCCAGCTCTGGAATACACTCATTTGAGAGTCTTGTAAAGCTGTTGTCCGTGTGTTATTGCTTACAAATGATTCTCCATCAACGTTGATTATGGTGACCGAGGGATCGAGAACCGAGGGGATTAGAGTCCATTACAACATTAACCCTTTCAGCTTGGTGTCTAGAAGTGGGATAGAAGTTGGATCAGCAAAACCATTGCGGTGAGTAGCCTTTTTGTGTCTTATTTGACGCTGATTGTCTATGACCCCCTTTGGTTCAGTAAGACTGTATCCAGTAGATAGGAAAGGTGTAAGGACTCTAGTTATATTGAGACTGTAAGAGGTCTCCGGTTTATTAGACATTTGGTCTAAATATATAGGGTTTTGGTAACCCAGGTTAGTATCTAAGATAGATACAGGGTATCTCAGGTAGATACAGGTTTTGAGACCATAAGAGGTCTCCGGTTTATTATAGGGTTTTGGTAACCCAGGTTAGTATCTAAGATAGATACAGGGTATCTCAGGTAGATACAGGTTTTGAGACCATAAGAGGTCTCCGGTTTATTAAGTCTATAGGTGTTCTGAGCAGCATGGTTTGTAGATCTTTAAGTATAACCCAAACTTCTCTTTCTCCCGGTCACCTTTGTTTGTCTTAAGTGTTTTTTGTGGGTGATTGATTGTCTATATTGGGGACACACTTTGGTAAGTTAGTAGTGTCCCCACTCTGAATCAGCAGTATGGGAAATGTGAGTTCAGGTCCTGAGTGACCAATATGTGTATGTATATATGTGTATATGTATGTATATATGTGTGTGTATATGTATATGTGTATATATAAGATAGCAGTACTTTTAAACAAATGGAGGTTTTAAAAATACATAGGGATTAAGGAGAGAACGCAGGTAACTTGTTTTTCTTTGGTTTTTACCATATATTGGGGCTGATGTGTACTGTAGTCCTTGCTGCTGCCCAGTAGTGATGGGAGTGAGCGCAGGACTTATCTTTCTGCAAGATAGCAGTACTGTATATTAGAAAAGAAATGACTCATAGGTTGTACCTGATAGACCTACTTAAATCTTTTTGCTTTATTCTTTCTGTCGCATAGAAGTATAAGTTTATTACTCTGTTTTATTGTAAGTTATTTCACATGGGAACTGTGTGCCTGGTATGATTGTTGCTTTAAAAATACTATAAGCCCACTACACTTATTATGAGAGTGGGATAGTGTAAATGTGTTGCATTGTTTGCATGATGAGCTCAGTATATTTTATAACTGAGACAAAAAGTCACTTCATTAGTATTTGAAAGTTAATTCCCCGTATGGGATTAATTGTATAGAAACACCAATCAGCACATCTTCCATGCCCTGTGTGTTTGTTGCAAAAGATCCATACTGTAAATATGATTTTTGTTTGAAAATAACAGAGCAACATTTACATTTTCAGCGGTCTAACACATGCTTTATTTTGCACTGTAAACTAACCTTTTTATTGCAACAGGTTCCTTTTAAATGATCCAGTGTAATAACTACTGCTTGTGTCTTCTATGTCTCACATTATGTGTTATTTTAAATTGTGGTATATAGCCTGAATCAGACATCATGGACAAAGGTTTTTACCTGTATTACAAAGGGCTCTTGGAGACTGACCGGTCTAAAGGTTTGCCATGCCTTTAAAACATGGTATAGTATAAATTTTTTAAGTCTCTGAGAGTTCTGAAAGATTCAGGTGAAACCATGTCTGTTTAATCTGGTCCAGATGTTTGTTCAATTTCTATAGGATTTAAGTTGATGCAGCATCATCTCAGATTAGTTAATGGAAGTTTTATACAAATAGTTGAGTTATGAGCGCGCTATATAAATGGATCCTTTCTTTATATATAATACTATAGTAGATTAAAGTAATGAAGTTAATTAAGAAAATGTATACATAAGAATCCCTAAAATAAATCTAAACTAAAATTGGTATACCTTCCAATAATATGTTCTGAATACAGCTGTTAACTGTTTATTCTGTGTAAATGGTGATTGTGATAATGTGTGATAAGTGTGCAGTTAAACTTGAAAGTGGTTTAATTTATATGTTGCTGTGTTGTTTTAAATTATATGTGAATCAGTTTGTCACAGTCTAGTGATACTGATAAGAATGACAGCCAAATAACCTAGCAAATAACTGTTTTATTAGTTGTTGAATACTAGCGTTTTGGCCAAGAATAGTTGGAGATTTGGAGGTGTTAGTTTAAGATTGCTTTTATATTGTGTCTATCTGTGTTTCCTAGGAGGGAGACAGAGTGTGTAGTTGTGTGCCCATAAATGTGATTTCTGTATTGGCATATCTGCTGGGTACCCATTATGTGTTTCTACAAAGATATTGTTTTATGAGATGACTAATATTACATGGGATGCTGAGTATGAGTTATATGGTTTGAAATGAATTGGTGATTATGAGCTTAGTACTTCAGTAAGATGTGCTAATATTTGGAACAAGGTGGAAGCTGAAATGTTGGGATTATGGAAGAATAAGCAGTCTATATTCACTGCTTTGGCATATAAGCAAGATGCAAAGGAAGAGATTGGTAATATGATTTTTGTAAAGAAATTTTACAAGTGTTGGAAGGATGAGGCAGGTTTGATGTCTGGAGATGATATAGATCTCTTTAAAATACAGTCATGCCTTGGTAATATGTTGCCACAGTATTATTTGCTTGTGAAACAATTGATTTCAGACTGGGCCAATTTGGATAGCTCAGATTTTCTTACCAAGGTTATAGAAAAGGAAAATGCAGGTTGTTTTGAATTAAGAAAAGATTTAGGAAAGTAAGGTTGCTTATTATGCTCAGGGATTGCAACATATTATGTCCAGCTACACAGGCTGAGAGCGTGGATGGGATGGAGCACATAAAGCCTGTGGAAAGGGGTGGTCAAAGAGGGGCAAGGGGATGGAGACAGGGAAATCAGGGTTATAGGGGTAACCAAGGAGGAATAGACAGGAACACTTGTTTCAACTGTGGCCAATATGGCCACTGGAGGAATGAGTGTCCACACCCCAGGAAACCCCACACACCCCAACAACCCCACAATTCTCAAAATATGCCCTGTAGGCAAGAACAACACCAGACCCACTCCCAACACCACTGGCCAGCATATCGCTTAGTTCAGGACTTTAGAGCCCTGAATAGTTTAATTGTGCCCATTTCACCCATTGTCCCTGATATGACATCCCTCATTACAGCCATTCCACATGATGCCACTTGCTTCACTGTCATTGATTTAAGTAATGCATTTTTTTCTATACCTATTGATCAAGAGACACAGCTACTTATGGTTTTTACTTTTGAAGGCTGTCAGTTTACCTGGACACGCTTACCCAAGGCTATGTGGATTCCCCAGCTGTTTATTCGTTGGTACTCCAACATACTCTAAAAAACATGGACCACCGGTCATGGTTCCGTCCTTTTTGCAAAATGTTGATGATTTGTTGTTATGTAACCCTAGCTATGAGGCAAGCACTGTGGATACTGTCAGCAACTGTGGGTCACAAGGTTGTTAAACACAAAATGCAATTGTGTAAATCAAAGGTTGAATACTTAGGTTTTGTTCTGGCTTTAGGCACCAGACAATTGAGTCCAAAATGTATTGAGGTCATTCAGAGGATTCCTACACCCACTACTCGGAAGGAGTTGCTCACCTTCCTCGGCATGATTAATTACTGCCGCCAATGGATCCCTGAATGCTCCCATTATGACTCAATCCTAAGGGAGGCTGTACGTTCTGACAGCCCTGAAAATGTCTGCTGGTCACCAGACATGCTAGCTGCATATATTGCCCTTACAGTTGTTATTGTGCAAGCCCAGGCTTTAGGACTACCTGTGTATTGTAAACCATTTCATTTGTATGCTTGGGACAATTGTAAAACCATGGCCGCAGTCTGTGCACAAGAGCAAGGAGGCGGTATGCGTCCCATAGCATTCTTTTCCAAAGTAGTTCGAGCTCCGGTACAGGGTATGCCGGCGTGTCTCAGAGCATTGATAGCATGTGCAATGGCTGTTGAAACTGCTACTACTATCACACTAGGGCATCCTACAATACTTCATGCCAGTCACCAGGTCACTCAGCTGACAAATATCACCGTACAACACATGACAGCCCAGCGCTTCAGTGGTTATGAGATTTTTTTTTTTTAATACCCAGAATCTGTTTTTGGATTAAACAAGGTTTAGAGAAAGATCAAAATGATCTGTTCTCTAAAGAGGGGAGAATAGGCATACTTGAAGAATAGGCATACTTGAAGAAAGCTGATTTATTTTCATCAGTCAGGCACATAGCAAGCACCATTCAATTCTTCATGAATTCATTTTATATTAGGAATCTCAGGTAGCATGTACAGTCTTTTGTAAGATCGTGTGAACACTGCTCTTTTTACACACTTACAGATTGATTTTATTCATGTATCCAAAATTGGTAAGAAACAGCAATACTTACTGGTCATAGTTAATCAGTTTAGTAGATGGCATGAGGCCTTTGTGACATCTAGGGAAGATGCTAGTGAAGTTTATTGTTACTGAAATTATTCCCAGGTATGGCTGCCCTCTGCAGATTGGCTCTGATAATGGCCCGGTTTTTGCAAGTAGGGTTGCCCAGGAACTTGCTAAATTCTTGCAAGTTACCTGGCAGTTTCATATACCCTATCATCCACAGAATACAGGGGTAGTTGAAAGGATGAATAGGACTATTAAGGAAAAGCCCAGAATTTACCCAGGAACATGGGTAAATTGGACTAGATATCTACCAACTATTTTAGCTGAGATAAGAATGAATCCCCACAAGGTGACTAAATTATCTCCATTTGAGATTTTGATGGGATGACCTTTTCCCACACCCTGGGCCAGGGAACCGCTTGTTATAATGTCTGGGGATTTACAGCTTATACAAGAACAATATGTACAGGAATTGTTGATAAAACCGAATGGTATGTATGACAATGTTTCTTCGCAGTTTTCCCTTACCTTCACAGGAACCTACTCATTCATACCAGCCCGGTGACAAGGTGTATATCCGTCAGTTGAACAGGACCAAGAAAGGAGGATACCCTTTTGGACCACCTGCTACTGTGATTGCTGTACCCAGAACCGCTGTCCACAGATTCCCATGACATCTGGATTCACGCATCCCGAGTGAAGCTGTGTCCAAAGAGGGGAACCAAGGAAGACAACACCACTCCTCGCTCGGAAACAGAAGAATTTCTCCTCAGCGAAGCATCATGGCTTTTACACCATATCGTAGATTGAGAGGATCATACGTACCTGAGACCAAGATTATGTTGTGTGCTGTGCTTTCTGGAGTTGTTATACTCCCTCTGATATTGTTCCTTGAATGCCATTATGAGTACAAGTCAATGGCAAGTTCTGGAAAAAGACTCTGACATGATGAACAATTCTTCAATACCCCCAGCCCAATTAGGCCTTAGCCCCTCATCTAGCATTCGTCACACACGCCCCCTCAAGAACCTTTCTCCACCACCTTTCTATCAGCATGCAATATGCAATCATTCATTTACTGAACGCATTTGGATGAATTGGACAAATAGTAACCCTTATAAGTACCAGTTACCCATATGAAATGTGTCTACAGCTAATGAAACCGATGCATTATGTTTGTTTGAAGGTTCACAGAAAATTGTTAGATCTTATAACGCAGAAATGTGCACAGTTAAGGTTGCATATCAATGTAAACAGACAGGCCTTATTACTTTTAATAATGATTATATAACTGGTATCATTAATTGGAGAAGGGGACAAATGTTAGTCATTATGAACGACACTGCAATTGAGAACTATACACTACCTTATATTTTTACACCTTATTACTGTCCTTTATCCTCTACCATAGAACCAAAAGTCAAACACGACACACACACACCTATTCCGTCCACATGTGTTAATACAACTGCCTTCTTACAAGCTGTACATGTGTCATTAAAAATCACTACTCCTGTTGTAACATTATGTAACACAACAAACAAAAGGCAGAAAAGGGAATGGTATGACACACTGTTAGGAGGTGCTGGAACCACTATGGGTATACTAAATAGTTATAGATATGGAGACCCTCAAGAATAAGTTAAACACAGCCAGCATGCATATAGGGACTGGTTTTCATGCTACTGCAAATTGGGCTCCAATGTTGTTAAATCACAGGTTATAGGATTGGATTTAGATAAATCAATGTATAATTATTTAGATAATTTAACTGTTGCAACTATGAAATTCACTACAGATCTCGGTAACTGGAGTACTTGTGCCATCAGGTATTTATGGATACAACAACAAGGATTGGCATTAGAAAACACACTAATGATTCCTCAACTAGAGAAGATTAGAGGGATGCTTAACCTCACAGATAATGAATGGTTACTTCTAAAACCCCAATCCACTAAATGCAATGAATGGTTAACTGGTAATGTTTCACATTTTTCATGCTCTTGCTATTTTACATTATATCATACATCATCAAAGGATGTTAAATTAGCTTGTCAATTTAACACATTACCAGTACCAGTTTATGATCTTTTTGCCAAGAATTTAACCTGGTGGGCACCCACATACACAGGGGACTATATGTTTTCCCAAAGATAACACACACAGGTAGCCACACATATCCTAAAAGGAGAACTCCTTAAGGTGAGTTCACAAATTCAGAATGATTTAGCCCATCATTGGTACAATGCTTTACTGGTTGGTCCCCTACTGGATCCAGATAATGAAATCATTCTTCTATCATTTTGTTATTATAGTCCTGATTTTATTGTGTATGATTTTATATAACTGTCATCTTGTTTGTACATTGAGGAAGAGAGTACAGAAATGAATCCATAATGCAGAACAGAAACAATTAGAAATTCTCCTCTCTGCCACTGTAGAGTATCAACCCATCTTTAAACTGGGCCTTAGGAATTACCACATGGGAATCGAGGTGAAGAAATTAATGAAAGTCCCGCAGGGAGTGACTAGCACCCCTGAAAATACCATGTGGAAGTTTCTCTGTCCTGGTAAGATTTTATCGATAAGATGAGCAATTGTTTTATTGCTCAAAGAGGGGAATGTAAGAATATTAAATAGTTAACTTGTTTATATGTATTTTATGCTTTTATAAGGTTTATAACATGATTATTGCTGACTGAAGGGATATTGAATACTTAAAGTCAATATGCTGACTGTGACAGACTAAGGTATTTCTTCTATAGGATGTAAGACAATGCTAAATTTCAGGATGTCTTGCCCATTCCGATTTTAAGGATATTCTTTTCCAGACGTATGCAAAAGCTTATCTTTCCATTGTCAGAATAACGTAATATAAGGAAGTAATAAATCTTATAGTCTGTACTGTATTTGCATATACCATGGCTAATGTAAGCAAACTATGTATAAAAGCCAGCTCTGGAATACACTCATTTGAGAGTCTTGTAAAGCTGTTGTCCGTGTGTTATTGCTTACAAATGATTCTCCATCAACGTTGATTATGGTGACCGAGGGATCGAGAACCGAGGGGATTAGAGTCCATTACAACATTAACCCTTTCACAGATATCCCCCTAACATAGCTATAACTAAAAACAAACTAAAAACTACTTCCAAAAATATTCAGCTTTGATATTAATGAGTTTTTTGGGTTCATTGAGAACATGGTTGTTGTTCAATAATAAAATTAATCCTCAAAAATACAACTTGCCTAATAATTCTGCACTCCCTGTAGAGTGTTCTTATACCACATATCCTTAAATAGAAGATCTAGGATCAAATAAAGCAGTTTTACCTTTGACAGTGGTTTTGAGTCTGTTAGCTAATGTTTTATCAACTGGAACTGGTCGACTAGGTAGCAACCCCTTTTCCAGGCTGTGGCAAAAGAAAATGTTTGTTTGTAATTGGCCTGCTGTCACTGCTTTGAGGGGTACATTCTGTAATTAGATATTATGGAGCTACAACTCCAGTCTCGTAGACTCAAGTTGATTCCAGAAAATACAAACATTGACTGTTAACGGGGAGATTTAAGATTGACAATTTCTTCACTGTCCAGATAAAGGTACAGAACAGTGAAGGGTTAAACCCTTCACAAACTCAATAAAAACTTCTTATGCTATCTTATAAGAGGAAATCCAAGTATACAATTAGATTAAAAGATTACTCCAGCCTCCTTGGCCACTTTTACTTTTAGAATTGCTCATGAACAAAGAAATCTATATGTGCAGAATTTCTACTTGAAATGTTTCGCATACAGAAACATTTTCACTTTTGTGCCAGGGCTTGTTATACCACTGGCACACGTGACTTAGGCAGCCCATAACCTTGTTCTGGACTACGTAATGTTGATCTTGTGCAAAAATCATTGGTCGCTGGCACACACTGCGTGCTGGCAACAGGTGTAACCACCTTCTTCATTTGCAGGAAGTGCTGTGAAAGTAGCAGTGTCAAGCCCTCTTTCATTTAATTAGATTGAGTCCTCCCTCCTTTATTTGCATTACGAAAGTGAGTTCTCCCAACGTTCCATCCTTCCTCAACACATTTAATTGGACCACAGACCATGTACAGTGTCCAAAGGATGTTTAATGGATTGTTAAAGGGACACTATAGTCACCAGAACAACTACAGCTTATTGAATTTGTTCTAGTGAGTAGAATCATTACCTTCAGGCTTTTTGCTGTAAACACAGTCTTTTCAGAGAAAATGCAGTGTTTACATTACAGCCTAGTGATACCTCCACTGGCCACTCCTCATATGGCTGTTAGAGATCCTTCCTGGGTCATGGCTGCCTAAAATGCATCCAAACAGTCAGTGTCTCCTCCCTCTGCATGCATACACTGAACTTTCCTAATCGAGATTAATTGATTCAATTCATCTCTATGTGGAGATGCTGATTGCCCAGTGCTGTGTTTGAATCATGCTGGCTCTGCCCTTGATCTGCCTCTCTGTCAGTCTCAGCCAATCCTATGATGTCAGCAGACAGCTTGTTTTTCTGAGGCAAACAGCATGCAGAGGTACAGCTTGAATACAAGTAAGATTTTGCTATATTTATGGAGGCATGAGGGCCCAGATGGTGGTTTTAACACTAATAGGATCAGGAATAAATGTTTGTGTTTCTGACTCTATAGTGATCCTTTAAATTTATTTTTTTTTTTTATTTATTTTTTTAACGGCAGTAGATCTGCCAGAGCTTTAATTAATTCTTATCAAACTAGATGGCTTTTAGGTTTGTACTTTTTCCCCTATGGCAAAGCTGTGTTTTCAGTGGGAGGATAAGGGCTGTTGAGGTATTTCAGTCACTTCTTAAGTTACAAATTTTTTATTCATGATCTCTGTAACCACCTAGAATTACAAAGCGCGGCCTTTGGATAGAAAATCTTTGTTCTATTCCAATGTATTCAAAACTATGAGTATTAAAAAAAAAAAAAAGGGAACGTGCTGGTATTAAAGCTGGTCGTGATTCACTGGATACACATTCAGATAAGTTTTATTAAGCAAAAATTGATGTAAAATATATAATGGTTTTTAAGTTTATTTCCACCAGAAAGGTTCTGTACACTACTGTTTGATGTACACAATGCCTGTACATTGTTATCAGCATCCATCACTTGTACAGTGTGTGCAGTTCCTTCGATGAAAGGAGGACTGCTAGAATAGACAGAATAGTTATTTATCTATTGCAGCATGATGACAGGCCCGGCACAATCTGCCTGTTCAGAGACATTGAATGAATACTACGCAGTCTACTTCATCTATTTTTATTTCTTTGCAGCACAGCTAGTATACATCAATGATGGGAGTGATTTGAGCCCTAGCAGGCTAGACCATGTACTATCCACTGGGCTTGTGTCCCGAGCATTTTTGGTCTTACATAATTTCCCAGAATAGATGCCACAATGGTGTTTTAATAATGGGTGTCTGATGAAATTTAGACGGGGCAGCATTAGATTATACTCCCAGATATAACCTTCCTGCCTGACTTGTTGGGCTTTGAACATTAAAACTTATGTACTCAGGCACTGACACAACAATGAGATATCATACCTTTTTCACACATGTATCTAAGAAACAACACGTACTCTAAAGAGTTTACATTCCACCCCCCTGATGCAGTTACTTAGTGACCGCCTTAGAATACAGTACAGTATACCTCCCAATTGTCCCTATTGCTACCAAATTCTTCTTTCGCTGTTATTAATGTCCCTCTTTTCTCTGAGCTACATATTGTTGGTGTGTTT
>OW240916.1:223258109-223291573 GCA_933207985.1 Pelobates cultripes
ATACAGAGACATCTTTGTATCTTGCTGTGCCATGGGAATCCCCAAACAATTAAAATAATTTATTAGAAAATCATATAGTTGAGTGTCTGGTATTTCCTCAGGTATATTTCTGAACCTTAGGTTCAGCCTTCTTGATCTATCTTCCAGATCACACACTTTGTCTTCCATTTCTTTCATTTTCAATACCATCTTAATTTGGGTCTCCTTTACCTCCTGAAGCTGGAATTCTATATCTTCTTCCCTTTCCTCTATTTTTTGAATACGTCCCTTTAACACAGCTAAATCCATTTTCATATCAGAACATTTATCACTCAAATCTTTTTTAATATCTTTAGAGATATCTTCCAAGCATTTCTTTAAAAAAGTAGGAGTAACTACTTCTTTATCTAGAGCTTTAATAGGTGAGGTAGAAACCCCTATATGTAAAGATTTCAAAGATGATTGCTCCAGACATTCTTGGTTGTCTTGTGGGACAAAAAAAAGCAGAGAGTCTTTTTTCTTGTTTCTGGCCTTTCTTGTCAGCTTTTGTTGAAACTTTACTCTCTTGAGCTTTTTTGGAAGACATATCGCTTAAAAAATTTGATGAATGATACAATAGAGAATTTGCCATAAAGAAAACTGTGTTTAGCTGGGAAGAAGGAAAAATAACTGAGTCCCCTCTATGTCATAGCTAGCCCAGGACACACATGGCAGATTTAGCCTACAAACCGTTGGGTGCAATCAATCACCAGCAGGTGTATACGTGCAACTACCATATTTTCCGGCGTATAAGACGACTTTTTACCCCTGGAAAATCTTTTCCAAAGTGGGGGGTCGTCTTATACGCCGGGTATGCTAATGCTGCAGCCGCCTGAGCGCTCAATAGAGAGCGCTCAGACGGCTGCCGCACTGCCTCTCTTACCTCCCCTTCCCTGTGCAGAGTGGGTGGCCGAGCTCCTCTTCGTCCTGTCAGTCTGGCCGGGTACCGCGCAGTACAGGAAATTCAGTTATCTGTTCCCGGCCGGACTGAAAGGAAGTGCACACTGAGTGCTCACTTCCTTTCAGTCCGGCCGGGAACAGGTAACTGAATCTCATGTACCGCGCGGTACCCGGCCGGACTGACAGGACGAAGAGGCGCTTCGGCACCCACTCTGCACAGGGAAGGGGAGGTGAGAAGGAGGGAGGGGGGAGTAAAAAGAATGGAGGGTGGGGGAAAAAGAGTGGGGAGTAGAATGGAGGGTGGGGGAGTAAAAAATGGAGGGGAGGGTGGGGGTGGGGGAGAAAAAAAAAAAATGGAGGGATGAGTAAAAAAATTGGGGGTGAGTAAAAAAGAATGGAGGGGGGATTAAAAAGAATGGGGGATTAAAAAAAATGGAGGGGATTAAAAGAATGGAGGGGGGGGTAAAAAGAATATATCACAATTAGCCTCCTGTGTACTAGACCAGCAGGCATGGATTATATGCCCAAATAGCCTGGCACATACCTGGGCTTTAAATGCTATTTCAGATTATCATTATTTAAAGGACCACTCTAGGCACCCAGACCACTTCAGCTTAATGAAGTGGTCTGGGTGCCAGGTCCAGCTAGGATTAACCCATCTTTTTATAAACATAGCAGTTTCAGAGAAACTGCTATGTTTACAAATGGGTTAATCCTTCCTCCAATTCCTCTAGTGGCTGTCTCATTGACAGCCGCTAGAGGCGCTTGCGTGATTCTCACTGTGAAAATCACAGTGAGAGCATGCAAGCGTCCATAGGAAAGCATTGTAAAGGCTTTCCTATGCGACCGGCTGAATGCGCGCGCAGCTCTTGCCGCGCGTGCGCATTCAGCCGAATGGGAGGAAAGGAGGAGGATCAGAGGAGGAGAGCTCCCCGCCCAGCGCTGGAAAAAGGTAAGTTTTTACCCCTTTCCTCTCCCCAGAGCCGGGCAGGAGGGGGACCCTGAGGGTGGGGTCACCCTCAGGGCACTATAGTGCCAGGAAAACGAATGTTTTCCTGGCACTATAGTGGTCCTTTAATGTCTTGCTGTGTAGCTGTGTCTGCTCACTGTACATCATGGCTAATGCATTGGAAGAGGGGTAGTCTTATACGGCGAGTATATCCCAAACTCTATATTTTAATTGGAAAAGTTGGGGGTCGTCTTATACGCCGGAAAATACGGTAGGTCTGCAGGGCCATCCGGTAACACAGAATGCCAGTATTAAAAAAAATAAAAATATATATATATTATTTTTAAGACCCATCTTTAATTCTCAATATATCTGTAAAACTCTCCTGCTTAGTTTTCTGCAAACTGGTGGTTTTAACCCGCTGGTGGCCCAGTGGGGTAGTGTGTGGTTTGCACCTCCAGTGGATACAGACCACAGTAATTGTTTGCTCGCTCGCAGTCCCGACACTGGGTCAGAGCAAAGACTGTGAATATGAGACTCCTTAATGAGAGCAGGAACATGAGGATGCAATTACTGTGGTCTGCACACACTGGAGGTACAGACTGCACCATCCCTGTGCACCCCACAGTGGTCCTGGTGCTTGCCCGAGCACAGCTTAAAGAGACTCTCCACTGCCTGAAATACAACATTTTAAAAATACAATGTTTAGTAGACATGCATTTAAATATGTATTTTGTCAGTGGGGGTATACCTAAAAACAGTTTGCAAAACCTGCATTCTCTTGTCTGCAGCCTTTGCAAGCTCTCCCTTTCTAACTCCTCCCAGACTTGGCCATTCACAGACTTCCCAATGCAGCTCAATGAGCAGTCTTTGCAAGGAAGGTGCTCTGAGCAATAACTGCCTCTTGATATTAGCTCCGCTAAGCTAACCATACTAGAAAGTAACGTAGCATGTTGTCTGCTTGAAAGCCAAGGGGGGTGTAACAATATTAATTTATAAAAGTGTAATTTTCTATTGAAATCTGCACTTTTTGTAAAATGAAAAAGAGAGGACTGAAATGGAAAAATCAATCAAGGTATTGATTATTTCTTTGTGTATCTGCCCCTGGCCAAATCAATGAAACAATGCTTGCACGCTCCCTGAAGTAATTCACACCAGACACAGGTTCCAGGTTGTTGAAGAACTTGAGGAATGTTTATTCAGAGGGGACGGCAGGTCCCTTTTAAAGCAAAGTTACATCATAAGCATTGTCAGAGATAACATGGAATAATACATCAATTATTGGTTAGGTGTTAAGTGGTCATTCTAATGCTCTGCCTACTGGGGGTGATGTCACCAGGGCCATGAGGGTCTCCCACGGTTTCCCGGCGCCATCTTGCTGCACGAGGTAGTTAGTCGGTGTTAAAGGGAGGGGGAGGAAAGGAGGGGTTAGAAGCTTCTAGCAGCCATCTTGATTAAAACATGTGTGCATAGCTTATATTGTATATAGTGAAATGAGTAAATAGACATTTTCATTAACTAGGAAATATGTGCAGACCTTATTTCCACAACAGTCCCCCCTAAAATGGCTATTTACTATGACAACTTGCTACTGTCCCTAGTGTATCCCTAGCTGCCTGCAGCTCATCTGTCTTCACAAGCATCGAACTCTTCACTCCGTGGGTAACCCGCAGTAGCTAGTCCACCACATCTCCGCACGTGAGACTTGCCCGTAAAGACAGACGCTTTCCCTACACTGTCCCTACAGAAATGCAGTTGTCTGTTTAAACTGATGTGATTGAAGGGGTGTATGTGGGGTGTCATCTTCGAGGTCTGTGATGTCTTGATGTAGGAAAGTAGGGGTAACGTCATCTATAGTCTTCCCTACTGCTTTCTGTAAGTACTTCTGTATGCAAGGGAGCACACAACGGGTTAAGAATAAGAAGATGATAATCATTATAAGAACAGCTGTTCCTACCTGGAAGAGGGTCATTTGCCAACCATTCATCCACCCAAACCATCTGTCCCAAGTGTCAGTGACTCCTGAATTCTTCTTTAGCTCGTCAGAAAGACTATCTAACTTCTCTATGGCCATAGTCACCTTACCATTGGGCCCAGTGTTGTCTGGAATGTATGTGCAGCATGTCATAGTCTCAGGGAGGATTTTACATACACCCCCTTTCTCAGCTAAAATCATATCTAGGGCCATTCTGTTCTGAAATGTCATTTGGGTAGTGGCTTGTAATTGCTCCGCCAGGCCCTGTAGGGCATCCCTTGTGTAATTAACAAAGCGCTGTTGATTATAATAGATGTAGTTGATCCAATTGACATTCTTATTAGCAGTTATCATTGGAATTAAGGATTCAAATCCTGCTGCCACTTCATCCCTTGCGTTGAATTCGTTAGGCACCCCCCCTTGGCACACCTATGGCATCAATATACACATGGGGGTCGAAGCTCCCTCGGATGGGAGCCTCTCGTTTGGTTCTAGAATGTACATGTGTAAGGTTTAATGTGTTATGACTACCATCTGGAATTATGTGGATAGGCATTATAACTTTGGTTAGGGCACACTCCCCCCACCATTACCCAGCTAGTTGGGACCTCAATTGTTTGTCACCACATAACCAATAGATATCACCGATTGTCTTTGTATGATTCATTAGCAGTGATACAGGTGGACCATGGTAAGTTGAGCAGTATCCTGATGGGAATTTGCCCAGATACACACCAGTGTTCTTAGGTATTGAATAGCATGTGTAATTACCTGGATAGACTGTGACTCCATCAGGTGGCTTGACATGTCCATGAGTGATTGGGTAAACTCTCTTCCATGATTCACATGTTGAGGAATTTGTGGTGGACTGTGCATAGAGGCTTAAGACACATAGTTCTATTTCAGGAGGTAAACTTAGGGGTACTGTGCCCAGATGGGGCCTGGCTCCTCCACATACATAGCAGTTAGTCTTATTATGTGAGTTGGCATTATACCTCATCCATTCTAGCCACAAATTAGTGTCTGAAAACCCAGTCTCCACTGCCATAGTGTCTTCAAAGGTGGGGTTGGCTATAGCTACCATGTAGGGTCTTAATATGTGGTTTTAACGGGTTAATGATCATGTGTGTGGTCCCTACCCAATCTGGTGAGGTGAGCATGTCTTGTAGGTAAAATGTCCCCAGTGTGTTATGTGAGCCACCTCCCTTCCAGTACATTCCCATTACATATTCCCCTGCATCCTTTGGGCTGGGGTGCTCTATGTTCAAGGTAAGTTTAATGGGAGTTGACCCTATGGGCTTACTCAGGGTCATTCTAGAAAGTAGGGGTTTCCCGTCTTTGTCAAGTCTGTCCAGTGCAATCTGGGGTCTGTAGCCCCATGGTCTACCCGTGTTCCACCTGGCAGCTTTCCATGAACTACAATGGTGTCCCCAAACTCCTCCAGTCACACAAATGTATGGATCCTTTTTGTTAGGTATGTCTTTGTATATGGCTGCATATTGTGTTTGTGGAAATGTGCAAGCAACTATGTCACAGTAATCAAAGGTGTACGTAGCTACATCTGTGTTAGAAGAATTGTACCAGAAAGTGTAAACATGATTATCTTTGGTTATGGCCACTTGTTGGGCCCAGGCAAAGTGTAGCAGCATAAGAAAACACAAGACACATAATAAATTCATATTTCAGCAGGATTAGCCTCTTCTGGAGCAGGCACTTTTTTGCAATGTGAGGCGTGTATCCAAGAACTCTTCCCGGCTAGTTTAACTGACGTTGCTGTAATCAGGAGCACTTGATAAGGGCCATCAAATCTTGGTTCTAGGGTGTGTTTCCTGAGAAACTTCTTGACCATAACCCAATCACCAGGAAGCAGCTTGTGTGTACCTGTATTCGACTCAGGATCTGGAATAGAAGAAAACACTTGGGCATGTATTTTGGTCAAGGCATGTGAGAGGGCAGTCACATAGTCTACCATAGCATCTGACTGAATCTGAAGCTGTTGGGGAAAGTAACAACCTAACCTGGGTGCGGTACCAAATAAAATCTCATAAGGTGATAGGCTATATTTTCCCCTAGGAGTGTACCTTAAACTAAATAACGCTAGTGGGAGACTCTCGGGCCAGGGCATGATAGTTTCTTGTGACATTTTAAGCATTCTGGCTTTCAAAGTGCCATTCATGCGCTCTACCTTACCACTACTCTGTGGGTGATATGGTGTGTGGAATGCAAGGGTCACCCCCAGTGCTGACCAAACTTCCCGTGTTAACGAGGCAGTAAAGGAGGTCCCTTGGTCACTTTCAATCCCTTCTGAAACTCCATATCGGCAAACAATTTCCGTCAAAAGGTACTTGGCTGTGGTCCTCGCAGTGAGATTAGTCACTGGGAAGGCCTCTGGCCATCCTGAAAACATGTCCACTATGACCAGTGCATATTCATAACGTCCACTCTTTGGCATTTGCTAGGTGATTAGGCGCAGTCTTTATAATCTTTCCAGGATTGCATTTAGCACATATAGTACATGATTTACAGTAATTCTGTGTTAAGGTAGTGATACCTGGTGCTTCAAAATACTTGTCAATCAGTGAGTTCATCAGATGTTTCGACAGGTGGGCTGGCCCATGGGCCCATTGGACCACCGCTGAGTACATACTTCTGGGTAAGCAAAACTTGAGATTGATGGTGTAAACATCATCACGGAGTACAGCTCCTTTGTTCTTCCAACTTTGTTTCTCCTGGGGAGTAGCAGCAGCTTGTTGTTCCTTCAGAAGCCTAAGATCTGTAGGCAATGTTTGCATAGTGTAGATGGGTACTGTATCGGTGGCCACTCTTCTGCCCACTTCCCATCCTTGTCGTGCTGCTTCCTTAGCTGCCTGATCAGCTAAGTGGTTGCCCCGTGCTTCTTCTGTGTCTAGTCTTCCGTGGGCTTTTACTTTTAGTACTGCCACCTCTGCTGGAAGTTCTAAAGCATCCATCAGTTCTGCAATGGCTGCCCCATGTTTTACTGGGGTACCGGTAGCCGTAAGAAATCCTCTGGTTTTCCATATTAGACCAAAGTCATGTGCTACTCCCAGGGCATATCTTGAATCTGTGTAGATATTGACACGTAGACCTTCAGACAATTTGCAGGCCACAGTCAGGGCTGTTAGCTCGGCTTCTTGAGCAGACTTAGTTGGTTGTAAGGCAGCTGCTTGTAACACTTGACATCCTGTGGTGACTGCATACCCAGTGTGATATTGTCCCTGTTCATCAGCAAATCTTGACCCATCCACAAATAGGGTTTGGTCCGGGTTGAGTAATGCAGCTTCATAGACAGTTGGTAGGTGTGTAGTTTCCATTTTCATTTGTTCAAAACAATCATGAGGAATATCTAGGTCACAGTCTATGATGAGTGGGTCTTCTCGGGCGTCTGTGTGGTACCTTGGGTACCCTGCTGTACAGTAATTAATAGTCTTTTTGTTGATCCTCGTAGAAGTCAGTTGTTCTTGGTTCATTTGACTCCAGGTCTTGGCCATCGGGCCTAGGTCTTTCCATGAGGTGTCAGGGGATCTGGTGAGAGATATGTGTGGGATAGCTGTTTCCCAATGATGATAGAGATGTGTCACATTCTCTGGAAGATGGACTAAGATGAGCATGGTACCTGTGGGGTCCAAGAATAAGTCAGTCAGGGTAATTTGAATTTCCTTGAGCTGGAATAATTCTTCCTCATAGTTCATATCAGGGCCTGGTATGTCCTTAGACCATAAGGTGCAGTGGAGTAGGGCCTCTGATTGTTCATCATGTGGGGGTGCAAGTGCTGGCAGCTGCAAATCTGCTCGAACCTCTGGGTTGATGTCCAGGCTGTACCAGTAATGCACAACTCCCCCCTTGGGAAGTGGCAGAAGAGTGGCTGGGTTCAGGGAAAGACAACGCTGAAGTTTCACATTGTAAGGTAAAAGTAGGGATGTTTGTAGACGGAGGTGACGTTGAGAAGAAAGGTGCTTAGGTTGAACTTGTTGCAGGATTGCAGTAATGTCATGAGGGGCCAACACCGTGAGGTGGTGGCCAAGAACAACATCATTAGTCTTGTCCAGGAGGGCGCTGGCGGCAAACACCGCTCTGAGGCAGGAGGGACTACCCCTTGCAACAGGGTCAAGCATGCAGGAAAAATAGCCAATAGGCCGCTGTCTTGAGCCATGTTTCTGGGTAAGGACTCCGGAAGCATGTCCTGAGTTTTCAGAGACAAACAGATTGAAAGGAAGCTGGTAGTTTGGGAGGCCCAAGGCAGGTGCAGAAGCAATAGCTCTTTTTAGATTGTGGAAACAGGTGATAGTTTCTTCAGTGAGATGAAATGGCTCACTCCTGAGGGCATCATAGAGTGGCTGCATGAGCATTGATGCTTCGGGTATCCAGGACCTGCAGTATGTGATAAGACCCAAAAAGGCATGAAGAGTCTGATGTGTTGCAGGTAAAGGGAGTTGCAAAATAGCTTGTACACGTTGAGAAGTTAGATGTCTGGTGCCATGGGAAAGACAATGTCCCAAGAAGACCACAGAGGGCCGGCACCATTGTAGCTTGGATTTGGAAGCTTTGCAACCAGCTGCAGCGAGGAAACAAAGGAGATCTTCTGAGTCACGTTCTGCAATGAGCGAATCAGGAGCACAGAGAAGGAGATCATCAACATATTGGATCAGGACAACATCTGAGTGAGATTTCTGCCAGGGCTCCAGAACCAGAGACATGGCATGAGCAAACTGTGTGGGGGAATTCTGGGCCCCCTGAGGCATGACAGTCCAGGTGTATTGTTGTCCTTCGTGGGTGAAGGCGAAGAGAAAACGGCAGGAAGGGTCAAGGGGCACACTGAAAAAGGCATTGGCTAGATCCACTACAGTGAAAATTGTGGCAGTCGGTGGAACCTGGGACAAGAGAGTGTGTGGGTTTGGAACAATAGCAGTGTCCTTTTACGGTTACTTCATTAACAGCACGGAGATCCTGCACCATTCGGTACTGGTCGGGTTGGCCTTTAACAGTTCTCTTTTTAACAGGGAAAAGTGGTGTGTTACATGGAGATGTGCACTTGATGAGGGCACCTTTGGCAAGTAGGCTTTCAACTTGTTTGGTGATAGCTTCAGCTTGTGCTGGCTTCAGAGGATACTGTGGCCTACGGGGAGGCAGTGCTCCAGGCAGGAGCTTGACCAAGACTGGGGGCACATGCAAACGTCCGATATCATCCGGGCCGGTGGACCAAAGTTCTTGGGGGATACGATCCAGAGCACTGGGGGTTTGTGAGACCCGTGCATTCCCTGTATTGTCAGATAGGTTCAACAAGATGGGGAGGGAACAGAGGACAGAGGTGTCTTTTTGTGATAAGGGAGTTTTTAACTCGACCTGACCATCAGCAGTAAAGGTAATAGATGCCTGAAGCCGAGAGAGAACATCAGCACCTAGGAGGTTAATGGGGCAAGTAGAGGAAACAACAAACCGGGAGAGAATGTGTGAACCTACATGCAGAAGTTTAGTAAGGGGGTTACTGCGGGGTGTACCATCCACCCCAACACAGGAGACATCGGTATCAGATAAGAAGTAAGGATCTGGCAGGTCTTGTTCCCTGAGAACACTACGGGCTGCACCTGTGTCGACTAGAAAGGTAGTTGGATGGCCCTCCACGGGGAGAACTACAGTAGCCAAGGGCCCTCCCCCATCCCCCGCAGACACTGCCATGGCAGGGGTTGCTGACACAGGCTTGCCAGTTACCTATTGTAATAAATCTAAATGGGCCTGATCTGGTACCGGCGGGAAGTGGAGGGAGGGTTACTAGATTGCATGGGAGGACGGGATGGACGATTAGTGTGGAGGGGCAGTGACTGACTCTCTTGGAAATCATCTGTGTCAAACCCTTCAGCGGGAGCCGAAGTGTATGCACGGGCATCTGATATAGGGAGCCGGGCTTGGGTGTATTCAGGAGGAGGAGGAGGAGGAGGAGGAGGGGGAAGCTGAGGCAACTGTGGATGGGGCAGGGCAGGGAGGTAACCAGTGGAGGGGAAACTAAAGCCGGTGACATGGGGACTTGGGTACCTGGGAGTCTGTGGGCGGATTACTCTAGGGTGTGGGCAATCTCTTCTGAAATGGCCGGGCTGATTACAGTTAAAACAGGTCCGGATTGTCGTGAGGGTGCGGTCCCGGGGAGAAGGGAGATGCAGGCAGTGTCTGGGGTAACTGAGTGTATTGTTGGGGGAGTATCTGAGGAACCTGGTTAGGACTGACAATTGGTGCAGAAGTAGTATACATCAGAGGGCTAGTTCTTCGCTGTGTGGGTTGCAGAACAGATTCTAAACCCTTGGCTACCAGCAAAAGTGTGTCCAGTGGAATAATTCTGTACTCTGGGCGAGCTAAAATCAACCCCTTACGAATGTGTTCCCTAAGGCCTGCCACAAAGGCTGCAGATAACATCTGGGTGTGTGCTTTGTTATAGGTGCTGAACCCTAAGTCTGAGAAAGTCTGAGTCAATCTAGAGTGATACTTTTCAACAGTCTCAAGCTTATCCTGAATTATGTCATTTATGCAAGTAGCCTGATCTGCTAATTTATCCTGTGCCCAAGCTCGGAGCTGCTCACAGAAAATTTCACCAGAACGAAAATCTGTATCAGAAGTGAGTGGAGCGTCATTAAAGCTCCGTTCCATGATTGGCCAGTATGCATCTCCAGCCTTTATTTCACACAAACTTATAAGATCCCGCCAGGCAGCGGAATATGTTTTTCGAATTTGAGCCATCCTGCGGAAAAAGGGCCTGGGGTGTTTCTCAGGATCTTGGAGTGAGGTCACAAGGGTAGCAGCTTGGGAAGGATTAAAGGTAACATACATGGGTGGTGCACCATCCGCTCCATGGTTAATCTGGGTATAACCCTGAGGGATAGTGAGCCGTTGGGAGAGCCTGTTCTCCCCTGGGCGAGGTGAATCCTGTTCTACCACAACAATCTCCTCGGGTGCTACTGGGCCACGGTGCAGAGTAGTCTCGGGGGTAGCTGTGGCGGGGGCGGCAGGGAGAACGGTAATGGGAGAGGTAGTTGGGTGGAAGCCCGAGGCCTGGGGGGAAGCACCCACTGCATCGGGTTGATCCGACGTCACAGACACTTCGGATCCAACCACCATGATTGGATAACTAGAGCTGGTAGGAGAGACATGAGGGACCAATGCCATGGATGGGGTTGCTGTGGGGGCCGGCTGAGATGGGGTGAGAGGTGGGTATTTAGGACATGAGCGAGAGCAGAGATTGGATCGGAAGGCTCGGGGATGTTAGCGGGGGGCGGAGGAGGGGTTGGAGGATCAGGGGGAGGAGGTGGAGGAGGAGGAGGTAAATCATGGGAGGTGGAGCAGGAATCGCGGAATTAACCAGGGAGGTAACAGCAGAGAAGACGGCGGATATCGAGGTAGACAAGTCATTGGCCATGGTTGGGTCAGGGGTCACCGGGGGAGGGGTCGGAGGGATGGGAACAGGGGGCTGGGTTATAACAGCGTGGGTAGAGGGTAGGGACGGCAAATCAGTCGGGAGGGGAGGAGGCAATGAGGTAGAGGGGGCCGGGACATCGGGAGGAGGTAACACTGGAGAAGGGGTTGGAGGGGTGGGAACGGGGGGCTGGGTCAGGGCGGTAAGGGCAGAGATTAGGGACGGCAAATCAGCCGGGAGGGGGGAGGAGGTAACACTGGAGAAGGGGTTGGAGGGATGGGAACGGGGGGCTGGGTCAGGGCGGTAAGGGCAGAGATTAGGGACGGCAAATCAGCCAGGAGGGGAGGAGACAACGAGGTAGAGGGGGCCGGGACATCGGGAGGAGGTGGCGGTGTGTGGATAGCGGGAGGGTCCTGGAGGATGGGAGGGGTGCCTGGGAGTGTTGCGGGAGGATGGATTGAAGCAGAAAGGGCGGCTACTAGTGTTGCAAGATCAACGGGAGGGGAGGAGGTAGAGGGAGGGCCAGCTGTGGTGGTATATGAGGGAGCGGAGGCAGGGGGGCCGGGATCAGCGGGCTGGACAAGATTCATGAGAGTGGAGAGTAGGGATGAGGGATCCTTAGAGGAGGAAGGAGAAGGGGAATGAGAAGGAGAAAAAGGCAGAGAGGATAATGGGGTAGGGGTCACGGGACAGGTCACTTTCGAAAGGCTAGCAAGAAGGAGGAAAGGTCTGGGTCCGGGGGTATGGGAGAAGGGGGGTCTGTGGAGGAACAGGGGTCCGGAGGAATGGGGGCGGTGGGATGGACAAGGGTCGAGGGAGCAGAGTGTGAAATAGTCGAGGGGGGTAAGGGAGCGGGTGTCACTGGAGATGGGGTACTCGAGGTGGAGAGGGAATGAGAGGAGGAGGAGGAGGAGGAAACGTCGGTAGATGAGGCGGGAGCTGTCAGGACGGGATCTTGGCGAGGTTTTGGAGTAGAAGCAGGCACTGGGAGAGTTGGCGGAGGACATAGAGGCGGGGGAACATCAACAGACGTAACGGGAGAAGGGTTGATGGAGGGGGCTGGGTCAAAGGGAGGTTGGTGCATGGGAGTGGGTGGGAACGAATGAAGTGACACTGGATAGTAGTAAGCACCGTCTGCACCAAGTACGGGGCACAGGGGGGTGGGAGCTGAAGGCACACCCCCGGGGGGTGGGGTCTGTGCTGTGACGGGGGAAGCATGGCGGGAATTTACTGTTGCGCTCTGGGCGCCATCATAGGGCGGTGGCCGCGGGACAATGGAAACAACATCATCATTGTTAACACTCCTATGGTATACGTACACAGTTTGCCCTTCAAAATCCAACTCTTCCTCGACCCACCCTTCCCGTTTAAGACCTCTAGCTACCCGATACCAAGCCTCTGCAACTTTTGTGAGCCCATTATCCAACAACAACCCTTCCTTGTCTATGAGTAACTTCCTCCAAAACTCAGGTTGCAATCTCCCACTGGGCGACATCTGGAAGCCACACACCTTAGCAATTTTTCTAAGTTTCAACATTGCATCTTCCCCTGCCCTTTCTTTCACAATATCACAAGCCAACAAGCCCTTAGCAGGTCTAGCATGTTCCTGCCCCATCTTGAATAATTGGAGTGAGCCACGCGTTAGAGACAGATATACGGAGGAGATACAGGGGAGAAGGAAGAGGAATGTCTACAGTGCTCGACTGCCACGAGGACTTGAATCCCGTGCGTCTTCCCAAAACGTAGACTAGTCACGGGGGTCCGCCCACCCGGGGTGGCGGTCACGGACCGGAGCGAGCGAGCGTGGGTGACTAACACAGCTCTGGGCAACAGACACAGGAGAGATAAAGGACAAAAGAGAAGATGAACGTGGCTACGCTAACGAGAAGACATTTGCAAAAGTCACAAACATAGAGATGAGCGTAAACCCCGGAATCCAGAACCAGCCACACTATACACACACACACACCAAGGGTACCCACACTGTAACAACAATTAAACAAAAACCACAGAATGACAGAGAGTAAAATGGCCATGTACATGTTAACACCACTGGCACCAGATATTTAAAATGTGGCAATCCCCAGCCCTCCCCCACCAGGCTGGTCCCGTTATAACACAAGTACCAATGAAACACTGCAATAATCAAACAAAATCCCAGCCCCACCGGCTGTAATGCGTTCCCTGCCCGCTAGGCAGTCAAGCTAACATAAAATCCCAGCCCCACCGGCTGTAATGCGTTCCCTGCCCGCTAGGCAGTCAAGCTAACATAAAATCCCAGCCCCACCGGCTGTAATGCGTTCCCTGCCCGCTAGGCAGTCAAGCTAACATAAAATCCCAGCCCCACCGGCTGTAATGCGTTCCCTGCCCGCTAGGCAGTCAAGCTAACATAAAATCCCAGCCCCACCGGCTGTAATGCGTTCCCTGCCCGCTAGGCAGTCAAGCTAACATAAAATCCCAGCCCCACCGGCTGTAATGCGTTCCCTGCCCGCTAGGCAGTCAAGCTAACATAAAATCCCAGCCCCACCGGCTGTAATGCGTTCCCTGCCCGCTAGGCAGTCAAGCTAACATAAAATCCCAGCCCCACCGGCTGTAATGCGTTCCCTGCCCGCTAGGCAGTCAAGCTAACATAAAATCCCAGCCCCACCGGCTGTAATGCGTTCCCTGCCCGCTAGGCAGTCAAGCTAACATCTTTTAAAAAGGGGAAAACACACACACCGGCCGTCACACACATTTAAACGAATACAGGAGGCAGATAGACAATCGACAGGTTCACTTTAAAAAGGCACACCGGATGAGCTAATTACCTGTCTCTAGTAGCCTTCTGGAAGCCGGAAGTGGACTCGGAGACAGACAGACACAAAACAGGAGAATAACACAGGCAATGGCTGTATTATGGAGGTGATCAGGCTCCGCTTGTCCCACTTTCCGGAGGTCCGCTCCGGTCCGTTGGTTCCGGCCCTCCGAACCGGCCCTTTGGTGGCCCCACGTTGGGCGCCAATTGAAATGGAAAAATCAATCAAGGTATTGATTATTTCTTTGTGTATCTGCCCCTGGCCAAATCAATGAAACAATGCGTGCACGCTCCCTGAAGTAATTCACACCAGACACAGGTTCCAGGTTGTTGAATAACTTGAGGAATGTTTATTCAGAGGGGACGGCAGGTCCCTTTTAAAGCAAAGTTACATCATAAGCATTGTCAGAGATAACATGGAATAATACATCAATTATTGGTTAGGTGTTAAGTGGTCGCTCTAATGCTCTGCCTACTGGGGGTGATGTCACCAGGGCCATGAGGGTCTCCCACGGTTTCCCGGCGCCATCTTGCTGCACGAGGTAGTTAGTCGGTGTTAAAGGGAGGGGAGTAAAGGAAGGGTTAGAAGTTTCTAGCAGCCATCTTGATTAAAACATGTGTGCATAGCTTATATTGTATATAGTGAAATGAGTAAATAGACATTTTCATTAACTAGGAAATATGTGCAGACCTTATTTCCACAACAACCGTGCGCCCCATAGATAGGCAAAGAAGGCAACATGCCCACTGTGACAAAAGCACCATTGTCACTGGGATTTGGAGAGGTCTGCTTGCCAGCCTCTTGCCCTGTGACTATGGCCCCTGGGATGTATTGCCCTTTAAAAGCTTTATTTGGGCTTATTGGATTTTAAAACACTTTTTCTGCCCCTTTATATCCATGGGAAAATGTGCCTCTTCCCCTCCCCCTTTTTCCTGTCCTATTGTTTCTCCAGCAGGGCGTTGTCCCAGGGACACTGCCAGACCAGTTGAAACTGGTTGCTTTGTCCCTCCTCAATCTCCCATCAGCCCTTGCTATTGTTTAACCACATGGCAATCCAACTGTAGATCTGAGCGATTTTCGGACATGTTGAGCGTTCAGATCCAAGCTATCTGGGGATATGTTGTTGTTTTGGGGTTTTTCTGGACTTTGGGTAAAACTAGATATTTTCTGCATGTGGTAATTGAGTTAGTCCATTGTGTTTGGTAATTGTATCACAGGCAGAGGGGAGGGTTTGTGTACATTAGCTGGGAGTGTGTAACTGTACAATACTGTGTTGATTGGCTGTTGTCCTTTGTGTCCTGTGCTCCACACGGTCCAATTGGGTGGTAACCTTGTGGGGAAAATGTGTATAAAAGAAATGACTTTGTGCTCATTAAACAGACTTGTTCTACCCTTCATGAAATTTCGGCTCATGTTTGGGGGATTGGAGAACTACCTACACTCTGGGGATTGCTATAATCACTATACTCCCCAGAGTAAGCTCTTGTAAGAGCTTGTTCCTGTTCCTACTCTCTAGATTTAGGAGAGGTCTGCCTACTGGAAGCTGGTCCTTGGTCTTAGGCCAAGAGTATGAGGAAGACGGCGAGACCCCAACCAAGCTGCAGCAGTTTGTGAGGTCTGCGGTGGTTATGGTGTCTAGTGGAGTGCTTGGAGCTCTCTGGAAGCACTAGGAGCATTGGTCAACGGAAGCTACCCAGTCGGGGTTCCAGGCAATCCGTTACACCCACTTAAAAGATAGGTTCAATAACCCATATGTTACACCTTGTTCATCTCACCACATTAAACATGTCCTCCAGTGAGAATCCTCAGATAGATGAATGATAATGACATAGAATAGTAAATACAAACAGGCATTGGTAAGCAGATAGAGTAATAAAAAGATTAAGGAAGGAATGGGAAAAGTAAATGTAAGGAGAGTCCACCCCCTCATCTTGAGGCCATTCACCCTCCTGCCGCTCTACCCACCTCCGCAACCATCTGTGCCAGAAACTCTATCTATGGTCGCCACGTCTCTGAGTGTTGTCCTGGTTCGAGCTGAATTAGATGCACAATATGCTGTCTCATTCTTCTCCCCCCCACCGGGGTTTTTTGCTTTTTTCCAGCAAGAGAGAGTCTAGGAATTGTTCAGCTTGTTTTTTGTTATATCATTCGGTGCGTCTAAAAATGCTCAATGAGCATTTGCCAAATCTGTTTTGAGTTAATTATATTTTTGATTCCATAATTTTTTTTATTTTTAAATTTTTTATTTTTGCAGTGTATACGGAATAACAAACATTGCATGGGATACCCTAAAGGCCCCAAACCCCAAACTTCATGCATTAGTTACAATGTGATTTACATTTGGCTTTGCACATTTTTGTTTTTAAGTAGGCAATGAGGTCACGTTCTAAAAAGATGAGGTACAAAGTGTGTAGTAATGAGCTAGGCCAAGCCATCACATTCATATTTTGCTAAAACATTGAATCTATCGACATTAGTGATTTGCGTTTTTAGTGAGTACTGATACATGAACAAAAACTGCTATACAACCATACGATTAGTAAGTTACAGGCTGTGTTATACAACATTAGGTGTAGGTTTACCTTTGCTTTAAACATATGATTATGTGACTGCTCATTCGCATATTCACTTTTCCTTATGTTCATACCTTTGCACTTATATTCCCATACCTTTGTTCCTTCCTGTAGGTAATCATTAGTTCTTTTTACACTCGTCCTAAGTCACTGTGTCCTACTGTGGTCAGTTGGGCCGTTGGAGGCTTAATTATATTTTGTTGGTTCTTAGTGTGTATTGTGTGGGGGTGGAAGAGGGGGGAGGAGAATGGGGAGAAAGATGCTTGCTGTTGGATGTGTGGGGGGGCCTCGGTTCATTATGTGGTCTTGAGGAGCTATTGGGTCCACGGGTACCAGATCTCTGTGTATTGTTGGTACTGGTTTGAGAGAGAATAACAGGTTTCCTCTAGGCTTCTGGTATTTTCTACTTTTTGTAGCCATTCGCGTACGGTAGGGGGATTTGGTTGTTTCCATAAGGCTGGTATGAGCTGGTTTGCGGCGGGTATAAGGTGCTGAAGTAGGGCTGCTGCATGCTTTGGTGTGCCTTGTGGGGGCAGAAGGAATAGGTAGGTGACTGGGTCTAGAGGGACGGGTATCTTAAGTATAGTGTGGATCATGCCTGAGATGCGTGTCCAGAATTTTTGTATCTCAGGGCATCACCACCAAATGTGTGTTGTGGTGCCTATGGCTGTGTGGCATCGCCAGCATTTGTTGGAAGTTGTGGGTAATAGAGAGTGTAGTTTTGATGGAGTGTAGTGCCATCTCACTATTCTTTTATAGTTACTTTCCTGTGCTGTTGTATTTTTTGTGGAATTGTGGATTTGCTTAAATTCTTTTGCCATTTGTCTGGCGATATTTCTATATTCAGCTCTCTTTCCCAAGTAGTGGCGAAAGCTGGCTGTTGTTGGGGTCTTGTGGATAGAATCAGGGAGTACATTATTGAGATGAATTTTGCCTTTATGGATTGGAGGGAGCAGTGTTTTTCGAAATTAGTTTGGTCCCGGCTAGCGCTATTGGTTAGGGGTCCCGATTGAATGAAGTATGTTAACTGTCTGTATTGATATAGCTGTATTGCCGTGGGAGATATCATGAATGCGTGTATAGATTTAATTGATTGTGTCCCTATGGTTTCTATGGTGTCTCCCAAGGTAAGGTATGTTGTCTTATGGTAGGATTGAAATGACTTGCCCTCTGCCCCTGGTTGGAATAGGGGGTTATGTGTGATCGGGTAGAGTGGTGATGGATATGGTGATACCTGTTCGTGAGTGCTTAGGGTTGCCCACATGCGTAAGGTTGGGGTGATTGTAGGGTGTGGGTTGTATAGCATTAGTGTCTGCCCTGACTTGTGTCAGGGTATCGTGTAGATTGGTACCCGAAAAAAGGTACTTTCTAGATTTACCCATTGTTTCTCGGATTGTGGGTGTGACCAGTCATATATTCTGGTGAGAAGTATTGCTTTGTGATATGTTTTAACGTCCGGTAACCCCAAACCTCCTCTATCCCTCAGCCTTGTGAGAAGGGTATAAGGCAGTCGTGGATTTTTGTGAGCCCAGATGTATGTTGTGAGTGTTTTACGAACTGCCGAGAACCATGTCTTGGGAATTGTTATGGGGAGCACCTGTAGCATGTAAAGAATTCTGGGTAAGATGTTCATCTTAAGGATGTTCATCCTACAAAACCATCCAAAATGTGGCTTGTTCCAGATTGTGAGGTCTGTCGATATGGCTTTTAATAGGCCGGGAAAGTTTCTCTCATATAATTGGGGGAGGTCCCTGGTGATGTGGATCCCTAAGTATTTTATACTGTGTGTGGCCCATGTGAATTTGTGGTCCCGTTGCAACACAGCTTTCTCCTGTGCTTGGGTGAATATTGGGAGGATCTCGCATTTGCTGATATTTGCCTTAAAATTGGAGAGTGTACTATAAGTAGTCATTTCTGATATCAGGTGAGGTATCGAGGTCACTGGATTTGATAGTGTGAAAAGCACATCGTCTGCGAATGCAGCTATTTATTGTTCCTCTGTCGCCGCCTGAATGCCCCTGATGTTGATTTTGTCTCGGATCCCCTGTAGGAATGGTTCTAGGACAAGAACAAAGAGGAGTGGGGAGAGGGGGCAACCCTGCCTGGTGCCGTTTGAGATTGATACTGGGTCAGAGAGTTGTCCATTTATTCGGATATTGGCGGTAGGGCTTGAGTATATTGCGGTGATCCATTTTTGCCAATGGGGTCCGAATCCCAAATATTGTAGCGTATGTAGCATCAGGGTCCAGTCTACCCTGTCGAACGCTTTTTCGGCATCTATCGACAGGAGTGTATGAGGTTTAAGATCTTGGTGGTATTATTCTTGGCTTCGCTGCCTGGTATAAAGCCTGATTTGTTTGAGTGTACCAACCCTGGGAGTAGTGGGCGTAATCTGTTGGCCAAAATTTTTGTGAAAATTTTAAGGTCAATGTTTATAAGTGAAATTGGCCTGTAGCTACCATGTTGAGTTAAGTCTTTGCCCGGTTTTGTTAAGAGGGTAATTGTTGCGTTGAGGGCCTGGGGTGGGAGGGTGTCGGAGTGTAGTAGTGAATTGAAGGATTTTACGAAGTCGTAGCAAAGGTCTTGTAATATTTTGCAGTAAACCCATCGGGTCCTGGGCTTTTCCCTTGTGGCAGGTGTTTAATTATGTCTATACATTCTTCTATAGAGATTGGATGCTCTAGGGAGTCTTTTATGTTGTTTGGTAGGGAGTATCGTATTCTATTCTCTAAAAATGCCTTGCGTCTGGGGAGTTGATTGCCTAAGGTTGTATAGGGCTGAGTAATAGTCGTGGAAGGCGTTTGATATGTCTGTCATTGAGTGTGAGAGTTCCCCTTTGCTATTGTATATAGCTGCTATAAATGTTTGTTCCCTTTGTTTTTTTAGAGCATGGGCCTGGAGTCTCCCGCACTTCCCCCCCTGGGCATAGTAAAGGCTTCTTGTTTTAGCTAAGGCATATTTGGTGCGGATGTTAAGGATGGAGTTCTATTCCGTTCTTTTCTCTTGTAGCTGCGTGTATATGGATAGGGTGGGATCTCTTTTGTGTGTTTCTTCTAGGGATCTAATTTCTTTGATTAGATAGGTGGATTGTGCCTCTCGCTGTTTTTTGTGTTTGGACGCTATTTGGATGATTGTTCCCCTAATTGTGCTTTTGTGAGCCTCCCATACAATCGGGTACAGAGTTTCCGGTGTTGTGTTCTGATCAAAATATTGAGTTGGACCTTCCTTGATTAGTGTTTGTATCTCCGGATTGTTCAATAGGGTGTCGTTTAATTTCCATTGTGATCTATTTGGATGTAACGATGGAATGGTGATGGTCATTGAGATCGGGGCGTGATCCAACCAGGTGATTGTGGCGTATTCACATGTTTTGATGAGGTTTAAGAATCTATGGGGAATGAGAAACATGTCAATTCTGGAGTATGTGCCTGAGGAATGGGAGTAGAATGAGTAGTCGCGTTTTGCTGGGTTAAGTATTCGCCAACTGTCATATAATTGAATGAGTCTAATAGTTTCTGGATGTGTGTTCTCGATGAGGCTTGATACATTTGAGTCTGTGAGGTGGTGTCTATCATCCCATCCAGTGAGATGTTAAGGTCCCCTCCTATTATTAATAGGCCCTCCTTGAAGGTATCCAGCTTGCTTAATATTTTGCATAATGCGGGGGTTTGTTTCCTATTGGGGAGATATATGTTTGCAAAAGTGACATGTGTGTCCTATTAGTCCTTTGAGGAATAGAAATCTACCATTGTCGTCTGTCAGTTGGTCTTTGTATGTAAATGGAAGGTGAGAAGACATGAGGATCGCAACCCCTCTCGATTTAGCTTCTAAGTAATTGCTAAAGTAGCCTTTGGTGAAGGTTCTAGACGTAAGTGAGGGGGCAGTGTCCTTACGAAAATGCGTCTCCTGTATAAATACCACATCAGCCTTATGTCTGTGGTAGTCTGAGAGTGCCATGTGGCGTTTCTCTGCGGTGTTTAGGCCCCTAGCATTGTGGGAGATGATGGTTATGGTGGCCTTCGCCTCGGGTACGCTCATGTCTGGAGTGTAATTGGGTTCGTTCAGTTAGTGTTCTGATTCAATTGTGTCTTGAGCCTTTTGTATTTTGAGAAACCGTATGCACAGCAATAGACGTTTGTATGTAAGATCGCTTAGTTCAAATATACATAGTTCACATAAAACATTAGTATTGTTAACAAACAATTAACTATTTACAGTTTGTTAGTTCTAATCTTGATTCAACAGATGTATACCTTTGATAACTATTGATAGTTGCGTGTGTGCAACTATTGTAACTGGTGTCGGCCTCTGAGATGTCCCTGAGTCTGCAGGAGGCCAATTTGTTGTGACACCGTTGATAGTGGTGGGTGAGGGTATGCGTGGAGTCGTTTGAAAGTGGTACTGTTTTTGTTGTGTGTATGTTGTGTGTCGAGTTATGTGTTATTTAGTGGTTAACTAGTACCTTCTGTACCAGTGGGTAATTTGTTTCTTGGTATGTTGCCCGGATGGAGCTTGCGGGCTGAAATCTTTTAGTGGTGTTCTTGTGTATTGGAGCATGGTGTTGAGTTTTAGTGTATGGGGGTGTTTAGTGGGACTGGAGGAGTTACATGTCTTAAACCTTGTCCCAGCTGGTAGGGGGGGTAGTAAACAGAGTTATTGTATAGAGGTAAGTAGTCATTTTTATTTATTTATTTATTTTTGTTGTTGTTGTTTTTTTATAATACCCTGCTGATGCGGGTTGTCTTCACATTTTCCCTTCAAGTGTAGTTCGTTCAGTGGTTTGGTTGAAGGTTACCTTGTCAACACTGTTGGTATTTGGCTTTGTGTACTTTGTCAGTTCCTGCATCTGTACGGGTACTCAGGTTCGTGGGTTGGTCTACCTAATTGTATGGTGTATGTGTGTGGGTTATATCTGCATACGTTCAATTACATTACTGATCATACGACCTGAAGTTGAGAGTCCAACAGGGTGTTCTTGATATCAGGTTTGCCATTTAAGGTCATAGCTCGAGTTGTGAAGTCCCGGCTAAGTTGCCTGTTAAATAATTGTATGTCCATTACGTTGGGTTTAACTGTAGAGTGCATGGATGCGTGTGAGTTCACCATGTTTTCTTCTGTTGGCGTGTGTGCCTTAATTGCATCATGCGGGGGTAATTCTCCTTTAGTGGTGTGAGGGTTGAGCATTCCATCTGGGTGCGGTGTTTGCATGTAATTTAGTCCTCCATGGCCCCTCTGGTGCGTCTCTCTCTTCGTTGTTGGGGGATTAACTTGTCTGGTTCGCTGTTTCTTCATTGGTGATTGCCATCCCTGTCCTTGTTGGAGTTTATTGCGGGAGGTAGCTGGGTCCGGCGCATACCAGTCCATAATGGAAGATTCGTTCAGGTCTAGTGACCTGATGAATGGAGCTACATCTTGATGTGTAGATATTGTGAATGTGGATCCTCTGGTGTTGACAATTAGGGCAAATGGGAAACCCCACCTGTACCGGATACTGCGGATCCTTAGCTGGTCTGTAATGGGTCTTAAGGCTCTTCGTGCCTGCAAAGTGAGCCAGGAGAGGTCTGGGTATATTTGAATTTCCTGGCCGTGATACAGCAATGGGGTAGAGGTGACTCTTAATTTTCTCAGGATTTCTTTCTTGAGCGAGAGTAATGGATGCGGCATATAATGTCACGTGGTGTGTCACCTAGCCCATTTTTTGATCTTAGGGATCTGTGTGCCCTGTCAAGGGTTATTTGTGTGTCTGGTGGGCGGCCTAGGATTGAGTTAAAGAGGGTAGTTAGTTGATTGGTTAAATTTTCGTTATCTGCCTCCAGGAGCCCTTTTATGCGAAGATTATTTCTCCTTCCTCTATTATCTAGGTCATCTAGTGACCTTTGCATCATGGAGAGATGTCTGTCGTGGGTATCAACTTTGGAGGCTAGATCTTGTATCCGTGTTTGATAATATCCCCTCTCATCCTCCAGGTCTTGCACCCTGTGGCCTACCTGTTTGATTTCAGAGCTGAGGCCCTCCATTTTGTTTTGCAACGTGGTTTCTAATTTTCCCAGCATTTGTGCCAGGTCAGCTTTGAAAGGCAGGTTTTTCAATATCTCCTTAATGTCAATGACTGTGGAGTCTGTACAGCTTTCTGATGCAGCAGGGCTTTGTGGTCGAGAGTACGTAAGGGCCGCCGCCATATTAGGATCTCCGTGTTCAGAAACGCAGTCGGCGTATTCCTTAAATAGACGGGTTACCGATCCCGGTTTTCCCGCCGGGGTCTTCCCTGGTTGTGGGTGAGTAGTCTGCTGCTTTTTATTGTTCCCCATATCATTTGAAGTCCTCCGGTGCGGATGATTTCAGCCCTTGTAGCTCAGAGCTTATTCAGTGTGCGGCCATTCAGTCCGGATGCTAGCCACTCCCGTCGATTCCATAATTTTTTGTATATGGAAACATATGCTGTTATGTGACCTCTCATTACTGATTTTGATGTTTACCAGAAAAGAAAAATGTGGTCATCTGTGAAATTGGCCCAGGCTCCTACCAACATGTTCCAAAAACAAATCTTGTGTTGTTAGATAATTTGAAAACTGCCACTGTAAGGTAGAATGAATAGATGAACCTAGATTCAGAAACAAGTCAATTGGTGCATAGTCTTGAGACTAAAATATGTATTTCTGCCTGTATTACTTTAGATACCAATTTAGGGGAAAACAAAATAAAAAAACTGATTCTGGATGAGGTGTTAGGGCTCTAGTTGCATGTGTTTGTTTAATTCCTGACCTATATCTTTTTCCATGTGTCTGTGAGGTAAAGGCTTCTCTGAAAATAAAAAAGTCCCAGGTCTTCCTGAGAGTGGGATGACTGAGCAGAGCCAGATCTGTCCACCTGACCATCAATCACCATGTTGAAGTCCCCTCCTATAATTATTTTGGAATCTGCAAAGGAATCAGTGGATTAAGTAATTTTAAAAAGGGGAGCATTTGAATTATTTAGGGTGTCAATAATGGTCAGGATATAGCAAACATTATCTAGGGAACATCTAGGATGAGAATACTCCCCTCTGTATATAGAATTTGTTTATGACAGGGGTGGTTGATTTATTAAATAATATAGCTACTCTCCTTGAGTTTGAGTGATCGCGTGCCAAAATGCATGTGATTATCCATCTTGCCTTAAGGGTAGAGGTGGAGGTTTTTTTCCAGTAGGGTTCCTGGCTGGTGTGGACTTTGGTGTTCAGGGGTAAGGCATTATACCCGGATCAATTAAGTATTTTTTATTAGATGAGGTTATACAACCCTGCTACTACCCATGTTCCAGCCAATGGGGAGGACAAGGAGATAGCAATAAGCCAGATGACCCCTGAGCCTTACAAAAAGTGAGCGACAGTAGAAAGCATAATAAAAATTTACGTTAATGAAAATTAATGAAACTTTGAGAATTGTGAGCGGGGCATCTTCCGGTGATCAAAATGGCCGGACAGCCACTAGTCCATATGGCTGGCTAAGCTTTAGGATTTGAACATCGGGTAACTCAGGTTAGATCAAGAGTGGTTATTAGGGATGTGCATGGGCAAAGATTTTGGTTCAGTTCGACACTTCAGCAATTCAGGATTTCGGCAATTCCCAAACCCTACCCCTACGAATCTAGGCTTTAGGATTATCTAGTATTAATTATCATGGTATTATTTAGGCATTGCTATGACAGTGTACTTGAAACATAGTTACAGATACATGTGTAGTGCTTCAATAATTTTTTTTATATACTATATGTAAAAACCTTTGCATGCCTGCAAATTCTATAATCCTGCATGCGTGCAGGTTAGCCTATTAGATGATTAACTTTGTTTCTATTTTGTTTTTAATCATCTGTATATTGTTTCTTTATCACATATATACTTGGCTCATTACCAGTGGTGTATTTTGGATTTGTGCTGCCCTAGGCATGACGAAACTCAGACACGCCCAATCTAAATTTACCCCACCCCTTCTTGTCTGGCCCGCACTTCTTCCTTTTAAGACCAACACTCACATTGATTGATAGACACACACTGGCACACACTCTCAGATACACATACACTGACAGACACACACTGATATACACACACTCACTGATTTGACAAAAATATTCTCATTGATTTGACACACTCTGACAAACACATACCATCACTGAGACACACTGAAACACACATTCACTGACAGACACACACACACACTCTCACTCACAGACACACACACATTCACTAACACTCACCCTGATACTGATACACTCACATTCACAAAAATTGTCTCACACTCACAAATAATTTTTTATTTTTTTTATTTTAATTTAAATCCACCCAGCCTCCTTACCTTTGTTAGAGTTGGAGTAGATTATTTTCCTGGGGTCCAGTATGGCTGCTGCTGGGCGGGCGGTCAACCGACCAAGCTATAATCTTCTTGCTATGCTCCCATGCGCGCCGCTTAGTGATGCCGGGAGCAGGAATGACGTCATATTATGGCTCCCGGCATCACTGCAGGGTGCGTGAGGGAGTAGAGCAGGAAGAGCTCAGAGGACAGCACTCCTTCAAAGTCCACCCACAATATGAGCAGCTGTCTGCCTCGTGGGGGCCTTAAGATGGCCAGCTGGCTAGCTCTTGGGCCCCTGATGAAAGAGGCAAACAAGGCATCTGCCAGGGCGTTTGGGATATGGGATTTCTTGCCGCCCCCCTGAAAGTACCGCCAAGGCTGTACTTTCTTGTTAGCCTCACTGTAAATACAGCACTGTATTTTCATTGCTTTTTCTATGCATACACATAGATCGGGTCCTCCGGGATTGTCTGTTTGTTTACACTTTTTTACTACTGGTTCCACGTCAGCTGGGATGTCACTCATTCACTTTCTGTCTGAATAAACCCTCTCTATTGTTTTGCACCAATATTTTTTTTTAGGCATTAGAGAGGTTGTGGCAAGCCTAGCCACTTAAGACTGTAGTTACCTTATGTGATATTGTTGCTTTAAGACTGCCTGATATGTCCGTGTTCCCTATTCTGTGTTTTATGTGAACGAGAGCATTTGTATGCTAGCGGCATGAAAGCCGCAAGCATTCATATGGTAGTTTCACGGACAGTGAATTTCAACACTGTTCGTGAAACGAACAAAGTACCGAATAGGAGACCACACACAGGGGGTCGTGTGGCTCCCATTACGCATGGCAGCAATGTATCTCTCTGCAGTTAATAGATTTTCGGGGTGGCCACCTTGGATCCTTTGTTAGCCCAGCGGTGTTTAGTCGTCGTGCGCCTGGAACTAAAATCGGCTGCTCGACAGCACGAACAACGCTGGACTTCCAGGACATTCTGGACCACGGTCTTTCGGTACCTTCTCTCTACATGTGTATTCGTGTGGCGTTCGGCTAATTGTGCTGGGATCTGAGCGGTACTTTCACGAAGCATGCGCTCAGACCCCAGCTATCTGCCGAACGGTCATTCGGTACAATGGCACGAATAATATATAAGTTATGGATTTTTAAGTAAAAAGCCAGTTCTGCTGGACGGAGGGATAATCCACTTAACAGGATATTCTTATGGGAGTTTCCCTCTCATACAGCAGTGCATGGTGGGAGAAATGTCCTGTATGTTCAGTTCCCCATGTAGTCCCCTACTGTACAACCCCTGTAAAGTAATTAAGGAAACCCCTTGCATGGGGAACCACATAAATACTGGAGCTTATGAATAAAAACCTGAGTTGACTCCCAGCCTATGTGTTATCTAGTTCTTGTGAGGGAAGAATTCTTATAGCGCTACTTGGATTACTGTATGCTGTACCTGCCTACCTGGATTATTATATGCTTTTCCTATCTACCGGCGGTTATACCGTGGATTATACTACCTCTCCGCTACAGAGGTACATGACAAGTTGAATGGAGTTAAAACACACGTGCATATAGGTATAACGAGAACAAAAGTATCAATACATCCAATGTAAGAAGCACAATGGAATTAACGCTTATCAAGTGCAGTCTCATTTTTCAATTTTAAGAAAGTGTAATAGAAACAGGCTAGGCAGACTTGTCTAGAAAAGGAGGTTTAAGCTAAGCTTTCATCATATGATATGCTTTAAACAAAGAGAATGCTTAGGTTAGGCATACATGTCTAATTGCTGAGCTACAGCTTTAAAGCTGAAAAAAAATGCTATACAAGGCGAGTACTAATAGTAAACATGCTTAATAATGCAAGACAAGATCACTGGATGCTTAGATCAAAACCAGTTAAAGGCAGAGTGCCCAAAGCTACACATACTAAGCTAGCATCATGCTAAATGAACCACTGGAACTTGTTTCAGCAATATGTCCCTGCACTACATGAAAATAAAAACATATTAATAACACACTAAAAGACTAAATGGATAATAGAAAAAAAAAAAGAGAACACAATAATGATCTGTAAACTATAGGCTGAATGAAGCCTTAGATTAGCAAGTTGGTGTCTACTAAGGGCAGAGCAACACCTTTGGAGTGCAGCAAGGCGGAAAATAATGGTAAGTTCAACGGCAGCCGATGCCTAGTAATGGGAGACAGCAGTATACAAAAAAGGATCTCGCACACAATCTAGGTGCTCCAGGCCCAGGGTTCGGAAATCCCAATTTAGCAGATATAAAGAAAGTCAGATCCAGGCACACAGGCAATCAAGATATTGCAAAAAGCAGATTTATTGGAACATAGGAGCAACGCTTTGGCCTGCACAGAGGCTTTTGTAAAACTTTACTTTTGTGGGAAGTGTTGGGAGATCAAGGGTCATTGTTACCTTGGCACCAGGAGACAGTTGGGCTGCATCCCTTGGCCCTCTACTGGGAGTGATGGTAGTCATGGTATTTGGTATTTAGGGTACAAGGTACACTGGTCCTCTTCTGGTCCTGTCACATATTGGAACTAACGAGACAACATGGGACATGATAGAAAAATTCTCTTGCCACTAATACCTTTGCTTTTTTTTTTGTCAATCTTTCTTTTATTGAGGCATGCTTTAAAAGGGGTACAGAATAAAGAAGAGGGGATGTATGTTTTTTATACAGGTTGGGAGCATAATAACATAATGCAACATCTCCTATGAGTGACAGCTTCATTTTATATTAATTAAGCGTTCCGTAAGATTAATAACAAGTTTAGCGTCATAGTAATAAAAGTAGTTAGTCATAAGCGATGTCCGAAAGCTTTTGAGCCTGAGTGACTCCTATGCGAGTCCGCCATTTTATCCGGAGGATGCTAAGTTTTAAAATAGGCATGACCTTCATCGTAAAAGGCAAAAGTGTTATAAAATATAATGGTAAAGTGAGATAATGTGAATACGTTCACTTGAATTAGCTTTCACAACAAGGTTTTAACAATATTGTGCTGGTTTCTGACTATTTAGTAGATTGCACCATATTAAACTCGGGTCAGGCACGTCAGGATACGCTATGCCTTGGACCTGCGTTACCCCCGGCTACTGGGTATGGTTGGTACTAAGCGGGCTAGACCTCCAGCTCATCGCTACTCTTATTGTGACTTGCGTGCCAGAATGTGTATGTCAGCCGTTAAGGTACATATTGGGTGGGTTCTATGTGTAACACTCCTATAGGTCTGACTAGTCCAGCGTTGATAGAGCAGGGTAGGTACGTTAAATAGGCAACATTAGGCTGTGATCAATTTAAAACATATTTGAGATATATGAGCTTATGTAGAACTCGTTACTGGTGCTGCATTTGAAGTTAGAAGAACATAGTTGGTACTATATGCTATTAGTCACAACAGGTTAGTACAGGCAGAGTAATACATTTTATATCCATGTTTAACCAGTATGCATTCAGTCATTCTAAGTTGTTGTGTATGCTGATCAGGCTATCTTAAGTGCACACTGCCCCCTGTCGTCCCATGTGTCCCTCTTAATGTTCGTGGTGCTTGTCATGAATAGTTTGTGGTACCTATTTGTGTGTGCAGGGTGGCCAGTGCTGCGGTTACAGCGGACAGCGTGTCTATGTTGTGCAGCCAGTGTCATGGGTGCAGTGCTAGAAGTGTGCGTTATAGGGATAATGTGAGCTGGTGTTTAGAGCTATGTGCGGCAACACAAAATGGTGGGGTGCAGCCCAGAAAGAGTTCTTATCAGTGTTAGTAGATCAGTCCATGCGCCATCCCTGCTGGTCGAGCTCCCCGGGTCTCTGGGTCAATCGATTCCTCTGCTGGGCTTCGTAGCGGTGGACATCCGTGAACTTCAGAGCATGGAGTAGGGTTGAGCGTGGCGGGGAGCTTCTCCCCAGCTCCAGGCTCTGCGTGGGGTCGACACCATGTGGCCACAAACTCATGTACCTCTTGGGGCCGGGTCTTTCCCGTTGGGGGCGCTGTGGAAGTTCCTGGTGGTCGTCCTCCGGCGGCGGAAGGTGACCTTCCTGCAGCATGGTCAGTGTCCTGGAGAGAGTCTCCTGGTGACCCCTGGCCTGGACAGGCACTCCGCCCTTTGGTGTATGGCGGCTTTGCCCCTGATCTGCCCATTCCGCCTCGCTGCCTGCTCCGTCACCTTGTGTTGAGTGGGGGTTTGTTGGGCCTTCCGTTGCTCCAGCTTCTCCCAGAAATGCCGGAGTAGGGCATCCAGGCGCTTGTGCAGGGGCTGAGAGGATGCAGTCTCGGCAGCGTGGTCCGCGGTCGCCATTTTGCCAGTAGCGGTTTGCTGGTTGGGGACATGATGTAGGCTGTTGCCAGCGAATGTGGTCCATGTAGGCATATGGTACACGATGGCTGGGACCAGGATAAACCCCGCCGGTCCTGATGGGGGGGGGGGAGCCCGATACTTCGGGTGCTGCATGATTTGGTGAGCCGGGAGAGCTGCCGTCTCTCCCCTGCTCTGTGTGGTGTATGCCCCAAGCCTCCGGTCTGATATCCCAGCAGGCATGTGAACATGCGAGGTGTGCCCTGGAACCCCTGCCTCCGTGTTGCAAGGTAAGGTAAGTTGGGGTTCAGGGTTAGGCTGTTTTCCCACTGTTTTCTGACGAAAATCGGGTTCAGGCTCAGAAGCTCACAGAAAGCGCATCTGTTCAGCTCCCTGGTCAGGCTCCGCCCCCTTTAACCCTTGGCTTTAATAGCACTCCCCCCACACACTTTTATTTGCTGGTAGCAATCAATTATCTGTCCTCTATAATCTCTATGGTGCTGGAGAGGAAGTATGTAATCTTGTCTTTCTTCACTTCCTCTCTATCATGCTATGCAGCCTTTTTTGGCTTTAACACGTAACATTTTTTTTACGCTTATTCCAATTTAAGCAAAGAACTGACTTTGGATTCCGAATTACTTAGCTTCATATGTGTGCCCTGCTCCAACTTCTACATGCTGCTGTTGTGCTAATAAAATTCATCTAAATTTCAACAATTTTTATTGTATACATCTAAAAAATGATGCTGCATACTAACTGTACTCAGGTATAGACAAATAGGCAGAAAAGATCTTACTGCTAAAACAAGATATAATGTAGTAAAATATATCAAACTGCTTACACTATAGAATGCTGAACAGACAGAATATTCACAAAATTGCTTGCATATCCAAACCAGAGTCATTTTCAAATCCCTGCAGTGTTTGCTTGTCCACTAGTTAATCTTAGATTCCTTGATTTATTTATTTTTTGTGTATGTGGACAAATGAGCCCTTTTTTGGGGCGGATGGCTTGTGGAAGGAAGATTTTAACTGGTAGTGGCCAAAAATTAGATCTTTAGCTGTTGTAGAACATAAATTCTCACGATACCTTAACGTCCGACAATTTTGGAACATCAAAAACTCGATAACATTTTTATTAATCTTATCTTAGCAACAATCCCGTGATGGTAAAACAGAAGTAGGAGCATTTCAGCTGTATCTAATGTATATCACCATGTGTCACATTTTGGTCTAACCTCAAAAAAGTTGGATATGTATTAATGTATGTTGCTCCATTTTTTTTTATTGATTTTGGATTTAATTGCTGCACATTTAGCTTTATTTTAGCTCTGCTATAACTATTGCTTTCATGGATGTAAATGTAATTTTTTTTGGCATTACGTTAAACTTCACTCCCATAGCACTATATATATTTTGTGGATTAATACTTTTAATATCCGTTATAATTAGGTTAATAGGGACAAGTGGGTGGATAGAAACAATATGTTCACTTGTATAAAATGCACATGATGAGCTTTTTGCAGGTTTATTTTTGCTCCTCTGTTCCAGTAAAGCTGTTAAAGGAACCCTATAGGGTCAGGAACATAACCGTATATTCCTGACTATAGTGCCATAAAACATGCTAGCTCCCTTTCCTGCCTTAAATAACTAGAAAACTCCCCCTATTTTCAGTGCCATGTGGGTCTGCTGGCCCTGGCTCCAACCCTGATCTGCCTTCTTGGCTGACATCATCAGACTTGATCATCTCAGCTAATCACAATGCTTTCCCATAGGAAGATCTCACCCAAAGAGGCAGAACAATACATCTCAATGGAGAAAGTTCTGTGTCTCCATGGTGAGCGTGGAGACACTGAACATCATTTCAGTCTAGGAAGTACCTCTAGTAGCCGTCTGAGGAGTGGTCACTAGGGGAACCTAGGTACTAATGTAAATTACTATATACAACAAAAAGCCTGCAGTGACAAGCTATAGACACGAGAATTACAATAATAAATACTACAATAAGCAGTAGTAGTTCTGGTGACTATAGTCTTTAAGCATTTACAACTGCACAGTAGAGATGATTCTTTTTACTGTGAGCTTGAGTAATACTGGCCAATGCCAACACATACAATTCCTAAAATGACAAGACTTTCAGGCTAATTCACTAGCTGCTGGATTTTGTCCAGTTGAATAAAATCTGGTGAATAGGGCCATAATCCGACAGAAAGGGCAATTCTCATATTCACTAAAGTGGAATCAAGTCGGAATTCAGAGGGCTCTAAATAGTAAATAACGTGTAGGAAAACCTTTATAAAGGTATTTTCTGCTTGAAGCTCATTCTGCGCAGGTCCGGTGCTTGGATTTATGACAACACGGGCGAAGATGCATTTTGCCACCCCCTCCAAAAAAATAAATGTATCTTTACCTGGGTGTCTTGTAACCCCCCTTTTGAATTTCTTACTCCCTTTTGTGTTTTATGTCCCATTTTTTGGATGTCTTGCCTCCCCTTTTCCCCTTTGGGTGACTTACATCCTCTTTTCTGTATTTAAATCCTAGTGTGTCTCTTACAACCCCCCTTCTGTATCTTTTACTTCTCACAGACCCTTTGTGTGCCTCTTTTTCCCCCAGCCCTCTTGTGTCTTTCGCCCCCTACTGCTTTCTATGTATCTTTCTCCCCCCAGCTCCTTTGTGTGGCTCTTTCTCCCCAACACATTTTGTGTCTTTTTACCCCAAAATCTTCGTGCATCTCTTTCTATCTCCTAGCCCCTTTGTGCTCCTTTCCCCCTCCAGCCCCTCTGTCCATCTCTTCCTCCCCCCACCACTGTGTGTATTTGTCCCCCCTCAGCCTCTCTGCGTTCATCATTCTGCCCCTCAGTCTCGTCTCTCTGAGTGTCTCTTTGTACACCCTGACCCTCTGTATGTCTATTTGTGCCCCCCAGCCCTCCTGTGCCTTTTAAAATCCTCCTTGTACTTTTTATTGCCCCCTCCTTTCCTGTACCTTTTGTTGTCTCCCCTCCTGAATCTTTCATAGTCTCCCTTCCACTTTTGTGCCTTTCAAAGTCCCCCCTGTACTTTTCAATATCCCCCCTCCCATCCTGTTTCTTTTATTGTTACCCCTCCACATTTTATTGTCTCACCTCCTAAACCATAACTTTTAATACTAAATAAAGTTTAAAACCAAATTGATACGATGTATCCAAAATAATCAACAAAAATACAGTATTATCAAATATATGTTTAAACTAATAGTAAATGAATCATAAAGATAAAATACTGAAAGAACAATTAATTTCCTATATATAAATAACGATAAATTGATAAAGGAGGTCCTGTTCAAAAGTTTTCAGGACAAATCTCCAAATGATATGCAAAAAACCAAACAGGTTTTTTTTGTGCATACAAGTGTGTACGTCAGTTAAATTGAAATAAAAGGAAAGAAAACGTCCGTAAAGTAGAAGTTGCTACATAGAGTGGTGTAACAAAATAAGGTTCTAAAGTTCTTAAATGAATGATTAGACCTAGATACATTAGTAGCTTTTATACGAAAATCATGATGTCAGCATAATGACTTAGCCACATAGAACCCCATTCATAGTGCTTATTAGATCCAGAAAACGCACTAGAAAAAATATAGTGGTATGAGAAAAATGATTCTTCACTATATAAATAAATAAGTGACTCCAGCTGTGGGAATAGGGATCACTGCCAAAATAGATCAAGAACATGTACTCAGTGAACCCCCCACTATATAGCTAGAGTAGGGCTAAATATCGAAGTGTAAGATATAGAGTCTAATGGCCGTCTGAACAGACGCCAATACTGTAGTGAATAAAGATGTATCGATAGAGCCCTTTCCCCTGACGCGCGCGTTTCGCCCACAGCTCATCAGAAGGGAACAGAAGTGCGGGAAAGAAACCGATATAAAAAGGTAAGTGTACACATTTAATTGGTCTAATTCAAAAGTTGTCATGCATGATTAACCAATAAAGACAAAGCCAGTGAGTGACGTCACTGAAATCAACAAGTGAGTCGCAACTGTTACAGAGTGTTAGTTTTAACCCCTTACGGACCATCTCACAAAGAAAATGAGGTCCAGGGGAATAACATGTTAATACCATGATCAGGATATTTGATCTTAGAGTGATATAGCTGGAATCACAAAATATATGAAAGGTTTATTCTTTATAAGAAAGCTTAATACTGGTACAAGATTAGT
>OW240916.1:223291673-223319354 GCA_933207985.1 Pelobates cultripes
GGTCTGGTTGCAGTGTCCCTGTCCCCCTTAGTACTGCAATATAAATCATTGCTGTTTTAGAGAAACTGCAATGATTACATTGCATACATTGCAGTACTAAGACTGCCTTTATGGGCTGTCCATCGGACGACCATGAGAGGCATTTCCTGGACACCCTCAAGCTCTGCATGAGGACATCCAGCGTCAGTAAAATCCCCATGGGAAAGCATGGGGAAGTAATGCCGTTGTTGGATTAAAAATGTGACCTTGAATTCGTAGGGAGGTTCACCATTTTATGCTCGAATAAAGGTGGTTATAAAGATAAAACTATGTAAATTGTAAATCAATTACAGCTATTAAGCTACCTTTAGTCACTCATACATTAGCAAACCTGATTTTACCCAATGTCCTGGAAGAGTGACTGTTAGGACCATGAATTGTGAAGATATGATAAATGAAATGATGTTGTATGTAACTGTGTAATACAGCTTTTTTTCTCAATACTAAACTGTACATTAGTAATATTCTTTTTGGCAGCCAGATGATAAGCTCCAGGATGTTTAATAACTTGAAAACGTGTTTTCTACAACAAGAACATTTTGTTAAGCTTTATTTTAAGTACAATTGGCATAGTCTTCTTTTTTAAGTCACCCCCATGATTTCTCTATGTCTTTATTTTCTTAAGCTGACATCAAATGCCTTTAGACGTTTGATTTCCGTTTTGTCTTGTTTTTTCCTTGCTTGTCTTTTTCTGTCTGCAATAACAAAAAAAACACATATTGATGGCCAAGCCATATTTAGCAAGACATATAAGCACCAAAACAACTTTAGCTGAATGACTAACTGCTCAATTATTTGTCATTTAGGAGTTAAATCCGTTTATGTTTATGTAGCTCTACTCATACTGTCCCTGCATGTGACCTACACAATCTCTCTACATATTTCCCGTAAAGAGAGAGCTAATGTTTAAACTTCTTTTATTGCACATTCTATTTAATTTAGAGTTTTGTATATCCTACTCTGGTTAAAGCCTGCTAGAGCCTACAGGATTCTCCTGTGTAAGATTAAAGATCAATTAACAGAGTTGGAGATAAAAAAATTTTTTTACATGAACACACTATACTGATTGAAAATGAAACAGTTTTTTCATGCATGCTTTGTGCCTCAGGCTGCATGAGGGGATATCTCCTATGTCCCTTCATTTTAGCCAAATAACTAACCCTATAACACCCTCCCTAACCCAACATTCCCCTTGAAAAAAATAACACAAACAACATGCTGGGAGGTAAAGCCATTGCTGGCCGCATTTATTGAATACATCACCATGGCATCATGGCAGAAAAAAACAAACAGAACGGCTGTAAAATATAAATAATAACCATATTTAGCTAGGGTGGCGGCGCTGAGGGCTTAACTCCTCAGCCCACAAGAGGATGCGGCTCAACTTAATCCTGCAACGGAGCACCAGTTGCATCCACCCAAGCAGAGACATAAGGACAGCAAGAGATAATCTTCGGTACGGCCACCTTGAACGCAGACTGCAGGCGGGCGCCGCAGCCAGGCCACTGTCTCCTTGCTGCCGATACTCCCGCTCTCTTTCTCTGCACCATGCCCTAAAGCTGCACCCTCTCGCCACAAGAGATCCAATCTCTTGCCACCAACCAAACAACTTATATATATATTTTTTTTTTTTTTTTTTTTGCAGCCTGGGCTAGACCTGGGGCACCAGAGCCTCATGAAAGTCAGCAAGAAAAAAGTCCATATCAGCAGAGCTGAGGTGGACCCCATCAGGCCTAAAAAGCTCTACCCGGTTGACAGAAATGCTCGGATGCCCTATGCCCCATGCAGCTCAGCAACAGTTCAACCTACCAGTCTGTTTCTTCCGAGCCCTGTAAGTGGCACCTGGAGAAGAAAACCTGCGCCACTGAAGCCTGGGCAACACATTGGACCACCCAATCCTCACGCCTGGTAACAAAGCAGAAAGCCAGTGAAGATCCGAGTAGACAACCCATGCCAGATCTAGTACTGGAACAGAACAAAAATCGTTGCCACCAAGATGGAGCACCAGGATATGTGGACTCCCCCATCGAGCCGGAGCCTCCTGAAGCAATGTTGGGAGAGCAGGCCAGCAAAGGCTGCGCCGTCCCAACCAGCGGACACACACAGAAGAGGCTGGGAACCCAAGGAAGCCCAGTGGACGAAAAAACGCCACCTCCAGGAGGCAAGACCTTCTCTGGCCCAAAGTGCAACCACAGGTGCATATCTTGCACACCAAAGGACAGAGATGGATTACTCGCCAGGCGCCTCATAAACCTAAAAAATACTCCTTCCATGCCCCTTGCCTGAAATGACGATAAATATAATCCATTGTCTCCTTGAGGACAGGAATGGCCTGCTCTGGATGCTTCTCCAAGTGACAGGAAGCCAGCACCCGAAAACAGCCCTTCCACTCAAATGATTCTAGGCGTTTCGGACGTTTTGTACCAGACTCACCATCAGCTCTCTCCTGAAGCCTATAAGCCTCAGAAGAGAGTTAAAAAATGCGGACATATGTTAAATTCCCAAATTTTCGCCTTCACCTTGGACTTGAGGTGCGCATGCAGGGAGTAAACAGAACAGGGGTTAGAGTCCCCTTGAATAGCTGCCCTGCACAGCAACAACTCTTGGCCAAGTGAAGAGGAGGGGGAATTCAGCGGTGCTGAGTGCAGGACAGATCCGCCCACAACGCCTGAGTGACCCCCCCTTCCTTGTGTTATCAATAATTTCCTGAGCATGTGAAACATCAATTTCTGACCCTTAGAGGAAAGATTAACACGCCTTCATCCTCCAACCCGGAGTCGTCAGATGAAATGGATAGGTCTAAACTTGCAAGTGTAGGAGGAAAAGACTCACTGACTGGCGCAGCCACCTGCAATCCCGTGTCCGGAGGAACAGCAACTCCCGCCTGAGATGATCCAGCCACTGGAGGAATGGGGCAAGCTGTATCAGTCCTCTGTGGTAACGTAACTTGACCTGCAGACCGCCTGGATACGTTGCGAGGGGAGGTATGTTCCATGTTTCTCAGTACCTCCTGCAAAACAGAAGCTAAGATGGGAGCTCCAAGGGCAGAGGACACAGCGGCGAATGGATCAGTAGAAGTAGAGGCTTGAGAAGAAGTAGGATCAGTAGTGAATGTAGGGTTAACAGGGTTGAAATTAGAGATAGAAGCGCTGCTTGGTGCATCTACCCCAAAGGGAGCGTGCATGTCAGTGATGTTAGACCCTGATGCGTAGGGGCCACCCATGCAAGCAGCCGAAGACAGTGGCGTGGCATTGGACCCACTAACAGTCTGGTGCGTAGGAGAGAATGGAGCAAGCGAATGCAAGAGAACAGAGGACGTACCCCCCCAGACGCTCATGCAGAAACTGGCAATGATAGCCCTGGCATGTCGCCCTCAAAATTACTGGACACCCCTAGGCCCAGATCAAAAGGCAAAGGAGTGCTAATGGACCCCACAGTCCTGGGACCTGGAGACATAGGTAGGAAAACACTGGATGATGAAGCTGTCAGGATTTCTGTAGATGCCCAACATGCAGAACTTAAGTAAATATAAAGCTGTTGTGGAAATAAGGTCTGCACATATTTCCTAGTTAATGAAAATGTCTATTTACTCATTTCACTATATACAATATAAGCTATGCACACGTTTTAATCAAGATGGCTGCTAGAAGCTTCTAACCCCTCCTTTCCTCCCCCTCCCTTTAACACCGACTAACTACCTCGTGCAGCAAGATGGCGCCGGAAAACCGTGGGAGACCTTCATGGCCCTGGTGACATCACCCCCAGTAGGCAGAGCATTAGAATGACCACTTAACACCTAACCAATAATTGATGTATTATTCCATGTTATCTCTGACAATGCTTATGATGTAATTTTGCTTTAAAAGGGACCTGCCGTCCCCTCTGAATAAACATTCCTCAAGTTATTCAACAACCTGGAACCTGTTTTTTTTCCCATACGAAAGGCTGTGAAGCAACAAAGCACTTTTTAGAAATTTCCAAAAGATTCCCACAGAAACAAATAGATTTTATTATAGAGGGGATAAACTGGATTTTAACCAATAATTATTTTTGGTATGGTGAGCAATTTTTTTTACAAATTTGTGGAACGGCGATGGGCACGAGGTTCGCGCCCAGCTACGCAAATCTATTCATGGCACACTGGGAGGAGGAATTCATCCATGGTGATCGTAGATGGGATGCGAACCTCGTGGCCTATCGTCGTTACATAGATGACATATTTTTCATTTGGGATGGAGATGAAGAGTCACTGATGTTATTTTTAAACCATCTTAATAATAATGAATGGGGTATTAAACTCACCAGTAATTTCAATAAAAGTTCTGTAGAATTCTTAGATCTTAATATTTATGTCGAACAAAATATGCTCAAAACCTGTACTCATTTTAAGAAGGTAGATGTGAACAGCTATATAGGGGAGAGTAGTTGTCACTTCTCCCCTTGGCTGCTAAACGCTCCTAAAGCGCAACTACTTAGGATGAAAAGAAATTGTACAGACCAATGTAAATTTCAAGAGCAATCAGAGAAAATAATTAAAGATTTTAGAGAAAAGGGATACAAAGATGAACTTTTAGAGAAAGCCCTTTTTGAAGTGGAGAACGAGGATAGGACACACTTAATAGAATATAAAGGAACGAAAGAGAACACAGAACCACAAAATTTGAAATTTATCTGTGATTTTAACCATAATAGTGGGCGCTTGAAGAAGATTATTCGAAAATATTGGCCCCTATTAAAAAATGACCCCATATTAAATTCAATACTTCCAGATCAACCAGATGTAGTGTATAGAGGTGTGCCAAATCTCAAAAGGACTCTAATAAAGAATCATATACCCTCAAGGAAATTGACAGACCAATTTTTTAAAGAAAAAACTGGCTTTTATGGATGTGGCATGTGTGGAGCATGCTTCTGTCATCCACAAGAAAAAAAGAAAATATTCAAGATCAAACAAATAATTACTTGCCATACAACTAAAGTAATTTATATGATCACATGTCCCTGCGGGTTAGCCTATGTAGGAAGAACTAATAGGACCCTAAACACTAGAATCCAAGAACATATTAGGAATATCAGAAAAGGATTCCTTAACCATAGTGTATCTTTGCACTTTAAGAACCATCATAATAGCAATCCACAATTAATGACGTTTATGGGAATTCAGAAAATAGTCGGAAATTGGAGAGGTGGTGATCCTATTAAATTAATTGGACAAACAGAGATGAGATGGATTTTTAATTTAAACACTATGCAACCTTATGGTCTTAATGATGATTTTGAATTATGCCATTTTTTATGATTTTTTAACATATTTTAAGGACATTTATTTATAACTTTTTTTATATAATATATTTTTTATATATATATATATATATATATTTATAAATTTTTCTATTTGGCTGAAACATCATTAATACCTTGCACTGTAACTTAATGCATGTGTCTTTTATGTATATACTTCTCTGTTACATTACCTCCTTGAGAAATATTTAAACTAATTAATGCACTTTATTGTTTATGTTTAAATGCTCAAATGTGAGCATATTTGCCTCAGGACTGAAGATTTGAAACAAAACTGTGGTCACTACTTTGAGTATCAATACTCTTTTTACCAATAATTTGCTGGATTGGATTGAACTGTGAATGCCAGTACTTCCTGCTATTAATCAAAATGAATTTGTTAGAATGAACTGGAGGAGGAGTTGGGACACCTTTTGCAATCTTTCGAAATGGGAAGTGACGTCAGCGGAGCTAAAAGAAGAGAGACCGGAGCAAATACTACTTTTTCATATTCCCGGAAGTGACGTCACCCGCGCGATTACACGCACGTGCGCGATGACGTCACCGTCAAGGGATATAGCATTACAGCTGGATTATTAGACCCTCCCCTGCAAGGACGTCCGTGATTGGTTGACGTCTGATCTGTGGCCACCAATCAGGACGGAAGGCGGGGATTTTAACCAGGAACTAGACAGGATGGAAATTACCAATTGAGAAAGCCGAACGGAATCGGCGAAACGCGTTTTGGACTCACCTATATACTGTATGTATCATATTTATTTTAAAGTGAATGTAATAAATATTACCTTTTATTCAATACACGTATATCTGGTGCATCTTCCATCCTGCTAAAGAGGGAAGGAGTCATCCCAAAAGGACTCATATGCCTATTTACTTAGAGCCAAGTCATAGGCTCTAATTCAGGTGAGAAGCAACCTTCACCATTATATGCATGTTTATATATTGCTGTTTTAAGGATCTCAACACCAGGGCGAGTTTTCCCTGTTCTCCCTCTCTTTGTTTTTGAGGAGTATATTCCATTTGGACTCAAGGGGTGTATGCAACCTTAAAGATACAAGACAAGAGAGATTTGAGCCAAATTCCTAATAGGCTCTGGACTACCTATACAATACTTTCTACACCCCTAAGAACTCTGGGGAGTAAGTTAATATTATTGCGCTACACATTTTCACTATTACACACTGGTTGTGCAGATAGTGTATTGTTTCACAACCTGGAACCTGTGTCTGGTGTGAATTACTTCAGGGAGCGTGCACGCATTGTTTCATTGATTTGGCCAGGGGCAGATACACAAAGAAATAATCAATACCTTGATTGATTTTTCCATTTCAATTGGCGCCCAACGTGGGGCACACCGGAGGGCCGGTTCGGAGGGCCGGAACCAACGGACCGGAGCGGACCTCCGGAAAGTTGGACAAGCGGAGCCTGATCACCTCCATAATACAGCCGTTGCCTGTGTTATTCTCCTGTTTTGTGTCGGTCTGTCTCCGAGTCCACTTCCGGCTTCCAGAAGGCTACTAGAGACAGGTAATTAGCTCATCCGGTGTGCCTTTTTAAAGTGAACCTGTCGATTGTCTATCTGCCTCCTGTATTCGTTTAAATGTGTGTGACGGCCGGTGTGTGTGTTTTCCCCTTTTTAAAAGATGTTAGCTTGACTGCCTAGCGGGCAGGGAACGCATTACAGCCGGTGGGGCTGGGATTTTATGTTAGCTTGACTGCCTAGCGGGCAGGGAACGCATTACAGCCGGTGGGGCTGGGATTTTATGTTAGCTTGACTGCCTAGCGGGCAGGGAACGCATTACAGCCGGTGGGGCTGGGATTTTATGTTAGCTTGACTGCCTAGCGGGCAGGGAACGCATTACAGCCGGTGGGGCTGGGATTTTGTTTGATTATTGCAGTGTTTCATTGGTACTTGTGTTATAATTGGGACCAGCCTGGTGGGGGAGGGCTGGGGATTGCCACATTTTAAATATCTGGTGCCAGTGGTGTTAACATGTACATGGCCATTTTACTCTCTGTCATTCTGTGGTTTTTGTTCAATTGTTGTTACAGTGTGGGTACCCTTGGGGTGTGTGTGTGTATAGTGTGGCTGGTTCTGGATTCCAAGGTTTACGCTCATCTCTATGTTTGTGACTTTTGCAAATGTCTTCTCGTTAGCGTAGCCACGTTCATCTTCTCTTTTGTCCTTTATCTCTCCTGTGTCTGTTGCCCAGAGCTGTGTTAGTCACCCACGCTCGCTCGCTCCGGTCCGTGACCGCCACCCCGGATGGGCGGACCCCCGTGACTAGTCTACATTTTGGGAAGACGCACGGGACCCAAGTCCTCGTGGCAGTCGAGCACTGTAGACATTCCTCTTCCTTCTCCCCTGTATCTTCTCTGTATATCTGTCTCTAACACGTGGCTCACTCCAATTATTCAAGATGGGGCAGGAACATGCTAGACCTGCTAAGGGCTTGTTGGCTTGTGATATTGTGAAAGAAAGGGCAGGGGAAGATGCAATGTTGAAACTTAGAAAGATTGCTAAGGTGTGTGGCTTCCAGGTGCCACCCAGTGGGAGATTGCAACCTGAGTTTTGGAGGAAGTTACTCATAGACAAGGAAGGGTTGTTGTTGGATAATGGGCTCACAAAAAAGTTGCAGAGGCTTGGTATCGGGTAGCTAGAGGTCTGAAACGGGAAGGGTGGGTCGAGGAAGAGTTGGATTTTGAAGGGCAAACTGTGTACGTATACCATAGGAGTGTTAACAATGATGATGTTGTTTCCATTGTCCCGCGGCCACCGCCCTATGATGGCGCCCAGAGCGCAACAGTAAATTCCCGCCCTGCTTCCCCCGTCACAGCACAGACCCCACCCCCCGGGGGTGTGCCTTCAGCTCCCACCCCCCTGTGCCCCGTACTCGGTGCAGACGGTGCTTACTACTATCCAGTGCCACTTCATTCGTTCCCACCCACTCCCATGCACCAACCTCCCTTTGACCCAGCCCCCTCCATCAACCCTTCTCCTGTTACGTCTGTTGATGTTCCCCCGCCTCCATGTCCTCCGCCACCTCTCCCAGTGCCTGCTTCTACTCCAAAACCTCGCCAAGATCCCGTCCTGACCGCTCCCGCCTCATCCACCGACGTTTCCTCCTCCTCCTCTCATTCCCTCTCCACCTCGAGTACCCCATCACCAGTGACACCCGCTCCCTTACCCCCCCTCGACTGCTTCACACTCTGCTCCCTCGACCCTTGTCCATCCCACTGCCCCCATTCCTCCGGACCCCTGTTCCTCCACAGACCCCCCTTCTCCCATACCCCCGGACCCAGACCTTTCCTCCTTCCTTGCTAGCCTTTCGAAAGTGACCTGTCCCGTGACCCCTACCCCATTATCCTCTCTGCCTTTTTCTCCTTCTCATTCCCCTTCTCCTTCCTCCTCTAAGGATCCCTCATCCCTACTCTCCACTCTCATGAATCTTGTCCAGCCGCTGATCCCGGCCCCCCTGCCTCCGCTCCCTCATATACCACCACAGCTGGCCCTCCCTCTACCTCCTCCCCTCCCGTTGATCTTGCAACACTAGTAGCCGCCCTTTCTGCTTCAATCCATCCTCCCGCAACACTCCCAGGCACCCCTCCCATCCTCCAGGACCCTCCTGCTATCCACACACCGCCACCTCCTCCCGATGTCCCGGCCCCCTCTACCTCGTTGTCTCCTCCCCTCCTGGCTGATTTGCCGTCCCTAATCTCTGCCCTTACCGCCCTGACCCAGCCCCCCGTTCCCATCCCTCCAACCCCTTCTCCAGTGTTACCTCCTCCCGATGTCCCGGCCCCCTCTACCTCGTTGTCTCCTCCCCTCCCGGCTGATTTGCCGTCCCTAATCTCTGCCCTTACCGCCCTGACCCAGCCCCCCGTTCCCACCCTTCCAACCCCTTCTCCAGTGTTACCTCCTCCCGATGTCCCTGCCCCTTCTACCTCGTTATCCCCTCCCCTCTCGGGCTGATTTGCCGTCCCTAATCTCTGCCCTTACCGCCCTGACCCAGCCCCCCGTTCCCACCCCTCCAACCCCTTCTCCAGTGGTACCTCCTCCCGATGTCCCGGCCCCTTCTACCTCGTTGCCTCCTCCCCTCCCGGCTGATTTGCCGTCCCTACCCTCTACCCACGCTGTTGCGACCCAGCCCCCTGTTCCCATCCTTCCGACCCCTCCCCCGGTGACCCTGACCCAACCATGGCCAATGACCTGTCTACCTCAATATCCGCCCTCTTCTCTGCTGTTACCTCCTTGGTTAATTCCGCCATTCCTACTCCGCCTCCCGCTGATTTACCTCCTCCTCCTCCACCTCCTCCCCCTGACCTCCAACCCCTTCTTGCCTCCCGCTAACCTCCCCGAACCTTCCGATCCAATCTCCGCTCTTGCTCATGTCCTTAACACCCACCTCTCACGCCCACCCCAGCCGGCCCCCACAGCCACCCCATCCATGGCATTGGTCCCTCATGTCTCTCCCGCCAGCTCTAGTTGCCCAATCATGGTGGTTGGATCCGAAGTGTCTGTGACGTCGGATCAACCCTATGCAGTGGGTGCTTCCCCCCAAGCCTCGGGCTTCCACCCAACTACCTCTCCCATCACCGGCCTCCCTGCCGCCCCCGCCACAGCTACCCCTGAGACTACTCTGCACCGTGGCCCAGTAGCACCCGAGGAGATTGTTGTGGTAGAACAGGATTCACCTCGCCCAGGGGGGAACAGGCTCCCCCAACGGCTCACTATTCCCCAGGGTTATACCCAGATTAACCATGGAGCGGATGGTGCACCACCCATGTATGTTACCTTCAACCCTTCCCAAGCTGCTACCCTTGTGACCTCACTCCCAGATCCTGAGAAACACCCCATGCCCTTTTTCCGCAGGATGGCTCAAATTCGAAAAACATATTCCGCTGCCTGGCGGGATCTTATAAGTTTGTGTGAAATAAAGGCTGGAGATGCATACTGGCCAATCATGGAACGGAGCTTTAATGACGCTCCACTCACTTCTGGTACAGATTTTCGTTCTGGTGAAATTTTCTGTGAGCAGCTCCGAGCTTGGGCACAGGATAAATTAGCAGATCAGGCTACTTGCATAAATGACATAATTCAGGATAAGCTTGAGACTGTTGAAAAGTATCACTCTAGATTGACTCAGACTTTCTCAGACTTAGGGTTCAGCACCTATAACAAAGCACACACCCAAATGTTATCTGCAGCCTTTGTGGCAGGCCTTAGGGAACACATTCATAAGGGGTTGATTTTAGCTCGCCCAGAGTACAGAATTATTCCACTGGACACACTTTTGCTGGTAGCCAAGGGTTTAGAATCTGTTCTGCAACCCACACAGCGAAGAACTAGCCCTCTGATGTATACTACTTCTGCACCAATTGTCAGTCCTAACCAAGTTCCTCAGATACTCCCCTAACAATACACTCAGTTACCCCAGACACTGCCTGCATCTATCCCTTCTCCCCGGGACCGGACCCTCACGACAATCCGGACCTGTTTTAACTGTAATCAGCCCGGCCATTTCAGAAGAGATTGCCCACACCCTAGAGTAATCCGCCCACAGACTCCCCGGTACCCAAGTCCCCATGTCACCGGCTTTAGTTTCCCCTCCACTGGTTATCTCCCTGCCCTGCCCCATCCACAGTTGCCTCAGCTTCCCCCTCCTCCTCCTCCTCCTGAATACACCCAAGCCCGGCTCCCTACATCAGACGCCCGTGCATACACTTCGGCCCCCGCTGAAGGGTTTGACACAGATGATTTCCAAGAGAGTCAGTCACTGCCCCGCCACACTAATCGTCCATCCCGCCCTCCCATGCAATCTAGTCACCCTCCCTCCACTTCCCGCCGGTACCAGGGACCAGATCAGGCCCATTTAGATTTATTACAATAGGTAACTGGCAAGCCTGTGTCAGCAACCCCTGCCATGGCAGTGTCTGCGGGGGATGGGGGAGGGCCCTTGGCTACTGTAGTTCTCCCCATGGAGGGCCATCCAACTACCTTTCTAGTCGACACAGGTGCAGCCCGTAGTGTTCTCAGGGAACAAGACCTGCCAGATCCTTCCTTCTTATCTGATACCGATGTCTCCTGTGTTGGGGTGGATGGTACACCCCGCAGTAACCCCCTTACTAAACTTCTGCATGTAGGTTCACACATTCACTCCCGGTTTGTTGTTTCCTCTACTTGCCCCATTAACCTCCTAGGTGCTGATGTTCTCTCTCGGCTCCAGGCATCCATTACCTTTACTGCTGATGGTCAGGTCGAGTTAACAACTCCCTTATCACAAAAAGACACCTCTGTCCTCTGTTCCCTCCCCATCTTGTTGAACCTAACTGACAATACAGGGAATACACGGGTCTCACAAACCCCCAGTGCTCTGGATCGTATCCCCCAAGAACTTTGGTCCACCGGCCCGGATGATATCGGACGTTTGCATGTGCCCTCAGTCTTGGTCAAGCACTGATCGTTTTTTTGACCTTTTTCCGTTATATCTACCTATTATTATTATTTTTGAATGTTGATATTATTTATTCACAAAATCTCCAAACACCATTTACACATCTGAGGGGTTTCTTCAGATCTGTGAATTTTTCCATTGGTCAAGCTCCTGCCTGGAGCACTGCCTCCCCGTAGGCCACAGTATCCTCTGAAGCCAGCACAAGCTGAAGCTATCACCAAACAAGTTGAAAGCCTACTTGCCAAAGGTGCCCTCATCAAGTGCACATCTCCATGTAACACACCACTTTTCCCTGTTAAAAAGAGAACTGTTAAAGGCCAACCCGACCAGTACCGAATGGTGCAGGATCTCCGTGCTGTTAATGAAGTAACCGTAAAGGACACTGCTATTGTTCCAAACCCACACACTCTCTTGTCCCAGGTTCCACCGACTGCCACAATTTTCACTGTAGTGGATCTAGCCAATGCCTTTTTCAGTGTGCCCCTTGACCCTTCCTGCCGTTTTCTCTTCGCCTTCACCCACAAAGGACAACAATACACCTGGACTGTCATGCCTCAGGGGGCCCAGAATTCTCCCACACAGTTTGCTCATGCCATGTCTCTGGTTCTGGAGCCCTGGCAGAAATCTCACTCAGATGTTGTCCTGCTCCAATATGTTGATGATCTCCTTCTCTGTGCTCCTGATTCGCTCATTGCCGAACGTGACTCAGAAGATCTCCTATGTTTCCTCGCTGCAGCCGGTTGCAAAGCTTCCAAATCCAAGCTACAATGGTGCCGGCCCTCTGTGGTCTTCTTGGGACATTGTCTTTCCCATGGCACCAGACATCTAACTTCTCAACGTGTACAAGCTATTTTGCAACTCCCTTTACCTGCAACACATCAGACTCTTCATGCCTTTTTGGGTCTTATCACATACTGCAGGTCCTGGATACCCGAAACATCAAAGCTCATGCAACCACTCTATGATGCCCTCAGGAGTGAGCCATTTCATCTCACTGAAGAAACTATCACCTGTTTCCACAATCTAAAAAGAGCTATTGCTTCTGCACCTGCCTTGGGCCTCCCAAACTACCAGCTTCCTTTCAATCTGTTTGTCTCTGAAAAGTCAGGACATGCTTCCGGAGTCCTTACCCAGAAACATGGCTCAAGACAGCGGCCTATTGGCTATTTTTCCTGCATGCTTGACCCTGTTGCAAGGGGTAGTCCCTCCTGCCTCAGAGCGGTGTTTGCCGCCAGCACCCTCCTGGACAAGACTAATGATTTTGTTCTTGGCCACCACCTCACGGTGTTGGCCCCTCATGACATTACTGCAATCCTGCAACAAGTTCAACCTAAGCACCTTTCTTCTCAACGTCACCTCCATCTACAAACATCCCTACTTTTACCTGACAATGTGAAACTTCAGCGTTGTCTTTCCCTGAACCCAGCCACTCTTCTGCTACTTCCCAAGAGGGGAGTTGTGCATTACTGGTACAGCCTGGACATCAACCCAGAGGTTCGAGCAGATTTGCAGCTGCCAGCACTTACACCCCCACATGATGAACAATCAGAGGCCCTACTCCACTGCACCTTATGGTTTAAATAAGGACATACCAGGCCCTGATATGAACTATGAGGAAGAATTATTCCAGCTCAAGGAAATTCAAATTACCCTGACTGACTTATTCTGGGACCCCACAGGTACCATGCTCATCTTAGTCCATCTTCCAGAGAATGTGACACATCTCTATCATCATTGGGAAACAGCTATCCCACACATATCTCTCACCAGATCCCCTGAACCTCATGGAAAGACCTAGGCCCTATGGCCAAGACCTGGATTCAAATGAACCAAGAACAACTGACTTCTATGGGGATCAACAAAAAGATTATTAATTACTGTACAGCAGGGTACCCAAGGTACCACACAGAAGCCCGAGAAGACCCACTCATCATAGACTGTGACCTAGATATTCCTCATGATTGTTTTGAACAAATGAAAATGGAAACTACACACCTACCAACTGTCTATGAAGCTGCATTACTCAACCCAGACCAAACACTATTTGTGGATGGGTCAAGATTTGCTGATGAACAGGGACAATATCACACTGGGTATGCAGTCACCACAGGATGTCAAGTGTTACAAGCAGCTGCCCTACAACCAACTAAGTCTGCTCAAGAAGCCGAGCTAACAGCCCTGACTGTGGCCTGCAAATTGTCTGAAGGTCTACGTGTCAATATCTGCACAGATTCAAGATATGCCCTGGGAGTAGCACATGACTTTGGTCTAATTTGGAAAACCAGAGGATTTCTTACGGCTACCGGTACCCCAGTAAAACATGGGGCAGCCATTGCAGAACTGATGGATGCTTTAGAACTTCCAGCAGAGGTGGCAGTACTAAAAGTAAAAGCCCACGGAAGACTAGAAACAGAAGAAGCACGGGGCAACCACCTAGCTGATCAAGCAAGGATGGGAAGTGGACAGAAGAGTGGCCACCGATACAGTACCCATCTACACTATGCAAACATTGCCTACAGATCTTAGGCTTCTGAAGGAACAACAAGCTGCTGCTACTCCCCAGGAGAAACAAAGTTGGAAGAACAAAGGAGCTGTACTCCGTGATGATGTTTACACCATCAACCTCAAGTTTTGCTTACCCAGAAGTATGTACTCAGCGGTGGTCCAATGGGCCCATGGGCCAGCCCACCTGTCGAAACATCTGATGAACTCACTGATTGACAAGTATTTTGAAGCACCAGGTATCACTACCTTAACACAGAATTACTGTAAATCATGTACTATATGTGCTAAATGCAATCCTGGAAAGATTATAAAGACTGCGCCTAATCACCTAGCCAAGCCACAATACCCCTTTCAGAGGATCCAGATTGACCATATACAAATGCCAAAGAGTGGACGTTATGAATATGCACTGGTCATAGTGGACATGTTTTCAGGATGGCCAGAGGCCTTCCCAGTGACTAATCTCACCGCGAGGACTACAGCCAAGTACCTTTTGACGGAAATTGTTTGCCGATATGGAGTTCCAGAAGTGATTGAAAGCGACCAAGGGACCTCCTTTACTGCCTCGTTAACACGGGAAGTCTGGTCAGCACTGGGGGTGACCCTTGCATTCCACACACCATATCACCCACAGAGTAGTGGTAAGGTAGAGCGCATGAATGGCACTTTGAAAGCCAGAATGCTTAAAATGTCACAAGAAACTAACATGCCCTGGCCCGAGAGTCTTCCACTAGCGTTATTTAGTGTAAGGTACACTCCTAGGGGAAAATATAGCCTATCACCTTATGAGATTTTGTTTGGTACAGCACCCAGGTTACGTTGTTACTTTCCCCAACAGCTTCAGATTCAGTCAGATGCTATGGTAGACTATGTGACTGCCCTCTCACATGCCTTGACCAAAATACATGCCCAAGTGTTTTCTTCTATTCCAGATCCTGAGTCGAATACAGGTACACACAAGCTGCTTCCTGGTGATTGGGTTATGGTCAAGAAGTTTCTCAGGAAACACACCCTAGAACCAAGATTTGATGGTCCTTATCAAGTGCTCCTGATTACAGCAACGTCAGTTAAACTAGCCGGGAAGAGTTCTTGGATACACGCCTCACATTGCAAAAAAGTGCCTGCTCCAGAAGAGGCTAATCCTGCTGAAATATGAATTTATTATGTGTCTTGTGTTTTCTTATGCTGCTACACTTTACCTGGGCCCAACAAGTGGCCATAACCAAAGATAATCATGTTTACACTTTCTGGTACAATTCTTCTAACACAGATGTAGCTACGTACACCTTTGATTACTGTGACATAGTTGCTTGCACATTTCCACAAACACAATATGCAGCCATATACAAAGACATACCTAACAAGAAGGATCCATACATTTGTGTGACTGATGGAGTTTGGGGGCACCATTGTAGTTCATGGAAAGCTGCCGGGTGGAACACGGGTAGACCATGGGGCTACAGACCCCAGATTGCACTGGACAGACTTGACAAAGACGGGAAACCCCTACTTTCTAGAATGACCCTGAGTAAGCCCATAGGGTCAACTCCCATTAAACTTACCTTGAACATAGAGCACCCCAGCCCAAAGGATGCAGGGGAATATGTAATGGGAATGTACTGGAAGGGAGGTGGCTCACATAACACACTGGGGACATTTTACCTACAAGACATGCTCACCTCACCAGATTGGGTAGGGACCACACACATGATCATTAACCCGTTAAAACCACATATTAAGACCCTACATGGTAGCTATAGCCAACCCCACCTTTGAAGACACTATGGCAGTGGAGACTGGGTTTTCAGACACTAATTTGTGGCTAGAATGGATGAGGTATAATGCCAACTCACATAATAAGACTAACTGCTATGTATGTGGAGGAGCCAGGCCCCACCTGGGCACGGTACCCCTAAGTTTACCTCCTGAAATAGAACTGTTTGTGTCTTAAGCCTCTATGCACAGTCCACCACAAATTCCTCAACATGTGAATCATGGAAGAGAGTTTACCCAATCACTCATGGACATGTCAAGCCGCCTGATGGAGTCACGGTCTATCCAGGTAATTACACATGCTATTCAATACCTAAGAACACTGGTGTATATCTGGGCAAATTCCCATCAGGATACTGCTCAACTTACCATGGTCCACCGGCATCACTGTTAATGAATCATACAAAGACAATCGCTGATATCTATTGGTTATGTGGTGACAAACAATTGAGGTCCCAACTAGCTGGGCAATGGTGGGGGGAGTGTGCCCTAACCAGAGTTATAATGCCTATCCACATTATTCCAGATGGTAGTCATAACACATTAAACCTTACACATGTACATTCTAGAACCAAACGAGAGGCTCCCATCCGAGGGAGCTTCGACCCCCATGTGTATATTGATGCCATAGGTGTGCCAAGGGGGGTGCCTAACGAATTCAAGGCAAGGGATGAAGTGGCAGCAGGATTTGAATCCTTAATTCCAATGATAACTGCTAATAAGAATGTCAATTGGATCAATTACATCTATTATAATCAACAGCGCTTTGTTAATTACACAAGGGATGCCCTACAGGGCCTGGCGGAGCAATTACAAGCCACTACCCAAATGACATTTCAGAACAGAATGGTCCTAGATATGATTTTAGCTGAGAAAGGGGGTGTATGTAAAATCCTCCCTGAAACTATGACATGCTGCACATACATTCCAGACAACACTGGGCCCAATGGTAAGGTGACTATGGCCATAGAGAAGTTAGATAGTCTTTCTGACGAGCTAAAGAAGAATTCAGGAGTCACTGACACTTGGGACAGATGGTTTGGGTGGATGAATGGTTGGCAAAGGACCCTCTTCCAGGTAGGAACAGCTGTTCTTATAATGATTATCATCTTATTTTTAACCTGTTGTGTGCTCCCTTGCATACAGAAGTACTTACAGAAAGCAGTAGGGAAGACTATAGATGACGTGACCCCTACTTTCCTACACCAAGACATCACAGACCTTGAAGATGACACCCCACATACACCCCTTCAATCACATCAATTTAAACAGACAACTGCATTTCTGTAGGGACAGTGTAGGGAAAACGTCTGTCTTTACGGGCAAGTCTCACGTGCGGAGATGTGGTGGACTAGCTACTGCGGGTTACCCACGGAGTGAAGAGTTCGATGCTTGTGAAGACAGATGAGCTGCAGACAGCTAGGGATACACTAGGGACAGTAGCAAGTTGTCATAGTAAATAGCCATTTTAGGGGGGACTGTTGTGGAAATAAGGTCTGCACATATTTCCTAGTTAATGAAAATGTCTATTTACTCATTTCACTATATACAATATAAGCTATGCACACATGTTTTAATCAAGATGGCTGCTAGAAGCTTCTAACCCCTCCTTTCCTCCCCCTCCCTTTAACACCGACTAACTACATCGTGCAGCAAGATGGCGCCGGGAAACCGTGGGAGACCCTCATGGCCCTGGTGACATCACCCCCAGTAGGCAGAGCATTAGAATGACCACTTAACACCTAACCAATAATTGATGTATTATTCCATGTTATCTCTGACAATGCTTATGATGTAACTTTGCTTTAAAAGGGACCTGCCGTCCCCTCTGAATAAACATTCCTCAAGTTATTCAACAACCTGGAACCTGTGTCTGGTGTGAATTACTTCAGGGAGCGTGCACGCATTGTTTCATTGATTTGGCCAGGGGCAGATACACAAAGAAATAATCAATACCTTGATTGATTTTTCCATTTCAACGGTCATAGCTTTAACCAATCGGTTCTCAATAGGGCTGGATTAACATAGGGGCTGATGGAGCTGCAGCTCCAGGCCCAGGCCCAGGCCCATGGAATATGCCCATTTAAAAAAAAAATAATAATAATAATTTTTTTTTTATTATTTTTTTTTTTTTTTTAAATTTTTTATTTAAAGTCAGTACATTATACAGCATTTTCGTTACTGAAGTTTAACAGGTATATGAGAGTACATGGTACAGAACGTAGTTGTTACATTGGTCGGATAATCATAGAATCATACAATCATACATTTTGCAGTTCAAGATCAGATATGAGATAGTGTCTGTGCGCTGGGTGTGTAGGGATAGGAGTGATAGTAGAGGTTTACTGCCTCTTCCTGCATCCCCACGGTTGTATGCGAGCCGGCTCCTCTTCCCGGTGAAGGAAAGAGAGGGGGGGGGAGGTGGGGTGTCTTTGGTCTTAAGTGGTCTGGCGGAGGTATTGGGTCCAGGGGTACCAGGTCTCTGTGTAGTGTTGGTATTGGTTTGATAGGGCATAGCACGTTTCTTCTAGACTTCTGGTATTTTCTACTTTTTGTATCCACTCGCGTATGGTCGGGGGGTTTGGTTGTTTCCATAGGGCTGGGATAAGCTGGTTCGCCGCTGTTATCAGATGTATGAGCAGGGCTGCCGTATGTTTCGGTAAGCCGTATGGGGTGAGGAGGAATATGTATGTGTCTGGGTCTAAGGGGACAGTTATCTTGAGTATGGCGTGGATCAGGCCTGCCACGCGTGTCCAAAATGTTTGTATCACTGGGCATGACCACCAAATATGCGAGGTGGTGCCCACTGCTGAGTGGCAGCGCCAACATTGTTTGGAGGTTGCGGGGAATAGGGAGTGTAGTTTTGAGGGTGTGTAATGCCACCTCGTTATTCTTTTATAGTTACTTTCCTGTGTAGTTGTGTTTTTTGAGGATTTGTGTATTTGTTTAAAAATCCGTTTCCATTTGTCGGGCTGTATTACGAGGTTTAACTCTTTTTCCCAAGTGGTAGTGAAGGTCGGCAATTGTTGTGGCCTTGTGGATAGAATGTGGGAGTACATTGTTGATATGTGTTTTGTTCTTATGGATTGGAGGGAACAGCATTTTTCAAAGTTAGTCTGTGCACGGCTGCCGGTGGGGGTTAGGGATTTAGATTGAATAAAGTGTGTCAGTTGCCTGTACTGATACGTTTGCATAGCTGTAGGGTTAGTTATAAATGCTTGTAAGGGCTTTGTTACTTTTGCCCCGACAGTTGTCAAGGCATTCTCCAATGTCAGATATGGTGTTGTATGGAAGGCCCGGAGAGATTTGCCGTCTACTCCCGGCTGGAATAGGGGGTTATGTGTGAGCGGGTATAGTGGCGATGGGTAGGGCGACATCAGGTTGTGTGTGCGAATGGTCGCCCACATGCGAAGGGTCGGTGTGATGGTGGGATGTGGGTTGTGGAGCATGAGTACTTGCCCTGATTTGTGCCAGGGTATTGTGTAAATAGGTACTCTGAAAAAGGAGTCTTCTAAGGTCACCCATTGTTTCCCGGAATTCGGGAGGGACCAGTCGTATATCCTGGATAGTAGTATTGCGTTGTGGTATGTTTCAACATCAGGCAGACCCAGGCCGCCCCTGTCTTTAGGTTTTGTGAGTAATGAGTACGATATTCGTGGAGATTTGTGAGCCCAGATAAATGTGGTGAGTGTTTTTCGGACTGTAGTGAACCAGGACTTGGGAATAGTTATAGGGAGCACTTGCAGTATGTATAGTATTCTGGGTAGGACGTTCATCTTGAGGATGTTCGTCCTACAAAACCACCCAAAGTGTGGTACTTTTTTTTTTTTTTTTCTTTTTTTTTTTACCACACTACTGTTAGGTTTGCCACCTGACTGGTATTTTAAGGCACAGCCGGTATTTGAGGCTGCCTGGCCGTGATGGTATTGCAGTAATACTGGCAATACAAATGCAAACATATTTCTCAGTATAAACTGAGATTACTCTGCAATACCAGCACTGGCCAGTAGGGGTCACTGTGTATGGAGAGAGACAGGGATAGGAAGTTACAGCATATCCCTCCCTGTCTCTCTCTACTCACTGATCCGCAGGGGAGCAGCTACACAGCATAGAGAGTTCAGACAGCAGCTCCCAGCCTGCAGAGACAGACTACAGCTCAGAAAAGTGAGGGATGAGGGGAAAGGCAGCAGGGAGACATGGGGACACTGAGACACTAGGGGACACATGGTGACACTGAGACACTAGGGGACACTGGGAGACGTGGGGACACTGAGACACATGGGGACGCTGTGAGGCATAGGTAGACACATTGGGACACGGAGACACTAGGGACACAGTATCTCCATGTCTCCCAGTGTCCCCAGGCCTCCCAGCCAGTGTCTGAAGCTGCATGTGTGTCTGTATCTGTGTGTGTCTGTGTATCTGTACGTGTGCCCATGTTTGTGTCGGTGTGTGTATCTGTGTGTTTGTATATATGTGCATACATCTCAGCATCTCTTCAACACTACACACATATACACCCCTAGATTCTAACGTCAACATTACATACAAACACACCACTGCATTCAAACGTCAACACTACATACAAACACACCCCTGCATTCAAATGTCAACACTACATACAAACACACCTCTTTATTAAAATACCACCATTATATATAAATACACCACTGCATTCAAAAACGACACTACTCACAAATACACCCCTGAATTCAAATGCCAACACTACATACAAACACATACCTCTACATTCACTCACTCATACTCCATACAAAAACATGCTTACGTTCAAACACACTAACACTGCTCAGTGTGCTCAGTGGTAAAAACATTAAAAACATTTTAAAAAATGTTGCGGGTGTTTTACATTTTAAAGTTGGGGGGGGGGGAGAGCGGGGTACCAAATATAGGATCCGCCTCGGTTGCAAAATGCTCTAGGTACGCACTTGGGGCCCATCACTGGTTATCTCTTATCAGAGGCCCAGTCAGGTGCCGACCGGGCCCTTGCGGTGTGTAATGCTGCGGTGCTAGGAGGAAGTGAGTATAAGTAATTTCCCCCCAGCATACCAAGTTAGCACACAAAAGAGAGACAGGAGGGAGACAGACTAAGAGCCAGGACCGGAAGACAGCCTGTAACAGACTCCCATCACGTGCAGCCAGATGCCACTGGACCACAGGGAAGCCACCCTCCTGCATTAAAAAGGTATGGGGGGTGGCTAAAAATATGTAATGTGATCTTTGTGCATTTTATCTGTGTGTACATGTATATCTGTGTGTCTGTATGTGTGCCACTGTATGTATGTATCTAGATGTGTTTCAGTGTCTGTGTGTGTATCTGCATGTGTGTCTGCATGCATGTCAGTGTGTGTATCTGTATGTTGTCAGTGTGTGTCTGTGTATCTACATGTCTGTACCTTTGTATCTGTATATTAGTCTGTATGTATGTGACAGTGTATATGTGTATACATGTATTTGTTTTTCTGTGTTTCTATGTGTGTCTGTATATTTGTATGGTGTTAGTGTACTTCTGTGTATCTGCATCAGTGTTAATTTTGGCTGCAAATTTCAATTTAGTTTTAGTCATTCAGCCATTTTAGTTTAGTCGTATTTTAGTCATCTGAATTGTTTTAGTTTTAGTCTAGTTGTAGTCGACTAAATCTCAAAAAATGTAGTCGACTAAAACTTGACTAAAATTTTGTCGACAAAACTAACTGATCTGCATGTGTGTCAGTGTGTGTACCTGTATGTTGTCAGTGTGCCTGTGTATCTGCATGTCTGTACCTGTGTATCTGTGTGTGTCTGTGTATACATCTCAGCATTCAAACTCTAACACTTAACACATACACCCCTACTTTCAAAGGCAAACATTACACACAAGTAAACCACTGCTTTCAAATGGCAACAGCACATAAAAACACACAACACTACACACAAATACATTCCTACATTCACACACAGATACTTTATACAAAAACTTACATTCAAACATACAAACGCTGCTCTGTGCGAAGTACAATCCAGAAAGGATGGGCAAATGGTAGATCCCCAGCTGGCAAAGCATTGTGTCAGTTGAACAACATCTTTGCAATCAGCGGTGCCTCCCAAAAATTATTTCAACAGTGCCCTTTCTACTGTAGTTCCACCACATTCATATAACAACACAGGGGAATAATATATCAGAGGCAAACTTAAAGGGACACTATAGTTATTAGAACAACTACAGCTTAATGTAGTGGTTCTGGTGTCTATAGCCTGTCCCTACAGGCTTTTTAATGTATGCCAGGCCCGGACTGGCCATCGGGCACACCGGGCAAATGCCCGGTGGGCCGCGATGGCCGTGGGGCCGAGGCCGGCAGGGGAGATCACAGGATCTCCCCGGCCGGCCCCTGCAGAGCCAGCGCTACCCGAGCGCCGGCCCTGCTGTGTGCCTCCATGGGCCGGTGGGGAGATCAAAGATCTCCCTCACCGGCCCACAGGCACTGTTACACGCGGCCGCCGGCTGGGGAGGGAGGGAGGCAGGAGAGAGGACCCGGCAGAGCTCTAACCAGCAGCTCCGCCGGGTCCTCTCGCGGGATTCTGAGCGTTGCCGCGGTTACCACGGCAACGCTCAGATTTCGCGAGAGTGAACTCTAACCTGCAGGTTAGAGTTCACTCTCACCACTGGACCACCAGGGAAGGCAGCACGGCATTCACCTCCATGGATACCCGGCTCCCCACACCCACGCAGAACGGATCTCCCCCCTCCCAGGCTAAAGGTAAGAAGGGAGGAGGGGGGACATAACTTTTTTTTTATTATTATTATAATAATATAATTATTAATAAAATAAAAAATATATATTTAAAATAATTTCCCTAACAGCCCCCCCAGACACACACAGCGCACCCAGACACACACGGCGCCCCCAGACACACACAGCGCCCCCAGACACACAGCGCACCCAGACACACACAGGATCCAAACACACACAGCGCACCCAGACACACACAGAGCACCCAGACACACACAGCGCACCCAGACACACACAGCACCCAGACACACACAGCGCACCCAGACACACAGCGCACCCAGACACACAGCGCACCCAGACACACACAACGCATCCAGACACACACAACACATCCAGACACACACAAAGCACCCAGACACACACAGCACCCAGACACACACAGCACCCTCAGACACACACAGCACTCAGACACACACAGCCCCCAGACACACAAAGCACCCAGACACACAGCACCACACACACAGCACCCCCAGACACACACAGCACCCCACATACACAGCACCCCCAGACACACACACAGCACCCCCCAGACACACAGCCCCCAGACACACACACAGCCCACAGACACACAGCCCCAGACACACACAGCACCCCAGACACACACGTCCCCCCAGACACACACAGCCCCCCCCCAGACACACACAGCACTCCACAGACACACACAGCACCCCACAGACACACACAGCACACCCCCAGACACACACAGCGCACCCCCAGACACACACAACACCCTCAGACAGACAGCACCCTCACTCCCACACATATACAGCACATATATTATATTAAAAAAAACCTCAGTGAGTTAACAGACAAATAAAATTAGAAACCCAGAATGTGACGGCAGATAAAAACACCCTCACACACAGCACTCCTCTTACACAAACACGCTGCGCACCTCACACATACAATACGTCCAAATATAATGTATATATATATACATATATATATATCTATATATATATATATATATATATAGATATATATATATATATATAGATAGATATATATATACATACAAAAATCAAAACTGAGGATGCACTCACAGGACTTGGTTAAAGTGAATAAAAGGGACTTTTAATTATTCAATGTGAAATGTACAGAAAAATCAATTTTCCATTCACATGGAATAATTAAAACTCCCTTTTTTTCACTTTAACCAAGTCCTGTGAGTGCATCCTCAGTTTTGATTTTTGTATATTTTTGACGTTTGGGATATAGCACCCAGGCTATTAGTTCTTTCTTATTACTTAAAGGAGAGTGCCAAGCATCCTGTTTTTTTGAGATTATATATATATATATATATATATATATACACACACACACACACACACACACACTACAGCACCCCTCACACTGCACCACTGCACCACTACACACATTACGCTCCAGATACACGCTAGATCCCTTACCCTATATGCACTCTTAATCCTCTACACACACACACACACACAATCTTCTATACACACTCTGGGTCCTTTACACACTAGATCTCTTACACACACACTGCACCACCTACACACACCCTACATTCCTTGTAAGCAAACACATACAACATTATCTAAACACACCCTCTCTACACACAGTAGTGTGTGTGTATAAGTGACACACACTACGTCACCTATACACACACACTACTGCCCGTATGCACACACTCGCTACATCCCCTATAACACTATGCCCCTATACACGCACTCTCTACAGCCCCTAGCCACACATATTACACCACAATATTACACCTATTTACACAATACCACACCACACTCTACACACAGGCAATCCCACAAGCATGCGCCAAACACATGCACCATACACTTTCCTGGCCCTTTTGTCCTCTGGTATCCCACTTGTGGAGACACCAGAGACAATTTAAAAGCAAACACAGCGCAAGCATGTTATTACATTTGCTTGCGCTGCGCAGAACAAATACAGGGCCATTTTCTAATGCTAGAGCTCTTCAGCGGGGCTCTGCGCATTGAACCAACATGCTCACTTTCTCTGGCCCCGCCCCCTTTTGGGGGGGCTGCTCTAATTAAAAAATGCCCGGGCCTAATTTTTTTCCCAGTCCGGCCCTGATGTATGCGCTGCCTTTTCAGAAAGAAGGCAGTGTTTAAATTACCGCCTAGGATCACCTGTAGTGGCAGTCAATCAGATCTCCACCAGATGTGCTTCTTGGGTTAGTGCTGCGCAGTGTGTAGCACTTATGTTCAGTGTCTCCACGCTCTGCATGGAGATGCTGAATGCTCCCCATAGAGATGTATTGATGCAATGTATCTCTATGAGGATATGCTGACTGACACAGCACAGCGTTTTGCCACGTATGTGCAATAGCCTTCCAATGCTTTCCCATTGGAAAGCATTGGATTTGCTGGGATTGTTAAATTTAATTATCTCAGCCATGGAGGCAGAGGGAGTCTGGGGACCTAAAATGTGCTCTTGCAACTATGTCAGGAATACATGTTTGTATTCCTGACACTATAGTGTTCCTTTAACATCATAGACCCCAGTAGCAGGGCAGCTTGAGCTCTTTCTACAATGTATCAGCTATAGCACCAATAACAACATACCTCCTTGTAAGCCAATTATTTAGCTATGTAGCCTACAATTTACAATCCACTTGTGATATCGCAGTGTCCCACTCAGGGCCCCTATCCACCATGACAGTCACTATTCCACAAATTCATCCTCTATAACCCACTACAGCCTTTCTTCTCCCACTGCATCCCCTACCACGTCACTACAGCTCCTGTTTCCCAATTAGAGCCATTGTCTACCCACTACAATCCCTATTTCTCCACTACAGCCCCTATCCCCCATCCCCCATGACATTCCCTAACCACCCAAGCCCCACACTACAATCTCTATCCCCAATTACAACCCCTATACCCCACTACAGTGTCTATTCTGCCATTATTATTATTTTATTATTTATATAGCGCCAACAAATTAGAGCCCCTGTTGCACATTAGAGCCCTTATCTCCGCACTAAAGCCCCAGTCCCACACGCTACAGCTCCTGTCCCCCACTGAAGCCCCTACTCCCTCCACATTACAACCCTTTCTGTAACACAAGAATGTATATGTAGGGGGTGCGTGTATGTCTGCATAATGTATATTTGTGCAGCCTGCAAGATAGTGGGTACAAGGGAGCCCCATGATCTCATGATTGCCCAGGGGCCCCATGAGTTGTCAGTCCGCCCCTGCTAGTGTCCCCATGTCTCCCAGCCAGAGGGGGACTGGGGACCTAGTGTCTCAGTGTCCCCATGGCTCCCAGTGTCTCCATGGCTCCCAGTGTCCCCATGTCTCCCATTGTCCCCATATGCCTGTGTCCCCATGACTCCCAGCCAGTGTCCCTTGTGTCTCAGTGTCCCCATGTCTCCCAGTGTCTGTGTCCCCATATCTCTGTGTCCCCATGTCTCCCAGTGTTTGCATCCCCATGTTTCTGTGTCCCTAGTGTCTGTGACCCTATTTCTCCCAGTGTCCCCAAATGTCTGTGTCCCCATGTCTCCCAGTGTCTCCATGTCTAAGTGTCCCCATGTCTGTATCTACAAGTGCCCCCATGTCTCCCAGTGTCCCCAAGAGTCTCAGTGCCCCCATGTCTCCCAGTGTTCCCGTGTCTCAGTGTCCCTGTGACTCTGTGTCCCCATGTCTCTCAGTGTCCCCTAGTGACACGGGACACACTGAGAAATGGGGACACTGGGAAAAATGGGCACACAGACACTGAGAGACTAGGGGACTGGGTGACATGGGGTCACTGACACTGTGATGCATAGGGACACTTATGCCAGACTGGCCTTCCAATTCTTTAGACAGACATACCCTCTTTTTGGGTGTGTTTGCCCCTTTTTGGCAGTTTTGGTCATGTGATTCGCATCAGTGGCCTACTCTTTTACCCCGCCCATTGGCTTCCTGCTTCACTGGACACTGCTGTTGGTATAGATTTACTTGAAAGATGAAAGCAAAAATTAGATAAAGAGATTAGCATAGAGTATGTGTTTTTTTATAGCTGCATCCTTTGAGTTTCCCTCCAACACCAACTCCATCAGATACATGACGCTTAAAGCGGCACTGTCATGCCGAATCCCGTTTTTTTTTTTTAACCCCCCTCCCGCCTCCACTACATCCAATTGACCCACTAGTCACCCCCAAATGCCCCTAAGCCCCCACATTACCTATTTTTTAATCCTTATTTTCTGCCCCGATCTATATCCAGGGCACCGCCATCTTTGTGTGGGTAGGTGAAGTCCCTGTGGGACACGTCATCAGCCCACACTAGATGGCGCTGTGAGATTCCCGCACATGCCCAGTGAAACACCTGGACATGCGAACGGGAATTTCATCTATTCATTCATTCATCAGACAGACGAATGAGTGAATAGACATATCAGACGAACAAACTAACACAATGTATCAGTGTTAGTTTGTTCGTTCAGTTTATTCCAAGGAGGGAGCTACCGGCATGCAGCTCCCTCCTTGTAATATGTAACTATAGAAACGGCAGGGAGCAGTGCTCCCCGCCACTTCATAAGCACCCCCAGGTCCCCCTCTCACTCTATGGGGGTCAATATGACCCCCATAATAGCACAAGGGAGGTTAAAATCTCCCAAATGCCCCTGCTCGCTATACCGCGAGTAGGGGCATGTCTACTAAACAGTGAGCAGCCACAGGCACAGTTGAAAAAAAATTACATGAATTACAATAAAGGGGGGCCGACCTATTGTCCTCCCCCCTCCCCCACCCTGAGCGGCGGGTGGGGGCCATGAAGATAATGAGGGGGGGGAACCTACTGTCCTCCCCCCCCGGCCCCCACCCCTGAGCGGCGGG
>OW240916.1:223319784-223576964 GCA_933207985.1 Pelobates cultripes
GTTTTATTAGGGCCCCCACCCACCGCGCGCAGGGGTGGGGGCCAGGGGGGGACACCCCCCCATATCTTTATTTAGGGCCCCCACCCACCGCTCAGGGGTGGGGGCCGGGGGGGAGGACAGTAGGTCCCCCCCCTTATTGTTTTATTAGGGCCCCCACCCACCGCGCAGGGGTGGGGGCCAGGGGGGGAGGACAGTAGGTCCCTAGTTTATGAATCCTAGTCACATCTCCCTGCATGTGACTTGCACAGCCTTCCATAAACACTTCCTGTAAAGAGAGCCCTATTTAGGCTTTCCTTATTGCAAGTTCTGTTTAATTAAGATTTTCTTATCCCCTGCTATGTTAATAGCTTGCTAGACCCTGCAAGAGCTTCCTGTATGTGATTAAAGTTCAATTTAGAGATTGAGATACAATTATTTAAGGTAAATTACATCTGTTTGAAAGTGAAACCAGTTTTTTTTTTCATGCAGGCTCTGTCAATCATAGCCAGGGGAGGTGTGACAAGGGCTGCATAAACAGAAACAAAGTGATTTAACTCCTACATGACAGTGAATTGAGCAGTGAAATTGCAGGGGAATGATCTATACACTAAAACTGCTTTATTTAGCTAAAGTAATTTAGGTGACTATAGTGTTCCTTTAAACTACTCCCATCAGCTTCCTAGCAAGAAATGCATTTAAAGGTCGCACGTCATGCGTATTACTCCCCTCAAAAACTATTTTCTCTACAATTAAGGGGTTCGGTTAGCTGTTTTAAATGTGGGGCTGACAGAGCAGACTTCTATCTCTGCTTTTGGGGATGTATGGGAATTGAGACTTTCTGGAGACAAGTTGAATATTATATAACATGACTAATTGGTAGATCATTTTGTATTTCCCCATTTGCTAGCAACATTGAGGGTAAAAATGAAAGAATCAAGTCGTGTTTCTAAATCAGCGCATATGATCTTGGCTACGGCACATAATAGTACACCATTGGAACAGTCCCTTGACCACTCCACTATCACTACTTTACACAAAAATATCCTTCCTATTTCATATAGATTGGATAGTAGCTTCAATGAAAATGAAAGAACGTTGACTAAAAATGTATTTCTCACCTGGCAACCTTATTGCAACATTCACTAGGGAACCCTAACACGCAGATAGGACAGAGTAGAGAGAATTGCAATACATTCCAGGCAGTCCCCCTGCTGGCAGATCCACAGCCAGCTATAGGGGGCCATGTGATCTCTCTTTGAGATTTCCGTGGGAATTTTTCATGGGAGGGCTGCCTGGGCTGCCCGGGCTGCCCGGCAGTCTTCCTGAAGAGGATCGCGGCGGAGGTAAGTACCGCGGAGCTCCTGGGGCAGAAAGCCGTTACGGCGTTAAGGAGTTAATAGATTAAATGTTTTGTGATTCAGATTTAGACTTCCCACCTACAGGGGTGGCGCGTCCATAAGGCGGCACAGGCGGCTTCCTTAGGGCGCACCGACCCAAGGACACAAACGTCCGGGTGTCTGGCAGGAGGAAAGCGCACAGCGCTCCTCCTCTCCTAACGGTCACTTCTCGTAGCGTGGTCGAGCGCCAGCAACTCAACCCACCCTGCCTTCCAGTCTCTGCATTGCCGCGGGCCGCGTGGAGGGGGCAGGGATATGAACACGTCAAATCTCTGCTCCCTCTGTGGCACACAGCGCGTCTGGCGCCCAGCAGGAGCGGAGCTACCACCGGCCCCTCTTGTTATCGGCATGGGAGGAAGTCCTCCCAAGAAGACTGGAGCAGGAGAAGGCAGAGAGTAGGGGAGCTGGGCAGGGCCAGCTCCTCCAACTCCCAACTACCTCAGGCAGCACTCTGGATCCCAGGTAAGCCACCCTCCTGAACCCACAAGGTAGGAAACAGGAGTGTGGCTAGAAAAGTGTATATTTTGACCAGCATGTGTGTGTATGTCTGTCAGTGTGTCTGTGTGTGTGTGTATCTGTATATCTTTCAGTGTGTCTTTATGTGTGTCTGTATGTCCATCAGTGTGTATCTGTGTGTGTGTGTGTGTGTGTGTGTGTGTATCTGTATGTCTGTCAGTGTGTATCTGTGAGTCTAAATGTCAGTGTGTTTATATCTGTATATCTGTCAGTATGTCTATATGTCAGTGTGTGTTTATCTGTATGTCTATCAGTGCTTATGTGTATCTGTATATCTGTGTGAATTTGTGTCTGTCTGTCTGAATGTGTATCAATTTGTGTATATTTTTTATCTGTGTATCTGCATGTGTGTTAGTATCTTCTTGGGGATCTATCTTTTAGCCACCCTGTGTACATACACAGACATACATACACAGACAGACATACAGTCTGTAAGACTCTCTGTGTATGTATGTCTCTGTATGCCTTGTCTGTATGTCTCTGTATGACTGTCTCCGTATGTATGTCTCCGTATTACTGTGCCTGTATGTCTCTATATGCCTATCTCTCTATGTCTGTGTCTGTATTTCTCTGTGTGCCTGTGTCTGTCTGAATGTATGTCTGTGTTTGTATGACAGTGTACCTGTATGTGTAGATTGTATGACCGTGTTTGTGTGATTGTGTGCCTTTTATGACTGTGTGTTTGCATATCTTTGAGACTGTGTGCCTGAATAACTATGTCTGTGTGCTTGTATGGTTGTGTGTCTGTATGTTTGTGTATTTGTGCATATATGTATTTTGCCTGTATCTATGTCTATATGGTAGAAAGAGAGATAGATAGGGGCTGGGGGGAGGGGAGATAAATGGATAGGGGTTTAGGTGGAGAAAGAGACACAAAAAGGCTGGGGGGAAGTAGGAAATACATAAGAGGGGTTGTAAAAGACACTAAAGGGGGTGTAAGGCACAAAGGGGTAAGACATTCAAAAGAGAGGATATGAAACACTAATGGGGTAAGAAATTCAAAAGGGAGACTAGGGGGGCTACGAGACACAGAGGTGAAGATGCATTTTTTTGGGGTTGGGGGGGTGGGAGCAATGCATCTTTGCCTGTGTAGTCAAAAATCCTTGCACCGGCCCTGCCCACCTACATGCCCAATGGTTTTCTGAATGAAATGTTTAGTTTAAAAACAAATCAGATGTGTTTTTTGGGGGGCAGTGAATTGATTAGTTGTCAAACTAACCAGTTTGTTTAAACAGACACAGACTGACGATCAGGCAAACCGTTCAAATGGTCTGTGGGTTGTGATGGCCATGGGCCGAGGCCAAAAGGAGAGAACAAAGGATCTCCCTGGCCGGCATCTGTCCTTCAATGGACTGGTGGGAAGATCACAATCGTTTATCTCATGGGCAGGGGCTGGTTGGCTGTAATTGCAGGTGAGAGAGGAGCTGGGAAAGCCTATTGTAGCGGCCTGTGTTTATAGCCCAAGTGAATATAGCTTAGTGCAGATATCAAGTATTACTGTTGCACCCAAACACTAGTTGAGACATAGTGAAGGGTAAAGAAGAATTGTTTTGTTGGGATAAATATCACACTTTTATACCTGGGATCCCAACAGGGGGTCACCAGGAAAACAACAGGATCTGTGGTTTAGGTGCCTGTGCCTGACCAGGTAATTTTATTATCGGCCAGACACCTCGGCGCCTACAGACATTTTCACAATAAAAACAGTGTTCCCGTGAGCATATCCCCAAACAAGTCCCATCCCTATGAAGTTCTCTCTGCAGCACCCACTCTCCAAACAGGGTTTGGCTCGGGGGTGGCTAGCCTGAGTTAGCTGGGAGTCAGGTTTCGACTGACCTGTGACCATCCTTTCATCCGGTGCAGAGTTCCACAGAACTGGGTAGCTAACTCCGGTCACCTAAGATGATGGCGCTTTCCATTGGTACATGGAGCCTCCTTAGGTCCTTGGTGTCGTTTGATGCCTCACCACCTCTTCTGTCACCCGTCCAAATAGCGCTTTGATAAGTGACTCTGGGACAGAGAACGCCCTCAATCAAGAGTTCAAGATACAGGCACCCAGCAGAGGCAACACTGCCTGTATATTCCGAATGCTGGCACTGGCTGGATTACCGGCCGTGCTGGTAAATACTGGTCGGCAACCCAGAAGATATGACTAGAATTTTGAGTGCCTGGGGACGGTTGCCCTCTGGCCCAGCCTGCCCCTGACAGTTATGCGTGTACATATCTTAATTTCTCAAAAGAGAATTACTCAAAATTTGGGACACTGACCAAATTCTATTAATATTATTATTATTAAATTACTTGTATCCATTTTTTTTTTAAATTATTTTTAATGTTTTTCTTCATGGAAGATATCTGTGTGATTGTACAAGTATATCAAAATTTCATGTCAGGCTTTAATATTTAATATTACTCGCTCTCACAAGTACGTCCCAAAAACTGTTTGTTTTTTAAAATTTTGTTTTATGTACAGCATGGCGTTTCAATGGGCTTATTAATGTAGTTTTGTGTTGTGCTGATGGGTTATGTGAATGAAGAGCTGTATTTGTGTATAGAGTCAATGGGTGTGTCTGCAAATGCAGAGGTGCCTGTACATATATTTCTGAAGTGTCAATGTGTGCATACAGTGTGAATACTGGGATGTATGTGTGTTGAGGTCTAATGTGTTTGTGTTTCTGTAAATACATGGGGTGTTTGTGTTTTGAGGGTTAATATGTGTCTGTACATGCAGGGGTACATGCTGCATGAAAGGTAGAGGTGTCTGTATATAAATATAAGTAATGTGTGCTAAGTTGCAGAAGCCAGACACAGAGAGATGGATGCAGGTTTTCAGGAAGTAAGAGGTCTTTATTAACATACCGATTGGGCCTCAGATGAATTAACGTTCCAAAACAGGTCTGAGGGCCAAACACATGGAGTACATGCTTTTTATAGAACTATAACTCCTCCCATTAATAGCTCCACCCGCACATACCCTTAACCAATCAGTGGACAGGATTTGGATTTCCTCATATGGGCAGACCACATGGCTCATCTGAAACAAAGGAGAAAGGAGTGTAATTTCAGTTCCTGCATTCCTGCACATGCTCAGTACATTGATGACAGTATCTTAGCTACGTGTAACTAACTAACTGATACAACATACACATATGCCACGTGGAAATCTCGGCCTACTAAATTTACATTTCACCGAAATTCCATCACACAGGCACCCAGACCACTTCTGCCCATTGGAGTGGTCTGGGTGCCAACTCCCACTACCCTTAACCCTGCAACTGTAAATATTGCAGTTTTCATAAACTGCAATAATTACATTGCAGGGTTAACTCCTCCTCTAGTGGCTGTCTACTAGAGACAGCCACTAGAGGGCACTTCCTGGTCTATAGCACAGGTTTTCTGAGCTATAGCGGCGCTGGACGTCCTCACACTATGTGAGGACCTCCAGCGTCGCTAAAATCCCCATAGGAAAGCATTGAAAGCATTAGGTCTCATCCCGCCGGCGGCCGCGCATGCGCAATTGGTTTTGACCCCTTCAGCAACATGGGATGGGGGGTGGGAGGGAGAGGGGACCTGCAGTGCCAGGAAAACGATTTGTTTTCTTGGCACTGGAGTGTCCCTTTAAATGCACTGTGTTGCGGCTGCTTTACCATCTACTTAAACTATGCAATGCTCTGGTTAATGTAAAGAGAAATGTAAAGAGACACTCCACGCACCGTAACAACTTCATCAAAATTAAGTTGTTTGGGTGTGAGGAGGTCCCCAGGCTCTGGCTTTACTCAATGGATTAAACCATTAACCTACGGCAAACCCCAAAGTCTTCAATCCAGTGACAGTCTGTTTAATAATTTAATTCCAATGAAGTTGTTATGGTGCCTGGATATTTACTAAGGGCAAATTCAAGTGAAATCTGGTTGCTTCGGGAGATCACATCTCATTCAGTGCAATCCTCTGGTTTAAAATGGGCAATTAACATATGTAAACTTCAAAGTACAGAATTTGTACATTCATTGAGCAATAGATTGCTGCCAGTTATTTCCAGGGGAAGTTATAATAGTAAAATAGGTGTACAGATACCTAAGTAATGACTCTCATATACCGCATATTGTGCATTAAAGTGATACTAGAACAAGCTACCGACTTATCATATTGATTGCCAGCACAGCATTGTTTCTTCATTTAAATATTGTATGCAAACCCCATTATTTACATGTCTGTTAACTTTGGCTCCTTAACTGCATCTATTTGACATGATTAAGAGTCATTCACCTGATGTTGCTAGAGGCCATGCAACAGATGTCTGCATATAAAGTAGTTCCTTTAACTTTGTAACACATCAAAAACATCTAAGGATTTCTCAGAGATTAGTTTGTGAGAAATCATTTTTTGCTTTCCTGAATCAGTTTCAATCTGTAAAGTATTACTTATAGCCAAACATTGAGGGTAATGTTTTAAAATTGAAGAAGCCAATTGTTCTAAAACTACACCTACCGGTATGTTTTACCTACAACAGGACAAAGTTCAGTGGGTGATTCCATTTTTTGGAACATTTTTTGAAGTCCTATCTCTTGCCTGTAAAAGATCAAAAGGAAAATGCATAAAGCACACCTTTATGGGCTACACATGGGACAAGTAGAGATTATAATGGTTAGAATGATTAGCTCTTTCAACTTTTATCACAACGATACACCTGCAGTCCCACTAGAGACGCTCACTGAGGCTCCAGAGAGATCACCTATTGCTTCATTAGTCACTTTCCATAGCACTTCTTTCAGATTCTTACCTATTCACTCTGATGCTAATTAGACCCTGCAGCTAAGGTTGTATAAAATCACTCATGGTTGGAAAAGGCTGCCGAAGTCAAAGAGAAAGTTCAAGAGAGCATCTTTAAAATATATGGTTGTCTGATGCCCCCTGCAAAGGGTCAACTATGGATTTATAGATCTAACTGTCCCATTTATTCTCTACTCGTTTTGTACCAGTATGTTTAATTATATATTCATCTTTGTTTAACCCTAGGTGCATAAAGAAAAAAAACTGTGACAATGTGCAGTGCCAGTTAGCACTAGCTAGGACAGAGCTGCAGGAGGGGTGAAGGAAACACATCTGCAGGGGGGCACAGCCAGGGCTGGCCTTGGGAGGGTGCAAACTGTACGGCCGCACTGGGTACCATGGCAACTGGGGCACCAAGCAGCTGCATAATACTCACACCAAAGGCAGACAACTCTGTTTTGTGGCTGGCTGCAGTCAGCTGAGGAGTCCTATGGCCAGAGGGATCGCGATCCGCAAGGGAGCAGATACTGACAACTGCTTCCTTCAAAATGTCCTGCATACTTAGGTTGCTGGGGAGAGACTCCACTGGATGCCTATCTAATGGGGCGTTCTGCCGGCTTTAGGGATAGCTTGTTGAAAGGGTTAATGCTGTTCTGGACTCAACTCCACTCGATTCTCCGGTCACCATAATCAGTATTGATGGAGAATCATTGTTAGCAATAAAGACACGGACACCACAAATGTGCTTTAACAAGATTCTCAATGAGTGTATTTTCAGGGCTAGCATTTATACACAGTTTGTCACGCAAGCAGCGAGATTTATAGTGTCCTTGTAGTTAATAGTACATACTTGTCTGACATTAAAAAGATAAGCATTTGAATAAAGATGGGACAGGAACATCCTGAGGTCAAGCGAGGTCATACATCCTGTAGAAGGAAGACCTTGGTACAAAATACATCTGCCAAAGTCAGCATAATTATTTCAAACATTATTTTAAAGCATATAAAGCAAAAAGAGTTTAACTATTTCATATCCTTACAGTAAGCACTAATGATTATAAACCTTATCTAAGCATAAAATAAATATGAACAAGAAAAGTTAACTACTTCATATGCTTACACTTGTCTCTGATGCCGGTAGACCAATGGACTGCAATGGGGGGCCTGGTAGCTTTTATCTTGTGAGTGTTTATCACTCTCTGGAGGTAATCAAGGTGGTTCCGCTGGTTAGTATGGCAATGCTCTGATTCTTCACCAATGTCTTACCAGGGAGCACAGCACTTATCATGCAGGGTGTGCTCTATTTCTGGCCTACCAGGAATTAACTTTATCCCCTCCCTCAATGTATTATTATTAATTATGCCCCACAAACATCTGTAGACCCTACACCCATACTCTGCAGTTCCTGTCACACAACTAAATTACAGACTACCCTACACCTCTACACTAAAGATTCTGCCACCCCCACACTAAATTACATACCATCCTACACCTCTACACTAAAGATTCTGCCACCCCCACACTAAATTACAGACCATCCTACACCTCTACACTAAAGATTCTGCCACCCCCACACTAAATTACAGACCATCCTACACCTCTACACTAAAGATTCTGCCACCCCCACACTAAATTACATACCATCCTACACCTCTACACTAAAGATTCTGCCACCCCCACACTAAATTACAGACCATCCTACACCTCTACACTAAAGATTCTGCCACCCCCACACTAAATTACATACCATCCTACACCTCTACACTAAAGATTCTGCCACCCCCACACTACAATATTGGTGGGTCCTACACTAATTTTAACATGGGAGATGAACATGCTAACTAACTAACAATAGTTACTGCTTAAATGGATACCAAAGATTCTCCTCAAATGTATGCTTTCCTGAAATCTACTCCAAAGGGGCACCTTTCGTTTATGGGTGGGGTGCTTAACCCAAAAGGAATCTGGCCTGGATTCAAAATATACAGGCTTGTAAAGTAGCCATGTAAAATGTAAAACAATTACTTTTTGCGTTTGCAGTTCCATAATCTGTATTTTGATCAATTTTGGTACACATACAATCACCAGAAAGGAAACATCCAAGATACAAAACAGTGTGGAACCACAGAACAGTAGGAAGAATCCCTCTGTGAGAAAGGGGAAACAGGAAAAACGTATGCCTCAGCGTCTAGCCCCAAATCTAGTAGTAAAGGGGGAAAGAGAGAATAAAGACAAAGCATGTTTACCCCCACAAAACATCCTTGAGGGAACCCTCATTAACTTCTTAGTGCAGCTTGATGTAGCTTATTATTGGTATTTTTTGTTTTTCTCTTGGGAGAGGGCCAATTGATTATATGATTGGAACTTTTAGTGTGCATCCCTATAATGCTAAAAAAAAATATATATATATATCTATATATATTACAGGATTACTGTAGGAATCTTAAAAATCCTTTCTAGGAACAGACATTGATAGTAAAAACTTTTTGGTAAGTCTAAAAAGGTTCATTCTCATGCTTCAGTTGTGGGAATAGCAACTTAATTACTAGGGTTCCAACTTTTACTTATGACTCTGCTTTTGATGTGTGCATATTGAAGTGTCTTTGTGGATGAATTAATGTTGGTGAAACTACACAGAAAGTGTAGAGGATTAACCAACATAAACCCAAATTACAACCAAAAAAAAGTAGAACCTGCTACAGTGGATGACTCTTTGGATACCAGTGTGACATATAGAGCCTGCCTCTCTACCCAGAATGGGTGTTGATAGGCTACATATTCTTAAAAGGAAAGAAATGATGTGGATTGATAAACTGAATTTTGACCATCCTGGTCGACTTTATATAGACTTTTGTTCGTATTCATTAATTATTATTATTTTTTTTTATCTTTACCTTTTTTGAGTATGAGTTACCGTATTTTTCCATGTATAAAACTATGTTTTTTCCCCTAAAAAAATTTTGTCTAAATTTGGGGGTCGTCTTATAAATGGAATATCACTGCAGGGGTTTAAAAAAATACTTGTGCCCCGGGGCCTGACAGTCAACCAAGCTAGTCGCATGTGGCTGGAGCTCCTTCAAAAATATAATTATTAAGCCAAATACTTCCGGTACTTACTCAGCGCAATTTGGGCACAAAACTTGGCTACTTGTTGACAGAACACTGAGCTGACTGTTGGGTTGACTACTGCCAGGTTCCTGCGGGCATTGGCTGTGTTGTACACCTCTGAGACCTCCTGACATACTTGAAGCTTCTCTGTAAATTTGATCGATTGTGTGCGTGGATCTGAGAGATCTTGTGCAACCGCATGCTTCCTCGCATCACTCTAGACCATGCCAAGACCTCACGGCTCCACACTACAGATAGATGCTGCAGAGTGAGGCCTTGCCTGGCATCCCCCATAGGGTACTGCGGGCAGAAGGCATCGTTGCTGCAAATAGCAGGTCGCCTGTCCAGGGAACCAGTGTCCGGACGTGTAAGAATAACTTTTTCATAATCCTCCTGTACACAATCTTTGTGAACACGGGTTAAATTGCTTTAATACGAAGAATATAACCTATTTAGCTTAGACGGTTCATTATTACTAGTTATATAGCTTAGAATAGGAGAGCTGGGATTTGACTTGGTTTAAAGTCTTATATGACTGTTACTATGACATGAATCTTGATACATATGCAAACTCTATGCTTCTCAAACACCAAAACAATCACAGAGTGCTTTAGAGGTCAGATGTGCCTTGGCTCTCCCCCAATGTATGTAGTCAAACTATGTTAGGATAGTTGGACATTTTACCTTGGGTCCACCATGAGCTCCCTGCCTCATTACGGTCAACAGTCAGAAGGGTCTGCTTGTGAGCTTCCATTAGCTCTCCTGAGTGTAGGGCCAGCTCATTGTATAGGGTCGTGATTAAAGGGCCAGCTCATTGAAATGAGAGTGCCAGTTGATTGTACACAGCCAGTGAGCCAAGCCCTGCACTGCCTTAACTCATTATTGTTATGGTTATGATACTTGGAGTATCCCTTTAAATGTGTAACAATATTACAGGGTTCAAATTGAACATTACGCTGTGCCTAATCTTTTGGGTTTGTGTGTTTGTTTTAAATTATTTTTTATTTTTATAATTCTTTATTTCTTTATGTTTATAATTCTTTATTTTTTATGTGCATGAATACATCATGGATATTGCTTTTGTATAAGGGAAACATCAGTATTGGAAATTATATTCAACACGTAAGACAATAGACTAAACTTTTTTTTTTTAAATAAAAGAGGATAAGATTAACATAATGCAACAAGGGGGGGAAAAGAAATAACAACAGAGCATATCAATTGCATTGGGTTCCTAGTTAGTAAGAAATATTAATTGAGACAACTAGACTAGCTGATCTGGGAAGCAACACTAGATTTCCACCCCATAGGGCCCCACATATGGATGGGTAAGTCCACTGAGTAGTAGAAAGACAAATTTAAAAAAAGAGGGATGGGGGAATGCCAACATTAAAAAGAAAAAGCCTGTAGACTAGCATAACTCTGCAGGGTAGGCATGCGTGACACAGAGAGAGACTAATTATGGTCCGTGAACACTTTTCAGCCAATGCCAGTTTGGGGCAGTATACAGTCCTGCAGCATGGTGAAGTGGGACCAGCCTCATGCTTCAAGTACTAGTGACAGTGTAGCTCTCTCCAGAACTTATTGAAAAGCCTGGAGCCCTGGACTCTATTCCAGAATGATCACGCTGGTGCTGCAGAAGACACGCGGTCTCCAGTACTTTAAGTATAACAGCGTTTGAGTCACGGTCTACAGCACAGCCTTGAATCTCCCACGGAGTATAGGGACCCACAGTGAAGACGAGTCCAGTTGCTATCTCTGTCAGGCCCGTGGAGAAAGATCTCTTGAAGATTGAAACGTTGCACTTTTCCAAAAAAATCTGCTGTTTGAACTGGACCACAACTTTGTTCTAGAAACTTGATGTCAACATTAAGGAGAAGCTATAATGATATCTCTTTTTTTTAACCATGTGTTTGCACCATTTTGACCCTTGGGCCCCCCTTACATGTTTAAAAATCTACAATAACTAACCCCTTATTTACCAGCACTGAGTACATGCAGAATCCCAATCTACCTGTTACTTCTTCATGCCCCTTCAACTTCTTGTCTAATCAAATGCTTGTGGATGAGAAGTGCATGCTTGGCAAGTGCCTCACTCCTCAATTGCAATGCTTCCAATAGAGAAGCATTGATTGAATGTTTGATGTCCTCATGCAATGTATGAGGACATTGAACGTCAAAGAACCACATTGAACTTGATGGTGCATGAACTTGATGGTGCGTGCGTGTAACTCTCTCCAGAACGTATTGAAAAGCCTGGAATCTATTCCAGAATGATCACGATGGTGCTGCAGAAGACATGCGGTCTCCGGTACTTTAAAGGACTACTATAGTGCCAGGAAAACATACTCTGTTTCCTTTCCTGGCACTATAGTGCCCTGAGAGTGCCCCCACCCTCAGGGTCCCCCTCCCGCCCGGCTCTGGGGAGAGGAAAGGGGTTAAATCTTACCTTTCTCCAGCGCTGGGCGGGGAGCTCTCCTCCTCCGATCCTCCTCCTTTCCTCCCCGTCGTCTGAATGCGCATGCGCGGCAAGAGCTGCACGCGCATTCAGCCGGTCGCATAGGAAAGCATTTTCAATGCTTTCCTATGGACGCGTGCGTCTTCTCACTGTGATTTTCACAGTGAGAATCACGCAAACGCCTCTAGCGGCTGTCAATGAGACAGCCGCTAGAGGCTTTGGGGGAAGGCTTAACCCATTCATAAACATAGCAGTTTCTCTGAAACTGCTATGTTTATAAAAGAATGGGTTAACCCTAGAAGGACCTGGCACCCAGACCACTTCATTAAGCTGAAGTGGTCTGGGTGCCTAGAGTGGTCCTTTAAGTATAACAGCGTTTGAGTCACGGTGTACAGCACAGCCTTGAATCTCCCGCAGAGTATAGGGACCCACAGTGTAGACGAGTCCAGTCGCCATCTCTGTCAGACCCGTGGAGAAAGATCTCTTGAAGATTGAAACATTGCACTTTTCCAAAAAAATCTGCTGTTTGAACTGGACCACAACTTTGTTCTAGAAACTTGATGTCGACATTAAAGAGAAGCTATAATGATATCTCTTTTTTTTAACCATGTGTTTGCACCATATTGACCCTTGGGCCCCCTTTACATTTTTAAAAGTCTACAATAACTAACCCCTTATTTACCAGCACTGAGTACATGCAGAATCCCAATCTACCTGTTACTTCTTCATGCCCCTTCAACTTCTTGTCCAATCAAATGCTTGTGGATGCGTGGCAAGTGCCTCACTCCTCAATTGCAATGCTTCCAATAGAGAAGCATTGATTGAATGTTTGATGTCCTCATGCAATGTATGAGGACATTGAACGTCAAAGAAACACATTGAACTTGATGGTGCGTGTTGAATCACCAACTGGTAGCTGTTGCTTTTCATATCAAGTGAGAAAAAGTCATCAATAGGGAGGAAAAAAAGAGTGGTAAACAAAGTCTGCATTTATATATATTTATAGATAGATAGATAGATAGATAGATATAGATTTCACTGCTCTTACTTTTATCCCAACTTTCGCTTATTTTTTTCTTGGTCTGTGAATAAAATCAACATTTAGTGAGTGTCCCATAGTTATCCATAATCTTTTTTTCCAATTAATCATCTCTTTTTTGGGCCATGGGTGGAATTTTGAATTCCGAATTCATTCCATTGATCATTACAATCGGTTCATGATTCGGCTACATTTCTTGAAGTTCGGGATATCATAAAATCACCAGATTGGCCCAAATTCTAACAAATTGCATTTTGAAACCAAAATTAATCTCCAAGTCTAGTACCTAGTTCAAATGTGTAGGTAAGAGTCTTGACAATGCAGATTCTTACAATTACTTTACAAATCCTACTTTCATTATTGGCAACTAATGTTGAAATAAAGTCTAAGAACAAAATAACTCTAGGTATTGCCTCATTTGCATATAGTTTTCTTAGGTTATAAGGAAGTAGATATCAGGTTATGAACGAGAGGCTTGTTTTGCATATCTAGTACATACATTCACTCACAAAATGCTTCCTCTACTCTTTTCCCTTTACACTTATTATTTTTCATTTCACTTAACCTACAGCTCATTCTACTCTTCCAAACTCCCCAAATTCCAGTAAAATGCAACTTTTTTTATATATAATATTTTATTGAGTTTTTAGACAATTTGTACAGTTAAAGAATTGCATCATACATTTTGCATATTGTATTTATACATCATATATCTATCCTCATTACATCTTTGAGGAGAAATAATATACCATCATAACTTTGTAACCTGCAACTGCGTCTTGGTTTTTCACTCAGCTCACCAAGTTCTCTGCGACTAGGTGATACCAGATTGTAGGTGTGGGGGGTGAGGGGAGGAGGTTTGTTTACTTTGAGTTTGTGTTGTTGAGTATCATTTTACAACGTAATTAAGTGTTTATTTGGCTCTGCTGTCGCCACTTTTCCCATTTTAGCCATGCTGTTGGCCAAGCTTTGTTTGCGGTCCTCAACTGTCTTGCCTCTATCTCATATCTCTTGGTGCTATCTATTGTGTCTAGGCACTGTGTAATGCTAGGTGGATTTCTATTCAGCCATGCTCTATTTATGGTCGTTAGCGCCGCAATGATGATGTGCTACGTTAGGTATAGGTCAACTTTTTGTAGCTTGTGTGGCATTGTTAATAGCAGATATGTTTCTGATGAGTGCGGTAATACATTGTTGTTATTATAGCTGAGATGCTTTTCCAGAAGGCTTTGAGTTCCAGGCAAGTCCACCAAATGTGGATCATTGACCCCGGCTCTTCCAGACATCTCCAGCAGGACTATGGCTTTTTGTGGTCGAGTTTGTGTAGCGTAGTGGGTACCATGTACCAGCAGTATAACACTTTTCTACTAGTTTCAATATGAGACGTGTTTAGTGTGAGATTCTTGTGTTCCATTAGAGTCTTTGACCATACTTCGTTGGATATGGTCTGGTTTAGATCTTTTTCCCATGCCCTCATGAAACTTAGTTTCCCAGTTTGTTCGTATTTTTTGGTCATTTTGTACAGGAACTACAGCATTTTTTGAGGTGGTTTTTGAGCCAGGCACACCTTTTCTATCTCAGTCGGTGTATAGCCTTGTGTTTGTACTATACCTATTTCAATATGTTTTCTCGCCCAGGACTGTAGTTGTAGGTACAAGAAAAAAGCCCCTGATGGGAGGTTAAATTTTTTGGTTAGGGAGTTGTAGTCCATTAAGTGGCCGTTTGTCATTAACTGAGATAGACATGTGGCCCCATTTTTTTTTTTATGCCACAAGCCATGGTCAAATCCCGGAATAAGTATTTGGAACGCTTGGATCTGTAAGGCTGGGGATATGTGTGTGTCGGGATAGTGTTTTTTTAAAATGCAACTTTAACACTAACCCCTACTCATTTCATTTCCCTAACTCCAACTCCTTGCCTTTCTTTCCTATTTGCCAAATTTCTGAACTCCAACATCTAAAATTATTCAACAAATTAATATTACCACCAATGTTTTCACAGATCAATTTTATTGTAGCAACTAATTTGCCTATGGTCAAGTAGCAGCTATCTGGGAACTGGAACTGGGAAGTGTGAAACCAAGGTTCAAATACTGATCAGACCACTTCACCAGTAAGTGTCCTTAGACAAGTATACATCCACCTACCTCAAATCCTTATAGATTGTAGGCTTGTTTGAAAATAGCCTTTCTATAATTGTAGAGTGGCTGAACAATATGGTGGTGCTACAGTGAGGGAAAAAAGTATTTGATCCCCTGCTGATTTTGAACGTTTGACAAAGAAATGATCAGTCTATAATTTTAATGGTAGGTGTATGTGGCGAACCGCTGTCACTGAGTGCAATACCCACATGTGCCCACTGTTTTTTTCATGTGTTCCCCCTTGTGTTTCGTGTGCTGTGCCTGGTTCTCTCGTTCGGGAGCATTTATACGAATAGAACCCATTCGTCTCCCGATCAGGGACCACCCCGGCGCCCCATTAGAATGTTCACACCAATCAATTGGAACGTTCACACCAGTAACATAAGTGCAAAACCGCAAGGGAAGTAATTCATGAGTACTCCCCTGGTGTGGGGTTCCTGAGGTTGGTGGGGACACTTTAATGGGACTGGCTATGTTGGCCAGGAGACTAGATCCCTTCTCCTGTGGGGGATTGCCCTACCTGCTCCTAAAGGAGCCAAAATCACTGGCCAGGAGAAGATCCAGGAGCCTCCTGCCTGCAGCCGTGATGTCAGCAAGGCAGACAGCGGCTGCAGGGGCTCCCTACCTGGGAGCTACGAGTCCAGACTCATAGCTTCCCAAAGAGCACTTTCTCCGGTGCTACCTATGTGGAGATATTCACAAGAGAGAGAGGCGCGAGCCACGGCAGAATCCCTGGAACTGTGAGGCGGCATCGCTGCTGCAGAGTCCCGCTGCCTGCCTGGAAGTCTGTGCCGGCCAATAGGAGAAGGGCTTCCATTTAAACTGGTTTCCCACCCTTTCTCCTGATTGATCAGTGAAACACCTCCCTACCCAAGAGCTGATTGGCGCGATTTAGCTTTGCGCCGTTTTCCCTGATTGGCTGGTGGAACGGTGCCCCTCCCGAGCTTTTATAGAGGTAACGAGCTGAGATTAGGAGCACTCTCCTAAAGGGAGTGCTCCTAATCTCAGCTCATTACCTGTATAAAAGACACCTGTCCACAGAAGCAATCAATCAATAAGATTCCAAACTCTCCACCATGGCCAAGACCAAAGAGTTGTCCAAGGATGACAGGGACAAAATTGTAGACCTACACAAGGCTGGAATGGGCTACAACACCATCGCCAAGCAGCTAGGTGAGAAGGTGACAACAGTTGGTGCGATTATTTGCAAATGGAAGAAACAAAAAATAACTGTCAGGAGTGGCTCAAGAAGAAGCATATTAAGGTCCTGGAGTGGCCTAGCCAGTCACCTTAATCCCATAGAAAATCTGTGGAGGGAGCTGAAGGTTCAAGTTGCCAAATGTCATCCTCGAAACCTTAATGACCTTGAGAGGATCTGCAATGAGGAGTGGGACAAAATCCCTCCTGAGATGTGTGCAAACCTGGTGGCCAACTACAAGAAACATCTAACCTATGTGGTTGCCAACAAGGGTTTTGCCACCAAGTACTTATTTCACTAATTGACATGCAAATTCATTTATAACTTTTTTGACATGCGTTTTTCTTGATTCTTTTTTTTTTTTTGTTATTCTGTCTCTCACTGTTAAAATACACCTACCATTAAAATTATAGACTGATCATATTTTTTGTCAGTGGGCAAACGTTCAAAATCAACAGGGTATAAAATACTTTTTTCCCTCACTGTATATAAATATAAATAATAACAATTAGACTGTGGTCAAATGGACATGATCAAACTGTCCATCACGTTCCTTTACTGACATTGCAAGCTTCATGTACAACACAGACTTTCTTTCATGTCACATAGTATCACAGTATTTTCACGCATTTCTGTTACTGCTGTTAAACCAAAAGAAGGGGGAAAACCCTGCCATTTAGAATTTAGCCTTTACCCACCTCTGACTTCCTCTAGTCAGTGCTTGAGCTCTTTCAGATTCAGCTTGAAGCATATTGTACATCATTGGTTCTTACCCTATTGGTTCAGATCCAAAATTGTGTCTTAAGGTTGCTTTCATTGGGTCCCCAACTGTTCTAACAGACACATCCTATTCGTCATCTCCTAGGTAACAGGCCACAATAAATAACACATTATCTGTATATGTATAAGATAACCCAATGTGATGGAAACCCTACTGATGCTATTTTGCAAAGGTGCTTTGCAGGATTTGGTGCTGTATGTTGTAAAATGGGTCATTAAGATGATTTTAAAGTTGCAGAATAGGTCATCAGTGTAATGCCATATAACTTTGATCCTGCCAATAGCCACTTTAAGAACTGCGGAAGTACTGAAAAAATGATTGTAGTACATACGTAAATGTTAATAATAATGTGTCATCTCTGTCCTGACATGCATTGATTATATCAACACTGTTGTACTTCATTGCCTGTTCTTAAATAAAGAATTTTAAAAAATGTGTCATTTGTACTTCTTTAATATCAACTCTACAAAAATTTCACAAGGTTATTCTACAATAAAATATATCTCACCCCTTTGCACGATAAATTAAAGGTACATGACGGGAACCACAAAAATTTAATTGGATTGCAGTTAATGGTGCCAGAAGATCATTGGCTTACCTTTAGGGGTTAATCTGTTCACGACCAGGTTAAACCCAAAGTCTTGTATCCAGCGTCATTTAGCTGAGGAAGCATTGCACAACCTCGGACAGAGGTGCCACTGATTGACTGAGAGCATCAGTTCATTCGTTAAGCCAATCAGTAGCTCCCCATTTATAAAAAATGGCTTTAGAATAATACATACATTTCTCAAGTCATTTTGTGAATGGGGAGTTACTGATTGGCATAGAGTGTCAGCCCTGTTCGAGGTTGTACTAGGCTTCCCCTTTCAAGAATTGGAGAGAAACAGAAGGACAGGGGCAGAGCTAAACAGTGCTGGATACAAGACTTTGGGCTTAAATTGTTCTTAAATGCTTTTACCCCTAAAAGTAAGACAGAGCCAGCGATCTTCTAGTACCATAACAGCTTAATTCCAGTGAGGTTGTTATGAGGCCCAGAGAGTTCGTTTTAAATCTGTCTCTGAGAAAATGACATGATACATGGAGCAGACATGGGACCTCCCTACATAACATACAATATTGCTGCTTGAACTTGCCTTCTAAAGGAATGCATCCTGTGGGAAGCAACACCACTATATGATGACTTGACAATAATTCACAATTTGTATAACGTACACTGCGCTCAAATGACTTGGCTTCCAATCTCCTCTTCAGTAAGTGTTACTTATTACTCTTTTTACATGTTTTTTATTCTCCTGCTTTCTGTTAGAAATTACTTATTTAAAGGTTCAAGAGGATTAAAAGCACGAGACCTATGTGCAATCAGAGAAAACATTTAAACAAAGTACATATGAAAAACCATGCTCTTCAACTATTTCAGATTCAGCAAAACAGTTCTAATTTTGGGCCCCTGTCAAATCTTCCCTGGTTGATTCTGTGATGTTTCACTCATCACATCACAGTGCAAGTGAATTTAATGACCTCTGTTTGCTTGTGACATGTCTCTTGTGTTTCCAAAAGTGGAATATCGGAAGACAAATGAGTGACAGGGCTGGGAGAGGATGTTGTGCATGTGTGTGTGTGTGTGTGTGTGTGTGAGTGAGTGAGTGTGCATAGGGAGACTGGCTCTGAATTTGTATGCGTTTAGAGGCAGCATGTGAAGTTGTTTATGCCTGTATGTGGGGAGATAAATGCATGTAGGGATTCTGCTCGTGGAGTTATGTCTTAGTTTGCATGTTGGGGGAGACTGCTTGAGGAGGTTTGTGTAGAGGCCTGTTAATGTTGTAGTGTGTATTTGTGTGGGGTAAGAAGCTGTAGTGTATGTGGGGGAGATTATGACTTGCGTGAGGGATGTGGGAAAGAAGCTGTAGGTTGTGGGGGCATTGGGGGTGCAGTGTGTTGGGGTGGTAGAGGCTGCATTGTGTGGAGGGGAAGGGGCCGTAGTGTATTGGGGAGACATAAAATGTAGTGTATAGTAGTTGCTGTGTATGGGTGAAATATGGAATGTAGTATATGGTGGGATACGGGATGAAATATATAGTGGGATAGAGGCTGTAGTGTATGGGGGAGATGTGGACTATAGAGTATGGGGGGCAGGAGCTGTGATGGTAAGATAGAGCTCTGATGGGGATATAAGGCCTGTAATGGAGGGGCTAGGGGCTGTAGGGTTTGGGGAGTTATGGACTGAAGCATAAGGTGGGAGAGGGGCTGTGATGGGAGAATAGAGGCTAGGGGCAGTAATAGAAACTTAGAGAGGCTATGCTGGGGGTATAATGACTGTGATGGAGGATGGGACTGTGATAAAAGGGACAATGTTTGGGATAGGGGCAGGATGGGAGCTGTGATGGGGTAATGAACTGTGATGAGGGGGATAGGGGCTGTAGTGTTTGGGGGAGATATGGGCTATGATGGGGTGGATAGGGACTATGATGGGGGTTAGTGACTATGATGGGGGGATAGGAGCTGGATTGCGGGGGCTGTATTGGTGTATAGTTGCAGTAGTGGGGGTTATATACTGTAGAGGAGCTGTTCTGGAGTCATAATGGCTGCGATAGGGGATAGGGACTGTGATGTGGGAATGGTGCAGCAGTGGGGGAAAGTGAAATATATTGGTAGAAAAATGTAATTTAAAAAAAAATTAACTAAAGTTTATTCCTTCCTCCCTGGGGCTTACCTTTTGCCAGAAAGGGGGAAGTTGGGGTGGGGGGGGATTCTGAATCCCTGGTCCAGTGGGAGAATCATATTGTATGTACCCCCAGTGGGTGCGGACTACTCCTTTCCAGCCAGTGCAAGGGAATGTGACAGAGCGCTGCCATGGCAATGTTCTGGTATAGTAGGAAGTCGGCGTGGAAATTCTTCTTTGAGCCGGCCCTCGAGAAGAAGCCTTGGAGATTCCTTGATCTCCCCTGTTGGCCTGGCCCATGGCCATCACGGCCCACCAGGCATTTGACCGGTTTGCCCAATGGTCAGTAAGGGCCAGCTTGTAGCTATAAAAATTCATACTTGCAGTGGGTACTGTGAAAGGCTGAATGTGGTCAGCTGACACTCTCAGCCAATAACAATTACCCATTTCTGCTCAGTCTTCCTCATTAGCCAAAGCAGCACAGAAGTGATGAGTTGCTAGGAAATCTTGTAAAGTATTAGAACAATAAAAATTATTTATAGGTGAATGGAAGGATAATGCCAAAGGACTCCAGACACTTCCATGAGGTTAAGCAGTTATGGTGCCAACAGTGTCTCCCTCAGAATTGCTTTCCATCTATTACAGCTCTTAAGTCAATGTGTTAAGGACACACTTTGAGGTGAATTGAGCCACACCAGTGGTGGAAAAACACTGTTCTAGGGTCATCAATCTCGATCTGTATATAGGTAATGTGATCTTCATTTTTGAATATGGTTTGTTGTAGATGATGTTGCTAATGACACCATGATGCAGAATAGGGCACTGCAGGGGTTGGTGCAACAAGATGAAACCTTAGAAAAAGGGTTGGCTGTGAATTACTGGATTCGTTATTATTAAAGGACCACTATAGACACGCAGACCACTTCAGCTTAATGAAGTGGTCTGGGTGTGTGATAGAATTTATCTTGATTCCAAGGCTCAAGCTTATAGGTGTCATATAATGATATCCTATATTAAAATTGGCTAACTTGGACTCAGGAAATGCTTGATGCTTAAACAACACTTAAGACCATATATGTCTAAGTTCCGGGAGCAGAGAGCCCCCACCTAAGATGTCTCTGCTCTAATCATTTTGTTCTCTCTTGCCTTGAAACTTATTTGTTATGTGTACATGACACTCATCCCTATGTCTTATCTGTACTCTCTTCCTATTACTGTTCTAAGAGTATTTGTACGTAAGCACTTACTTTTTAATGTATAAAACCCAGCTGATGAATAAAACGTCAGAGGCTTATTTTGAATACCAACAGGTGTCTGGTGTCTAATTCTCGCTTCTCCAAGTGCACTTATAACAACAATTTGGGCTTCCTCTGAATATAACAAAGATCAACATTCTGATCCACAACAGGTGCCAGGTCCATCTAGGATTAACCCTTTTTTTTAAATAAACATAGCAGTTTCAGAGAAACTGCTATGTTTATAATATGGTTAATCCAGTCTCTAGTGGCTGTCTCTTGCCAGCCGCTAGAGGTGCTTGCGTGCTTCTCACTGTGAAAAACACAGTGAGAAGACGCCAGTGTCCATAGGAAAGCATTGTAAATGCTTTCCTATGAACTGGCTGAATGTGAACGCGGCACCTGCCGTGCATGCGCATTCAACTGATGACGTCGCTATGGAGGAAGAGGAGAGCTCCCCGCCCGGCGCTGGAGAAAGGTAAGATTTTAACCCCTTCCTCTCCCTAGAGCCCGGCGGGAGGGGGTCCCTGAGGGTGGGGGCTCCCTCAGGGCACTATAGTGCCAGGAAAACGAGTATGTTTTCCTGGCACTATAGTGGTCCTTTAAGTATAGGTGTCACCATCAGTGCTCTTACAGAAGAGGTATAGGCACTATAGTTGGTTAACAGACTTCAAATGATATAGCAAATTGTGTTCAGGTTGTGTTTGCCTTTCTTCCTTTGAGGATGAGGCGTTAGAAAAAGAAAGTTTGTGAAAATATGGTGAGAGACTTACTCTACAATTTATGTTTAAAAATGGACACATTGACTTAAATGTTTGCTCCAGTATTGAGCAAATGCTTAATTGTCTTGTATAAAGTTGTTACCCTACCTTTACACAATGGTGACTCTTTTCTATCTTTTCTGTAATATGCCAAACTCACCAATCTTTCCAATATTTTTTATTCCTCTTTTAATTTTTTCACCTTTTCATTTCCTGTTGATTTCACAATTGACAACATTCAGAAAATAAGACCAATGTTAAATATTACTAGGAAAAAAAGACACATTTGCAATTTGAAGGATTTTCTATTCCTTAAACAAAAACATGAATTAGTCCTTAAACATAAACATAAGGGCTGCTTACCTGTCATGGAAAATCAGCCACTCCGACTGTGCTGTTTTGCACCTCTCTTTATACAAAGGAACATACAAAAACAGGAAAAAAAACACAACCCAAGAGGCACAGTAAGGAATAGTTTTGGTGCAAATAAAGGAATATTTAGGAACAAATAGAAAACATGCTAGAAAAAAAGCCTAAAAAGTGAACAAGACATTTTTTATACATAACTTCTTAGATGAATTGTTCTTGCAGGGATTTTTGTTTTTGGCCTGCTGCAGTTACTTGGTAGAGGAGTTACTGACCTGCAGACAATCGTTATCTTGCCCACTTGGAAGGTAACCAGTTTTAATGCTATTCCTCCTCTAGATGTAGAGATAATGTTTGGCCATGCACCTTTTCTTTTTGAAGGGTGATGTTTGGTAGTCTGGGTCAGTGGTGCTTCTGGGGAAATATGGTGGTGAGAGCCACACCTGGGGTGCTTGCTTGGCCATACTTTGTTCAAAGACTGTAGGTGGTTTGTGGAACTTGCTGGGTCCATTGTTTTTATTTCTCTTAGAATTAATAAAGTACCAAACAATTGCACAGTGCTGTACAGGAGATGAACTAACAAACAAGTAGTTAAAACAAGACAAGTTAGACATACAGGGGTGAAATTACATAGAAGTGGAAGATGTATTTCATGTGTTTGAAAAAGAGGTTGCTTGAAGAGTTTACAATGGAATTGTTTCTTAGATGACACAGTTGCGGAGAGGAAGCAAGGTGGGTTAGTGAGGTGTGGAGGGAAAGGTGTGGATTGTAGAATCATCGTCACTACAATGTGGATATTGATAAAAAGTCAACCATTCACATGGCCTGGTTCCCGGAACTCTCTTTACAATGTATTTTAATGTTTTGTTGTGTTTTCTTTATCTGCAGATGTATGTTTTATTTACAGGACTGAAAGGCTCAAGAGAATTGTTCGTAGAATTCTTGATCTTGAATAGTTGAAGCTATCCGAATCCAAGCAGTTTTTAGCTGTTTGTCTTACCAAACACTTAAGCATAAAGCACACCGTCATTCCAGTAGCCTTTTCTTTTCATTCATACATGTGTCACCCATTACCCTTATATGTGTGGGAGATCAATTCCTCAATGAAAACAGAACACTAAGTTGCAGTAACTCAGACCAACTCAAAAAGGAATGATTGTTGTAAATGATGTAGTATATGACTGTGTATATTGCAGCAGAAATACTGAGTGTTATAAGTATGGCTACCCCATATGACCTGACATCCAACACTAAGCTGTAATACATGCAATGAAAGCAGAGGAAATGTTATACATTACAATACATTTGAACAGAAAAAAAAATCTCTTTATATAGTTAGTTGGAATCCTTGAACCAAACAACAATATGTACTTTCTGTAATGCAAGTGCATATTGATGATGATTTCTGTATCACAATAGGGCTGTCTGGAATAGCATCTATACATTTTAAATGCTTGATTGTCTAGGCACTCTAGGCCAAGTAACCCCAAAGTTCTTCAGATCGCACCCATCCTCCAGGTCCCTGTGTCTCCTCCTCTGCAATATGGTGCTGGAAGCATTGGATGGGTGCCAGTGATAGAATAAGAGCATCCGCTGATTTTGTCAGCCTATCAACGGCCTCCCAAGTGAGATAAATGCATTGAAATGGATGTACCAAGTTGATAATGATCTCTAACTTGGCAGAATTACTAGCAGAAAATGGGTGTGACATTTTATAATTGTTGTCACACTAAACACACTTGCCGAAAGTCAGGAATAATTATTAAAATTATATTGATGCTAGATTGTAATTTATCTAATATATACTTATAGCAAAGTTTCTCTTAAGTTTTGTATTGCTCATAATACTGCTACAGCAGTGTGCACAGGAAATCGTGCACAGAAAAAATTGTAAACATTTTCAAATGTTCCACATATTTTAACACTTGGGAAAAACTACCATTTACATATTGCAAAAATATATACTACAAACGGCACACTCACCTATAATAGTGCAGTGCAAAAGCTGCAAAATTGAATGAAATGGATTTTACTCCTTTCAATAAGAAACAGAAGATACAGCAAGGATTCCTCAGGTCCTCGAAATATAAAATAGACAAGAGCAGTGTACCTACAAAAATAAATAAAACCAAATAGAGCAGTACAGTAGGGCCACCATAAATTAATTTGATCGAAAGTTAAACTCCCAATTGTTAGTGAATTTATAAGCAATCTCATGAGACATCATCTCTGGATGTGGAATATCTTCTAGGTACTCAGTGGTTCATGAAAAAGAAATAGTAAAAGTACATAGTGCAACACCTTATAAAACAATTAGGCTGCTTTGTTTTTATTTTTTATATTTTTTTTTTGATGTGCATACAATTCACAGTCTGCGTTGCCCCAACAGCATTGGCAAGGTAATTAACATACATAACATTCATTGCAAGGCATTTGGGATAACCGCACATTTTAAGAGGCAGAAACTTATATCAGGCAAGGGAACAGGAAAAACATGCACATATATATATAATAATGAACATGTTAAGTAAACTTATCTAGATCCAGCTTGTAGTGTGGGTTTGCAAATAGGAAAATATATCTAGACATGGGCGTAAGCAGAAATTCTAATATCAATATTGATATCCTACAAGCTGTAAAGCCACTGGGAACAAATATCAGGAAAACACAAAAAAAAAAAACAGACTGATATCACTGCAGTGTTTAAAGGCAGTTGCAGCATGAAGTAGGGGTCCATTCAGCCTATACCGCTAATCAGCCAGATGAGGAAGGGCAGTCCGATACCAGTCAGTGCTTCTCCTGTCATCAGAAAATGATGTAGGAATGAACTGAAATGTGAGACGAGAAACAGAGGCAGTCCCTTTATCCAGATCCGCTCACCTCCCCCAACCCAGGCCGCATTGGAAGCCAGTGCCTGGTGTCCAGTAACCCTCCTCCTTCCGTTGGAGGGATTGCATGCCCGGGAGCCTTCTTCTTTCCACAGAGTGATAACATTAACTAAAACAACTGTAATCAATAAAATAAAATCTCAACATACCCATTATCACGAAATGATTTACATTATGCCTATTGGCTTAATGCTATCCTATGTTTTTCATGAAATATAGGAAAATCTAGATAAAAGAACATGAAACATTATTCTCTCATAAAGCATACAAACTCATACAGACCTTCTTTCTATTAATACCATTAATATACAAAGTGAATATCAATTTAATACCCTGAGCAAGAATAAAAGCATGGTAACCAAATTCTGTTCTATGTTGGTAAATCATAACTGCTAAAATCCATTTCCTCATTGTATGGCTAAGCCTTCGCTGCCGGCTCACAATAGACTGCATTAGACACACAACACATGGGCAGTAATGTAGTGTAGTGTAGCAGGGTCAGCACCCCTCTTCCAGCTTTGCATTGCCCAACATCGTACCAAAGTTAAGAGGTACAGAGACTAAGAATGTATTTATTCTCCTCTGCCCACCCCATGCCTCCCAACCATCCCAATTTCAGCAGTACAGTCTTGATTTTCAGGTCCTGTGTGGACCTTCTGACTTTGTTTTCTGGTGTCCCACTTTTGGGGACATCAGAAAACCATACTGCAAAAGCATACCATGAGCATGTCATTATTTGCACTGAAAACAGTGCTACCTGCATGGTCTGCCCTCAGTAGCAAGCAGCTTGGCAGGCATTCACGCCAGGTTTACCTGCTGGTAATTTGGGCATCCTGCCCCCTTTCTGGGTGGGTCATCCTCCCTTTGGCAGAGTCAGTGATGCAATTGCTTTTAGGGATGCTGATGTTGGGGAGTATGCCACTCAGTCACCTTGGTGTACTCAACATGCGATGTAAGTGGAGGAGGTAGGAACATAACATCATATCCTGTCCTCTCTCCACTCAAAGTGCAGGCCGAACGCTCTGAGCAGACAAACCAGGCGAAGCAGAAAGAATATTGTCTCTGTTACAGTGAGGGTAAGTGAGAGGGTTAAGGGAGATGGAGAGAGTCACATACCACAGTTGTGAACAGATAAAATTGAGGAGTTAGACAGTGATCAAAAAGGGGTGGACAGAAGGAATCCCACATGATAAATCCTTAAAGGGACACTCCAGGCACCCAGACCACTTCTGCCCATTGGAGTGGTCTGGGTGCCAACTCCCACTACCCTTAACCCTGCAACTGTAAATATTGCAGTTTTCATAACTCTTCCTCTAGTGGCTGTCTACTAGACAGCCACTAGAGGGCACTTCCTGGTTTCTAGCACAGGTTTTCTGTGCTATAGTGTCGCTGGACGTCCTCACGCTAAAATCCCCATAGGAAAGCATTGAAAAGCATGCGCATTAGGTCTCATCCCGCCGGCGGCCGCGCATGCGGTTTGTTTTCCTGGCACTGGAGTGTCCCTTTAATAAAATAAATGATGTGTTGACTATGGTTAAGTAAGAAGACACAAGGGGGATATGGGCAACACAAGACCAGGAGGATATAGGAAGGGGGATCATGTTGTACCACAAGGATGTGCAGTGAATATGGCTCTCCTATTGACTGCATTTTGCCACTGAGGAATACCGAGAGAGTAATACTTTACTAACATAGCAAAAAAAATTTCCACATCACCTTTATCCTGTATTTGAAATGAAACTTCCCAAGTTTTTAATATTATGTTTTCTTATTTTTATATTTAACAAATATGTATTTGAGAGGTGTGAAAAATAAAATTAAATGTAGAAATCCACACTTTTTTATTGTACATCTGGGCGCCTTCATCCTAGCCCCCATCAATCATGGCTATTCTTCTGTTCTGTCCTGACATCCAGCATAGAGAAAGCATACAAAGAAGAGGAGAAATGAAACGGTTTCTATTTCTCCTCTTCATTTGCTATGGAGCTCATTTCATGTCTTAGAGTAAGATACGGAAGAGATTGAAATCTGTATATTTATATTCAGTGTTAACGCAATCTATGAAACCTGATTATGTTTTTGGGAAAGAACTTTGTTTGGTAATCAGAAGCTGTTTTCCATCAGTAAAACCGTTTTTGTTAATTTGTTAATCAGTCGTATTCTCTTTTAATTTACATTGTTGAACTATCTTCCCAAAGATCCCTTAACCAAAGTGTCCAGGTTTAACCTTGTCTGAACTGGATAAGGATGTCATTTGCTAAATAGTTTTTAAAAAAATATATATATAGAATTACATTTATAAAACAGAAAGTCTCATGTAAATTGTTAACAAAAGTTATAGGTGATTTTTAATGTTTAATTTATTGGTGTCACGGCGCAGGGGGTTTGTATCGACGTGACCGCGCCTGATCAGTGCGGCAGTGCCGATACTTCAGATAAAAGTAAGTCCCTCATTAGCGCGGCCGCACATGAGCAGGGAAGTCGCGCCGTAAAGGGAAAGTTGAACTTATCTGGATCGTGGAGGAGTGCTGCCCCATCCTCTCAGAAGACGGGTCCCTGCTGGTACTGCGTTCTAAGGGACGCCGGCCACTGCGGTTTCGTTCTTACTGTTAAAGGGTGCACTGCACACATTAAAGATGGCGCCAGCATGCATGTGACATCTCAATATCGAGGCACAAGTACATTTTGGGGTCAAAGGCCATGTACTATCCAATCACAGCACTGAGAGGCATATTTGAACCCTGTAATGCCTTTTCTCAGTACCCTGTCGTGGTTTCCACATGTTTGTTGTCAGAGAGCGCGTTCCTGGTATATTTTCTGTTTTTTTACTTTGGCTTATGTTTTTGATTATCCCTACTTCTGGTATGCTGACCCTTGGCTAGTTTATTCGTATTGTCTCATTCTGTATCCCCGACCGTGGCTTGTTATTTGACCATCCTCTTTTAAGTTAAGTCCGGCTTTTCTATGGTCAAGTATACGTTGTTTGTGTTAATATAGTTTTGCGTGATGGTTCACACAGTAATTGTGACAATTGGTATATATTTCAGAGAAATTACAGTTTCCCTCTGAGCTTAGATTTATATCACTGTAAGGGCCATTCATGTTTCCACAATGTAGCAATAAACAGTGCAATAGCCTATAGCATTAAATACAAAAATGAAATATACAAAACATCTAATGAGGGTTGGTGTCACTTTACAAAATGCAATATGTACATAAAATGAAAAATAAAAGGACAATAAAAAAATATGTTGTAGTAAGGAAATTTATATAAAAAGGGAGTGACAATCATTTACGGGAAAATAATTCACATAAGTCAAACCACTGGACCGGTATGTAAAAAATAGTGTAAATGTCAGATAGTCTCACATCCACCATTATTACTTTTTATGCCAATTGTCCTATAGTCCCCTGCTAGATGCTTCTAGTTGTATCAATATGTTTAGACCTGAATTTGCAGTTTGGGGTTTAAGTCCCATGAGTCTTGAAGAATTTGTTGGCGCTTTTTAAATAATAATAATATGATGATGATGATTTATAGTAAGATATTATGTCCCGTTCTAAAAATAAAAAGCATTTTTTTGTCTTTTGTGACAAACTTTGTCAGGACTGCATAGGGTTACCAGATCATGTCTTCACATCAATATTGTTAACATTAATTTCTAAAATTGGCTTTGAAATTTCAAGTGCATGTAGGCTACTTATACTGTGATTTAACTCCTTCATCAGAGTTCTTTTTCTGAAGAAAAAGTGTAACACTTATTTGAAAAATGGGATGTATGACTAGGGCATACAAATATCACAAAACTACAATTTTTTGTAATTGTTATATTTCAATGAATCCTCATTTTTTAGAATTAAATTGACCAAAAGTACTTTTAATTTATTAGTTTATCTTTTGCAGAGTTACTGGGGGTGTGAAGTATTAACATAATACACCATCCATTGACTTGCAAATTTTAATAATTTCCCTAAAAATCATATAAATGCAAAAATGCTTTTTCCCCCTAAACATATAGTAGGGATGACAAAAAAATACTAACACAAATTTCAAATATTCAACATGTAAGGTAAGGAATCTGCTAACATCTATGTTTGAGTATTTTCAAAAATATTCATCTATGAATATTTCAAAAGACAACACATCCATGTATCGCTGAGAAATAAATATGCTTACCTTTGTCTCCCAAACTTCTGAATGTATTTTGTTGAATGTTTTTTAATCAGTAATAATTACTTTTGTTAATTCTTTTGGAAGATAGAGTGCCTTGTTTAAATTTAAACGTACTAAACATGGTCTACATATAGTACCGTATGTAAGAACCACTTACAATGTGAGTACTTGCAAGTATTAATTTATAAAATATAATTTTTGAGGAGGTTGACACAGGTGCAGACCCAGAATTAGATGGGAAGCTCGAGTTGCTGGTCCACAGACGCTGGTGACCACCACTCCCACACCCGGGCTCACGGCTCTAACCTGAAGCACCACACATGGGGGGCAGGAGAGAGGGGCTAGAACGAAGACCCACATGGGAATCAGCCAAGCGGCAATTCACAGAAGCCATCTCGTGTACCGTCGCACCAGGGGATGCGCCTACAGTAGTGGGGAGCCACACCGCTACCATAAGTTAAAATGAACCCCGATAACAGCACACTAACACAAAACTCCATAGGACACACCTAGATACTCCCACATTATTCGAACATACGTTGCTTTGTTCTGTTTTGCATTATATGTTGTCATGCAACCTTCATCATGTTTATGGTTTACGGTAACGATTATCTTTCTCAACTACTTGCTTGATTATCGCAGCCCTGCGTGGCTAGCATACTGCATATCTTTACATGCCCTGGACCTGCAAGTCCTACCTCTTTACTGCAAACTAAAAAAGTATGAAACGTTCACTGAAAAATGGCAAAACTTACACAAAAAAAAAAATCTATATAATTTTTTCATCATTGGGGAAAAAAGAAGCCTAGAGTTGTGAGAGCATTGTAAAACCTAGGAGAAAATGGAAATTAAAGAGGCATCTATATTTCAATCTTCTCAGTGAGGTGACCTTTGACACAGACACGGTCACCCCAGAAGTGCCCAACAAGGGATTTGAACCTGGGTACTTTGAGGTCCTGGACCTGCTGTTTCTCCTCTGAGCCAGTATACAGCTCAAGTATCAACCTGAAGTCTGATCTTGCCTTGTATCCAGCACTGGGGGCTGGAATTTACCTGAGACTGCTCCTGTCAATTATGGTCCACCTGTAGCTTATGCCTAATTAGCCAGGTATAAGACACTGCCTCTCCCTGAGGGCAGTGTCAGTTCATTGACTCTTGTTCCAGTGTTTGTGTTCTCCAGTTGGCTCCTGACCTTGGCTTTCTATTCGTGTATCCTGACTGACTTTTGCTTACCCTTGTTTATCCTGACTTCTGGCACACTCTGACCTTTGGCTTACCCACGACAATTCTCCTGCTTGTGTCTGTACCTGTACTGCGACTTGGAGCATTATCCTGCACAGCCCCCGTGCACAGACTCACAGCCCAGATGAATTCTTACCTGACCACCCTGGCCTGTGTTTAATTGCAAGGGTGAGCACATATCTCTACATATTGGACTCCCACTGTGGTAAGCCGTGACAACCTTTTGAACGGCATATTCTTTTTTAGAAGGCTAACATCCAAAGGATCAAAACTTTAGGACTTATGTCAAACTAAGATAATTTTTCTTGTCGTCCCCATATACCTCTAGATTGGTAAGGACACTTTAGAAGCTAGTTATTGAATGTATTATTATATATATTAATAGAGTTATCTTGGAGATTTTTATTTATTTGTCCAATTTCATGTCTTAGATAGAGAAGATATTGAAATCTGTAATTTAATTTTTTTTTTTCTTTTTTCAACTTTAATGCAATCTCCGAAGCCTGATTATGTTTTTTGGGAAAGAGCTTTGTTTGGTAATCAGAAGATTTTTTTATTCCATCAGTAAAATCCTTTTAGTTATTTGTTAATCAGTCGCATTGTCTTTTAATTTACATTGTCGAACTATCTTCCCAGACACCCCTTATCCAAAGTGTCTGCTGTTTTTCATCCAAATAAGTTATTGAGTTTCACAAATTCTTAATCAATTAGATATGGAGGTGTATATTTCATATCCATATGTTCAAAATGAATATATAACCAATTTTTTATAATTTATGATGGACTGCAAATTTATTTGAAGACCAGAAGCACCTATCTAGTTTTTCCATTAGATTAGATAATTGCCATACTCTGCATTTGAACTGAGCAATATGTTTTTGTTTTCCTGTGTTTTTTTTTTCCCATCTACTCATTATATTTTGGAATTAACTTCCCATATACACTTTGCTATGATGAAATACACAAAATAAAAAATATAGCAAGCGCTCAACTGTCTGACATAATCAATGTAACATGCATGAATAGTGCATACTGTGCTATAATGGTACCCAAAAAAAAAAAAAAAAAGTTACCAAAACAGATCAAGTAATAACATAGAAAAAGAGAACCCATAGCACAAAATTATGCCAAAAATATAAACTTTATTCACAAAATTCAATAATGAATTATACACCAATATCATACATAAAGTGCATACATTTAAACCCAAAAGTGCAAAATCAAATATACTGGCCCGGGGCTGAAGACCTGAAAGAACCCCCAAAGGTTTGGCAATGTGCCTTCTGCAAGGGAGGTAGATGGAAGTAGACAAAAACAGCAGTACACCAGACAGATACATACACATGCCATTATAGGGTAACTCCAACCACCATGACCACTTCAGTGATTTGAAGTGGTCATTGTGGTAGGGGTCTGGATGTGCAGTATTTCTGCTCAAAATACTGAACATAAAGATGTGTAATTGTATGCTGGGGCTTAGTTGCACCCTCTCTCCCCCCTTCCCCCAGCACACATGACATTGGCAGCACAGAACTCTGTTCATGGCTGCCTGATGTTGATTAAGTGTATAAAATAGGTCTGTCACAAATGCGCACTGCAGGCTGCCGACAGACCTGAAAATCTTCCCCTTGCAGGCAGAGCGCCAGGAAGGTGCAGCTGGCTCTCCCGCCTTCCTACACTGCTTTCAGCGAATTATTTATTTTTAAGATGAGCTGCCCTCCCCCCTTGTTTCCCCTAGCCAGTCCAGAGCATGCCTGTGCTCTGAGCCAATGAAATGGACCAAATATAGGCTTCTCAGGGGCCCCTGTAATGTCGAAGGGGGCACAGAAGTCAACGCTGTGAGATTTACCCAGCACTGCATTCCAGGTAAGTAAAACTTTTTTTTTATTTTACAGTTTTGGAAGGGAGGACCTTTGTCATAGTGCCCAACAGGGCATTTTACACTGGATAGATTCCCCTCCCCCCCCTCCATAAGGGTTGGAGTACCACTTTAACTAAGATTTATGAATCCTCACATTTTTCTGGATAAACTGTAAATGATGTGGAAGAAAATATCTACCGTGGTTCCATCTTTGCAAAGAAATAATTGTAAAATAAGTTTTAATAGTTCAGCTGTAGCGGTGTGAATTCAGCAACCATACTGGACACGTCTCGAGGGATATCCGAACCAGCCAGAGAAATTAAAGTGAAAAACATCTTACCTAGCATTGCAATTGCTCACCAGATGCTCACCCTTCTTCTTACTATAGGGTGCAAAAACAAGAAGCACAAGGCTGACAAGCCCCCAACTACCAGTGATCTGTTCTGGAGGCCACACACTCCCCTGAGGGATGTCATGGCAATAGGCTTTCAGACAGGCTATCCCAGACGTCCAGACAAGCAACCCTTGCTGATGTGTGGGAGCTGGAAATGCCAGCTGAGAGGAGAGCGGAGATACCTACAGTGCAAACTCATGGTACACTGGTAATAGACGGTACATTGAAGGCCCTTCTAGACAACCTCTGCTACAACATAGTCGCCAACATCAATCTCTTTAGAGAAGAGATCAGCGGAGTGTCTGTGCGCCTCCATGACTTTGAGTTTGGCACTGCTGCCCATGAGGCCTGTCTTTCTGGCTTGGAAGACTAACTGAATGTACTAAAGCATGAACATGCCTAAATCATCAATTGCATGGCGACCATGGAAGATTGTAGGCGCTGGAAGAACATGAAGATGTGTGGCCTACCTGACACTACTGCTGCCATGATACCACATCTGATGTGGAGGCTGCTTGCATATTTATTTATTTTTTCTCTGCCAAACTTATTATCCTGGATGGTAGTTATTGGCTCCACTGACAAGCATTTTAGCAGGGCGCAAAGATATCATTATCCAATTTCAACATGGTCCAGACAAACAAGCTTTAACGGCGGAAATCAGCAACAAATCGTCTTACCGCTTGAAGAGCATTATGTAACATTCTACCTAGATCTATCCAGAGCATCACTGGACTGGCGGAGGTCCCTGCAACCGTTGACTGCAGAAATTACCAACAATAAGGTTTCATAAAAATGGGATACTCTGAGATGCCTTCTGATAACCCGTGACTCTGGGACATTGACTATCTTTGAGGCCACTGAGGTAGCATGTACAGAAGCTCAGGTTGTCCAGAGCTCCTGATAGACCACTACCCCCAGCGCACACAACACATCCTGGGATCCCACCATTTATCCCTGCTGCCCAACGGGGAAATTCTGCAACTGCAGCGATATCTTGAACAACCCACCTGCACCTACATTATTATTGTTATGCTTAGTTATATTGTGTATCTCCTAGTTTAAATTTTCTTTTATTTGGTTCTATCACACAACCCATAGTGTGTTGAGTGTCTTTTGGTACCTGTCCTATTTCTATGCCATCCGCTGGATTGCAGTTAGCGTTCCCATACTCCCCTCCTTCCACTTAAGTTAGCCTTGAGATTTAAATTCTTTATTTTTGAAGTGCATGTTAGAAATGGATGACGAGGGGCGTGGCTCGGCTGAGAATGGAGTAGGACGCAGGCACACTGAGCTCCTAGGCCCCAAGCCGCCAAAGCACCTCAAACGCAGCTCTAAACCCCGAAAAAAATGGGAAAGACGAAACAGGGGGTCGCACCTGGCCCGGTGCAGTCCTCCACTGGCAGGGCCGATGGGCGATTATCTCTCCATACCGCAACCGCTGGCCGGCACACGCGGCTCCGACAATATGGCGCCCGCGTCCCCGGGAACAAGTAGCCGTACGGTCTCCACCCACGGATCCCCAGACCGTGACTCCCCTAGGGATGCCCTCACTCAGATGTCCGCGGACCTCGCTGCGATAGCGGCGAATATGCTCACGCGTGGTGACAAGACTGAACTCATAGCAGAGCTCCGAACCGCCATCTGGGAAGAAATCACGGCCGTGAGGCAGGATCTTACAGTACTGGAGCAGAGAGTGAACGCATTGGAAGTGCACTAGTTACAAGCCACACAGCACCAACAGGTCTCAGAACTGGCAGCCACTAGGCAGGGTAACATCATACTGGACCTGAGACGCCAGATGGAAGACCTGGATAATAGAAGCCGTCGCTATAACATACGTGTTAGAGGAGTACCGTAATCTGACGATGAAACACCACGGGAGCTACTAGAGGGCCTGTTCGCCCAAATACTAGGTGATGAAGCCCGGCCGGATTTTGGCTTGGAAAGAGCCCACTGAGCGCTCGGAGCCCCGCGCAGGGATGGCCAGCCTAGAGATTTAATCTGTTGCCTCCGGTCATTCCAGCTGTAGGAGGCCTTGATGAGAGCGGCACGTACCAAGGACTTATCCAGCTTCACCCTGGACGCTCGACGAGCCCTGAAACCAATCACCTCCGTATTACAGGAGAAGAGGATCCCTTACAAGTGGGGACACCCGTTCAGCCTGCAAGCCAGAGTGGGGAACCAATGGCACATCCTGAGGTGGCCAAATGAAGTCACACGCTTTTTGCGCTCCCTGGGCCTGCCGGACATACCCATACCGAACTGGATCTTGGATTACCCGCCGGTCAGGCCTACTGGACCGATTGCACCGGCAGATATTCTTCGGGAGAGAGGCATACCGGGGCCAACTCAACGCAGGGGTGGTCCTGTGACACCAGAAGAATAAGCTAAGTGAGATCCCCCGGAGCGCTGGGTACCTGGTGAGCCGACCCTGCAGTCACCGGTAGGCCTGAGCGACGAGACAGGACGACTCCTCCCATTGCTCCGAAGGACTTGATGCGGCCCAGAGACACAGGGACTGTCCCACCAGGTTATGTAACGCTCCCCACCCTCCCACACTGTAACCCCAAGTCAGCCCTGAAGGCATCATCACCCAAGGGAGTCACGAAGTTTGGGTGGGGTACAGGACGGGGATAGCGGACCACACCGGGACACCCGGACGCACTGCCCTCACAGGAGTCATCTTTACCCCGGGGGGGGTGGGGGAGAATGGACTGCTTGGGTGGGAGGGTCGGGGTAGAGTGAGCATTACCCCGGCAGTATTGGGGTTTAAGGGACAGTCACATGGAGGGATTGTGGGACTACTGAACATTGCTTATCACAAGGCCAAGGGATCACACGAAGATGAAGAAAAGGGCTACCCGTACACGGACTGTTGTCTGTCTAACACACTTGGACAAAGGGCCGCAAAGAGAACTGAGCGGGGGGAGGCGGGCAGGAGACGGGGGATCCGGCCACGCACCCGGCCCACGCTGGCGCCTGACCCTGGCTCTGCCACCAAGCTAACGCACGCGGCGGCAGGGGTGGGCGTGGAGTGGGGCGGTGGCGTTTCCGGGGGGCTCACGGAGAAACACTGTACGAGGTGACACCGATATATACGCACTACAGAGTGCACGATTCTGTTTTCAGTTCTGTCATAGTTTAACCATGTTTTAAGTTACGGGTCTCACACCGGAGACAGTTCACGGAGGAGACCAAGAAAGTTAGGACCGCCCCTTCCCGTTGCACGCACATACAGACCCGCGGGGATGAAAAGCAAGAAGGTGGGCCCCTACAGGAAGGGAACGAGCACTGACAGCCAACACACGCATGGCCCAATAGAATAGGTAAGACGGAGCTCCACACACGAGGGTCATATCCCGATTAACGCTTGATGCCCGGGGGCGACTGGGCCGGGGACTGTTCCCCACATAACATGAGACAGGGAGGTAAACAGGGAATTTACTTAATTACTGACACCGCCGGCGGGGCGGGAGCTGACGGAGACTGCCGACGACAATACCTACACAGAGGGACAACTTACACCGTAGGAATCCTTCCACGCACCCCGCGCAACTGACCTACACTGTACATACTGGTCAGAGTTTGGAGAGGTCACCCTTAGAGGGCCCCCGAACGACTTCATCTGGCCAAGGTTCGAAGTTGCTACCACTACCCCCACTAACTAGTCCTCTCCCAGACGGTCACACATCCCCTGACTACCCTTTCCCCCTCTTACCTACAGTGCACTGCCCCTCACGGAGAGGGAGTACCCTCTTCTAGTCCCACGCTAAGCCCGGGGGGGCCCCACGCCGGGCGAATATGGCACTATTTAGACCGGCGCAGCTTAATCTGTGGCCCCACAATGTTCGAGGTCTTAATATACCCGAGAGGCGCGCACAGTTAATTCGTAGGCTTTGGGCAGAAAGGGTGTCTGTGGCGTTCCTGCAGGAGACACATTTTAGAGGTAGAGACGCACCGACACTTGAGAACAGGCGCTTCCCACAGGGCTACTATGCGAACCACCCAGATGCAAAGAAGACAGATGTGGCGATCATATTCGCACACACGATACCGTTTAGACACAAAGAGACACTCGCGGACCCAGGCGGCCGATATATATCTTTCTCAAGGGCACCATTGCAGACGTACCATACACTTTCACATGCATATATAGCCCCAATCGTAGACTGCACATCTTCCTCGCTAAGACCCTCTCCAAGCTAGACAGGTTCAGGGAGGGCCTCTTGGTACTGGCCGGAGATCTCAACGCTCCTCTTGACCCAAACTTGGACTCCTCGAGAGGCACTAGCACGGTCCCAGCACACTGTTTGCGCTCGATGCGACGCTCCCTGAACAGGTCAGGGGTAATAGATTGCTGGAGAGTGGCACATCTGGAAGACAGGGACTTTTCCTACTATTCCGCAGTACATAAACACTATAGTAGAATAGACTATGTATTCTTGCCCCAGGAACGCCTGACCCACCTCCAAGAAGCGAAAATTGGAATAATACAGCAATCCGACCACGCGCCAGTACTAATACGGATGAAATCCCCATTGTTCAAACCTGCGGAACGCCAATGGAGGCTCAACGAGTCTCTACTGGATGACCTGGATGCTAGCACGTCGGCTACTTTGACACGAATGCCACCGAGGACATGTCCCCTTTGACGCTATGGGAGGCACATAAATGTGTTATACGTGACCACTTCATATCCATTGGCACACAACGAAGGAAAAACAGAGCTCGTGGCATCACCGACCTTACAAAGAAGATAGCTGACATAGAAAATTCGCACAAACGCACAATGGACGACAACGTTTATTTACAACTCCCATAAGCCCGCAGGGCACTAGCAGACCTCCTATCCCAGGGCCTGCTGCACACCTTACAGAAATCCGCACGGTTCTTCTATGAGCACTCCAACAAGAGCGGTAGACTTTTAGCGAAAATGCTCCAGGAGAAATGGAGATCCCAACATATACACAAGATTCACACACAAAACGGACGAACTGCGGGTATGCAAGAAGGTATCCTGGAAGCCTTCAGGGAATTTTACATGGACCTATACAACCAGTCCCAAGCCCGAACAGAAGGGTCACGGAATACCTGTCCTAGCACGTCACGCGCAAGCTCACGCCAGACCTCGTGGAGGAGCTGGATGGTCCCCCTGACCTTGGAGGAACTTGCGGCGGCCCTGAAGAAATTGAAACCTCACCAGGCCTGGACGGCCTCCCCCTGACGTACCTGCGGACGTACCGGGAGGTGCTCCTACCGAGACTTCTAGCAAGCCTGAATGCCATACGGGACGGAGGAGCATTCCCCGGAGACGCCCTGGTGACAACGATCGCGGTGATCCCCAAGGAAGGGAAGGACCCATCTAATTGCTCTAGCTACAGGCCGATCTCACTGCTGAATGCGGACCTAAAATTGTTCACGAAGGCTCTCTCACTGAGGATATCCCGGATCCTACCAGGCCTGATCCACCCAGATCAGGTTGGCTTCGTCCCAGGTAGGGAAGCTAGGGACGACACCATCCGGGCGCTGAACGTTATCCATTGCGCAAGATCCAGGAGTCGGGATGTCGTCCTCCTCTCGACGGACGCCGAAAAGGAGTTTGATCAGGTGGACTGGATATACCTGAATGAAACGCTACGGCACTTAGGCTTTGGTACGTACATGCGCACATGGATCTCAGCCCTGTACACTACGCCGACCGCCAAGATACGTGTGAACGGTGCCCTGACCAAATCGTTCCCTATACGCAACGGGACCCGCCAGGGCTGTCCCCTGTCCCCCCTCCTGTTTGCCCTCACCCACATAGGGTGGCGGCATACACCGACGATATGCTGTTCTTCCTTGAACAACCCCTGATCTCGGTACCCAGCCTGCTGCAGGCTTTTCGTAGCTTCCGCCAAGTATCCAATCTGAAGCTCAATTTTGATAAGTCGGAAGCAATGCCGATAATGCGGAATGAAGACTGTCCATAGACTCAGTGCCCAATTCACTTTTTCATGGTGCGCAGTGAAGCTGCGCTACCTTGGCACCTGGCTACCGAGAAACCTGGCACAAGTCTACCAGCTGAACTTCCTCCCCCTCCTCAAGAGCATACAGCAGGACCTCCAACGCTGGACGACAAGCTATATCACCTGGTTTGGCCGTATTAATGCAGTCAAAATGAATGTGATGCCACGGCTGCTGTACCTCTTCGCCACCTTGCCGATATCAATACCACATTCCTTCTTCAAAACGGTAGAATCGGCTATCCGCAGGTTTGTATGGAACCACAGACCTTCGCGCATCCGCAGGGCAATCCTGGAGCGGCCCAAGCTGGCTGGGGGACTGGGGATGCCGTCGGCGTCTACTTACTACAGAGCTATGCACCTACACAGAATTATTGACAGGCATGTCAGCTCAAGCCCGAAACATTTTGTGACCATGGAACTCCAGCAAACACAGGGCCTGGGGGGAGCCACATTTACAGAGTTACGCACAGGCAACCCCATGATTGATGCGACTCTCAAAACCTGGTGCAAAACTCGCTACACCCAGCAATTAACAACCTCCCCGAGCCCACTGACCCCAATCACGCACAACCCGGCCCTTGCGGGGGTTTACCCCCGGCGGCGTTCGGGAACTTTCAACAAACGGATTGGATTTACGTGGGCGGGTGGTGCTCGGGGGGGGACGCTTCTACCACTGCACAACTTACTGGGAGACTTGCAACCAACCCAGCTAGACAAATTCCGCTATCACCAGGTGCAGACGTATGTTTGGCTGGAAAAGACCATCTTCACAGGCCACTCTCGGGCTTCGAGAGGCTATGCACGAACAGGAAACACATGGAACATGGGGTATCACTCCTATACGGGACTCTACGGGGGACCATGGACAACAGCCCCCTAGGATACACGGGCAAATGGAAACGGGAAACCGGCACACAACTCACGGATCAAGAATGGGACAAGATAGTCCTCCTAACCCATAAATGCTCTATCAGCTCGAAGATTCAAGAGACCAGTTACAAGCTGCTGTCACATTGGTACCGAACGCCCGATACCCTGAGGCACTTCGACGTCAACAATACGGGCCAATGCTGGAGGTGCGGCTCGGCCCTGGGAACGAGCCTACATATCTGGTGGTCGTGCCCACGCATAATGGTATACTGGCAGCAGATCAATACAAAAATCAAAGAGGTCACGGGGGACGACCTCCCCTTATTACCCATGACGATGCTCCTACACCACACACCCATCCCCACACAGAAATACAAACACTCCCTGACAATTCACCTGCTGAACGCCGCAAAGGCGTTGATACCCCTGCATTGGAAAAGTACATTGACACCCACTTTCAGACAATGGGTAGACAAAGTAGAGACGATATATGACATGGAGATACTGACTGCCTCCCTGCAGGGACGCTCGGACAAATGTGCATTAAAGTGGTACCCGTGGAGGCTATACATCTCTACGGGAAGGGCTTAAGACTGGGAATAGAGACGAGGCCCGGGCAGACGGGACCGAATTGGACAGAAGTACCGCCAAAGACCCTGCGCTGCCGGGCCACGTGAAATGCCAACACTCAGGGGGACCTCATCCAGGCAGCGGACATCCACCCGTATCAGTAACAACCTTAACCCCCCCTTTCCCACCTCCCTCCTCACCCACCCCCCTACGGGACACCCCTTCACTCCCTATTGTACTGAAAAGGGGACAAGGCTAGCCTTGCCCTAGCAAGACAACGCCCAGACAGACTGATGACACTGAGGTCGGACACGAGAGGACTACACACCGGCTGAACAGACATGGGCACTGGGACACAAACGGGACCTGACACAACGTAAGCAGACTTGATACATAGCTTTACTACCACATGATTTGTTGAGGGCGACCGATAACACCCCACTAATGAGCACTTGACACTGCACGCTCCGCAGAATACTGAGGTTAGACATGTACGGGGTGGAATCCTGGCAATCCCACATGGACAGAGCTTACCTAAAGGCTGATCTGACACTAGAAACCAGGGTGATACCCTATCCAAAATGAGACGGGAGCAATACCGACGACTAGGGGGAGGTAGACCACATGGCATCACCCACGGATTTATGGCACTGGGACCAGAAAATACATCACCCGAGTCGCGCTTTAACTAAGCATGACAGAATAAACGATCCTAGTTACCAGGTGAGGTGCTACCTCACTACACTATGTATACAAACAGAGTACATATGCTCACTCTTGCTAACCACGGAACTATGTATGTTACATGTACAATGTATTATTGTAGTTATCCTGAAAAATTCAATAAATATTGATTGACAAAGAAATAGATGACATAGTATACACTGTGAAATCTGCATTGAATTGATTTGTTCAGATATTGTAAGTATACAATTAAATCTACACTTTTTTTAACATTAAGATGGTAGAGGAACACAGTTCAAGGTAAATACAACGTAAGGGTAGAATGTAAACAGGCTGTATGCACTATAGAAAAGTAGCGGAAGGTGAAAGAAGACTCCCAGAGGCACCCCAGTCAAGTAAGCAAAGAGTCCCACAGAAAAATAAAAATAAGAGTCCCATCAACGTTTGGTGCAGGCATTGGCTTTTTTAAAGTAAATTCAAGTGCATATATTTAAAGGTAATGCTTCAATGAATTTCAACAAACAAAATGAGGATATGGCTTACTAACTGAATTGCACTCACAAGAGTAATATATGTTTTATGCTTGTAGCTAGCTGCCTGATCCCGTTGTAGTTCTTATTAGAAAGGAGAAACAAGGTGCCTAAGAAGTATTGGGAGCAAAACACCAAGACCCCCAGGATAACAATTATTAGGAGTTAATAAACTGAAGTGATTTTACACTATTATTACTTACTCACTATAAATAGTAATGCTATTTATTTATTTTTTTTCTTTAGAATTAAGCAGTATCCCCATTTTGTTGGTTGAAATACGTGTTGTTGAATACGAAACTGCAAAAGAAAGGTCTTGGGGTGTTTGCCGCATTCTTAAAACCATCAAGAGAATTAAAAGTTAATTATTACCATTATAACAGTTTATATACTTTTTGGGACAGTTAACATTGGTGAGATATTGTTTTGTATAAATTACCCTGCTGGAACTAATAAATTGAGACTGTACTGCAGGGCTTAAAATTAAGTTATATGCTACTAGCCAGGCCTTCAAAGCTATCTGCCATTGCAAGCTTGAAGAGTCCATGGTGAAATTCTCTGTGCCAGGGGTTAGTTTTCCCTTGCCAATGGCTAGTGGCCAATGTAATTTCTGAGCCCTTTTGTAGTTGATGTCCTTAATAGCTCTCCAGCAAATGTGGTAGGGTTTAATTAAAGTTTTGTAGATTAATAGGAATATATAAAAGAAATGTAACATGGAGGATGTTAGATAAATAAAATGATATGGTGGAGGCAAAACTGTTATCAATAAAAAAAAAAAAAGCTATTAATATTTTAAATAAACACACTTTATTCTACACACTTTGTACATGTCAAAAATACAATTGCTAGATTTTTCTTTTTAATAGCAATTCTTGGGAAAAGTTGTATTAATTCAATGATGTAGAGTAAAAATAAAGGGCATTGTTATTTTGTAATTGGATTAACATACCTTTAGCATGATAGGCTTTGAGTAGTTTCTTCAATAATCAGGTCATTATAAATTGTATTAGTGCAGGCAGTTGGTTGTATTGATACACCCAGACTAGTCAGAGAACTCCATTATATGTAGATTCGGTAGGAACGAACAAGGACTAGACTGAAGATAGGCTCAAAAGTGTGTGAAACTCTCTCTCCAGGGAATCTGGTCACTGGAGACAACAATTTATTTCCAATCAATCAATCAATCAAGAGGAACCTATATTATGTAGCAATTGGCTTAACTGTGAGATTTTCTCTAAACCCATTACATTTAACGCAAACATTAGTAACTCAATCAGTGAAGGATGTGAAGATTAGTTAAGAGGATAAAAGCTTGTCAATTCTTAACTATCACTAACATAGGACAATGGAAAGTAAAGTTCCAGACTCTTACAATATAATCAAAATTCAAAACTGGCAACTTTAAATGTTGAATTGAAAATGTGGAATAAAATATTTTATTTGTAATTATTTATCAGCACTGCTATATTCACAGATTGTCAATTTTTGCTTGAAGGGTGCTATATAAGGTACTTCAGTTTTCAATACACTTTATGTTAAATAAAACAAATAATGCACTATCAAGATTCTGAAACATAAAAATAAAAAATAGCTTTATATTCACCTAACCCCATGTTTCAACTTTAAGTTGAGAGACAAATTGTGATGCTCTTTGCTGGGATTTGGCTACTCAGGAATATTTACTAAGTAAGGAAAGTTTGGTATGAAAACTATTGTCTTGCTGTGTAGAGCCTTAATGTCAACCTGGTACACAGGACAAGAGGAACAACATTAAATATTTATCACACCCCCTCTTTAATTTACAATTTCTCTAATTCACAAAGGAACTCTTAATGACCAAATTTGCAACTGTGCATAGCAACAAGATTGTTTTTCCAAGTTACTAACTGATCCATGATATGAGCACTTATCAAAACACCTACAACATGCTAACCCCACGTCTCTGTAACAGGAGATCTATTGTAAGTAGGAACACTATGAGGGGCAATGCAGCCAGTACCACAGTAAGGGGCCTATCTCCCAAAATGACCCAAGCTTATAAATCAGCTTCAGTTTGTTTTTATATTATCACTATCAATGACTTTGTCCTGGTTGTGTACACAGTCTCTCACTGCTGCAGTGATTGATTTTGGGAATGCGCCTCAGTGATACATCATCATAGGTGTGAGCAGAGAGTATACCAGGCTCACCCTAATGCAGAGCTTAATTGTCCACCCGTTGACTAATTTAGGGACCCTGTTGCGCTGGTATAGCAGTCTGAAATATTCTCATTTCAAGTTTAGGATTTTTATATTTTACCAGGAAGAATACATATAAATTAGATTTGTTATTATGTAAATAACCAGATTAACAAAATTATGTATTTCCCAATATGAAATGATAAATGTTGAAATGGTAATGAAAAATATAGTTTAGCTTGTTTGATAGGTGCAGATGACCTTCTCACCTGGTAGACTGCAATCTGTCCTGGAATAGTTTACTGGACAACTCATATAGCATTAGGTATGGTCAAATGCGAAAGTAGCAATTTTACCTTTTGAATATCTTCTACAAAGGTAAAAATAAAAAGATCTCATATTACTTTTTAAGGAGTAACTTTGTACGCATATAATTTCATCTATACATTTTAATAGAAAATAAATATTTGGTTGATGTCAGCAAAGTATATAGTTTAATCAATACATGCACTTTGATATTCACACACTAAACTGCAACATATATAATATACCAATAACATTCAATTCATGGAGTATAAATAATACTTGTTACATGATATGTTTCAAACTTCTAACTCGGCAACGCACTGCCACATTCCTCTCCTTTGTAGGTTGGGAAAGGAAGTGAAGACGCTCCAACTCCCCAGCTCCTCTCCGGACACATTATTATATAATGGGAGACTAAATTCATAATGGGAGCTACAAATAGCAGTTGCTACTTGGGAGTGTAACTCCCACCAAAAATATCCACATACGGTCTTAAGGTTTTAAGAAATACTGACCATAGCATTAACCCTAAAATTAAATCATGCAAGGTTAAATATCTAAAATGGTGATGCATGTATTTTGGGAATAACATCTTGGATTCTGGAGACATTCATGAGCCACTCAACCTTCCATCTTGTGGTATAATAGGTCTCCAGAATTCCTTTATGTCATTATTTTCCTATGATGAATTCTTTCATGTTATGTATTCTCTCTCTATATATTGTTGTGTAGACTGCTATGTTAGGGTGTCTCATATTTATTTATTTTTATAACAAAGTGCTCCAGCAAATACTTCTAATCTCGAATGTTCACTTAAATCAAAATCCAAACTAAACATGTACTATTAGAAATATATGAAAATAAATTGCACTTCATGGCATAAGAAGCACTTCACAGGGTACATATACCACCGGTTGAAAAAATCTGCACAAGATCATTAATCTAAAATCTGAAGAATATTTGTATAAAATGTATTTTTGCTCACAACGTTAATATGAATTTATTCTGTAGAATGCTTTCTTAGTTGAATAAAATGGTCTATCTGTTCCTTTATTGGTTAAATGAAATATGCTGAATTGAGAAGTTACATTTACTGATGAATTTTAAACTATAAAATGAGTCATATGACATTCTTACAGTTAATCACTGAAAAACTTTGGAATATTAACAAGGATAATTTAAATTTAATGTTAGAACAACAGATTTGAAGAAAACAAACCCAAAACCCTCAAAAAGTTATTTTGCCATCTCAGATGACCTTATCTAAAATTATTTAATGATGGGGGAGGTTAGTAGGGAGTCTAGGGTTCTGTAGTATATTTTACACTGAAACTAAAGACCATTTTGAATCAATACCCAAGACTTCAATACTAATACATCTGATACCATCACCATGATTACATACACATTTTCTTAATAAGATGTTTTAACATGTGTAGTGTTGTTGAGGACCTCACTAGTAAAATTTATTAACCTCCAATGTACACAATAGTCTTCTGCATACAAACTGATGCTAAAGACAAATGCAAATGTCATCAAAGTGCCTTTTATTAGGGTAAAAACCTACATGCTAAATGAACTCACGGACAGTACATTTTTACATGCAGTAATAAAAACACAAAAGGCCTTTTCTGTACAGCTATGTGTCCCTTTTTATCAGAGTCTGAATTCCTGATTAAATCATTATCCATGTCCCTGTGTCATTACCATACATACTAATGCACACAATGTGCCAGGCAGGCGCCTGCATATACATAACAAACAGCAATCCTTCCACTCCAGCAACACAGACCGGCTCACGTGCTGCTGCTCTCACTCTCCGCCCCGTCTCAGGTATCCTTCCGACTTCCCGTAAATAGTCCTTGTCAGACACCGCCCCCTCAGCTATACCTGGACCCTCAGCTCGGCGACCTCTGTATTTCTGAGAAGTGCTAACATTGATTGTGTGTCGGCCCTTGTCCTCCCGGAGCTGTGTGTGGTGGAGAGGCCAGGTAGGGCACGAGGTTGGCGGATATAGGACCGGTGGCTGGTCGGCAGTATCGCTCCGCGGACCCCATCTCCTCAGACTGTTTTGGTCTTTGCTCGCCTGTGGCAACAGCGGACACTTCACTCGCTCTCCCCCCGGCCTCCCAGAGCACTCCCAGCCCCCGGCTGCCGCTCGGTACCAGGCCCAGAGCTGTGTACTTGGCGTTTTAGAAGAGAAGAAGCGAATACCTTGTTTTGAATTCATTTTTAAATTCTTAGAGAGAAGTCTCTATATATTATTTTTTTTCCCCTTCATTTTTTTTTTAATTATTGGGTTCGTCAGTGGCTGTGAATTGCGGTGGTTTATGGGACCGTCATGTCCATGAAGCAGGCCGGTAATAACCGAAAGCCCAGTGGGGGCAGCGTCCCGGCGGCTGGAGGAGGTAGACAGAGCATGGGCAGGTGAGTGATGGTACCCCAGGTGTGGGGGCAGCCATGTTATAGTATCATATTGTGGGGAACGGGCTCTTTGTATGGGGAGGGCTGGGGGGGGGTTCACCTTCAGGGGCTGTCAGGGCCTGCTGCTCTCAGATCGGACAGTGAGGCCTGCAGGGCTCGAGTAATGCCGCATCCGGCCTGCTGACCTCCTGTTACCTTCCGCTAGCCTGGTTCAATACATAGCTTAGCCCTTCCTACACAGCCTGTACACGGGCTGGGTCTGCCCTGGGCTGGAATCCTCAGCGTTCTTATTGTGGTAACATTGTTACAGTGCTTAGAACGTTCAGTTACCCGGTGACACCTTACTGACAGTCCACACACTGCTCCATACAGCGCATGCCTGGGGCTGGGCTCGCTCACTGCTGGGCCTAGGTCACTGATGGCTCACCTTTGGCACTCCAGCTGCTGTGGACTACGTTTCCCATAGGGCTCAGTCAGTCCAGGACGGCCGAGCAATTCAGGGAAGGGTAGTGCACAGCAGCTGGACACCAGCAGGTGATTACTTATAACTTCCTCAGCATATTAGGAGGGATGTCATTGCCGTGCTAGTGGGCTATAAATTGGACGTTTGTGTGTATATGATGGTGGGCCTATGTACCGTGTATCTAGGGAAGCTTCCTGGTGTCTGTAATGAAAGGTTCAGCAGGGAAGAGTGAAGCACTGATTGAGCAGATTGTGTGTGTGTGACATCCATGAGATCAGTGTCCTTTTAACCATGTGGACATGGTGGTGCCATTCAAACGCATATAGCTGAATTCTTTACAAGGCATGTGTTTAAGGAAAGATGCTGAAGTCAATGATCGGTTAACTTGTTGCTGGCCATAAATCACTTCTACATGATGTCTTCCGTTTCTGAGTGTTGGACCTCTGTCTCTCGTTATCTGCAATATGGGCTCTGTGCGGGGCTGCTTCCTCCTGGCACACGAGCGGTTAATCCGCAGTGCTCGCCAATAGCAGACAGGGCGTTTATGCCGGCTGCGCATTTTTATGCTTCTGTGTTGCTTCCTGAAATCCTCCAATCCAGTCTTTTTCACCATTAGCCCTGCCATGGATTGTATCAACGTTTACTGGATCTAAGGTTAATAAAACCGGATTGTTGGGGTAATCGGGGTAGATTATGACTATCTTTATCATAACATGTTCATAGGGTAAAAAACCATGGTCGATTAGTCATTCAATAGAAATCTATGTGACTTGTAATAAATGGCTTTTTACTTGGGCTCTATGACCTTTTTGGTTAACAGCATAGCGACCATTTTCATTATTGCTGTTATTACAGAAGAATGCTGACATTCTAACAAAGCTACCGGGTTCTGTCCGATCTCTGGATAGTTTGTGCATATTTGTAACATATTTTGGTGTATTTTATAATGGCAGCTGCGTTGCCTGCTTGATGTCCTGTCTCATATTATGAGCGTGCATGACTTCAGTACACAGCACAGTATATTTTCATTACCCTGCAATATGGCTGGGTTTTGACAAGAAGACTGTGCTCTTTACAGCAGTGCATGTGAAATTGCATTATCTCTTGTGAACCTAGAATGTGAATTAAGGCATTGTACTTGGGGTAAATGTATTTCCATGCAGGGGTATTTTTTTTTTTTTAAATTTTTTTTTTGTTTTGTAAATATTATAACCAATCTAACCTAGAGCTGCACATTTAAATGTGATTTGATATATTTTTTGCAAGAATTCATCTGGCCGTATCATGCAAACGCATTGTCTGGGTTATTCACTAAACTGTAACATGTCGTGGGAATATAACATTTTAGGCCAAAACTATTCAGGTCAGCTATCTCCCCGCCCCTTTTGAACCCCAAACTTAAATTTTCCAACAATTCCTGGTTTAGTGAATGATACTATTTTGTAGCAATAATATAAATAACTATTTTAGATATGTGAATATGCATTTTGAAATGACTGGAGGACATAAGTATCACTGCACTTTTCTTTACCTGGGCCATTGCTTACTGTCAGTATACAACAGGAAGTGACAAGTGCAAAGGAAAATTTTCTTCCACCTTTCTGATGACGTGTTTAGTTTTAATTGACTCAGATTCTTTTAAATTGCTAGCAAAACCAAAAGAATAGGTTTTTGTTTTTGTTTTGTTTTATTTTTCATTTACATTCTGATGTTGGTAACAGTGTATGTTTGTTCTCACCTTATACATTTAGTCAGGGATAGTCGACCTTTGGCACTCCAGATGTTGTGGACTGTATCTCCTCTGATGCTTTGTCAGCATTATGGCTGTAAAAGCATTTCTAGGACATGTAGTCCAGAACACCTGGAGTGCTGAAGGTGAACTACCACATCATTGGCTTATCCTATATAACTGATATAGTGCACCTCTTTCAACATAAGGTCCATTTTCAAGCTTCCCTCAATAAAATCAACTATAGGTTTAATGGCACACCTGCAATGTCTAAAGATTTTTATCATATAATTTGATGTGGCAGTCTATAAAAGTTGCCTTTCATTTAGCAGTTGCAGCATTTGGAAGATATGCCCACAGTTAGAACATGTAAACCCAGTTTAGTTTCACTGTACTGTTTAATTTTTTTAATATTGCTGTTTTTTTACAATTTTATTTTGTATACGTAAGAAACGAACAAGCATTCGTTGGCAAAGCATACACAAGATGTAAATCAATATTGCTAAATACAGACTAATAAATTCATGGCATGTAGCGGAGTTAAGGGATATGTCAGACAGTAATTGTTTGATCATCCTTCGTTTGCTACAGACTTGCATACATCACTTTGCCTTTATTTTGCTTTATAAACATGGCATGTTCCCACATGCTTGAAGCAATATTTTGCATGTATAGTAAGACCCTTTCAAAATGTACACAGGCAATCTAATCTGTGTTGCCTCATTTTATTTTTTTTCATAACTTAAACACAATGTGTGTGTGTGTATAATAGCATTTTTAAGGGACTAAACCTTCTTCACCAGAACCATATTATCATAATAATAATTTATATAACACCAAGTTATTCTGCAGCACTTTACAATAATGTGGAATTTATAGAATGATATAGGGACAATAGGTAGATGAGGACCCTGCTCAGATTATCTTACAGTCTAGAGGATTTCTATTATATACTTACATGGCATTGACTACTTTAGTACATTCATATTTGTCCTGACTACACAGGACTGGGCATTTACTGTAGGCCACCTGCCATTGATAAGGAAGAAAATCTGTTTGAGAATTTTATATCTGTATACCTAATCGTGGTTAAGCTAGCATTTATTCTTGTCCTGTAAACTTTAGTGGCTTCCTGATGCCTCAGTGTATACATACCCAAATGATATGGCTTAAAAAAAAAGGTTTTTACTCGGTTACATATTTTAGCAAATCAGGATACCACATCGGAGCTCCATTTCACTAATTATGTTTCTGGGATATTATTGTCAATCCCTGAACTTCCATTTAAGCAATTGTGAGCTGTGGATGTGCAAACCACTCATTTAACTTATAATGAGGAAACAATTATTCACAGTAGCACGCATATAGATGCTTTTGATATCCCACAAATTTCAGGTTTCTCAGGTTTTTGTAGGTACGCTCTAACTTCAAATGGAAACCATCTTTAAAAGAAAATTTGAATATTGATTAATATAGCATTAATATAGTTAAATTTGACTTTTTCAACATGTTTTACTTTTGGCGTACATTTATAACAAAATACAGATTGTGGGCATTTCTTCTTTAGTTCAATAGCCTTTCGATTACAAAAGCGTGTTGTAAAAGTGGTTTGCAATAAACCTATTTGATATAGGAACATGTTTCTTGCAAACCACTTTTACTATATGCTTTTTAACAATCTTAGTCTATCCCAGGGGTTGACAACCTTTGGTAGTTGTGGACTACATTTCCCATGTTGCTTTGTCAGCATTATGGGAGAGCTAGTTCATAATACCTGGATTGCTATACATGTTGTTGTTGTTCTAATACCCACTTTAACATTTCTATTCAATCAGAAATATTACATATTTGTAACATAGAGCTAAAGCTATGCAACCTGGTGTTGCCCATCAGTTGCTAAACTGACTTGCAAAAGGTACGTTTCTTTGCCAGTTAAGGGAATGGAGAGTAACTGGTTGATAGTATACACTGACCACTCTCAACCAATCAGCGGTGCCCCCTGCCCAGCTGCACTCCGAGCTCCCAGAGTCTAAAGTCAGAAGCAGCCAGGCGAGGGGAGGAGTGGAGACCAGCTCTGGAGGCAACATAAGGGTTAAACCACTTGATAACTGTTTTGTTGCTTGAGATAAGACTGCCTACAGGTGCCTCCTGGTACCAAAACAATTTACCTTTTTTTGGTGCCTGGAGAGCTCTTTTTAAGAGGATAGCGTTACGACCTGGCCATGCATCAGAGTTCATATGGGTCTTCATAGTATGCAGGATATTAAAGGGAATTTAATCCCACAGTTTAACTGAGGTGAATCTTTTCATACCATATTTTAAAACATTTGTTTAAGCAGAGCAGTCCCCTGCTCTTCTGGGTCTTGTGACTTTTCCTCTAAGTATAAACTGTGCGAACAAATATAACTTGGATATTTCTAATGAACCATATCTCACTCATAACTTGACATAAAGAAGTACAAACTATCCAGTCTGTAGTCCGTCACAAAATTTTTTTTGATGGTCTGCATCTGTTTACGCAGTGATGGTTGATCAGACACAAAACCAACATATTTTACTTTTAAACTAATGGATAAGCTTTTCAAATCCTTTAATATTTTTCAACAATCTTGTAGCGAGGCCTTAATATACTATTCTGTCAAACATAATGGGTGGCTAACTCATGGGGAGGTCCAGAAATTAAGTTTATATAATTGTGCGGGGAATTCTAAGTTTTTTGAGAATACCTTTTTTAATATAATTTCTCTTTATATGTTTTAGGGGACGTAGCAGTGGCAAAGGGCCTCTTCAATCCGTAAGTACACAATTTAATTCATTTAACTACTTTGCAAAATTATGACTGTTCTATTATTTATACATTGTACTATCTAGTTGGAATACAAATGTATTGATTTGTAAATTAAAATCTTATTCTACTTATAGGAACACTATATAGTCACAAAAACAATATTGGCTTAATCAAGCCGTTATGATGTACATATTATGCTCTTGCAGTCTCACTGCTCAATCCTCTGCTGTTTAGGCGTTAAATCACTTTGTTTATGCAGGCCTAGTTGCACCTCCGTGCATAGTCTTCCTATACACTTCCTGTAAAGACAGATCTAGTGTTTATACTTGGCTTACTGCACAGTATGTCTAATTTAGAATTTATCCCTTGCACTGTTAATAACTTGCTAGACCTTGCAGGGGTCTCCTGTGTGTGATTTTAAAGTTCAATTTAAGTTGTGTGAGGGGAGAGGAGGAGGTGTGGCTAGGGCTGCATAAACGGCAACAGACGTGATTGAACTCCTAAATGGCAAAGATTTGAGCAGTGAAACTGCAGGTGCATGATCTATACAACAAAACTGATTAATTAAAAGGACACTATAGTCACCAGAACAACTACAGCTTGATGAACAAGAGAACAAGCAGCGTTTTATATTGCTGCCAATATACTCTCTAGTGGCCGTCACTCAGATGGCCATTACAGGGGATTCCTGGGTCAGTGCTGCACAATGAGTAGCACTGACATTTGGCGTCTCCGCTCGTTACATGGAGGCGCTGAACGTTTACCATAGAGATGCATCTCTGAGGAGATGCTGATTGGAGTAGCATTTTGCCGCGTATGTGCAATAGCCTCTCAATGCTTTCCTATGGGAATGCATTGGATTGGCTGAGATTGTCAATTCTGGTGATGTCAGCCAAGGGGGTGGAGCATAGGTAAGGCCAGCCACGACAGACCCACACAGCGCTGGAGTAAAATATGCTTTTACTTAGTTGACAGTGGACATAAATTGTTTTCATAACTATAGTGACCAGAATACATTTTTGTATTCCTGTCACTACAGTGTTCTCTTTAGCTAAAGTTGTCCTGTTGACTACGATCCCTTTAATTCCACTCTACCAGGCTTAAACACCAAAGTTCTGTGTGCCTGTTTTGACACCTTGGGTGCTATTTAGTGCATCGATTCTCTTCCTGCACTTTTTTTAAACCAATAACTTGTATGCCTGGGGAACAATCCTTATGAATGTCTCTGTGGCGTGTCAGGTATTTAATCCAATTTTGACATGCACGTAAACCAGGAAGTGACTGAGAAACGTTTATAAAATACATGATCATCCACAGAATTAACGATTTGCAGTTCTTTTTGTGTCCTCCCCTCCCCCAACTTTTTCCATTATCATATTCTGCTTTTGTGTGTTCCTTTGCACACACAAAATCTTGATTAATTACAGGATTCCCCTATATTTTCTTCTATGAACGTTTAATATCTTGCTTTTACTAAAGCTCACCAAAAGATTTCTTTGGCACTTGAGGACATTTTTAAGGAATCCATTTGCTAAGCACAAAGCGTGTATTGTAGTAATTTAAAGTCAGGAATGTGTGTGCATTGCAGTGCTACAGAAGGCTGGATTTGATAAATGGGAGATCTTTTGATTTTATTTTCCATTTTAGTTTATTTTCTACTACTTTATTTTACAGCACAATACATCCAAAACCAGTTATTGAATTGAAATATACAAGCTTTATTTACATGTGCTTCAGATGGTGTTCTAATTGCAGCCTGTTTTTATATATCCTATAAAATGTAACGTTTATCCTGGTTTTTATTTATTTGAAAGTATAGTTAAACGAATTATAGTTTAACAAAGAATTGCTGCATTTATGCTAAAATGTCTACAGCTGATCCTAATAATTTTTCCATGTGGTGGTTTTGTGCTTATTAAAGAGCCTGTCCCTTTCTGATCCTTACAACCTCTATATTTTAAACATTTTGGACATGAGTAAAACTGGGTACTTCTGGTTGAACAGGGCACATCTTAACCGCAAGTGCTGAAACTCAATGTATAAATGTATGTTTGTGAGGTTTTTCTTTTTAATCTAGACCCCCAACCCACTGTGGAGTCATAATACTACCAAAAAGTTAAATAGTGTCTGGATAACTAAAACTTAAATTCATTTCTTAACCACTACACGCCTTTCACACTTTATAAGGCATTTAATCTAAGATTTTACATATCTATTTAACAGACATGAAGGAAGGGGCGGTGCTTTTTTAAATTATGAAAAATCAAAACTGTTGCAAACTTGGGTTCATATCTTTTAACCATTTTTCAATGTCTTCATGAAATGTGAAACTCCTGCTGAAATCTGTGGTAACCTGTATCTATCTGGTTTTTATTGTTGTAATCTAAAAACAAGCACCTCTACATGTCTGAGATGAGATCTAAAATCTTGTAGTTACACTTCTCATTAAAGGGACAGTATAGGAATCATAAAAACTTAATCTAAATGGTGCCTTAAGGTTTAACCTCAGTCTCCTCCAACGCCGAACTCCGCTCTCCCCAGGCAGCATCCAGCTTCTGAAATTTGTTTCAGAGCGCGGTGCTGCTGATTGGCTGAGAGCGGTCAGCTGATACACTCAGTTAATTTGACTCCCCATCCACACAACTGGCTTGGAAAAGGTATGTTTCTTTCCAAGCCAGTTTTGTAAATAGTGAGTTACTGTTTGGTTAAGAGCCCTTTGAGTGCACCTGTGGGCCTCCTGGCACCATAACATAATTTAGATGAAGTTGTCATGGTGCCTGGAGTGTTCCTGTTATGTACCTGTAGGAGTAGAGGTGGACGGCCTCCCTGTTGTGGAATAAGGAACCCCATTGAAAACATGGAGTAAGGCAAAGGAGGTAATGTTTCAGTGTGTGTAATATATATTCACTGTTTTTCTTATGCCTTTTCTGTTTGTGCCTATTCATTCACTTATTTGCACCACAATTTTCCTTACTGTGACTCTTGAGTCATTTTAATTTCCTGATCCATTTTGTTTTGTGTGCCCCCCATTTATAAAAAAAATAAAAAAGCATTCCAAAAGTGCAAAAGAAAAAAATCACCTGTTTTTGTTTTGTTTTTTTTCTCTTGCCACTGTCAGTGGCAGGTTTTCTGTGACAATTCTTCCTTTTTTTTTTTTTTATTTTTTTTTATTTAAAGGGTTGTGCCAACCAAGAACAGCGTTTTAACAGTAAACCTGCACCACACAGCCTCCCTTTCTGAAAATGTTAACATTTTATAGCTTCTCTTACTGAGTAATATGTTTAAGAATTTCACCTGCTCTTCTAATTGCCTGCTAAGAGCCTCCTTTGTATCTGTTAATTGAACTCTAATCACACAGAGAACTTCTAGAAAAAACACTTTGTGTAAGCTCTGATTTGAAACTCCCTCCTCCATACACACAAAATGAGTATTGTAAAGTTAAAATAGTTGAAGAAATAAACGCATTGACTGTGCTGCGTTATACTAAAATGCTAACTCAGTCAAAAGATGTACTAAGAAAAAGTAGGGACTACTTTGTCGTAGTACTTTTCCTATGCTTGACAAAAGGTAGAGCCACCATTTGTCAAGCCCTCAGTCATCACTATTGAAAGATTGTGTCTTCGGAGGATCTTGTGGTTTTGAGAGTTCCTCCATAGACTTGTGTTGTTGTACTCTCGCTCATGAACGAAAGTACTACAACAACGCTGATGCTGGTTCATGTCAACCAAAGGGTCAGTTGCTGAAGAGAAATGGCGGAAGCCACGAGGGACAGATTCTTCTGCTCGCCTCGGCCACCGTACTGCCAGCAGAGCATTTGCCATAAGGGAGTGGGGTGTCTTTGCAAATTATGTGATGACCCCAAGTATTAGCAGTCCTTTTAAGGAATAAAAATAATCCTTTAGCCCCTTTCCCCCAAGCAATCATTTTGGGGAGTGCGAAGAGTAACAATCTAAAAGAGTAATAAAAATTGTTAGAAATGTCTTAGAGTGCTCAAGCAGGGTTGGGTGGAGCCACCATTGTTTGAAGGGTTGTGTAAAAGCTTTATAATTAATAAAATGGTGCAAATGGGAAAATCAATGCATTTTTTTTTTTGTTCCCTCTCCTTTAATGGCTTTGAGCCTACATATGCTAAAAGTTTGTTTGAAGAGGGCAAAAATATTCTGTCGATCAGTGAACGTTGTTAGGTTTAACTTTGTGTTTCCAACTCTTTTAGATTTCATTTGATGGGATCTATGCAAACATGCGGCTGGTCCATGTTCTAACGTCAGTAGTTGTAAGTTCTCTATTTGTGTGTCTTTTCTCATTTAATTGTTGCATGCAAATTCACGTCTTCTATTCTCGTATATCAGCCTGCATTTAATACAGCGTTATCCTTAAGGACTGTGAACAGCAAGTAACATCTTTACTATTCTAGTGACACTCTTGCATCTGAAGTAGTTAAGGTACTTCGAGTACAGTCTCTGGAATTTTTAAAACTGAGCAAAGTCTTTAAATACCAGCAATCATATACAAACTCATTGAGTTGTGTGCAAGTTTAAAAGTATAGCTGCCGAGGAGCCCAACACTGGAGAAAGGTGAGTGTTTAACCCCCTTCCGGCGGGAGGGGAGCCATGAGGGTGGGGGCACCCTCAGGGCACTATAGTTCCAGAAAAACAAACTTGTTTTCCTGGAACTATAGTTAAACACTCACCTTTCTCCAGTGCTGGGCTCCCTCGGCGCTGGGGACTCGCCTCCTCCTTTGGCCGTCATCGGCTGAATGCGCGTGCGCGGCAAGAGCCTCGCGCATTTTCAGTCAATCCATAGGAAAGCATTCTCAATGCTTTCCTATGGACGCTGACGTCTTCTCACTGTGAAAATCACAGTGAGAAGCCTGGAAGCGCCTCTAGCGGCTGTCAATGAGACAGCCACTAGAGGCTGGATTAACCCATATGTAAACATAGCGGTTTCTCTGAAACTGCTATATTTACAGCAGGCAGGGTTAACCCTAGAGGGACCTGGCACCCTGACCACTTCATTAAGCTGAAGTGGTCTGGGTGCCTATAATGGTCCTTTTAATGATAGAATGTGTAGGTGAAGAGCTAGATTTTTGTCTGCAATATTTAAAGGATTTTCACAGTGAGAAGCACGCAAGCGCCTCTAGGGGCTGTCAATGAGACAGCCGCTAGAGGCTTTGGGGGAAGGCTTAACCCATTGATAAACATAGCAGTTTCTCTGAAACTGCTATGTTTATAAAACAATGGGTTAACCCTAGAAGGACCTGGCACCCAGACCACTTCATTAAGCTGAAGTGGTCTGGGTGCCTAGAGTGGTCCTTTAAGGGTGTAACTTTACAGAGATGGTACCCTGGAACTATAACTACTTTGCCGTAGTGGTTATGGGCCATAGCATGTCCACTTTTTTGCAAGGAATGGATTTATTGTGTGTGTGTGTGTGTGTGTGTGTGCGCTCTCTTTGGATGTGTAAATATAAAAATTTTAAAGGGGTACCATAACCATTATAGCCTGCTGTACTTGTTATGGCATTAGATTTTTCTGTCCGCTCTGACAGTTTTCATGTCATTTCTTTGCGGAGTGTCTTTTTGTTGGCTATTAAAGTGTAAACATACGTATGCAAGCAGTGAGGTTTGGATGCATCTCTGTATGCCCATTATTGGGAATGATGGATCAGGAGTGAGAAAAATGTTAAGACGCTTCCAACCCTTATCAAAATTGTTTCTTGATGTGCCTCTGATGACTAGATTGATTGGCCTAATACACACTCCAAAAAGTAGTGTAACTTCATTCAGCTTTACTTAAGGCTGGTACCTTTAAATAATAGGCAGTGCTATTTTCCCTACATGAATCTGTTAAGTTGTTTGGTTGTTCTTACAGTGTTAAATTGATACTATCTTCTATAACTTACCATTTTTTACGTGTGTAGTTGAAAGCAATTTCAAGCAGCGTCATGTGTCTTGGCAGAATGTAAACCATGGTAAAAGATTGAAGTTTTATTTTTGTGTTTCACTTTCGGTTTTAGTTAAAGAATAAGAATCCCTTAACACACAGCTGTAGACTTTCTGATTTTGTCTTTACTTTTCTTGGATGCTGTGTGTATTTGTGCCTAGAATATTATTGTGCAATAACTCTTTTAGCTATCCTCCTATATCTGTATCGTAGTGTTTTTGTTACCTCCTTTTACCACCATCTTAGAAATATGGTTGGAAGTTATGCATCTGACATATTGCCTATTGTTGATTTATTCTGTGGTGTATTTTTTTTTTTTTTTCGTTTACTTTTTGAGTTATATTGCTTTCCTGAAATGTTTCATTTTTCAGGAGACTTTTAATTTTTTAATGCTGGTTATAATTCTAGTCTCAGAATAAAACAAGCATTAGTTTCTGAGCGTATTTTGCCATCTTTCAAGCTTCACCAGAATGGTTTAGTCTGTGGCTTGAAGGAAGTTCATTGTGATTAATTGGTCCCCTAAAAAGGCACTAATCTGTTCTATTACTTGTCTGTGCTGCAGGTAGTGCACATAAAATGTTTTGGTGTTTGTTTTTATTTTTATTTTTTATCAAAAAAGTGAATTTATATGTTAAATGAACACTCCAAGCACTGTAGCAGTGATGTGGCCTCCCAGGGAAAGTAGTCAAACTGGACCGCAGTCACCTCCTGGAAGGTTCTTCTGTTGTATCTTCCAGTGATGCATAGTTCAGATTGCATTTATAAATATATGCAAATTCGCCAAATTGAAAACAAAACCATTCTCTAAGTCGGTTTTGTTTTCAACTTGGTTATTTTTGTGTAAAAGATGAAATTCAAGTGGAATTCATTTCACAAGATACTTAAGCAAATGGCTATTTTTCTGTGGATAATATTGGTCTTGTGTATTCTAAAGCGGCAATATGAACAGTAAGTCATCCTCTGCTTGGGTATTGCAGGTGCCTTAGCTTATGGGTGTAAACGTAAAAAAAGTGTAACATATAAGGTTGTTTTTTTTTATTTTTTTGTGTGTTCTTTCTAGGGTTCAAAATGTGAAGTTCACGTGAAAAATGGCAATGTGTATGAAGGAGTTTTCAAAACTTACAGCCCTAAGGTAAGTCATCTCACTTATTTCCCCCCCCACCCACCCATTTTTTTTTTTTTCAATTGAATGACTACATAAGCTGATTTATCTTGCTTCAAACTGACGAGATGAGTGTTCCATTGTGTGCTTTATAAAAGGGACTTGTGTCATTCACAAAAATGGCACCATTGCATTCGGTCATTGTAATCTGAAATGTTGTGTACTCTACTAATTCTCAGTCTTGTTTTGTAGTGCGATTTGGTGCTTGATGCCGCTCATAAGAAAATATCCGACTCTGTGGGGCCAAAACGTGAAGAAATTGTAGATAGTATATTGTTCAAGTCTTCTGACTTTGTTATGGTGCAATTTAAAGATATGGACATAAATTATGCAAGAAGAGGTAAGAACTGCATTTTATTTTTCGTATTTTTATTGACTGGTTGTATGCAATATAGTTCCATTATTAAATCTAAAGTGTTCTTTACTGTATTTCCCCAATTAACATTTAGTATTGCCACTGCTGATATTTTTGCTAGTTTATTGCAAACAAAGGCTTTATGTAATTTTTATTCAAGCAACACGGAGGTTAAAAGTACATATTTTTAATGTTGGTGTGTTTTTTTAGCTTCAATGTTTGATAAAATCAAGACAAAAAGGCTTAAACACTTGTAACCAGCCGTTGTACAGACTCCACTATGCGCATGGTATTGGGGGCAATAGGACGTACCCTCGGCAGTATCAGTTCTCTTAGATGAGAAACTTTCTTAAAATTTTGCGGTGTCCATGCATGGTGTGAAAAACTTTGGTTTGTGAAGGTTTTCAAAAGGAATACCTATAGTCTATTTTAACCTGTCAGCTGCTAGAGGCGAGTTATTGGCCAGATATAAACACTGTTGATTTATAATTATAAGAACCATATGAGGTTTGTTTTTGTGTTTTATTTTACAAAAAAAAAAATTTGACCTTTTTTATTAATCCAGTAACTCACAGCTTGAAGTACAGATTGGAGAGTAGTTGTGGGGAGGAGCTAACTAAATTTTCTGATGACGGGTAGAACTCTGTTGGACACTGTAGATTAGGAGGGGGCGGGACAGAAAGGGAGCTGTGACATAATGTACTCAAGTACATTAAAGAGACACTAAGCACAACAACTTATTGTAGTGGTTTTTGTACAAAGACTGCATGCATTCTCTGTTGTAAACTCTCCCTTTTGTAAAAAGGCAGTATTTACATTGAGCTATCTTTAGGGACTGTCCATCCCACTGCTACTAGAGGCCCTTGTTGTTGCTTTAACTTTATATTTGCAGTACAATGTATCCTTTTAATCAACAAGCTATTACCCTACATATTGACTATATCCATAAATATTCTGTTTAAAAAGGGAAAAAAATTGTCCAGGTGTTGGTTAAAAAAAAAACTGTACATAATCTGATAAAGCCACCTCTTGATGCAGAGACCACCACCTTCTTAGTGTTTTAAGATAATGCAGTTGCAATTTTTTTCTCTCTCAATTTAGGGCAAAATGTTGATGTGTTAAACCAGGGGTGCCCAAAAGGTTGATCCCTTTGTTTTCAAACCACTTCCATGATGCGTTGTCATTCTAAAGGCACGCAAAGAAGAATGGGGTTTTAGTTCTACAAAATCTGGTGATATAACTTTTGGGCACCCCTGTGTTATACCATAAGGAATGTTAAAAAGATCCTCTCACACTTTGCATACACATTTTTAAAAAGTTCAGTTTCCTAAAAATGTTACAAAATTATTCTCAAAGTAACTTTTCTTAGGGGTTTTGTATGGATTTGTGAATGACATTGCTGTAATATCCATGATACGTCAATTTGTCACCCCCTTATCTGATCTTTCCACATTTTTTTTCCCCTTTTTCTGTAGTTCCTTCAGAATCAGGTAAATTCTGCTTTTTCAACTGGTCACATTGTTGCCTTGCATTACATTTCTTGTTTTATTGAATGGTTCCCCTCTTTCCCCTTAAATTGGCGTTTCACTTGTATGCCCAATTTGCACTCCCCTGTGGAAGTGTAGGGTTTATCTTGCAGATTATGCACAAATTTGTCATTGATTTTTGCATGTTTCACATAATGTTATAGTGAGGTTTTAGCTGCAAAACTAGATATTTTTAAAAAGACACAAACGAGTTAGGTCCATATTACTCTAAAGCAGCAGTTGTCAAAAAAAAACTTGTATATATTAAAAAAATTAAAAAATGTTGGGGTTCAAATTAGTAGGCAAATTCAACCAAAATTTATGGGCATGGAAAAAAGAAACCCTTACACATATAGGTATACAGTACTCCACAAACCAAAAGAGTTAGCATTAACCTTAAACCTCATAAACTGGGCTGAATTGGTTTATTCAATTTAGCATTATTTCTTTTACAGCTCTATTAGTTTTTTAGGTTTCTGAAGTTACTCACCTTTGTTCTTTTTCCATCAGACTGCCATCCATATGCCCTGTATATTTTGACTTGGGCACCCGGTCATAAAGGTTTTGCAAAAGTGTCTAAAATGTATACAGAGATTTTGAGATCTTTTATGGAGTGAGGTTGTGTTTCTCTGCAACAGCAATAATGTAACTGGAGCCAAAAAAGTGATACATTGTGGTTCTCTATATTTTTCTTTTGTAATATATAATTAAGTATATGGTTTTTATCCACGTTTTCCAATCTCTAGACTATATTGCTTCCCGTTTCAATATCAACTGAAGCAAATCATGGTGTCTAACAGACAATATTCTGTTTTTAGTACTTGCTGTAGAACAGGGGTAGGCAACCTTTGGTACTCCAGATGTTGTGGACTACATCGCACCTCAAGCTTTGCAAGCATTCTGGAAGATAATGGAGTGCCTTAGGTTGCTGACTCCTACTGTAGAGCATTTGTCCATAGTCGTGGTCTCCAGGGAAGATCTGCTATCCTTAATTTAAAAGCAATATTGTTTCAAAAGCTATGACCTACAAAAATTCTTGTCAACTTTCATTTTCACATGTGGAGCCAGAGCTAAAATTGTTCATGACAGCAGTTGTTTAATCAGTCTTCTTTTTTACAAAAAAAAAACACTTCCCATTAAAAGCTCTTTACTTTGCCAAATGGCAAATATATCGATCTCTGGAAGTTGGTAGACCCCTTATTTCCTGTTGTTTTGAAATAGATGTTTTTTGTTTTTTTTTAAATGTGTTAATCACCCTTTTCAAGAGAAACCCCTTACACTATGGCTCTCCAGCAAAAAATGTAAAACATGTAATCCCTCCCCATTTTCAGTGTAGTCCGAATCTTATTTAATAAGTGCATGAATGGAATCGATTTTTATTTGCCCTTTCTTTTCAAGTTGTATATAGTGTTTCACCGCTGCCTAGTTTCTGGCTCCTTTTACTTTTTCTGACATGTTCAAAGCCTGGATAGGGATCCCACAAGGATTCAGTCTTGAACCCAGCCAGATATAGGCTTCACAACTTCTTTAAGCTGGGGCAAGTGAGTTGTTGTTCTAGTTTCGAGCTCTCTTGCAAGAGGAGGGAAAAAAAGCTTTATTTAAGCATTGACTCGATGCAGTTATATTTGTAAAACCAAGAAATGTAACTCCTTTGAAAACCATTCTGGAATATAAAAACAAATACATGTTTAAATTTTATCCTGAGCATGTAACGTGAGTAACTTTAAAAAATAAATAAAAAAAAATTTGCAGTGCATAGCTGGCCTTGAATGATTTCATTCGTTCTAGTTGTGCATGTGTGTGTAAAACAATGCAAATTCCAAACAGTGTGAACAGATTTTCTGTATTTCAGATGGTTTTACAGATTCTGGCATCTCATCCAAACTCAATGGAGAGCATAAAGAAAAAGATCTCGAGCCGTGGGATGGTGGCGATGGTGTTATTACTACTAGCAGTGTGACGAGTACCAGTGAGGAAATGGAACTTTTGGAGTCTGATGTGGTAAATGTGACTTTGTTTAAATGTATATTTTACACTTTTTTTTTTTTTTTAGTGGTGAGGTGAATTTGTCAGAGTAACATTTTATTCACTTAAAAGCATGCAAGATTTCTGTGTGTTTTCTTATTTGGCTCATTTTTCCTTGGGGCTGACTGATGGGGATGTTTTAGCTAAATATCTGCCTCTTCCTTCTCTTCTGTGAAGACTGGCAGATCATACGGAGCCATTGTGTAGACAAGCTGTACAGTATCTTAAATACTATAACTGACTTTTTAATTTATTTAATTTTTTTTAGTCCAATGGATGGGATCCAAATGAGATGTTTCGCTATAATGAAGAAAACTATGGTGTCGTATCAACTTATGACAGTAGTCTCTCCTCCTACACGTAAGTTTCTGTTATTTCCAATTTTAATATTTTATTCATGATTACTCAATACAAATTATTTTATCTTTAACAACACACTGGTTACAGCAAATCGACGTTTCAGTCCATCATAGGACTTTCATCAGGATCCACCTATTATGGACTGAAACGTCAATTTGCTGTAACCAGTGTGTTATTAATAAAGATAAATAATTTTCTTAAAGCCCAGCATGTGCCTTTCTTCGTGGAGATTTGTTGATTTTAGGCGGGCGGGGGGGAATATATATTCAAGAAATGCCTATTTCATTTAAAAATAAATCACAATATAGTGCACTTTAAAGGAAAAACTTAAATTTAAAGTGGAACAAATACTATGCTTGGAAACTTTTTTTTATTTTTTATTTTTTTTTATTTTTTACAAATCCTTACACATGTTATTTTTTTCCCTAGTGTACCTTTGGAGAGGGATAACTCTGAGGAGTTTTTAAAGAGGGAAGCAAGAGCAGCTCAAATAGCTGAAGAGATTGAGTCAAGTTCCCAGTACAAAGCACGTGTTGCCTTGGAAAACGATGAACGGTCAGAAGAGGACAAGTACACAGCTGTTCAGCGAAACACAAGTGATAGAGAAGGGCACACTGTGACAAATAGGTAAGCACTACTGCATAGACTAGTTCTATATCTATACTGCTACTATGATGACTGGGTTTTAGTATACTCCACTTGTTCATTGTGACTAAAAGCAATTCATACTTCTAATATATGCAGCAGAAAACCTTTTTTTTTTTTTTTTAAAGCGGTGTGGATAAAATTTTCCAATATGCGCTCGATCTCACTATTCTGGATGTAATTTTTTTTTATTTATTTATTTTTACTTTGTGTCCATGACTTAATGTGTTTTGCTGCATGTAAAATAAAATTGTTATTTAAAAGTAAATCTTTAATAATAATAATAAAACAATTTTAATATGGACCACTGTTGTATATGTTGTGGAAATGTTAATGTATTTTTGCTTTGTTTTTTTTTATATATTAATATACAATTTAAAAAAAACACACTTTTTTGAAATCTATAGAGAGAAATATATTCCCCCCAGCCAGCGAAATAAGGACGGGCTGTCATGGAGTAGCCACAGTGGCAGGCAGAGTTCTCCAAGGATGAGCCAAAGTGGGGCCATTCAAACCTCACGAACGAACTCTCATTCCTCTGACTTTAGTCCCAGTTCTGGACCTGACCAAAGAGTTGTAAATGGAGGTATGTTAAACTTACTTAAAATTTATATTGATTACATTACTTCATCTCTCTAGATAATATGAATCGGTTACTTTTTTTTTTTTTTTTTTATATATATATATGTGTATATATATATATATGTGTGTATATATATATATAATATATATATAGTGTTGTGCATGTGGGAAAGGTGAACTATGTAAGGAACTTCCCATGTGTTAGACAATTGACTTAATGATTGAGTGCGAGAAACCATTCCCTGCCCCTTTTTTCGATTTTTATTTTTTTTGTTTCCCTCCCCCTCCCGTTCTCCTGTTGACTTGTTTATTTTCCTCTCCTTCGTATCATTTTCTTTTTATTTTATTATACTTTCCTTCATCTCATTTGTTCTGTCAGGTGTTTCCTGGCCATCGCCTTGTCCATCTCCTTCCTCCCGCCCACCTTCTCGCTACCAGTCAGGTCCTAGTTCTCTTCCACCTCGGGCAGCCACCCCTACAAGGCCGCCCTCCAGACCCCCTTCGCGGCCATCCAGGCCCCCGTCTCACCCCTCTGCTCATGGTTCTCCAGCTCCTGTCTCTACTATGCCTAAACGCATGTCTTCAGAAGGTACAATACCTCTGTGTGTTTTTGTTTCTATTTTTGTTTTTTCTTTTGTTTTTGCTTTTGTAAAAATCCTTTTACTCCCTGCACCCATGTTCATGGAATTCACAGGAGCTTTACCTTAATTGCTTACATTTTTGGCTTTAATAATTTGCAGTACTTGTCAAGACCTCCCTATTGTAATCTTTATAATTGGCTGAAAGCTATGCAAGGTTGAATTGCAGCCATACAATGGCTTTTTTGTCTGTCTTCATTGGGATATGTTCATTACTTGATGTGTGTCTATTTGTCTCTTTAGTGGAAATAAATATTTAAGGTAGCTGTTATGACAACCCTGGGCTTTCAGATATTGAATGCAGTCTGGTGGCATACTTAAAAAAACAAAAACGAAACAAATATCACTCTCAGAAGTATGGAAATGGCTACTCCTATCCATTTTAACAAATGTTTAATAGTTTTCTGTAGCAAGCTTTACAATTTGTAGTCATAATGCAAATTATTTGTATAGTAGTTTGGTTTATTACATCATATAGTGGAAAACATGAAGCATAAATATTATACTTCATATTTTGATAATTATAAAAGCTGTAGGTTGGTAACCTTGTTTTCCAAATAAGGTGCAGTGCTGTATCTGGCAGGTTGAACTCTTTCCCACCAGAGTGCATCAAAGAGAGGTTGTCTAAAGTTGGCTGCTCTAGAGACCTCCACTTTAAATTTCACTATCAGAAATCAGGAGGTCCTTGGCATAAATTAGGAACCAACTGATCCCTTCCATCCCTGACATTTCTTAAAATCTGCACTGTAATGTTTCTTCTGCACATGAATGCTGCCTAGCACATTTACCTGTACCTGTACTCCACCATGCTGGAGTTAGCAGGATTTAAAAGGATGATAACATGAAACTGTCATGTAAGTACATAAAGTGAATTATCTTCTAAGACATTTGAATGTCAGTAGAAATTGACTGCGAAGCAGCTTGTCCGTGTTCTACAGGACAGTTGAATTTGATTTGGGTGTGGTGGTTGGGGGGGCGCGCGAGGCAACGTAAAGTGAAATCACCTCAGCACAGGTCAGCTTTTCAGCCAAATCTGTTTAAACTATTTATTTATGTTGGGATATCGTGTTTTCTTCTTATATTTGTTGTCCTGCAGTTCTACATGTAGAATGTTTTGCACTTTCAGGACCTCCGAGGATGTCTCCAAAGGCTCAAAGGCACCCTCGCACACACAGAGTTTCTAATGGTAGGAGTTCTATATGTGGTGGATTAGAATTTGTGTCTCGCAATGAACCTGGAGAAATTTCTGTGCCGCCTGTGGCTCGAAACAATTCCGGTGGAACGTGGTCTTCTGTCGTCAGTGGAGGTGAGGTTGAAAAGGATGGTGTGCCAACTACTCTGTGCTGTTTTAGCCCTGTCTTTTTGACTGCCTGGCTTTTGTGACCAATGGTCGACGTTCCAGTCTGTGGGTGCAAGAGGATTACATCTGCTAGTTATAAAATTAAACTTTCTTGAATACATAGATTAAAGTGTAAAGTATTGGTCACAAGCTCAGGGCTGTCTGAATGAAAAATATTCAATATCAAACAATATCTGTGCAGAACAAATGCTACAACTAAGCTGCTAGATTACTCTTGTGTTACATTTTAAAGTAAAAACAAACCAGTCCTTGTAGCCCACTGGTTTGGCAACCACTCATCCATTATGTTTGAGAGAAGTTTTTGAAGTGTTCTATATGGATATTGTTATCAAAAATATGGACCACTGCTAATAAGTTGTGTGGGGAAAATCCTATCAATCATAGCTGACAAAGTAATGTTACTGTTATTAATGCATGCAGATACATATTTAATTTTAAATTATTTTTTTAACTGGTAACTTGATGTAGACTGCCAAATGCAGGCAGTCTATCATGAAGGGTGGCATATTTGTTGATTCTTTACAGGGTAGCTGTGCACGTGAGCATATAAAGTGTCTTGTGTCATCTGTTTTGATATGCGAATCCAGTGCGTGTGACTTCACTTGCGTGAGCAGTGCTGTCTTAGTGTACTGCATGCATTAATAACTGTAACATTACTTTGTCAGCCACGATTCCGATAAACCTGTAACTGGCCTGGCATGAGCAGTGCTGTCTCACTTGCCTTCTGTATATCTTTTATTTTTATTTTTTTTTGGTTCTAAATGTATGCATTTCTTTTGTATGCTATGGCTGGTAGCTAACTTCTTGTGGCTTTTGCATATCCCCAGTTCAACGTCTGTCCCCCAAGACGCATAGGCCCAGATCTCCCCGGCAAGGTAGCATGGGAAGCGGTGGCTCAGGTCCTGCATTGAATTCTCCCCAGCCCGGTACTGTTCCTCCAGAATCTGTTACCATGCCAGCACCCGCAGCATCTCCAACACTTGCCAGTCCTGCATCCAACAGGGCAGTTACTCCATCCTGTGAAGGTATGTACTTCTATAATTCTGGACCTAATGAGCTATTCACAAATCTATAAAGCGCATAATTATTTGGAGTGCCACCGTACAAAAATTCACATAATGAGATAATTGAACAAGTGAATGGTGTAGCATAAACATTAAATATTTTAGTCACTTAAAGATTTGCTCTACCATTCAGTTAAGTCATACGCTAGTAAAGTGGCTTTGGAAGTGATTTGCAAGAGGTCCATCTCACATATATCGGGGTGTAAACTTCTACTTGCCATGGCTAAATTTTCATTTGACAATGGTTTATTGATGAGTGGAAATTTTAAGCTTTGCTAAAGCCATAGAACCGTGATGTTAAAAGGAAAACCTTTTTTTTTTTTTTTTTTTTTTTATTATATCAAAATAAATGGTCTAACTATTTCTAACTATATTTGTTTATTATGGACTGATCCTCTCGAGCCAGAAGATATTAAAATTTTTATTGTAAATGTGTTTTAGCAAAGGATTCAAGGTTGCAAGACCAGAGGCAAAATGCTCCTGCTGGCGCTAAAGAAACTAATAAACAAAGTGAACCTTCAACATTTCACAAACCTGAGAGCAAGGGTAGGTACTCTTGTTTATTCTATTAAAATAGTAATAGAATTCAGTTTTTATAATTTTCCTTGAACAAGTGTATAGATAAATGCCTTTGTAAGAGAGAACCTTGCATACATTGCTTGATGGGTTTTATGACTTGGGCTAACTGCTTAATTGATTAAATTGTGTATTCACCTTTGCTGTATAGTATTTAACGTGATATGCTAACTGGTTCCATTCAGCGCTTATAAATCAATCTGACTTGCTAAGCCACTTCCTGGTGTGGAGAGTGCTTACTTCAATTTGGTGCAAATGCTAGAGAAATAAGGAGAATTTGCTAAATGATTGCAAATTTTAGGCCACTAATGTGGAGTTGGACAGGGGTGTGTTTGTGTTGTTGAGATAGATATATAATTTTTATTTATTTTTTCATTTAACTTTTTATTTTTGTCTGCAATGTAACATTTATGGTTTAGTGAAGTGGGTGTATAATATACACTTTTTTTTTTTTTTTGTAAATCATTTGTTGGAAATCTTGAATTCAGTAACATTTTTTGCCTGTTTTTGGTTTTACAGTAGTGTCACCTGAACAAAGAAAACAACTTGATGACCTGAAGAGATTCAGGAACGATTTTAGAGTAAGTGCTTGCATTTTTAACAAGTGTTGGATATGATTCACATTAAATTGTAAGTGATGTCATGGGTCATGCTTGGATTGTCATCTTAATGGATTATTTTTTTTCTTTTTTTTTCAGCTCCAGCCGAGTTCTAGTCCTGATCCTATGGATCAGCTTCTTTCCAAAAATCGTGATGGTGGGGAGAAAGCTAGAGAGCTTATAAAGGAGAAAGTTGACTCTGTAGCCAAGGAATCCCCAAGTGATAGTGGCAGCAATGCCCCTACTAGCAATAGTAGTAGTAAACCTAGTAGTCCTAGTGTCTCACCTTCTATTAGTAGCAGCAGCAGTTCAGACCACAAAAGAGGTCTTGAAGTAACCTCTCAAGGTGTTCAGACCTCTGCTCCAGGAAAACAAGAACGTGAAGACAAAGAGGACAAAAAAGAAAATGCTGCAGAGTAAGTTCTATTGCGTTACAGCTGATCATGTGTGGGCTGTTTTTGTGTGTGCATTACATACATGAGCTGTGACATTAAAGAAATGTTTTGGTCCTGGTAAAATAAATTGCTAAAGAAATGTAGCCATACTGGGAGTCCTGATTCTTGGTTATGGTTGGATATTTTGCCGGCAATATTCTGCTTTGCTTCATAAAGAATTCCTGCATCTGTGTGTAACTAGATTGTGTTTTATGTTGTACCACATATTTTCAATTCTTATACTGGCTGACCAACTTTATATATCCTCTTTTTTTGTAGGCAAGTGCGAAAATCCACCCTAAATCCTAATGCAAAGGAGTTTAATCCACGCTCGTACGCTCAGGTAACTAGGAACTCCAGCTGTTCATCGTGATAACGATGCATATTGTAGGGCATGGCCAGACTATTCAATTGGCACCCTGTATTTACAAATACAGTATATAAGCTAAGGCTCCAGGCTTTATTTCCAATGCACTGGACTTGTACTTTCTTCCTTCCCTGACTGATAGAATGAGTAACATAACATAATTCAAATTGTATGTGTGTGTGTGTGTGTACATTTATATTGCATAAACATTTTCCATAGTGCTTTACAAAGTGTCCTTGTGGGGATAGAATAGAGATGTAGGGAGCCATTCTCTTAGTTGCTTGCCTAAACTGAATGTGTGAAAGCTTTTTTTTTTTTATCTTTATGTATTTTTGCTACATTGCTTCAATTATTTTAACTCTTGGACGTGATGTGTTTATCTTCTAGCCCAAGCCTTCGACAACACCAACATCACCTCGGCCACAAGCTCAACCAAGTCCCTCAATGGTGGGACACCAGCAGCCAACCCCTGTGTATACACAACCAGTTTGTTTTGCACCAAATATGATGTACCCAGTTCCCGTTAGCCCTGGGGTGCAGGTAACTTAAATTTGCATTTAAAGTTGTCTTCATTCATGATCCTGAGGCATGGTACAATCATGTTTTAAAGATACTGCTGCAGTCTTACTACGTGTGCTGGGAATGATGCATTGTCCGTTGTAGTCAGTAATTCTTTGCCCCTTGGAAATGTTTACATATGGTAGGGACACTTTTTTTTTTTTTTTTCTCAAGTGTTTGTCAAATTGGAAATTTTCTACCTAATGGGGATGATTTGCCTTTTTAGATTTTGCCTTTTAGTTTGTGTTTATATTTTGCAAAGCTATAGCTTTTTGGTTTTAAATAAGTTTTTCATAATGGTCTTCAGCATTTGTATGAGTTTCGTCGATCATTATAGTATCCAACTGGCTAAACCATGTATTGCTGACTACTGTTTTACCATTCTTTCTTTAAAATTACCTTGCAAAGTCAACGGACTCATCTTGTACTTGTATCCTTAATCATGCTTTACATGGTATATTAATGTGCCACTATTTGTATTTATTTTTAAGCCATTGTATTCAATTCCGATGACGACCATGCCAGTGAACCAGGCCAAAACTTACAGAGCAGGTAAAGGTGAGATGTGCACATCTGTGCTTAGTTACTGTCTGCATGCTGCATGACTTCAAATGGGATAATCCAGGTTTAAGTTGACCATTTTTGTTTCGTTCTTAAATGCTTTAATATATAATCAAAAGCAGTAAATAAACAATCACATTTGAACTTCCTGACTTCTGCAAATCCTCCTGCTTAGTCTCCCTCAACCAGGAAGGGATTCACCCAATCATGATGCTCACTTAACTAGCTCAACAGCTGCTGATTGTTTCTGGAAGTTATAAAAAGACCACTATAGAATTAGAAATATCGACCCGTATTCCTAACGCTACGGGTCTCCTATCCGTAGTATTCCAACGCACACCCCACCGTGCCTTTGTATAAAAATAAAACAAACAGGGTTTTTACTTCCCTTTTTCCAGTGCCGATAATCCGTTTTTTTTTTTTTTGTTTGTTTGTTTTTTTAAAATTTATTTATTTTTTTATTTATTTATTTTTATCAGCTTCCCAAGAGGTCATCGAGGAGGCACAGTTTCCTCCTGTGATGGTCCAGTCCAATGTTTAGCACCAAAGTCAATGTTTTCCAATTACATTCTATATGAGCTGCATCATGTGACCATTTTACTCTGTCAGCACATAGTAAGACAGGCACCAGAGGTGTGCTTGTTTAAAAAAAACTGCAGTGTTTGTCATTGCAGGGTTAAATTGACAAGACCCCTTCATTGAGATTAAGTGCTCTTGGTGACTTTAGTGGACCTTTACATTTTTAAATATATTAAGCTTTCTACTGTATAAAAGAACAACTTGAGTTAACCAGAGAAATTACACCATGTGCCAATGTTCAGGAAGGAAAGAGACAGACTGTTGGGGTAGAAATTGTGGTCTTGTGGACAAAATGGATATTAACTCAAAACCTTTATTGATTACATAAAGTAAAAAGTAACTGCACATTGGTGTCTATTCTAGCTTAATTTAAACAGGTCTGTTTTATATCTTGACATAGCATGTGTGTCCCTCCCATTCACCGGTTTCTCTATTGGGTTATTTTCATTTTTTTTTTTTGGACTCTGGCACTCTAACATCAAATACCATTAAAGGACCTCAATAGTGCCAGGAAAACAAACTAGTGTTCCTGGCACTACAGGGCCATTAGGTCCCCCTCCTGCTGGGCTAAAGGGGTTAAATCCTCTTCAGCAACCTACCTTTCTCCAGCGCCTCTCTCCTCCCCAGTTGACGTCCGATCCGAATGCGCGGCAAGAGCCGCGTGTGCATTCAAACCGCCCATAGGAAAGCATTACTCAATGCTTTCCCATAGACGTCCAGCGTCTTCTCGCTGTGGTTTTTCACAGTGAGAATCGCGGAAGCGCCTATAGCGGCTGTCAATGAGGCAGCCACCAGAGGCTGGATTAACCCTCAGTGAAACATAGCCGTTTCTCCGAAACTGCTCTGTTTTCAGATGCAGGACTAAAACTAGAGGGTCCTGCCTATAGTGGTCCTTTGACCATAATTGTATTGAATATCTACTTTATGCCCGCCCTGTGTCACATTTTATTCCTGTTACAATTTAGACCATTGTTTATTTAAAAGACAGATTTATTTGCATGAAAAGTGGACGGCTTATAATAGGGAAAGAGGGGGGATGGGTAACATTAAATTACTGATTGTTAATTATGCTGACTTTGTTTTCAGTTCCAAATATGCCCCAGCAAAGGCAAGATCAGCATCACCAGAACACAATGATGCATCCAGTGTCTGCAGCTGGACCTCCAATAGTAACGTCACCTGCCTATTCTGCGCAGTATGTGACTTACAGCCCTCAGCAATTTCCGAATCAGCCTCTCATGCAACACGTTCAACATTATCAATCGCAGGTATTTACTTCTAAAAATATTGTAGTGCAGAAAGGGCTTCTAAAGACTGTTTAAATGTATTATTCATTATGTGTTTTGCAAACTGTCATGACAAGAGGTAAAGTCATCCCTTGATGATCAAGTAATTTTTGGTTTATATAGAAAGCAATATGAGTTGGTTTGTATTAAAAGGCATTTTAATGAATGGACGAGTGAACATTAATGGTGTCCGGAAAGACTAAAAGAAGGAATAAGGGAAAAACATTTTAATTTAACCAAATAAGCTCACTCTAATATATTTTGTTTTTACAGCCTCCACATATGTATGGCCAAGTTATACAAGGGGGTACCAGAATGATTCCACCACCAACGCATGCACAGGCTGGCTTAGTATCCTCATCTGCTACACAGTATGGAGCCCCAGAGCAAACACATGCTATGTATGGTAAGAGTCACGGCCATAAGACAGAACCGTATAATACAGACTTGGAATTTCCTTCACGGTCTTATTTTTCTACATATTCATAAATAACCGTTGTCGGTTTCATTTTGGATTTAAATATGCTGTAGTACCTAACTGTTCAGACATCTCTGGATTTTATCTTTTTATTTGTTCTTATGGTAAATATTCTATATTATTAGACACTTTAATCTAAAACTATCCCCAATGCTTAGTTTCGTAGATTAAAGGTAAGGGGATCATATGTATGCGTGAGAGGAGATTTTATCCCTTATCTCTAGATTTAAATCTATTATTACTCTGACAATGTTAATGCAGCTTCTCAGTCCCAATTAAACCTTGAGTGGAAAAAGTTTTGAGCCCATCCAGATGTGTGCATGTGATAAACCATACATACTCTTGGCATTTTCATAATTGTCACAAACACGTAGGCAAGAATATTTTTGTATCTTGAGCTAAAGATTAGTGTTGCTATTTTGTTCTTTTAGGTTAAACAAATCTAATATTGTAGTCTTTAACATTATTGTAGGATCTATAAAGTATTCTCATATGTTCCTCATCGTGCTGATGTTACTTTGGCTAAGATACAACTAGATTTAAATATTTAAAGTGAAACTGTTACTTTATTTACCACAATATGTGCATGCATGGATACTACCCTCATTTTGACAAACTAAAAAAAACAACAACAAAACACAAAAAATAAAATAAAAACCTTGCCTTATTGGCACTTAAATTGCTGTATGAGCACATATGTGTTCAGCACTTCCGCCACCAGTGGAGAAAGTAAAGAAGTTAACTAATTTGCATGATTTGCCAGACATGGCAAGAACTGTATGTAAATGTAAAAGCAATTTTAAGAATGTGTGTATTTTAAATGGCCCACTTTTTAGCTAACTTCGTTTTTTGGTTTTTTTTGATCATGTTATTGGCTACTATTAAGGGGACACTATAGTCGCCAAAACCAATACAGCTTAAAGTAGTAGTTCTAGTGTCTATAGCCTGTTCCTGCACTTTCAGCAATGTAAACCCTGTGTTTAGAGAGAAAAAGCAGTGTTTACATTGTTACATCTCTGAGTATTTTTGCTGTGCATGTACAGTAGCTTTTTTTTATAGAAGTTGTGGCACAGCCATGATGAAATCAGTATGGCGATGGAGAAAAGGTAGCTAAAATTCCTTCTTATATTTTGGGAGGAAGTGGACACCTAAATAGGTAGTCCAGCACTATAGTGTTAGGAAGGCATGTTTTTATTCCTAATGCTATAGTGTAGCTAGATCTGTAAATCAATTATTTCCACAATTGGTGTAAATACCAATTTTTAAGATTTTCTGCTACTTTTTTTGCAGAATCTTTCATCCTGTTGGTGCCCTATGTACCAATTACAGACCCAGGCTAAAATTTGGCTTGCCTGAAGAAAATGTTAATGGAGAAAATTCACTTGCCTAAATTGTAAACATTCTATTTATTTTCCCCTGCCTTGTTACCAGTTACTACTTGAATGACCGGGTTTGAGCAATATAGTGACTACTGCTATACCAGCTAAGCTATATTTAATACAGCAGTGATTTATTTCAAAGTAGAATCTTGAAATTGCTCCATATATTTAGTCTGTTAAATTTCTGTCTTATTTTTCCTGTTTTGGCCAGTATGTTTTTTCATAACTCCAAAAAGATGAAGGAAGAATGGGATCGCATCAAATGTCTGTGGATTGTATACATGCTGTAATTGTAGGAGTGCAATTTCAGGTCTTGCAGCTTTTTACATGGCTCTTATCTGAGTTATCACGATTTGTGGCTTTCGTTTGCTCTTTAATCTAACTCTTGCTTGGTTCATCTAATCTATGCTCACTGAATATGACATTTGTTAATGGGCATAATTTTAGCCCCAGTAAGACACCAGTATGCACATATATTTCCTCCACAGTGGAAGGTATTCAAACATAAATGTTTATTTGCCACTGACATCTTTGAAAAACGTAACCGCATAAATAAAATTTGTCCTTGCATAAATGTCAGCCTTATTTTGCTTTCACAAAAAGGCTAATTTAATTTACCTTTCTATTTCCCCAAATTCAGCATGTCCCAAAATACCCAACAACAAGGAGACAGCCCCTTCTTTCTACTTTGCCAGTGAGTTGTTGTTTTGTTTCAATTTCCTGCATATTGACTGCTTTTAAGAACTCCATTGGTAAAATGTCCTTTTGCAAAGCTTTCCTTTCCAGACATGGTGAACATGTAGTATGGACTCAAGTGCTTGTGAAATCTAACCTTCCTATCATACATTTTTCACTCTGGTCACTTCATTGTCTTTCTGGGGAATTATTTTCTTACAATACTGTAGATGTGCCGTGTATTTAAAAAGCAGAGCATGTTCCAAGGCACTTATCAAAGAAAGAATACAAACTTTGCTCTATAAGTGTTGCAGTTCTTTTGGCATCTTTTTGAAGGTTGCCTCCGGTGTTGCAATAAACCTAATCGTGTATTTTTGACTAATTGAAAAAGATAGCATTACGTGAAGGTGGGCCTTTTCTGTTTGTTTTTATTTATTACATCTGTCTATTAACTTATAGAAACAGAGCCTTGGCCCAAGCATGACCTAGGGGTCTTATGGGCTCAAGATGTGTTTCAAAACTATGAAAAGGTTTCTTCAAGAATGCTACCTTTCTATATAATATATATTTTCTATAAAGTAAATAGTCTTTACTACTCCGATGAGGAACGTGTGTATTGAATTAGCTTCAGCATATCTTTTCTGCAAACTAGGTTAAGGTGGTGGTGGTGGTTTTTTTTTTCTTTCTTTTTTTTTCTCTCAAGAGTAGCCAGTGCATGTATCAAAGTGCTATCTGCATCAGCATATTTTAGATTAAAATTATTCATCAAGGATTACACAAGATGTAGTAAATGCTAAACCAATGTCTTTGGTTAGTGTTTGAAAATGCTGTTTTGTGTGGGTTTTTGTTTTTCCTTTAATATAAAGCTTAATTCCAGGTTCCAATTTAAATTCTTGCATTGTTTAAAAAGCCAATATCCTAGATGGGAAATGCACTGCGCATATTTGTGGAATAGTGCAGATTTTATTAAAATGTAATTTAATCCATGTACAATATGTGTATTGGGAGGGGGCCCACTTCACCTAAGTTCTTATACATAGCTATTCACATTCTTCACAACTGTCTCATATAAGATTCTCTGCAAGTTATGTGGACTGCTATCAGGAAGAAATCATTAAAGGCTATAAACCAACTTAAGTCTCTAATTCAATCTAGAGGTTTACATAAAACTGCAGCAAAAAATTCTGTTGCTCATTTAAAGGGACACTATAGTCACCAAAACAACTTTACGTTAATGAAGTGGTTTTGGTGTAAAGATCATGCTCCTAGTGTCTCACTGCTCAATTCTCTGCAATTTAGGTGTTAAATCAATTTTGTTTCTGTAACCCTAGGCACACTTCCTAGGAAGAGTCATCTAATGTTTATACTTACTTTATTGCAAATTTTGTATAACTTAGAATTTCTCGTCTACTGTTCTGTTAATAGCTTGCTAGATACTGCAGGAGTCTACTGTATGTAATGAAAGTTCAATTTACAGAGCAGGGGATACAATCTTTTAAAGTAAATTACATCTGATTGAAAATGAAACAATTTTTGTTCATGTAGGCTGACTAGGGCTGCATCAACACACAAAAATGAAAGAACTCATAAATGGCAGAAAATTGAGCAGTTAAACTTGTTTTGGTGACTATAGTGTCCCTTTAATTCATCTGATAAAGGTAAATTATATTCTTGATGTGTATATATAATACAGTGTTTTTGTTTAGTGGGCCTTCGACTGTTCATTTTCTGTGTTTGAGACTTAAGAGTTGCATATTGAATGCCATCTTGGAGACTTGGTTTGCTTCATCTGGCAATCAAATGTGAGGCTTTATTATTCGTATGGTAAAAGCAAACCAAACCCAATCACGTTGAGCAAATGAGCTACTTTGGTATTAGTGGCGGCGAAGAGTTCCTAAAGAGCTGGGGTGGACCCCCAGGTAAGAAGTCAAACTACTTACAATGGGGTTGTGTGGTCTCCAGGGCACACCTGGTACCATAACCACTGTGATGAGCTTTAATGGTTATGCTGCTTGGAGTGTACCTTTTTTAAGTATTGTTGTCTTCCCTTTAGGTCTAGCCTGCCTTTGCCGTCCAGACCGCCAGCTTACATTTGCAGTATTTTTGGATTTTCTCCCCACTTCTGTTTTGTTAACATGCTTTGAGAATGTTTTGAAACCTTAAGAATGTTATCAAACTCTAAAATGTTTTTTTTCATGGATTTCAGTTTCTACCAGCTCACTGGCACAGCAGTATGCCCATCCTAGTGCTGCTCTACATCCACATCCACCTCACCCACAGCCTTCAGCTACTCCCACTGGCCAACAACAGAACCAACATGGTGGCAGTCACGCAGCCCCAAGTCCTGTACAAGTAAGTGATTGTTATTTTACACAGTGTGCTGTTACATAATTTCTATCTAGAACTTCCCTAATATCCCTTCAAACTAATAAAACCTTTATGCATACAATCGCTTGGTTTATTGTATGATTTAATAAGTCCTATTTTGAAGACTTATAGGACGATACTAGACATGAATGTTGGCAGGCTGCTCATGCCGAGTACTTTTGACAAGTAACCCACCCACTGTTGGCCACAATTGAAAGTTTTTTTGTTTGTTTTTTTTTTGTTTGTTTTTTACGTGAAACTTTATTAATACAAGTTTCTTTCTATTTTCCAGCACCATCAGCATCAAGCTGCACAGGCTCTCCATTTAGCAAGTCAACAGCAGCAATCTGCAATATACCATGCTGGACTGGCACCCACACCACCTTCTATGACCCCTGGGTCCAATGCCCAGTCACCACAGAACAGTTTCCCAACTCAACAGACTGTATTTGCACTCCATCCCTCGCACGTGCAGCCTGCCTACACAAACCCACCACACATGGCTCACGTTCAACAGGTAACTGTTCTACAGCACTTCATATTTGGTTTAAACAAATCACTGCTACAATACAAGGAATTTGAGACACACACTTCCACTCTCTCTTTATTTATTATTTTTTTCTTTTTTTCACATTTTTAGTATGGTCTATCAGAATGGTTCAAGTGATTATATAAAGGGGAAATACATGCATGTTGCAGTCTGCTGCTCTTGTACCCTATAATTGGTAATACTCAATGATACCGTGGCTTGGGTATTGATGTTTGCTCTGTGTATTTTATTTTATTTTTTTAACTTTTATATAGATCGCACGGTACAAATTGTTCCATTAACTTCCAATAGGCGATATCTGTTTTTGTTCCATTATACATTTCGAATTGATTTGCAATTTTATTTTTCCCTTTGCAGGCTCATGTGCAATCAGGAATGGTTCCATCACACCCATCTGCTCACCCAATGATGCTTATGACTGCACAGCCACCAGGGGGCCCTCAGGCTGCTCTGGCTCAAAGTGGTTTACAGCCCATTCCTGTGTCTACAACTGCACATTTTCCCTATATGACCCATGCTCCAGGTAACCCAACATAATGAATGATTCAGTCAGTGCAGCATTTCAAATTGTCAGAAAGATGTTGAACAGACAGACTGATTCACTGCGAATTAAAATGGGAATCTGATGCCGTCTTCTGGGCTGGTATTATTTTAGGCATTTATATTTTAATAGTTTTGACCTATTATGAAAAGTTAGGTATTTCTAGATTTGAGTTTTAAACAAATCCAAAATGTCTTCTGTTTTTTTTTTTGTTTTGTTTTTTTTAATTTATTTTTTAAATATTCATTCAGTTAGACAGTGGCATTTGGGACATGTATGTGTGATTGACTAATTCCATCTTCAAACCCTATGATGGAATTCTATTGATGCATATTGATTGGGATTCCCCCACATCCCATCCCCTAGACTAAATACTAGACTTTAAGGCACACCTAACCCTGATATTAAAATGTAAACATTAGTGTAAAAAATAAATTGCGGACTTTGCGTGTGTGATTTATTTGTTAACCTTATTGGAAATGGCATTTATTTATTTTATTTTATATTTCCCTTTCCAGTGCAAGCACATCACCAACAGCAGCTGTGAATCTGGAGTGCGATCAGTGAAAAGGCTGGAACCCTTTTATAGGCCAAAAACTTCCCACGTGCTTCCTTCCTGGAAGCATTGTCATCTAGAATCTCATTTTTGTTTAAAATAAATCTTGATTTCTTTTAACATCCGATAGGAATGCTAACTGATCATCTTGCAGTGGGAAAGATTCGGACTGTGTAGAGGCATGTAGGAGCTTGCAGGCTACCCTGTGCGCTGCATCAGTCCTCCTAAAGACCCAACCTTTGCTTGCTGATAACTGGAAGTTATTTATTTTTAAAGTCCCTTCTAAGTTATGAACTCATCAGCTAGCGAAGGAAGTAACACAATTTGATTCTTGCTGCTATCTTCACCTTAAAAAAAACAAAATCAAGACTCTAAAATCCCTTTTACTTCTAACTAAACTTGAAACCGATTCAGTAAAGATTCTGATCATCAACCTGATGTATTATTATTTATGAGTCGGGTCTGATGATACAGCTGCTGCCTCCAACAGCGGTGTAACTTTTAAGTTAAGAAAAAAAAAAAACTTTTACTTTGTAGATAATATAAAATAAAACCTAAAAAAAAAATAAAAATAAAAAAAGTTTTAAAAACTGAATCTGCCTTTGTGTGTTACTCCTTCGAACACGAACATTTACTGGTAGTGAAGATTGGGATTTACATGCTTGAGATTATTCTGACTTGGGCAAATGCTAAATTGTTTAGCTACACACGTGCAATTTCTAGAGCTGTGAGTTATGATTTGCACTGGAAGGACATCTCAATGCTATATTACTTTAACCACGATTTGATGTGTGAATTTTGGTTTTATTATGGGTATTTATATAAGAATCTTTATGGCTTACTTCAAAATAACACACGTTTTATGTCAGACAGAGGAAAGCAACTCTGTGTTTTAAAGCCATCAAAGAGATATGGAACATTAAAAATAGTTTTCTTGGAGATTTCTTGCGGCAAAAGGAATGACTGGTGTGCTATGTTGTAAGATCAAATGTTTGCGTATTATTATTTTAAGAAATGGTTCATATAATAAAATGGACAGGAATTGGCTTGGTTGATCGCTATTCTTGGAAGTTTGTATTGCAGCAAGACCTAGTGGACTATCTGAGAACCAAGGTAGACTACCATAAGTAGGATCTGTCAAATGTTTTTTTCCTTTAGTTGACCAGGATTTGAGGCAAGCCACTGGTATTTTTTAATGGCCACAGCAGGGAAAAAGAGTTAAGATTTTGTTTCTTCATGAAGAATTTTTTTATCAGCCTTGTGGAAAAGGCAACTCTACAGATTTCCTGCTATACCATTAATTTCAGCTGTTATGAAGAAAATTTATATTGAGAACCTATATTACTGGGATACTCTCAATTTGGCCAAAGCCTCCTTTAGTAATCTATGCTTCATCATCTATTTGTAAATTCTTTTCCTGAGGAGCTCACTCTGTCATGATCTACTACTAACCCATGAACCCCTAAGAGACTCAGACCTCCATCTGAGATTCGTAGCAAGCTTTAAAGAGTTTCTTGCTAGAAGTAATTGCCACACTTCCTAAATTGCAGACAGACTTACATTTTGAGCACCTATTTATGTATCTGGCAAGCATTTGAAAGTTCTGCGGTTATGAAATCAGTTGCCATCCAGAGTAAAGTGTTTTGTTTTTTTTGTTTGTTTAGTTATTTTTTTATTTTTTAAACTACACAACGTCCAGGTAGTTGTCTTGTGAACTATAACCGGTTCCAGACAACTTAGTACAGGCATAGGCAACCTTCGGCACTGCAGATGTTTTGGACTACACCTCCCATGATGCTTTGCCAGCATTATGTGTGTAAGAGCATTTTGGGGGATGTAGTCCACAACATTTGGAGGGCCAAAGGTTGCCAATGCCTGACTTAGTACTTTAATGGTGGGTTTATCCTTTTTCCTCCTCCGTTGCATTTACAGGCACGGCTTGCATCATGCCTACCCTGGTTACAACTCATTGAGTACTTCTTCTGACCATTACTCTGAATGCCTTTGCTGGTGGCTTATGTTGGCAAGACTGATGTGCAAGAATCAGGGTATTTTTTTTTTATTTTTTTTTAAATAGCTGGTCCTCAGTTTTTGTAGAGAACAATATCATGATTTGCAAAGATCCAAGGATGTGACACAATACCACTTCATTCCTCAAGGACATTGTCTCTCTGGGGCTTGGGTAGCAAAATGATCGATTGTGATCTCAGAGCAGTCTGGTAGATTTTGGATCATGCTGCGATTGACTGGCAGACGATACACACTGAATATCATGGCAGTGTTTTCATTGACCCTATTTGCTTGCAGTGGAACTGGCTCTGTCTACACCATTACTACTAGGAGGATGACAGAGCAGTTATTTCTACAGTGCTATGTGAGGGTTGGCAGGGTAGGATATAATCCTATAGCCATCCCTTTATACCCTGATGCTCTTTCATACAATGCAAATGAATTCCAGGCATATGATCTGACTAGGTCTAATCTAAAATAAACACGCTCTTCTTCAACACCGTAGGTCTCTGACTAAGGGCTCCTCTTAACTTATTAAAAGAACACTATATTCATTCAACAACTTTAGCTTAATGAATCATGTTTTTTTTTTGCCTCTGATTGTTTCACTACTGAATTCAGTGCCATTTAGCAGTTTAACTTTTCATGTTTATGCAACCCTAGCCACACCTCCCATGTCCATGACTCTCACAGCATGCATGAACACAAAATGGTTTCATTTTCTTTCAATAAGCTGTTAAAATATATATTTTTTTTCTTTCTCATGCTCTGTAAATGTAACTTTCATTACATGCAGGATATTCCTGTAGTTTCTAGCGAGCTCTTCACAGAACAGGAAATCTGAAATTCTACATTTTTACAGAATTTGCAACAAAGGAAGTGTAAACATTTGATTACTTTAGGAAGACTATGCAAGTTGCATGCAGAGAGGTGTGCCTAGGGCTACATAAACAAAGTGTTTCAACGTCTAGGTGGCAGAGAATCGAGCAGTGAGACTTCAGATGCATGATCTTTACACCACAACTGCTTTGTGAAAATGTATTTTTATGTGTGCGCTGTCCCTTAAGGACCAAACTTCTGGAATAAAAGGGAATCATGACATGTCACACGTCATGTGTCCTTAAGGGGTTAATCTGTATTCTGTATGATTTTTGGTCACTATGTGAATGTTCCGGGTGTGCTCCTAATTTTTTTTGCCTTTACTACTTAACTTAAAGGGACACTATAGTCACCAGAACAACTACAGCTTATTGCATTTGTTTTGGTGAGTATAATAATTTCCTTTTAGTCTTTTTGTAGTCTTTTCTGAGAAAATGCAGTGTTTACATTACAGCCTAGTGATAACTTCACTGGCCACTTCTCAGATGGCTGTTAGAAATCATTCCTGGGTCATGGCTGCCTAAAATGCATCCAAACATTCAGTGTCTCCTCCCTCTGCATGCAGACACTGAACTTTCCTCATAGAGATTCATTGATTCAATTCATCTCTATGAGGAGATGCTGATTGGCCAGGGTTGTTTGAATTGTGCTGGCTCTGCCCATGATCTGCCTCCTTGTCAGTCTCAGCTAATCCTATTGGGAAGCATTGTGATTGGATCAGGCTACTACTTCTGCTGATGTCAGCAGACAATGGACAGGTCTATAGGAAACAGGGACAAAGTAAGGAGCTCCAGACTTGAATACAAGTAAGATTGTACTATTTTTTAGGTAGGCAATAGGGGGCCAGGGTGGCTAGATGGTAGATTTAACCCTATAGGGTCAGGAATACAGGTTTGTGTTCCTGACCCTATAGTGCTCCTTTAAAATAGGACATTAAATGGGGAAAAACATTTCTTTTCCACATGAAAGCAGATATACAGCAGTGAAATATTTCTTAGAGATAGAATAGTCCTTGAAGCAGTAAGAAGTTTTTTTTGTGTTTTTTTGTTTTGTTTTTTTTTATGGTTTTTAATTTTGGTATGATTCCTATTATTTACAATTACATGGAATGTAGGTATGCGCCCAGTCATGATAATCTGTTTATGGTCCCCTGGGAGGAGATTTTCATTTTTGGGCAACATGACTGGAACAAATACCTACTTGCCTATCACTATTATATTTATATGATTATGATGTGGAGACTGGAGTGAGGAAGATTTTAAAGGATTTATTTTTTTTTTTTTTTTATATTCTTTATTTTCATTGTGCAGGTGGGTACATGTCAGTTTCCAACGCCACAACAGCGTACTTACATATGTCTATACAAGCTTAACAGTGGCAAGAGTACGTGCGCATTTTTGAAATATATAAGCAAGAACAATATAACAGGCTGAACAATAGTGGAATGCTACTGCAGTGTAGATTCGGGTGTGTGTGAGGTAAGTTGCATTGCGGTGTACTACTGCAGTGTTAGAACTGCTGGGACAAGCTAGTCTGCTTGAGAGTCTAGGCAGGTGATTCAAACATGAGGAACAGGATCTAAGGGGTTGTAGTGAAGTATATTAAGTAAATGAGCGGGTGGATAGACTCTGGATGGTTAATTCAGTTAGCCCCTTTGTTCATAACTGTGTTGTACATATCGACACAGGACTCCTAGCTTCAGCATCCTTAGTCATTGTGGAAGTCAAAGGGGAAGGTCTAGAAAATAATTACAGCGCAAGAAGAATCACTGAGCTCTGAGAGCTCTGTCTAGATGTATGTAGGTGTCAGGGCAATGGCGACCTGATCAGATTTAATATCAATCGCTACGTGACCTGCCTGTTTGGCATTAAGTCATCTAACGGTGAGTGGGTGCTGCGTGCCGAGTGGCCAGGCTAGATATCATGCGCTGCCTCTCTATACGTGCGACATGCAAAGAACAATTCTGAACAAACTAACCAAAACTAAAAATTAAACACGCTCGTAACATGAACCGTAAGGTTTCTGGAATTGTAGTTATAGATACGTCTATACATGTTAGTCTAGCGACACACTGCGGTATATAAATCTACATTTATCATGGCAACAGACGCGATATACATGGCAGAGTGTTAGTGGTAAGTGATCACGATCTAGTCCAGACAGGCAAAAACCGGATGCTCAGCTGAGTTATCGTGGGAGATACAAAAAGGCAAACAATAGAAAAAGGAAAGGGAAAAGGAAAAGTCTCTGTTAACAAAAGCTTGTGGACGTCGGCTATTCCCCCCTTCCCTTCCTTGCGGTCATCCGACCTTTATCTCGACTGGGCTATAGGCCTGCATGTGCAGATAGTTTGTGCCGTGTTGCCAGTGTTCTGTCGGGTGTCAGGTGCAGTGTAAACCGGCACAATCCCAAAGTTTGCCAGGGATGTCCAACAAACTGAGCCTTGAGTGCAAGGTTGCCCATGTGTGTTGGATTTGGTTGTCCAATGATATCATCCGTCTGAAGACCTCTGACTAGTCCGCTAGTGTGTGTCTGCGGGAGTCAGTCATGTTGGTGAGGGTAGTTGCTATCCAGACTGGCCATGGTGATGAGCGTGAGTCGCTGCAATCCGGGGCTACATACAACGTGTGGTATAAGTGTCTCAGAAGTGTCTGCTGGGGTGACTTACATTCAGCGTCCAAAGATTGTATAGTCCCAGGGGTGCCGTGTCTAGGTGGTGACCGCGGCGTAGGATTCAGGGGTTGAACCTCTCGGGATAAACAAGTTGATTTTTGCCGGGTCTCAGGTCTGCGCTGGGGTGGTCGGGTGAAGAAGCCTTTCCTGATTGAGCGAGGTCTGTGGAATGCCCAGAGTCCGCAGGAGGTCAGGGGCTTCCTCAATGTCGTGAACCAGATGAGAGGCCGTTCCTTGCTGTACACTGAGGGATCTGTGGTTCTGCCAGCGGTAGTTGATGCCGTGCCGTTGGAGCAGAGAGGTAAGTGGTTGGAGCGATCTGCGCCAGGCCAGGGTGCTACCGGACAGGTCAGCAAAAAAGGTCAGTCCCTTGTTTTCAAACTGCATAGGGGTTTTACCTCGGAGGGCCGAGAGAATCGTCGCTTTTTCCTTCCCATTTCGGAAAGTGATTATAGTGTCTCTTGTCGCTGAGGGTGGTGCTCTCGGGGGTTTAGGGATTCGAAATTGGTCCACAGGGGTGATGGCTATGGTCTGTCCGCTTGGCAATATGGCTGCTATCATACGCTGTACAACTTGCGGCAGGCCGGTCTCCGGTATCTCATCAGGGAGCCCTCTGACCTTTAGATTGTCTTCTTCTGCTATCTTCTTGAGCCGCATAGTGGCGTTCATGTATCTGGTTCTGCCTTTGCAGGTCCAGTACCGCCTGTTGCAGGGACGATAGGTCCTGCTGGTGTCCTTGAGACGTTGTCTCTAGTGTGCTGATGCGGCCTGTCAGGCCCTGCAGTTCGCCCCTGAGGGCAGTTACATCCGCCAATATATTCGTTTGGAGATCTGCCAGTAGTGCCCTCATAACCCCTGTGGTTACCAACTCACCGTCGGTTCCCGTTGGCTTGGCCTTCCGTGTTATGGCCGGGGCTGTCATGTAGTCGTCCTCAGCGTCTCCAGAGAGATCGTCCGAGAAATCGGAACGGCCGCCATGAAGGGCCGCCATGTTAGGCTCCATCGTGCCTCGTGCTTGCCTCCACATTTCGCCGATCGTCCGTTCAGAGGTATGTCTGTCTGGTCCCGGTTTTTTATTTTTCTTCCCCATTGTGCTTTGCTTTGCTGTGGGGGGGGGTCTCCGCCGACATTTGGGGGTCTGTGGGTATTATTTTGTTAGATTTTCCGACGTTTGGTGCACGGAGCTCCAGATTCCTGCGACTGCTGTCCTTCCTATCCCTAAAGGATTTTTTTTAATCATAATAGTTGGGGGTGAACCTAACTGGGAATATTAATTCAGAGGAGTTATATATATATTTTTTTTTTTATATTTGAAAATGTATGTGGGTGATAGTCTAAAAACAAAAACCCACTTTTAAAAGGTAGATCGAAATGCATATGTTTTGTAGAATAGTGGTTGCTGCTCCCCCTGGCTAAATAATACAACTAAGGGAATAATTAAGACTAAAATTAATTGTAGTGCTGAAACTGCTTTTAATACTCGGGCTGAAAAAACTCAAATATACATTTTAGGGTTTTGTTTTTTTTCCTCATTCCTCTTTTGAAGAGAGAGAAAGAGGTGTGTGTGTGTGTGTGTGTATATATATTATATATATTATATATATATATATTATATATACACACAAAATACAGAATCCAGCGCACTAGCTTATTCACTAAGCAATGATTTCAAATCTTAGAGATTGTAATAGTTTTCTTTAAAAACATCTCACCTAGGCAAAACATAATAGGGGTTTAGTAATATTATATGATCATATATTGCATAAGCCTGCCACACCGTCAATGTACCCCATTCTTGGCAGGTCCTACACTAGCAGCCTAATGCTTGCTCTTATGCAATATATGATCATATAATGTAACTAAACCCCCATTATCTTTTGTCTAGGTGAGGTGTTTTTAAATAAAACTATTACAATCTCTAAGATTTGAAATCATTGTTTAGTGAATAAGCGAGTGCGCTGGATTCTGTAGTTTGTATATTTTGGCCCCAGCATCACCCTATAATGTGTGCATGTTCAGGTGAGTGCAGCCCTCTTGGTGTCATTTATTTTTGTATGTATATAATATGTTAGTTAATTCAATGTTAAACAAAAATCTGCACACCAGTCAAGCCCTAAGACTTACTTTTCCCACAGAAATCATAAATTTGCAGTTGTGTTACTACCGCAAAAGATTCTAGGTGGCATATACAAATTAGTTTAACAAAGAATCACATTTTCTTTATTTTTTTTTCAATTTGACAATTTTTATTAAGTCAAGAACGTTTCAACGGGATACAGAAGATAAAAGGTAAGGGTATTCATTGTCAGCCCCATCGCAGTAGCGATCATAGTGTTAGTACATTACAGCCATCAGTTGCAATCCAATAATTACAGTAATTGAGAAAAGGTTTGTATTCCCACTTGAGTTTGGTGGCATGGCTATACTCTCAATTAGTGCTTCCTGTCACTTCCAGAGTGTTACCGGTTAGTTCTTCCGGGCATCTATCTACGCAAAACATATCTTTTGCTGCTAAATCTTAGCCTTTATGGCGTCACACTTACTATATTGTTACAATGGTACATAATTTTTAACCTTGGATTCCACCCTCGTGGTCTTGAATATCTAACTGGCTGGCACCCTCAGCTCAGTGGTTTAGATCTGTGACTGCTGCCGTCTGTCTCCTTGTGTTTTGTTTTGCAGTACAAATGTCGTACCTTTTGGCGAAGGGGCTTTTACCCATTCTAAATAACCCTCTCTTTGATGCTTGACTTTTTTCTTTTTTAAAGAAAAAAAAAAAAGATACCCTAGTATAGAAGGAGAAGGATTTAACTATTTACAAAGTGAGTTTGCGTCGTAGTCCTGTGTGGCTGACATTTTCATTCTGTATTCGTAATAGATGCTACAAGGCCCGTTCATAATAGTTGGTGCACCTTATGTTTGCTTGTACCGTTTCGAGTTCGATTGTGTGGTGTGATTGCTGACCCATGATCTCTAGAAATTACACCTCAGCTTGGTCCTTTCTCCCTCCTCCCCATTATCTCCAAGTGTTCACTCCACTTTCTTACCCTGCTTCCTTCCTTCCTTCCTTTTTTTTTTTTTTAAATTCATTTTTGCTTTCCCTTTTCTTCCCCCTTCATGCACCTCCCCTTTTATCCGGCTTCTCTAGTCACCTCATCTGCGGTATTAGTGACAAAAGTTCCCCACTTTTCATATGCCTCCTGTAGGTGTTTTTTGGGTCGATTGTGTCTTTGCACCATTATTTCATAATCTAGGTTCAATTAAATTTGGTTCAATAGTGCTGGCGTTGTTGGAAGAGCAGTGGTTTTCCATGCCTTGGCTATTAAGTTTGCTGCTATTAGTATGTGAAAAAGTAAAAAAAGATACTGGGCTGGCAGTGGCGTACACATGACCCATGGTGCCCCGGTGCAAAAATTGATCCGTGGCCCCCCCGCGCTTACTCGGCGCGGGTCGGGGCTGCAACACATGGCGGCGGGCACCTGGTCGCAGGGCTGTGACCCCGCGACCGCGGTATGCTGCACACACACTTAAAGGACCACTACAGACACCCAGATCACATCAGCTCAATGAAGTGGTCTGGGTGCCAGGTCCCTCTAGTTTTAACCCTGCAGCTGAAAACATAGCTGTTTCAGAGAAACTGCTATGTTTCACTGAGGGTTAATCCAGCCTCTGGTGGCTGCCTCATTGACAGCCGCTAGAGGAGATTCCGCGATTCTCACTGTGAAAATCACAGTGAGAAGACACTGAACGTCCATAGGAAAGCATTGAGTAATGCTTTCCTATGGGCGGTTTAAATGCGCGCACGCGCCTCTTGCTGCGCATGTGCATTCGGAGCTGAGAGGCGGAGGGATCCCCAGCGCCAAGGAAGTCCGGCGCTGGAGAAAGGTAAATCCTGAAGACACACACTCTCACGAACAGACGCATACACACTAGCTAACAGACACACACATTTACTGACAGACACACACTCACTTACAAAACATACACTTTCACTGACAAAAACATACACTCACTTACAGACATCAGACACACCCAATAACAGACACACTAACACACACAGTAACACACACACACACACACTAATATATGTTGTTTTTTTTTTTAATTGAATCCCCCCAGCTGGGGGGATTCCCTGGGGTCCAGTGGTGGTGCTGCTGGGCGGGCTGGCTATCTGGGTGGCCGGTGCACAAAGAAGCACTCTCCCCTGAGTGCTTCCTCTTCAGCTCCCTCGCGCGCCGCGTAGGGATGCCGGAGCCAGAAGATGACGTCATCTTCCGGCTCTGGTATCTGTGCGGTGCGCGAGGAAGAGGAAGCACTCAGGGGAGAGTGCTCCCTCGCGCACTGGCCACCCAGATAGCCAGCCCGCCGGGGTCAGCAGGGCCAGCCTCGGGGGGCCCTGAGGTGGCTGGCTATTGGGCCCCCCAGGAGAAGAGGCTGGCCCTGTGGGTACATACCAGGTCGCAGGGGCGGACGGGCCCCCTGGTGGGCCGGGCCCGGTCGCAGCCACGACCCTGGTATGTACACCACTGTGGGCCGGGAAGGCCATCTAGTGATACAAATAGGAGACATAGTTCGGGAGTGAGTTCAATGTGTGTGCCTATGGCAGTGTTCGCCAAAATTTCTTGATTTCAGTACTCGTTCATCATATGTGGTACATCGTATCCACCTCTTGTGAGCATCTCCAACAAATGTTAGTGTTTGAGTATATGCGTGCTAGTCTATCTGGCATCATGTACCATCTATATTGTATCTTCCGCATAAGTTCTAGATGGGAGGCACAGCTCGATCTACCCCTGTGTGCCACAAACACTCATTTATCTAATGTCTGGTTTAGGTCATTCTGCCAGTCGAGTCTCATTTGTCCTGTGACTCTTTCTGCGGGTCAATTAGTACTCAGTATGTGGAGGAGAGTACTTTTTTCGGGACAGTGGGAGTTAAGAACGCTTTCTCAAAATAGGACATGATAGGTGTGGATGTTTGTATTGGATGTTGTGTGAGTTCTGCTTTGATTTGTAGATAAGAGAACAACACTCTGGACGGTAGATTAAACTTCCCATGGTAGTCTGGAAACGTCAAAAAGCTGTCCTATAGTGGAGCAGCCACCGGACCACCAGGGTTTAAAGTCAAAGGAGGGGTTAATTACGTGTAAGCCTTTTATAGGTGTGGCAAGGTACCACGAGTGTTCTGACCCATATTGTTTTTTCAAGTTATTCCACGTGAGGAGAAGTAGTGCTGTGTTACTGAGTATATTTGGCATCTGGGGTCGTTTGAGACGTGGTATCCAAAACCGGTATTTCAAGTCCAAAAACACTCAATCTCGATCCACTGTGGGGGGTTGACCATTGCGTGGGAGAGTATTACAGAGGAAAGCAGCGAGCTTTATAGTATCCTTTAATGTCAGGCAAGCCCAATCCACTGTGTGTGACTTTACGGTTGCCCCATATAAAACGCATCAAAAGGGTTTATAACTTATCTAGGTCTTGGGTATATAAATTTGTAGTGCTCTAAGTACCGGTAAGTACTGGAATTTGGGAAATATGGACATTTTTACTGCCGCCAGTCTCCCCAACCATGTCAAGAATTTTGCATCCCAGTCTTTTAATGTATTCGTTATCTCTCTCAATAGCGATTCATAGTTGTGTTTCAGGAGGTTCGCCTGATTCTTTGTTAGTTTAAGCCCCAGTAATGTGATGAAGTCCGATCTCCAATCCAAAAAGAAGGAAGCGCGAAGCGCTTGTACCTTCGTTTCTGGTATGCCCAGCCCTAGTGCTTGTGACTTGGTTACATTTAATTTGTAATAAGATAGTTTGCCGTATTCCATTATTGTCTGTAATAGATTTGGGAGGGAAACCCTGGGCTGCATCAGAGTCAGTAGCGCATCGTCTGCAAATAAATTTGTCTTATATTCCCGTCCCCCTATCTGGATGCCGTGGACGGAAGTGTGGCTTCTAATCTTCTGTGCTAAAGGTTCTAAGGCCAGAACATTTAGCAGAGGAGCCAGTGGGCAGCCCTGTCTCGTCGGATTTGTTATTGTAAAGGGGTTAGACAGAAAACCAACATTGAGCACATGCAGCGTCGATTAGTGATGTCCCGAACGGTTCGCCGCGGACTCCAGTCAGCAGACACATTCCAGCCAATCAGCAGCAGACCCTCCCACCTCCTGGACAGCATCCATTTTGAAGCTGCATTCTTAGTGAGCTGTCCAGGAGGTGGGAGGGTCTGGGAGGAAGGGTCTGCTGCTGATTGGCTGGAATGTGTCTGCTGACTGGAGTCCGCGGCGACCCGGTCGGGACATCACTAGCGTCAATGTGCATACAAGGCTCTCACCACTGACAGGATCCCTGGAATGCCAAATTTTAACAGCACTGCTTCTCTAGGAACCAACAATGCAGATGGTCAAAGGCCTTTGCCGCATCAAGGGACACCAACAATCCCACCTCGCCTTCAATCTAGCGGCTAAGAGGTTACTCGTCTTGTTCCCTTGAGCATAAAAGTTGGCTTTGAGGCGTTTAAGCTGATATCCGGTGACCTGGAGTGCATGTTGGTGAATTATTCTTGTCAGGGTCAGGATATGGCTTTTAAGGGATGGAGATGGTGTTAGTTGGTTTTGCACATTTAGCGTATAAAAGTCTTTTTGCCAGTGCTTCAGTTGTGCATGAGACTGTTTACATAGTGCAGCAGCTCTTTGTATATAAATTCCCCTTACCACTGTTTTGTGTGCTTGCCATAACGTGTTTATAGATACCTCAGGGGTCTCATCTATGAAATCATTTCAAAGGGTCTCATTTATTCTGCCTGTAAACTCCTTGTTTTGTAATAGTCATTCAGTCTCCACGGACTCAGATGCTTAAAATCATATAAGTTCTTGACTTGCAAGGTGACCGGAGCATGGTCTGACCACGTGAGTTGGGGAATTTCACAGCATTCAATTTGGTTAAGGTGTGATCCTGACACGAAAAATTTATCGAGACGTGAATATGAGTTGTGTATATGTGAGAAGTAGGTATAAGACTTTTCCGTCTCGTGGGAGGCTCTCCATGCGTCATAGTAATGATGCAGGAAAATACGTTTTTGCTGCGCTCTACACTGTCTTTTGAGGGCACCAGATCTAGCTTTTTGTGGGGAAAGGGTAGTTTCTAATGCTGGGTCAAAGATATCGTTAAAATCCCAACATAAGATTGTGATCCGTGTACATCATGTCGTTAATACAGCCTACTAAAATAAGGAATTGTCCATTTGTGTCATTGTCTTGGGAGTGTGCCTGAAAGGATACGTTCTTGCTGATAAGTATGGATGTACCGTTTGACTTAGTAGAAAAAGTTGAATGAAATTGTATAGGATAGTCCCTGGACAATAAGGGAGTCTTATGTGCAGAAGTGGGTTTCCTGTAGACATACGATGTCTGCTTTGTGTGTCTGGAGCTCTCGGCTCTACAGGTACATTTTTATTGGTATATTGAGGCCTCTGACATTATGTGAGTAGATCTTCACGGTGGGTCATAGATTTTAATGTGCTGTGTGAGCATACAAGATATATAGAAAGCACCACTCCTCCCAGCTCTATCAAGCAGAGTGAAGCAGCTCTGTAAATGAGTGGCATCAAGACTGCAATCCTGCAGCCCCTGCCCAACCCACCTAGTAGTCGGGACCCCTGCGCAACTCTCAATGGAAACATACAAACCAAGTAATGAAATGCACAAAGGGCGCCCAGGGAAAACAACCCTGTGCCCCCCCCATCTTGCGCCAAAAATTGAAACAAGAAAAGTAAGATAAATAAAGTGCCAAAAAGCCGTCTAGGCACTTCCCAGCAGTGCCCTGGGGGAGGAAGTTTGTAACTTCCTGTCCTTAGAGAATGTGCTCCCAACGGGCCTTGAATACTCGTTAACTGACTTTGAGGACCATTACCGTGTACAATATGAAGAAAAGAAAAAAGATCACAATTCTGCCTATTATAAGCATGTACAAGCAATATACAATAACCAATTAAAGGTTTGTTTTTTTTGGGTTTTTTTTTTAAATTATTTCCTTGTTATCTCCCCGGTAAGGTGCCTGCTCTACCCCTACTTCTCAACAATCAGAACTAATGTGGGATATGTGTGGTTAATTACCGCTGTTAAGTGGAATTCGCTCCTGACCCTCCCAGCAATTTTGGGGATGTCAATGCCTCCATTGATCGGGAAAAATAGGTTAATCAAGTGATAGAGGGACTCACCTTCTTCCAAATTTAACTCAGGCGACCATTGCAATTCCCCGTCATTGGCTCGGTGGTATGTCTCATCAGTGGAGATTGTAAAATATCTTCTTTTTTTTTTTTTTTTGTCTTTTTGTTTTTTAAGTTATTTATTCTTTTTTTATTGTTTCAGTTTTGTTTTGTGGTAATTTATGTAGTTGTGTTTATAATTTTTTGTATGACAGGGTCTCTGTCTGGACATTACATGTAGGGGACTGTATCCTAGGGCCACCCGTCCCCATAAACTTTTCTAGTACGTCTAAAGGGAGGCCATGTAAGAGAAAAAATTGCAATAACCCCAGTACCATGCACTTATCTGCAATACTACCAACATGGAACTGTCCTAGGCACCATAAGACATGCGGTATACAATACTTGCAATTCTTTAGTCACACTGGTACAGTCTCTGGGACCAGCAATTAGTCTTTCATCATTTTCTCGGCTGCTTCAATTCTGGAGAAAAGCGTTGTGTGTCTCCAGTGGGTCCTGATGGATCTTTCGGTTCCAGTCCCCATTCGCAAAGTATTTTGGTTCCGTCTTCGGGGTTTTACCCTCTCTCTGCACCAACAATTTCACTGGGTATCCCCAACAGTAGATGATTCTGTGGGCTCTAAGTTGCTCCGTGAAGGCTTGGAAGGATTTTCTCCTTTTGAGTGTGAATGCTGAAATGTCTGCATAAACCGCGACGTCCCGGTATTTCTCCGACCAATCTGTGTGGGTCCTGCTTCTCTTGAGGATTTCCTCCTTCGCATGAAAATAGTGGAGGCGCAGCATAATGTCTTGTGGTGTGTCAGGAGGCAGAAATCTGGGCCTAGTTGCGCGATGTACACGGTCCATGAGAAGGACCTCTCTTGGGAGCTGCGGGGCAATTGCATGTAATAGCTCCATAATGTGGGCAGACAGTTCATTAGTACTGACCGTTTCCTTCACTCCTCTAATGCAGAGATTGTTCTTCTGGGCACTGTTCTCCATATCCGCCTGTTTGATCTCAAATTCCTAGACATTAGCCATTCCATTCTCGTAGCCATGTCATTATGGGCTTCAGCGTACTCTGCCATGGTGTTTTCTAGCCCCCAGTTCCTGCAGATCTTTGCGACGGTCTCTGAGTGAGGATTGTAAAGTATGCCGTATTTTGTTGGACATTTCATCCAGCATAGTCTGTAATACTGTTTGGGTAACCGGAGAGTCTGTTGTCTGTGATTTTTGTGAGGACTCCAGCTCCGACTCCTCGGCGCCATCTTGGCTTTCTTCAGGCAGCACCTGAATCTTAGTCTGCCCGGTTTTTGGGGCAAAAAGTGTTACTTTTCTTGTCTCTACAGTGTCCGTTTAGGTTTGGACTGAGACATGGTTATTTTCGCAGTCGGAGTTTGGTGTTAAAGGTCCAAATTGCTCAGGTTAAGGCCTTAAGTGCACGGAGCACTCAAAGCATGCGACCGCTCGCCAACAGATCCAGGACACGCTCCCCACCTCATTCTATTTTAAACATGGATTCATTTTAATGTACGTTGGTATGTTATTCTTCTGATATGCATCTGCTATGATTGCCGTAATCCAGCGTCTGAGGGTTGACAATGAGGCTGCTTCTCCTTTCTTTGACCCAGAGGGTAGTATGAACAGCTTCTCAGATTTCCTAAATTCTTTAGTGTTCTCCAGGTACTGGATTAAATATTCTCGAATATCTAGTTCATGGAGTTTTATTTCTTCTTGAGATTGAGGATTGGGAATGAACAATGGTAATACCACCTCTTGTCCCAAATGGAAATTAGATGCCACTTTTGGCAGACATTTCTGCATAGGTATGAGAACTACTTGATTGTGGAACATAAAGGTATGAGAGTCTAATGATGAGAACCCGAAGTGCAGAAATGTGTTTAGCTGTAGTAATTGCCACCAAAAAGACTGTTTTATAGGTAAGGTGCTGTATAGAAATCTGCGAGAGAGGAGCATATGGAGGTTCTAGTGTAGGACTAATAGAAAATCCCAAGAAGGAGAGGAATTTTTTGGGGGAGGATTATTTCTCATTGCCGCTTTGAAAAATCTTGCAATAAGTGGATGCGTTGTCCAGGATTTATTGTGAAGAGCCGATAAGGCAGATGATTGGAATTTCAGAGTGCTGAGTCTTAGTCTTTATCTAGACCTGATTGTAGGAAATCCAGAATTTGAATATGAGATGGATTGAGATGGTCAAAGTCTTTAGAGCCTGCCCATACTTTGAATGTTTCCCCTATTCTATAGTAGCAGGAGGAAGTAGATCTTTTCCGAGACTTAAGAACAGTTTCCACCACTTTATTTGAAAGGCCTTGGTTTAATAAGGTTGTCCGTTCAAGAGCCAAGCTCCCAGATTCCATTGAGATGAGTTTGAATGAAGAACTAGGCCTTGGACTAGAAGATCTGCCCTGATATGTAGTTTCAAAGGCTGGGTTAAGGCCATCTTGAGAAATGTGGATGCCAAGGTCTTCTTGGCCATAAGGGAAATATGGCAATGATCTGTTTTCCTTCTTTGCCAATTTTCTTCAATAGGTTAGGTATGATAGGTAGGGGAGGGAACACATGCCCCAGATCGAAGTTCCATGGTTGTGACAGAGTGTCTTGATCTGTTGATAGAGGGTCTGAAGTCAGAGAGTAAAATTCCTTTACATGAGCATTCCTCCTTTTCACCATAAGGCCAATTTGGGGTATGCCCCACCTTCTTGTAATCATCTTGAAGACTCCATTCTTCTGGATGAATGGTTTCCCTGCTCAGATAGTCCACGAAGGTGTTGTCTATACCTGGAATGTCTAGTGCCTTTAGACCCATGAGATGCTACTGAGCCAGATTTATCAGGGGTTTCTGATGTGCCACCCTAATGATTGATGTATCCAGCCACAGCCCTGTTGTCTGTGCGAATCAACACACACTTGTGATGTAATAAAGGAAGAAAACCTTTCAGAGCCTTGTAAATTGTTATCAACTCTCTTAGGTTGGAATGAAGCTTCTTCTCCTGTAGAGGCCATTTCCCTTGAGTCTAGGTTGAGTTGAGATGGGCTCCCCGACCTTTGAGGCTGGCATCCGTCGTGATTGTAAGGCAGTCTGGTTCTTGTAAACAAAACCCTCTCTGGAGATTGTGAAGCGATAACCACCACTTAAGTTGGTACTTCACCTTTAGTGTACCCAAAATTTCTTACCCCAATCGTTTTGGAGAATCTTGAACTGGAGGAGAAAATTTGTTTGGATAGTTCTTGAGTGCCACTGGGCCCATTTTAATAGACCTATGGTGGAAGTCAGAGACCCTAGTAGACTCATATAGTCTCTTGCGGATGTTGAACTCTTCTTCAGAATCATCCAAACTTTCTCCTGAACCCAAGAACTTCTTGTAGCGGATGGCACTGGGCTGTCCTGAGAATTACATGTGTTTGAATGCATTTGTGTAAAATGGCAAAGTTATATGTGTTAAATGTATTGTATTCGTCTGAATGTTAGGTAGTTTCATTCCCTTAGTTTGTTCGAATGAAACTACCGAACAGTCAGACCTCCCCTGTGTGAAGTGTGCCTTCAATTACCCGTTGCAACATTGTTGCGAACGGGTAATTGACAAGCTGAGTAGCCGTCCTTTGTTCTCAGGGGTGGCCGCCATTCGGGAAACGAACACGTGGCGGCGGCCATTTTAAAACTCCCGAACAGCGGTATTTTGCCGTCAAGTGTCTGGAACTCAAATCGGGCACTCGACTAGGCGAACACCGCTGAGACCTCCACAAGCCCGGTCCGTTCGGTTCCAAACTACCGAACGGCCCCTCGTTCGGTAGATAGAAACAACCGAACGAGGGGATTCAGGCGAACCCTCCCTAGTCTCTGTAGCTAGAGGCTTTCGTGCAGTTTATTCCCCTCCTCCAGGACCGACCGCAGGGCCCCATCGCATGGAACCCCATTCAGCTGTTCTCTCCAGTGCGGTCGGTCATTCTATTCCCTCCATAAATTTCCCGAACCCCTGGTCTGATCTGGGTGATTTTTGGATATGTTGTTCACCCAGATCAGGGCTACCAGGGGGATGTATAATTTAAAGTGATACCCCTAAGTTTAGGGGTACATCCAGAAACAGAGGGAATTGGTGTGCTGGATAAGGGGATTATGATGCAGGCTGAGGGGAGGAGATGTGTGGGAGGTTACCAGAGCAGGATTGGCTACTGTACAAATTAATGGAAATCCCTCCCTTGCATGGGAGCAGGCTTTATCAGGCCACTGTGTGAATAAATCTTTAGGTCTGCTCCTGATACTGTGTGTCATCCAGTTATTGGGATTGCTGTTGGGATACTGCTGTGTCATTTTGCCTGCTGGATACTTTACCCTATGGATTTATAATTGCTTGTTCCTGAACCTCCCTGGGATCTAAAGTGGAGATAGGCTGTGTAATACCAGCTCTCTGCTACACTTCTGTCTGTGGAAATTTTCACTGAGGCCTTAGTGTTGTCTATCTCTGCTCCCATATAAATAATCTGGTGATATGGTTCCAGAGAACTCTTCTCTAAATTTACAATCCATCCGTGGTCTCTCAGACACTGCAGGGCACTGTTTGTGTGTATCAAGGATCTGTCATAGTAAAGCTGCTATAATCAGGATGTCATCTATGTAATTAAAAATTCTCTTAGATAGGCAATGAGTGTTACCAGAACTTTTGAAAATGTCCTGGGAGCTAAGCTTAGACCGAATGGAAGACCTCTGAATTGGAGATGTTTGCCCAATATTAAGAATCTCAGGAACTTGAAGTGATGAGGATGAACTGGAATCTTATAATTGGCATCCCTTGGGGCTATCAAGGTAAGCCAATCTCCTTGATTTATTGAAAAATAAATCCTGGAGTTCCAGATTTATATCTGTGAAGAAAATAGCATGCTATTCGGGACCTTTTATGTTTTTTTGGTTCGATAGGTGTAACTACCGAACTCCGACCACCCCCCTGGCTCTTTATCTTCAAAAGAAACGGCTGATTAAGCGCTCTCCCTGTGTGGCCATCTTGTTCGCACGAAAGGAGGCCGCGGTACTTGGTCGTCGAGTGCCTGGAACTAGAATCGGACACTCGACTTCCCAAACACCGGTCAAAGTATATGAACGCCTGCTTCCTTTTCCTGAACAGCCAGGAGAGCGCTGCTCGGTAGTTTGGTTCCCACAAACCAGGGGAACAATCGCTACTATGAGCCAGGGGGTTCCGTTCGTGCATTTGTTCAGTTTTATGACTTTTCTAAATAGACCGACCGCACAGCCTAAACTCATGGAACTGTTTCTGGGCAGGAGCCTCATGTGCAGTCGGTATAAATGGGACTTCCATAAAATTAGAAAACCCCTGAACTGATCTGGGTGATTTTTGGATATGTTGGTCAGGGCTATCAAGGGATATGACATTTATGGGGATGCTATGTGTTTTAGGGTACTTTCTAAGTTTTGGGGAAAATATGTTTTTACTGCCTGGAGATAATTGAGTTATTAACCCCTTCAGGACCGAGGACGGTTCAGGACCGTCATTTTAGCGTTGCCGACTGCCGACTGTCCTGAACCGTCCTAACGGTGTAATGTACTTACCCGATCGCCGTTGTTCCCAGTGTGGGGAGACTGCCTACAGCCCAGACAGTCTCCCCATGGCGGATTAGGACCGCTGGGGCCATGTGATCGCTCAACAGAGCGATCACATGGTCACAATAGGTATGCATGTGTCTCCCTGCTAGTGTAAAATAAAAAATAATAACTGTTAATGTTAATAAATATAAAAAATTATATATGTGTGTATATATATATATATATATATATGTATATATATATATATATAATGTCATACTAAGTGTATTTTTATATTAATATGTACATATATTAATATAAAAATACACTTATAATTAAATTACACAAATATATATATAATATATAATAACTATATATATTGTATATATATATTATTATAAAATACAAATAATTAATTTAAATTAAATAAAAACATGTAAAAATAATATTAAAAAAATTATATCTAGATGAAATGTTATTCTAACTGTATTTTGATATTAATATATATTTATATCAAAATACACTTAGAATGAAATTGTATATATATCTATGTATATATAAATAAATAAAAATAATACGAAATATACATATGTCCATATACAAAATTACATAAATAAATATACACGTAGACTTCAAATATATACATATGCATATATATTTAAATTCTACGTGCGTATTTATGTAATATTTTTACATAATTAAGTAATTTTATTGATTGCAATTTGAGGGACCTGCCTGCCAACCCAGGCTGAAAGTCCAGAGAATTTAATTTGCTAGCACTGTATTTTACCCTGAAACTTTTTATGACACCCTAAAACCTGTACATGGGGGGTACTGTTTTACTCGGGAGACTTCGCTGAACACAAATATTAGTGATTCAAAACAGTAAAACATATCACAGTGATGATATTGTCAGTGAAAGTGACTTTTTTTGCATTTTTCACACACAAACAGCACTTTTACTGATGATATAATTGTTGTGATACGTTTTCCTGTTTTGAAACACTAATATTTGTGTTCAGCAAGGTCTCCTGAGTATAACAGTACTCCCCATGTACAGGTTTTATAGCGTTTTTGAAAGTTACAGGGTCAAATATACGGGTCAAATATTTTTACATTAAAAATGGCCAGGCTGGTTACGTTGCCTTTGAGAGCGTATGGTAGCCCAGGAATGAGAATTACCCCCATGATGGCATACCATTTGCAAAAGAAGACAACCCAAGGTATTGCAAATGGGTTATGTCCAGTCTTTTTTAGTAGCCACTTAGTCACAAACACTGGCCAAAATTAGTGTTCAATTTAGTTTTTTACTTTTTTTCACACACAAACAAATATGAACACTTACTTTGGCCAGTGTTTGCGACTAAGTGTCTACTAAAAAAGACTGGACATACCCCATATTGAATACCCTGGATACATGTACATGTGGGGTGTTATTCAGAGATTTATGACAGATAATAGTGTTACAATGTCACTATTGATATATTTTAAAAATGTATGTTTTGAAACCGCAATATCCTACTTGTACCTATAGCCCTATAACTTGCAAAAAAGCATGTAAACACTGGGTATTTTTAAACTCAGGACCACATTTTGAATCTATTTAGCAGTCTTTTTCATTTGCTTTTGTAGATGAGTAAAAGATTTTTCAAGTAAAATTAAAAAAACATGTATATTTTTAAATGTTTCATTGAAAAACGCCAGAAAAGTGTAAAAAGAGGCATGGTCGCAAATGTACAACATCGCAAAAACAGTCCGTCCTTAAGGGGTTAATCTAGCTGACTCAATTATCTCACAGGCAGAGAGGAGGGGATTGTCTGTTTGTATTAGGAGTGTCACACTTTGTCACTGTAATATTATTGGCTGTAACCTTTGTGTCCCTGTCCCCCACAAGGACCATGTGGGAGTGCCCCTTGCATGGGGACTTGCATAAAAGCCAGTGTGGCACCATTAAAATGCATTCCTGTTGTACCAGTGGCGGATCCAGAAGCTAATCTCGGGAGGGGCACTGGCAGATAATTTTAAGAAACAATCCAGGCACAATAACCACTAAAGCTCTCTGTAGTGGTTTTGGTGCCAGGATTTGCTGTGGTGCCCTCCCAGAGTAAGTAGTAAGGATGGCTATGTGTGTATGGGGGGCTGTGTGTGTGTATAAGGGGGGCTGTGTATATAAGGAGGGCTGTGTGTGTAAGGGGGGCTGTGTGTGTAAGGGGGGTTGTGTGTATGGGGAGCTGTGTGTGTTTAAGGAGGGCTGTGTGTGTAAGGAGGGCTGTGTGTAGGGGGTTATAGTTTGTGCGTGTGTAAGGGGGGCTGTGTGTGGTGCAGTGTGTAGGGCGTTATAGTTTGTGTGAGGGGATAGGGGGCTGTGTGTGTGTAAGGGGGGTTGTGTGTGTGTAAGGGGGCTGTGTGTGGGGGTTATAGTTTGTGTGAGGGGATAGGGGGCTGTGTGTGTGAGGGATAGGGGGCTGTGTGTGGGGGTTATAGTTTGTGTGAGGGGATAGGGGGGCTTGTGTGTAAGGGGGGGTGTGGTGCAGTGTGTGAGGGGGTAGAGGGGCAGATTAAAGATAGTTATTTAATCATTAAAACAAAAAATAACTAAATATAGCTAATGTCCCCCCTCCCTTCTTACCTTTGCTTAGGGAGGGGGAGACATTGCTTTATTCCAGTCCCTGGTGGTTCTAGTGGGGGAGTGAACTCTAACCTGCAGCTCAGGCTAGAGGTCACTTTCGCAAGAACGGAGCATTGCCCTGGTAACCATGGCAACGCTCCTCCGGGTTCTCTCTCCTTCTCCCTCACTGATCTCCCCTCCGGTCCGTGATGGCAAACAGCAGGGCTGGTGCTTGGATAGCACCAGCCCTACATGGGCAGGCAGGGGAGACCCTCGGCCAGTACTATTTTCTCGGGGGTGGGTGGGGCAATTGCCCCGTTGCCCCCCCCCCCCTGGATCCACCAATGTGTTGTACCCTTCATGAGGTCTAGGCTCATGTTTGGGTAACTGTCTACTTGCTGGGGAGTAACTACTTGGATGCTGCATTCATCTGGAACTATTCAACTCTAAACCCGAACTGCAGCTATAATCACACAGGCTCAGCAGTTCGGGAGGAATAGGGGAACAGGGTATCTACTATACCAGTGTTCGTAACAATAACCTTGAGATCTATAATAAGTCTCCACTTGTTTTTTGTTTTTGAAACCTGTCATACTCTTGAGTATCTTCCTAAGAACTTGTCGTTTGGAGGAACTTCTTCTATAACTGTCAGGATTTTACCTGGTATGGAGTCCGACATGCAGAGTTATACGCTCACCCTTGCAAATAATCACATACCAAGGTGACCAGGCAAGAAACCACCTGGGTTGTTAGTCTGTGCACGGGGCTATGCAGGAATACTGCTCCAAGTCGCAGAACAGGCAAGGATTACCCGAAGAGTAGTTGTGGAAAGCCAAAGCCAGAGGTCAGAATAATCAAGGAAATAAGCCAAGGTCGGAAGCCGGAATCAGTCTGAAAGAACACTGGATCAAGATACGAATATCCGGAACCAAACAGCAGAACCAGAGTCAATGAACTGACCAAGCTCCCATGGTAAGGCAGTGCTTATATATCCAGCTAATAATGATCTGCTTCAGGTGTGTTAGATAGACATGAGCAGCCACGGGTAAAGTTCAGCCCCCAGTGCTGGAGACAAGGCTAGGATGGACATTAGGCAAAAACATGAATAGATGGGTGGCTCAGAGGAAAGAGAGCAGGACCAAAGCAGCAAGAGTCCAGAGTTCAAATTCCCCCAAAGCTACCAGAAAGATAACTACACCTGGCCTTCCACATGTCATGATGGAGATCGTGACATTACCCCCTCTGAAAAAATCGCCGTCAGGGTGTAAACATGAACACTATCTCCTCTTTTTTCTGAGACTTTGATGGCTTGGTATTTCTCTTTAATCCCTAGTGTAGGGACGGGGTCATTATTTTTCTTTATTAAGCCATACTTGACAACTTGTGAAATCGTAGGTTTTTCCCAGGTATGTATAAGTGTACGTAAGGTTATTGGTTGTGAGGAAGAGCATGTTGAATCTTGATTGGAGGTGTCTTCAGGGGGGTTAGCCTCCACATACCTCATAGCATCCAGATAACTTTCATAAAGGCAGAGTTCTTTAATTGGCGTGTTAGTACCATCACTGGCTTTCACAAGTCCAGGGGCACCAAATGGATGTTTTGCCGTGTTCCATTTTTCTGTGGATTGGATGATAGGAGAAGTAGTCATAGCAGCAGCCATAAGTTCTGGACATTCGCTCATAGCTTCATCCTCTGAACCCATGCCATCTGAGGGCAGAAAATCACAGCCCATCTCTACAGATTCCAAATCAAAATCATGAGAACCTAGTAGATCAACTGAGGGAGGACTGGCTATGTGTTCTTGGGAAACACTGGCATCATTAGCCATCGCAGTTGGGGTACTCTTCTGCATCACTGAACGTGGAAATGTACGAAAGGATCCATTTTTCAGGCTGTGTTGCAGGGATGACAGGGTGAAGCTGAATAGTACCTACTTGAAGAGGCTTAGGCCGAGGTGGGCAGATAGAGCAGCGGGAGATAAAGTGCCCTCTTTCTCCACAATAGAAACAAAGGCCACAAACTCTCCTTTGGTCTCTTTCTCTAGACGACAGTCTCATTCTAGTGCGAGTTTGTGTGAGGGGATAGGGGGCTGTGTGTGTGAGGGGGTCTCCGCCGCCATGTTGGGACTCGATGCGGCGTCGCGGCTGTGGTCTTCTGCTGTATGATTGCGGCTGAAGTATGCCATGTGTGGTCGCCCGGCTGGCTCCGGACAGGTTGGAGCTGCCTACTCTCCAGCTTGCGCCAAAATTGGTTGAATAGCCTGTCCAGCCTAGTCGAGAGATCAGGGTTGTCTTCAGTTTTGTCGGGGGCCCGCTCTGCGTCTGCCATTTTGGTTGTGTTGCTGCAGGGTGTAGTGGCCGCCGTGGCTTTGCCTCTAGCTCGCGTTATGTCTGCGTAGCCTCCCAGTGGTGGACTGGGATCACCCCCATGGGGTAACGGGGTTTCCATGCAATGTTGTTGGCCCTCGAGCAGCTCCGGGCCGTGAGATCGGCCGCCTCCCTCGTCTGGTGTGCCTCAGGCCTCGTGCTTAGATTTGTGTAGCAATTGTGCTACTTGCAGTTTCTTACACCCCACAGTGGGTCTCAAGAGGGTCAGGAGTCGTGTATGTCACGTTAATCGTTCCCCTTGAGGCAGAATGGGGCTGAGAACTTCGATTCAAGTAGGCCTAGGAGATGAGCTCATGCAAGACACATCTCTCCTCCATGACAGTCAGGCCCCACCCCCCAATTTGTGCTCTTTTAATCCCCACAGAAATGGGATATATTGGCTCACCTTGGGTTTCTGGATATAGAGTGTCTGGAGGCAGAAGGAGATGCCATACTATAAAAGGTAAAAAAGGAATAAGAATATTAGAAAAAAACAAAAAACAAGAACCCTAAAATTGAAAAAACGACTATGGAAGAAACTGAAATGAAACGAACCGGCTGCAGGAATTAAAAAGGCAACTTCTAATAGTCTTTCCTCCAAGATAAATAAAAGGGAAGACTCCTCTACCTCCCAATTTGATATTGATTTGCCTAATCAATCTAATTTATCTGATGACGAAGCATTAAATATTTCTATAACAAATGGCAAATTAGTGGATTCCTTCCTTTCTCTTATCAGAGATATGCTACAAATCCTTAAAAAACAGAGCCTTAAGTGTAACGACCATGAGTAAAGACACTGCCAATGGAACCAAAGGGAAACTCTTCTAGCATTTTCCAAAGACTTAAAGCTGACGTCAGACTTCCTTACTGTAGCTTCAGTGGATATAACTAAACTTATCTCCAAAGCAATGGGTCATTCTATGGCAGCTAGGAGAGCTCTATGTACCCCATAGTTGGGGGATAGAGAGGGACTTACACTTTTTATGCCCTGTGATTACAAAATTTATTACAGATATAAATCTTCACAGCATTTAGAAACTTCCACGAAACACTTAAAAGGACATAATAAGAATCCCAAGTAGCAGTTCAAATATCTAATTTTGAACCTACCCCAGTTAGTCCTATTCATAAACAGGCTGTTTACTGGGGTCTTCAGAACAAAGAGAGGCTGAATTTTGTCTGGGAGACCCATGGTACACATGGGAAGGTGGCCAAAAAATAAAAAGGTGAATAAAAATTTAAGGAAATTCCTGTCTGTCTGAGGACAGAAAAAAAGACTGGTGTATGTGAAGGGAGGAGGGACCTTTTAAACACTTGGTCTTTGAATTCTAGTTCCTGTCCTGTTCTGGTCCTGAAGGTGGAGCTACCCATAAGTGATGCCGCCATGATTAGCCAGGAAATATATATATATATATATATATATATATATATATATATATATATAGAGGAAAATGCAACAAGTATAGTTGCACTCACAGTTAGGAGATAAAATCTTCAATGCTTTATTGGTTTATTTAAAAAGGATCGACGTTTCAGTCCATTTTGTGGACTTTTCGTACACATATTTGTGTACGGGGTAATAAGACATTTAATTAAAAGTATGTAATATGATAAGAACAAAAGTCGGTTGAGGTGTGCCGATACCGACGAGAGGTTGGACCTGCAATAAAGAGGGCAAAAAATTATAGCGATTTTATTTATATTTCCACAAGTAACAATTATTTAGACATATTATAGAAAGCCAGTCTGATTTCTTTCTCTGGGTTTGAAATGTACCTGTTGTATGCAAAGGATTTCCAGCATCCCATGTTCTTATTGATATGTGTCGGAACATGGTTACTAGAAACTGCCCCAATGCTGAATAAATGACCTGAGAAGAAGGCTGGATTGAGGACTAATCTGAGTAATAGTGTGCGTATGTATAGCATTCATTTTTTATTGGTAAGAGGTTTCCCTTGTAGCGATAATAGTGGGTAATCTGTTTTTTTAATGATCTGATATTTAATTAAATTGTCCAATGCTTCTACCGGACACCATTTAGAAAAAGTAGGATAATATATAATTTTTACCGGGGGGCCTGTCTGGCTAGTTTTAGTATGAGGGATCGACAGTATATAATGGTTGTTTACTTTTGCTTAAGGCATAACTAAAAGTTGGATGATTTTTCCACAGAAAATGGATTGGGTCTCAAGAAACCGTAGAATGCTAAATATGCTGCTGACTTAATTACCAGATTTGTGGGATTGTCGAAAGGTCTTTTATCTATTAATTCAGAGACTTTCGTAAAGATATTACTGTCTATGGGGACTTGGGGAGTCCTTTAAGGGTTTTTTGAAATTTTAGGGTTTTTTTAAAAGTTTTTTTTAAACCCAATAGTATTTGATTTCAATAATGAATGTAATATAAAATAATTTAAATTAGATGAGGTAAGACTGAATAATGAATTAGATTGAATAAGATTTTATCTGCTGACACTGAGATTACTTGTAGAAGTACCCCAAGTTTTAAAAGTAATTTCGTTAGAAGTTTTTTTTTTTCTTTTTGTTATTCTTTGTTTTTGATGCGATGAGTAGGTACATCAATGACATAGACAATATATGTTCAGCAATAGAGGGTCATAACTTGCAAACAATGTATATGTATGAAACCACACCATTTTAAATTTTTTTAAATTAAAAACAAGATAGAACTAACACCATGCTAGGCTTGAAAATATGAGATCAGTAATTAGGCAGAGCATTTGCACTGAGAAGAAATAGCAAGAGAAAATAGTTTCCTTACTGTGAGAGAGATTAAGTAGCATTGGTTTAGAGTGAGACCTCCAGGAGGCTACCCCTTCAGGTAAATAGTGGACTTATAGGAAAATACTGCCCAATACAGTCCCTAGGCCAGAATGAGCACCTCCAAGACTTTTTGCTGGATTCAGCAAATGTGTGAGACGTTTCTCACAGCTATGCGATGTGTAGGCCCAGAATAGTGAAAAAAGGGCTCCATGGCCTGTAACACTGCCTGACCCCGTAGCCTCTCAGGTTGAAGGGAGTGGACATGGTTGTTGGTATCCCAGATCCCATCAGAGATCCCCTCCTCTGGCTATTAGGACTCAAATGCTCCATATATTAATAGCTGAACAGCAAAACGTGCTGTGCAGGGATCAGGGTAGCATGTGGCGTCTACCATCTTGAGTGCAGTGAAATTCTTGCAGTAATGCTGCGTGCCCTCAGCTTAATGTGGGAGCCACCATGGAGTGGACCGGGATCACCCCCACCGGTCCATAGGTGGGGGCACCACACAGCCGCACAGTCTGGAGAGGAGATCGGCTGCTTCTCCACTCCTCCAGGCGCGCCAGGCCAGCTCTCAGCTCTACGTTGGCATGGACACCAAGAGACATCAGACACGCACAGGTACATCTCCACTCGGTTCAGGAGTACTTTAGGGGCAAGTAGAGTTGTCATTTGGGGTATAAACTGCAGAATTATGGTGATTTAGCAGCATAAGTGCCAGAGCTCACTCTGAATGTGTACGGCCGCCAGTCTTTTTTTTTCCTGTCCTCCAGCTGTTAGGCAGAATTATTTTTCTTTAAAGTTCACCTGCCATACGTTTTTGTTCAATATGGCCCGCCTCTCTCACTAGGGTAGAACCCAGATGCAGCTCAAGCTGTTGGACTCCTTGGTTAAGATTACTATTTTAGTTAATAGTACTCGAACATTGTCTCTCTTGATTCAGTAGTAAGATATATTTATTAATTTGAGGTGGTAAGGAAGTCTTTTGATTAGGCATTCTGTTTGTGTTTCTCCTATCAATCCATTTTTTTACCGGACTTCTTGGTTCCAAATTCGGGGACACACCTATATGGCAGCCGGCACTGGAATTTTACTATTTAAATTTTAAAATTTCATCCTATCCCAGTAGTTTTCCCCATTTCTGTGGGGTTTGCTGACCTTTTTAGCGCTCATACGCATTATTTCTCCCTCTGTGCTTCTTTCAACGTAATCTGCATCTTCCAAAACAAATTTTTCATGTGGGAGCGTTCTTAAGGCGCTGGTAACATATAAATAATGCTTAAGGTAGAACTGTATTTAAGGTGGTCCAGTTCAATTGTAAAAAAATTGTTGTTGCTGGTTTGGCTCAAATAAGTTTTGGAAACCCCTTCTATTAATGCTGTAAGGTATATTTATCTTTATTATATTTCTTTTGTATTCTTGTTATATGTTCATGTAATTCCTTTATGTATTTATAGTAAAAACTCTGTTTTAGTTTTGCCATTACGGCTTCCTCTTCCTTCGACTCATGAAATAGTATTAGAAGTATAAAGGGAGCTTTTTCCTTTTTATGTTAAAGAAATGCGTATAGACTATACCTGAATTTGGCGACATATATATCTATATCGTGTCAATATTTTGTGTGGCCACCATTATTTTCCAGCACTTTCTTAACCCTCATGGGCATGGAGTTCACCAGAGCTTCACAGGTTGCCACCAGAGTCCTCTTCCACTCCTCCATGACAACATCACGAAGCTGGTGGATGTTAGAGACCTTGCGCTCCCCCACCTTCCATTTGAGGATGCCCCATAGATGCTCAATAGGGTTTAGGTCTAGAGACATTCTTGGCCAGTGCATCACCTTTACCTTCAGCTTCTTTAGCAAGGCAGTGGTTGTATTGGAGGTGTGTGTTTGGGGTCATTATCATGTTGGAATACTGCCCTGCGGCCCAGTCTCCGAAGGGAGGGGAACATGCTCTGCTTCAGAATGTCACAGAACATGTTGGCATTCATGGTTTCCTCAATGAACAGTAGCTCCCCAGTGCCGGCAGCACTCATGCAGGCCCAGACCATGACACTCCTACCACAATGCTTGACTGTAGGCAAGACACACTTGTCTTTGTACTCCTCAACTGGTTGCCGCCACACACGCTTGACACCACCTGAACCAAATAAGTTTATCTTTGTCTCATCGGACCACAGGACATGGTTCCAGTAATCCATGTCCTTAGGCTACTTGTCTTCAGCAAACTGTTTGCGGGCTTTCTAGTGCATCATCTTTAGAAGAGGCTTCCTTCTCGGATGACTGCCATGGAGTGTGCGGCGGATGGTCTGAACCCTGACAGTCTGACCCTCCACCCCTTCAACCTCTGCAGCAATGCTGGCAGCACTCATACGTCTATTTCCCAAAGACAACCTCTGGATATGACTCTGAGCATGTGCACTCAACTTCTTTGGTCGACCATGGCGAGGCCTGTTCTGAGTGGAACCTGTCCTGTGAAACCGCTATATGGTCTTCCCACCGTGCTGCAGCTCAGTTTCAGGGTCTTGGCAATCTTCTTATAGTGTAGGGCATATTTATGTAGAGCATCAATTATTTTTTTCAGAACCTCAGAGAGTTCTTTGCCATGAGGTGCCATGTTCAACTACCATTGACCAGTATGAGAGCATGTGAGAGCGATAACACTAAATTTATGCTCCCCATTCACACATGAGACCTTGTAACATTAATAAGATACAATAACACCGGGGAGGGAAAAAGGATAATTGGGCCCAATTTGGACATTTCCACTTAGGGGTGTACTCACTTTTGTTGCCAACGGTTTAGACATTAATGGCTATGTGCTGAGTTATTTTGAGGGGACAGCAAATTTACACACTTATACAGGCTGTACACTTACTACTTTACATTGTAGCAGAGTGTCATTTCTTCAGTGTTGTCACATGAAAAAATATAATAAAATTGTTACAAACATGTGAGGGGTGTACTCACTTTTGTGAGATATATATATATATATATATATATATATATATATATATATATATACACACACACACACACACACTATATACATATATTGCAGCCGGAGACAGCCTGAAAGGAAAGAAATAAAAAATGACATCTATGACGGGTGAAGTCCAAAATATGGGACTAGCAGATATTATATCTAAGGCTGTGGCTGCAGGAATTAAAAAGGCAACTTCTAATGGTCTTTCCTCCAAGATAAATAAAAGGGAAGACTCCTCTACCTCCCAATTTGATATTGATTTGCCTAATCAATCTAATTTATCTGATGACGAAGCATTAAATATTTCTATAACAAATGGCAAATTAGTGGATTCCTTCCTTTCTCTTATCAGAGATATGCTACAAATCCTTAAAAAACAGAGCCTTAAGTGTAACGACCATGAGTAAAGACACTGCCAATGGAACCAAAGGGAAACTCTTCTAGCATTTTCCAAAGACTTAAAGCTGACGTCAGACTTCCTTACTGTAGCTTCAGTGGATATAACTAAACTTATCTCCAAAGCAATGGGTCATTCTATGGCAGCTAGGAGAGCTCTATGGCTGAGACATAGGGAGTGGATAATTGTTCCAAAACTAAATTTGTGCTTACTTCCATTTCAAGTGAATCTCCTCTTTGGGGAAGCCTTAGATTAAGCAATCTCCAAAACTGCTGAAAAAAAAGCCCTTCTTTCACAGGACAGAAGAATTAAAAGATAATCCAGTGGATGGGGAAGAGGATATATAGATCAATCCTCTTTTCAAGATTCCAGGGCATACAAACCAGGAAGAGAGTGTACCAGATCTTCCCTCTGGAACTGACAACAAGGGCAGTCCTCTAAATCACAGAGGAAGAGGTAGAGGTACATCTTACTGAAGGTGGCAGTGTCCAGAACTTTGAGGTAGAAGCCAGCCTTGGAAAATTCTTCCACATCTGTACTTTGCACATAAAAGATCAGTTCTTGCAATTTTAGTAAGAGGGCACTTGCTAGAACTTGAAGAGGAAATTCCAAAATTTCTCATGATCATCTGTGTCAGTAGAAAAAGAACAACATATGATGGAATATCTAAAAAAGCCTCTTCAGCAAAATGTGATTTGTCAAGTCCCTCAAAGGAGGAGATCACTGGAATTTACTTTCCTGTTTTCCTCGCTCCAAAACCTTCAGGGAAATGGAAAATTATCCTAGACTTTAAAAAAATCTAGATAAAGGAAATAAGTGAAATTAATGATATTCATCAACCACTACCAGTTTCATAGTATGCCATTAAGTTTGAGCTCTGCCCCAGGACATTCTCAAAGATCCTGATCAGTAGTTCATAGCTCAAGAATTTTTATTATTTAGACTGCATTCTGGTTGTAAATTAGTGCCCATTAACACAACAAAAAGACATGGTAATACACCATGTACAGATGACCTTCTTAGCAGAATTCAATCAGAAAGAACAAAACTGGAACCAAACAATTGGTTTTCACCTGGAAGATCTGCAATGGGAGATATTGACAATGGATGCATGAGTAAAATGATGGAGTGTGCAATACAAATGTCATCTTGTGCAAGGAGTATGGCCAGTGAACAACTAGGATTTACAGTTGGACATCCTAGAACTGAGAGCCGTTTACAGAGCATTGATTCCATTCAAACCTTTCCTGAAGAACAAATGGGTGAAAGTTCAAGTGGACAATATCACGGCCATGGCATATATAAATCACCAAGGCGGAACCTAGAGCAAAAAACTGATTCAAGAGACAAAACCCATCATATTTTGGGCACAACTAAACGTAGAAGGTCTCTCAGCTATCCACTTCCAGGAAACCAGAACAAAGTGGCACACTAACTGAGCAGGAATTATATAGCCCTGGGTAAATAGAAACTAGATGCCAGTATCTTTCAGATGATATGCAAAAAGTGGGAAAGGCCAGTAATCGACTTCATGGCAACTTTCAAGAACAAACAACATTCTTCTACAGAAGGTTTGACAAGATGCACCAACTCAGAGATGGAATTCAGCCTGAGGTATGTTTCCTCACTTCCCTCTAATTGCGAGGATCATCGGGAAGACATGGAAAGAACAAGTGGTAGTCATTGCCATACTCCCTTACTGACCCAGGAGACCATGGTACCCGTTACTTCTCCGGTTATGTCAGCAGAACCGTTGGAAATTCCAATCAGTTGGAAACTGCTGTCACAGGGTCCGGTTCAACTCAAGTGTCAGATAATGTGGTTAAAAACATTCTTAAATCAAGAAAGGCAAATACTTCCATCAATTGACCATCAGTGTAAGTTCTAACCACATCCCAGAATGAGTGGAACATAGTATAGGTAAGGAGGTGGGAGAATGAAAGGTGACAAGAGATGTAGATAAATAGGTGCAGTATGCAGTTGGAGTGATGGATATAGAATTGCAGAAGGGGAGGGGAGTTACCTGGGATTCTGGGGGCAGGCCTGGAGTGGCCATTGGACAAACTGAGCAAAAGCAGCTAAGTGGGCCACTTTGGCCTTGGCCTGAGGCCGACCAGGGAGATAGAAAGATCTCAACAGATGGCACATGCAGGGCCAAAGCTAGGCAGAATGCTGCAGAGAGCAAATGATCTCACCTGGGTCTCCAGTGAGTTCCAGTCACTGCCATAGGTTATCAGGGCAATGCTTTCATTAATGCCGGGGCTTGTGGGAGCACTGAGTGCACTCAGCTCATTCGACAACCATGCTTACCACCCACCCCCTCCCCCCCCCCCTCCTTTGGCCAGAGGTAACAAAAGGGAGGGGGAATAAATATCTCTTCATTTATTTATTTTTTAACAATTATTTAATTTTACTTATATAATTAATATTTATTCATATATGTCTTTTTATTCGTACATTGAAGCCCAATCCCACCTATACATTACAGCCTCTTTACACACAACAGCCCCTGTACATAAACACTAAAGTCCCTAGATTCATGTACACACACACACACACATTACAGCCCCTATGCACACTATGGACTCTAGTCACCAATATTCTGTACAGTCCCTTTACATACACACACTAGAGCCCCTAGAAACACAGAAATCCCACACTACTCTGTACAACAGATTACAGCCTCTGTAAAAACATGAACACTACAGCCCCCATACACACACTACTTCCTCTAGAAACACTACACTCCAAAGAGAAATAAACACACACACACATGCACTCTCTCTACAATCCCTAGACAGGCAGACAGACAGACACACACACACACACACACACACAATTTCTTCAGCTCCTAAACACACGCAATTTAAAGCCAGTCCCCAGCTACATATAGTACTATGTGAGGGATACAGTGTGTGTGTATGTGTATATGTATGGGGCAGTGTGTGTTCAATGGTGGAGAATGATTGTGGGTCAGTGGGGTTGGAGTGTAGATTAATATATATATATAAATATATATTTTTTAAAATAGTAATTTTGATAGTCCCTCTCCCTGCTTACCTTTGCCTGGGAGGGGGGACATTTCCTGCAATCCCTGGTGGTTCCAGTGGTGAGAGTGAACTCTAGTAGCCTCAGGAGCTGCTAGATTTCACTCTCGCAAGATTTGGAGCTTTGCCGTGGTCAGGGCCGCCATCAGGGGGTGACAACCATAATGGGCCCCACGTGGAGCGGCGAAACTGCCGCAGGTGCATCTGCACCGGGGCCCATCAGGTGGCCCAAGCATTTAGGGCCACCCGATGGGCCCTATATCTTCAGGGGCCCGGTCAGCGCTGCAGCCGGGTAATTGCGCGACCGGGCCCCTTTAAAAATAAAAATAAAATTGCGGCTGCACCGCAAATGCTGCTTGGAGGAAGTGACAGCCGCGCGGGGGGAGAGGAGCGGGAGAGCAGAGGAGAGAGAGAGAGAGCAGAGGCCAGGAGAGGACACCAGAGGCATCCACTCCCATCATCCCCAGCCACCTTCCTACAACTTAAAGGTAAGAGGAGGGTGGCTGATAAATGAAGTGTGTGTGTGTGTATGTCAGTATGTATATATGTCTGTGTGTGTATGTTAGTATGTATATAAGTCTGTGTGTGTGTATGTGTGTATGTCAGTATGTGTGTGTATGTCAGTATGTATACATGTCTGTGTGTATGTATGTCAGTATTGTAACAGAGTGTTGGGGATGGTGGTCAGGGGTGTATATCTGGCACCCAGACTTTTGCACAGCCACTATCCTGACATGTGGGTAAGCACATGCAGCCCCAGGGAAAGTTAAGTTTAAATGTAGGGTTTTTCCTCTGTTGTTATTTGGGTCCCTGGGGTGGAGTATTCGGAAGAGCAGGGTGGGCCGATTCTCCACCCACTGTCAGAGTGGTTGTGCATGAGTCCAGCCCAGGTTTTCCATAGAGTTCTGGCTCACTGCCTAACAAGGTCATTAGCCTCACCTGTAGGGGCTGTGAGCAGCTATATAACTGCAGTTAAAGAAGGGTGAAGTGAGGGAAGTGTTTTGGAGGAGAAAGAAAGTGTTTTGTGGAGAAAGAAGATTTGCTGTTCATTGTATCCTGTTACTTCACAACAACAGAAAATAAACAGGCCAGAGGCCTTTTTGAAACTGGACTTTGTCTTGACCTGGTTTTCTTACCCTAGAGGGCTGTGCGGTTGCCAAAAGATCCTGGACAAACACACACAGGAAAGTAAGCTTGTCACAGTATGTATATATGTCTGTGTGTGTGTCAGTATGTATGTATATATGTCTGTGTGTGTGTCAGTATGTATGTATATATGTCTGTGTGTGTCAGTATGTATGTATGTATGTATGTCTGTGTGTATGTCAGTATGTATATATGTCTGTGTGTGTGTCAGTATGTATGTATATATGTCTGTGTGTGTCAGTATGTATGTATGTATGTATGTCTGTGTGTATGTCAGTATGTATATATGTCTGTGTGTGTGTGTCAGTATGTGTATGTCAGTATGTAAGTCTGTGTGTATGTCAGTATGGATGTATGCCTGTGTATGTGTCTGCAAGTATGTATGTATGTCTGTGTGTGTGTGTGTGTATGTCAGTATGTATATATGTCTGTGTGTGTCAGTATGTATGTATGTATGTGTGTCTGTGTGTGTATGTCAGTATGTATATATGTCTGTGTGTGTGTCAGTATGTATGTATGTGTGTCAGTATGCATGTATGTCAGTATGTATATATGTCTGTGTGTGTGTCAGTATGTATGCATGTATGTCAGTATGTATATATGTCTGTGTGTGTGTCAGTATGCATGTATGTCTGTGTGTGTATGTCAGTGTGTATGTATATATCTATCAGTATGTATGTCAGTATGCATGTATGTCTGTGTGTGTGTGTGTGTGTGTGTGTATGTCAGTATGTATCTGTCTATGTATATATTTATCTGTGTGTGTATGTATGTATATCAGTATGTATGTCAGTATGTATGTATGAATGTGTGTGTGTGTATGTCAGTATGTGTGTGTATCTGTATCTGTGTATGTGTCTATATGTGTGTATGTCTGTTTCAGTATTTGTGTGTTAGTATGTGTGTATCTTTCTGTGTGGGGCGGGATTTGGAGGCGGGGCTTGGAGGCGGGCACCCGGGGGCCCAGACCTTGAGCTGTGTTAGGGGCCCCACAATTTCTGATGGCGGCCCTGGCCGTGGTAACCGCGGCAATGATCTGAGCTTGCGAGAGGAGAACACGGCTGAGCTGTAGGTTAGAGCTCCCCCGGATCCTCTATCCCTCCCTCCCCTGCTGGCTGCCAGCAGTACACTGCGAGCTGGCCGGAGAGTGAGATCTCTGATCTCCCTTCTGGTCCTACAGAGCCGGCAGGGAAGAGGAATGCACATTTCCCATATCTTGCGACAATAAATTCTTTCAGACAGACGCTGGTCCGCGGCCAGGGGTTTGGGGACCCCTGCCTTAGAAGGTCTTGAATTTAGGTTAATACAGCCTCAGATAAAAAACAACACGTGACATATGACACCATGTCATGATTTGGGATGTCTAAAACATTATAATGGACATTTGATTAACAATGTTATTAGAAGAAGTGATACCTGCATGCTTGTAGATGTACGTATCTTTTTTCATGAAAATTTTAAATATGAAAAAAGTATAGTGCAGTAGAATAAATAAGATTTACAAAATTCACAGAAAAAAGAAACTAAAAGCAATACAAATAAGTTGTCAGTTTATATAAAAAATAAATGATTCATCTACCACATCAGGCTTATCTCTAAGTAAGTTATTTAGCTGACAATATGACTTTTCATATCTTTTAGTTTACCAGCATAGAGTCCCCCCCCCCCCTTTGTTTTGGGGTTTACTCTTTTTTTTACTCTTATTCTTCTTTTGTGTATACGAAAAAAATAAATGACCTCTAATTTAGCATAGCCAGGTACGGAAATTGCTGTATTTTATATAATCAAAAGCCCTATATTTAAATATTTACATATATATTTATTTATTTAGAAATTTTGGATACCCAACTTATCCGTTTAAAACACAAATACGTTACTTTTGATTAATATGTAACTGTGAAAATCCTAGATGTATAATGTATTCTAAGATCAGGAACAATGCATGAATGAATCAATCTATTTTTACAAAATTGTCTACACGGTGTATAAATTATACTTTGAAAATGTCCCCCACAATGTATACAATGGTATTGGTGCACTAAATGAGTACCAGAGAAATTACTGTTTAAACAAGACACAGCAAAAAAGTAATGTATTACATGGCAGCTACAGAGCAAAATCCACGGGTTCAACAGGTAGGATGCAAAGTGCAATTTATTTACACAGTAAACACAACAAAATACGAAGTTTATGCAATGGCCTTAATCATATTAATCATAAGGCCATTAGGCTGAAACTTTGTATTTGGTTTTGTTAGTTTTTTAAATGAAACGGTCTCTTTTGTGGTTGGGCCATGATAATGAGCATTTCATGTACAGCAAACATAGGATTATGGGGAACATATATTAAAAGGATCACTATAGGGTCAGGAACACAAACATGCATTCCTTACCCTGTAGTGTTAAAACCACCATCTAACCTCCCCCCCCACCACCACCTTTTGCCCCTCATGGCTCCATAAATATAGCAAAATCTTACTGTATTCAAGCCTGAAGCTGTAGATCTGCATGCTGTTTGACTCAGAAAAACAAGCAGTCTGCTGACATCATCAGAAGTGGTAGCCTGATCCAAGCAAAGTGCTTCCCCATAGGATTGGCTGAGACTGACAAGGAGGCAGATGAACCGGCAGAGCCAGCATGATTCAAGCGCAGCCCTGGTCAATCAGCATCTCCTCATAGAGATGAATGGAATCAATGAATCTCTATGAGGAAAGTTCAGTGTCTGCATGCAGAGGAAGGAGACACTGAATGTTTGGATGCATTTTAGGCAGCCATGACCCAGGAAGGATCTCTAACAGCCATCTGAGGAGTGGCCACTGAAGTTATCACTAGGCTGTAATGTAAACACTGCATTTTCTCTGAAAAGACAGGGTTTACAGCAAAATGCCTGAAGGTAATGATTCTACTCACTGGAACAAATTCAATAAGCTGTAGTTGTTCTGGTGTCCCTTTAACTTCAGCAAATGTAGGTTTTAGGTATAACAAGGAACATTCTCTTAAAAATGAATATGGTTCCCTTTAATTTAATTCTGATTTTTAAAATGCTCTTTACATTAGTAGATTAAATAGTAACCCATTTTTATAGAAGTATATAGAAAATAACTTTGTAAAGTAAGCAAAGCAAGACTGAAAAAAAACCAACATGTAGAATACAATATCAAATATTTTATTTTCTGCACAGATTCCAAAAAACCTTTTGCAAAGAAAGAAAATAAAGTTCTTTAACAGCAGATCTGTACAATCTAGCAAAATACACTATTTAAAATAATTTACTGGTACAGTACATAAAAATATGGATAGAATATCTGCAGAATGGCTATTTCAATTATGTCATATTTAACATAGTGTAAAAGAAAGGCTAAACTGAAGCAGTGACAATTTATTTTAAGATTAAGGTGCAGTTCACCTGGGTTTTGTTCAATTTAAAACCCTTACTGTCCAAAGGAGATATGCAAAACTCCCTAGCAGCAAAAGGGTTACGAACAAAATAATGCTTTATTTAGAACAGAAAGGAATCACATCTACACAGTCAATTGTAGTAATATTTGTAAAAACACAAATAGTGGTGGTAATTTGAAAATCTTAGTCATACTGGTTGTTTTTCCCTTTGAAGGCGCAGAAGCAAGTTTATAATCACACAATTGCAACCAGATGATGAATATATTGATAAGAGATATTATACTTACAATACCCAATTTAATGCTTCTGTATCCATTTCGAACACTTTCATATTATATAGCTTTGTACGTGTAGTAGTGAAACCTAAACTTTAGGGTACTCAATGACAACACCTACAAGAATTCCTTGAACAAATAATAATAAATAAAGAAAATGTAAAATTCTAGTAAAGAAATTTAAAAAACTGCGGGAGGCAGGGACTTATTTTATTCAAACGAAAGAGCTGACATGTCAATGCAAGCATATCAGCTTTCTTGTCAGAATATAACCTCAATTCTTTAGTCGGTCAAAGGGCATGAACTCTTTGACGATGAAGATATTTTAATGAGAAATATTAAGGCTATTTTTATTTATTTGAATTCTTACTATTCTGTAGCAGCATCTCCAACATGGTACCCTAACACTCATTCTTTTTGTTACATTTATTCCATTAAAGTGATCATATCACCATTTTATACTCGAAACGAATAATGAATACAGCTTGTCCATAACTACAACACAGTCTCAGTGTACCCCATTCTAAACAAAGAAATTATATTAATGGTTATCAATCAAACCCTATATACAATAGCTGTAATATTTAATGCTATAAAAGTATTGTGCCTACACGTCATATTTTAGAAAGGATGCCAATGGATAATTTATTAAAATCTTTGTTGTCCTGCAAGATGCACTTTTTACAAATGTATCTAATCAAGGTGGTCATATACACACGTGCAATACACAGGCACTGCTTTTGGGACGTAGCAGTCGAGCTAACCTCTGTGACAGTCAGGGACGTAACCTTAAGGGGAAAAGATGGTTTAAAACGAGTCCCTCACAGACGCAATTTTATAACATCAAAATAAATATTAATAATACACATATGCAAAACTTCTCTTTACATTGTTACAGTTTACACATACCATCTTAAAGAAGCATTGCCAACATAAAGTGCACCAGTCATACGAATAATGCGTGGTTCAACTTTACAGAGCAATAGCCATCTTTACGTAGTGCTAGCCAAATCTGAGGCAGATAGAAAGATTATAGCCTACATTGCTATTCAGACAGCACAGGCGGTTGCCCTACATTTAATCTATACAATGTTAAAATGTCCTTAGCGCAATTTATAGAGCAGACTTTATAACGTAGGTGAAACAGACTCAGCCACATATTTATAAATGATGGGATCACATTAAATCATTACAGAGTTTTTAATAAAAGTGTTAATTGTTGGTAAATCAAAGTGAATCTAAAATGTTATGCCACAACAGGCAAATTGAAAGCAGCAGGCTAACAGAATGTTTTCAATTCGGCTATTGTGGTGTTAATGTGAAATTCACTTTGAATTCCTAACAAGTCACACTTTAGTGGACAACCCTCAATTAGACCTGCCACTAGGCCTTGTAATACCATTCTGCAGACTACATTTGCAAGCAAGTGGAAGATGATTTTGTTTAATGATATACCGTTTAACAGGTGGAAAAGCAAGATCTCATTGTGCTTGTTATTAAGCTTGCTTCCTAAATAGGAGGCTGCTGTAGAGCATAGTAGGATTTGAAGAGAACATCCGTACACATCCATAAGTGATAGAGCAAAAATATTCTTCAACAAAGGAATTTTAGCTAGATAGTCCCCTTAGCTTGATGCTCAAGTTAAAGTAATAATTGTCGGTTACACAAACATGTCGGTTACACTAAAAGAGGAGCAGTAGCCATGGAAACCAATAAAATGTTTCCAGGGCTGCTCTTCATGCATAGATCACATTGCATAGTCAATAAACCAGGATCTATCAAGGTCAGCATGGCTCACTGGATAAGGAGACTTTTAGTTCAGCAAACCAGTGTTGCTCAGGAGAACATGCAACTAATATTTGCAGCCAACACACCAACATGTGGAATTAAATATGTGAACAGGTCATGTCTTGATTCAACATGAATTCCTCTTCCTTCCAACCGGAGCAGGTCTGTAGGCTAGAACAATCAAATGGTCGTTTTACTGACAGCAGAAACTTGAGAACAAAGAACATGGTATGACATAGATTACAATGGGTAACAAATTCTAGCTTTCATACCTGGCTAATTTGTACAGGCCTTTAAATGGCTGCCAAGGAGAGACAGTTGCTGGATGGGACCCCAGTTTCTATGGCCTGTCATTCATTCAAGCTCACAGCAACTCAAGCAGAGATTGCGGCTGTCTACCTGTCTAACTGGCCTACCTTTCATATATCTATATCTATACACAACTAATAACATGATGCAATCTAACACCAAAGACCCTTACTGCTCTGTAATATAATTTGATAGCCGTGTCACCATCACAACAAACGTATATTTTTGGCGGAACATTCTCAATCAAAATATTTTGGCTTTTGATTTCCTTTCATTGGCCACAAGTTTCAAAATAAATTATGAGTTCAATAAAGGCTGTTTAATAAGAATGGCCTTGAACTTAGTTGATCATGAAAATGTACCTATTGTATTTCAATGAATATATTCTATCTAGCTTTTAGTGCTCATAGTTCTTTAGGTACTAACACATTCAGGGTTCTGATGCTAGTTAGTCACCTCTCTTCAGTCTTGGCTGATGTTTCTTTAGCATTCTACAGACAGCAATGGCCACTTCTTACAGTGTGGAATGTTTGCAGGAGTTTAAACGGACACTCCACTGTCCAAATAAAAACCTACTAATCACTGTTTAGTAGATTGAATATGAATTTAATCATGCATTTCCATCATTGGGGATTATTTCTAGAAACAGTTTGCAAAAGCTGCAGATCTCAGCAGAAATATGGCTTCATTATGGTTGAATATTAAAGGAACACTCCATGGAAAAAGTGCATGTATTTTTGTCTGCATGTTTGCTTTTTTGGGCGGTTTATTAAAATACAGTTTGTAAAAGCTGCAGACCTGCTGTCTGTAGCCTTAGCAAGCCCTCTCCTCTTTCCTAAGCACAGATGTTTAATTATTTTATATTTTTTAAACAGCATATTTACAAATGTGTCTCCCTGATTTCCGCACTTTTGAGGATAACTGGTTTGAAATAACTGTGCCAGAGAAATGACTAGTCACAGGCATCTAATTTACAAGCTGCAGAGCTAGAGCCACGAGTGTACGCATGCGCTTGAGGTTTTGCTATGCTTCTCAATGAGCTGTGGTAGAGCTTAATGAGAAGGGAGAAAGGCAGGTGCGTGCTACCCCTATGTAACTGCCGCTGCTTTTACCCCCAGTAACAAAAGTGCTGATTTCTATTGAAATCAGCCCTTTTATAATATGTCACAAATATGACAGACTCACACATAAAGCAGTTTAGCAAGCTGAAGTGCTTTGTGTGTGGAGCATTCCTTTAATAAAATATTTTCACTGTAAGCAGTCACACATGCAGGGGAGGTGCTACTATTGCACCCAATGGAGGCTTCAATTTGAAACTAGGGCCATGTCACATTAAATTTATTAGTTTTAGGATGAACATATTTAATGATAAAAAACAAATAATAAAAAAATATTGCACTAAACAAAAAAAATATTTTAAAAAAATAAATTTCACCCGATTTTTGTGAACAATTAAGATAACCGAAAGCTGCCGCATTGAAGGGGTTAACACATTTGAGATCTAGAACTAGATTCATTGCTGTCCAGACTTTTGCTTGAACATGTATGTGAGATGACTGGCTATTAGTGTTTCAAATGATCTATTTTCATTAGCACAGCTGGATGTAAACACATGGTCTGCCAAGAAAACCTCTTAGAAATGTGTGCGGTTACTTCCTCTTCCGATTGCAATTTTGGAGCCAAAACTAACAAGAAGGAAAAGAAACATTGCCTGTAGGCAGAACATGGTGTGTTTGGAGATAAAAATCATCATACTGTAGGCTGTGAAATTTACTATCAGGTTTCTTGCCTGGTAACTTAGAAGACACTTTTACTGCCATTCTTTAAATGGTTAAATCCAATGCATGATCTTGGTTACTTCAAAGCATATTTGCAAATGTGTCTCCCTGTTCATTCCAGTACTTTAGAGGATAACTGGTTTAAAATGGGAACATAAATGGATATATATATCTATATAGATAGATAGATATTTAAAATATATAAATAAACCATATTGCTCCACTGGTACTGCAGCATTTGTAATTTGTTTAATATGGCCGGAGATTACCAACATTGTAATTAAATTTATTATGGAAAAAAATAATTCAAAAACAGTAAGAAAAATGAACTAAAAATATAAATAATAAAGAAAAAAAAGTCTTTCAAATTTTGAGTTCCTAGGTTTGTTGCAAATCCCAGGAGTTACATCTTCTGCAGTGAATTTTGTACGCAGTAAGTAGCCAAGGCTTTTAATGTAATCCCGGTGTTTACATAACAATCTGTGTGCATGCTGAATATATCCCATAAATGCTTGCCCAGCAGGAGCTTTTGGGATATGCAGTTCAGCAGTAAACAAACATTTTATCTAAGTCATTAAAGGACCACTATAGTGCCAGGAAAAAAACTTGTTTTCCTGGCACTATGTAGTCCTTAGGCCCCCTCCTACCCTCATGGCCCCCCTCCCACTGGGCTGAAGGGGTTAAAACCCCTTCAGACACTTACCTTTATCCAACGCCGGGCTCCCTCGGCGCTGGTGACCTCTCCTCCCCCTCTGACGTTGGCTCCAGAGTGGAGCCGAAAGCACATGCGTGGCCGGAGCCAAAAGCACATGCGTGGCCAGAGCCGCACCCGCATTAAAAACACCCATAGGAAAGCATTTCTCAATGCTTTCCTATGGACGTCAGTGTCTTCTCACTGTAATTTTCATAGTAAGAATCGTGGAAGCGCCTCTAGTGGCTGTCAGTGAGACAGCCACTAGAGGCTGGATTAACCCTGCAGTGTAAACATAGCAATTTCTCTGAAACTTCTATGTTTTCAGCTGTAGGGTTAAAACTAGAGGGACCTGGCACCCAGACCACTTCATTGGACTGAAGTGGTCTGGGTGCCTATAGTGGTCCTTTAATTAAACTGCTGCACATGGTATAAGTCAGGGGTCCTCAAACTCCGGCCCCCCAGATGTTGCTGAACTACAATTCCCATGATTCTCTGGCTATCTTTGTAATTCAAAGAATCATGGGAGTTGTAGTTCAGCAACATCTGGAGGGCCGGAGTTTGAGGATCCCTGGTATAAGTAGTAACAGTGAAACTGTGATTACCTTGTATTTATTTTATCATACCAAGCTACGAGAGAGCCTTTGAAGGGGACGAGAGATTGGTGAGTGCATGCTTTGTAGACACTTCATGTTTATCAGTATTTTACCTTGTGACATATTTGAATGGGTCATTGACTTCTCACTGCAGACATACTTGTATTTATAAGCCACAAGGAGAAGTAAACTAGGGACAAGGGTCCTCCCTGCATACTACATAAGGGCCATAACTTGTTATGGTGCTTTGATATCCCTTTAACCCCTTAAGGACACATGACATGTGTGACATGTCATGATTCCCTTTTATTCCAGAAGTTTGGTCCTTGAAGGGTTAAAGAAATGTACAGCTATTAGATGACGAGAGTTGTATTTTAACAAGATTTTGAGTACTTGAGCGTGATCCTCTCAGTCTAAAGTTACAAGAGAGCCATGCATCATACGTTAGGAAGAGGAGCGTGGGAAGTCTGGGTAACGAGGAAAGGTCTCCTAGTGCTATTCCATTATATGTTCAACTGCAATCTGCTGATATACATGTCTGGATTAAAGTGAAAGTAAAAAAACAAACAATATTGCTAAGAGAAGCCATCTTGCTTTTACACCCGTTAGAAATAAACCATTTGTTTTTTGTGAGAACACTGGAGAAAAAATAGCTGAAAAAAAACAAATTCTCTGAGTTTGAAATTCATTTTGAATTCTTATTTTAGTGAATAACCTTATATATAACGGACCTAGCAAAATTCTTTATTCCTCATATTGGGGAATCTCGGGGTCTACATGGTTTAAGTCTGTGGCACGCCACTTAACCACATAAATAACTTAGTTTTTTTGTGTCATAAACTGACTAATCTGGAGTCTTCAGGACTAGGTTTACATGGCAGGGGCTGGCCTGTAGGCACCTTCTCTTATCCCTCCCAAAAGAAAATTCAGTAAGTGAGTTATACTTATGAGCTGGAATTTGAAGGCACAAAATGAAACTGAATGAATTTGAGCTGCTTTATTCTTCTTACATATACAAAAAGAAGAGAGTTGGAGGATGTAAAAACATAACGTGTTAGAAAAGTGGAATACTCATCCCCTCTGATGAGCTGACAAGCGAAACGCGCGTCTGGGGCATTTGCGTTCCCACTAGCATTATACCAACGATCTGCATCCAACTACAGATATAATTCTTTTAATACACCATTTGGTATTATTACTTTAATGTTATACCATCATTACTATGAGTTATTTGGAGAAGGTGGTAACCTTTGTCAAGGTAGGACAGGGTGAGCCTTTGTTGGGGATAAGGGGTGCCCTCAAAGGCACAATAGGGAAAGATATTCTCAGACCTGCCATCCTCTCCGTTGTTATCCCTAGTATTTAGATCCCTCCTCCAATATTTATTTTTCAGTTCGGCACTACTTGGTTGGCCTGTGATACCATAGCAATATAAGTAAATATTAAATTATTGCCGGATAGTTTCATTTATCTTTGCACTCATGCTAATAGGCATTGCAATACTGTTGCATATTGCAATTGTTGCAATGTCTAAAAATACTGCATTCCAGTGTTTATAGATATTGCAACCTTGTTGTGTGTTGCAAATTTTGGCAACACTTCATATTGTAGCTGGTTAGTTAACCATTTCTCTCCGCTCACATCAAGGAGCACTGAATAAATTTTCTAGAAGGCCAAAGTAGCCTCTATATACTTTTATGCTAGTGTTAATTGGGTAATAGCTTGTTCTGGTCCACCACTCTTGCTCAATAATACTTTCTGTTGAGCCAAAATTACCTTGACATCTCATTGTCAGATTAACAAACTCAAGCGTATCATTAGCGAGCTATACGACACGAATTTTGACTAATGAGCTATTCCAGTCATTTTGCCACTATAATGCAATAGATTCTCCTAATGACCGACTGTACTTTTTATCGGTTTTCTTGTTTGTAAATAATACAATTTTTTTGTCAGTTTTTGTCACGTTCACAAGTCCACTATTGGTGGACTTTTTTTTTTACTTATGATTTATTAAAAGTGAAGTTTTAATGTTTTGTAGCTAAATGATCGAATTAGTATTCCACTTTTCTAACACGTTATGTTTTTGCATCCTCCAACTCTCTTCTTTTTGTATAGGTAGAAATTTATAGGGATTGTCCCCTAGCTAGGAGGTCACTTGCAAACATTGGCTCCAGTCTTCTCCTTTTCTTCGTTAGATGCTTTATTATATCAGCGAAAAGCAAGATGGCTGCTTTGTGTATCCACTATTTGGCATTATGTGCTCTATTCCACGTATTTATAAATGTCAGGATATTGCAAATGTGTACAACACAAAATCATATCATACAGGAAAACAATTGCTTTGCCTAAGCCCCAATTTTTTGATTGATTACCTGCGTTTGAGGCCTACTGGTCAGTCCTGATGGAACCCTCAGGGTTTCAAGCTTGTTTGAGACAGATATTTCTCTAATGCAGAGAATGAATACATATATCTGTGCTTAATTACAATAGTCTCATGTCATTCTAAAGACTACTCATCAAGTGACAGTTCTATGCACACAAACCTAGAAATAACATGGCAAGAGGGGACTGTAGGGTGCTGACTTCCCTGGCAATCATACAGCTAAATGCCACATCGATTTGACCAATTCTTTAATTTCTAATGAACTAATGTGCAGCACCTACAAGAAATACTGCTATTTCTACATTCCCCTCAAGTACTGTAATACCAGCAGATGATACTTGTTATTTTACACTCCATGTTGGAACATGAAAGTAAGCCACCATGCCACTAATAAAGGGACCAGGAGAAGGGGGGAAGAAAGGTACTTTTTCATCAGGGGGAGGTAATTTAGACAAAATTATACTAACATGTAAACTGTAACACCAACAATGTTAGGAAGGAAAAAAAAAGCTCATAAATTGCTTACAACTTAACCCTTTTACTTCTTGCAAGGCTAGAAACGGCCAAGCAGGCAGCAAAAAGCAGGGCCCTTTAACAGGCCAAAAATAGAGTAACACCCAACGGGGATGTAAGAGTCAACCCGTCCCTCCCAAATTACATATGAATGAAGAAATAATAAAAAATAAAATTACATTCTTTGTTTGATCATCATGTATTAAGGCTCCTGGTGATCTGGTTCTGTGGATAAACGTGTCAGTTCAGTATGTACAGTACACTGCTGCATTGTCATAGAGCAGTGTAAGGATTGTCTATTGCTCGCGTGTGACAGCGTGAAGGGGAATCCATTTCATAGTCTGACTCTCGGCGACTCACTGACTGAGCCCCACTCACTTCACTCCGCAGAAAGCTTCGAGCCAGCTCCTCTGGAGGAGGGATGACGTGAAAAATCTGCTCTGCGTAAGAGCTGCTTTGAATGTCCTCTGCGTGTGGTTGCCGCAGGTTTGGGGACAGGTTATGGGAGACGCTGCGGTCTGAATTCCAACGCTGGATTGGCAACGGGAACAGTAATGCACTGACTGAGGTGTTCTGTTCTGTAAAATGGGAAAAAAGGGGTTAAACCAAATTTCCAGAAAATTATGCTAGGCAAACTAGTATATGAACTGAACATGCTATTACAAGTCATTCCACGTATTAGTAGTGCTGCAGGCTTGAATAACAGAGTATGGAAAAATTTACTTTGGCAAAGATTTTTTGTAATGTCACAATTACAATATAGCCAATAATTTAAACAGTTCATATTGTATGATTTAAAAAAAAAAAAAAAAGATTTAAAAATAAAAAACATAAAATGTATGCAAAACAAATATACACACGAAATAATAAACAGTAGTGGAGCATACATTTAAAGGAACAGTCTATCATTAAAAATAACACTTTTTTTGTAATGAAAAGAGTGTTCCTTACTGACCTACCCCTTGGCATACACACACACACAAAAGAAACAAACACAAAAAGCAGCACTAAATCCATGCACTTGGCGTCACCATGCTGTACAGGATGATCCCAAACACGAAGACTCTGATAACGTTTTTAATTTAGAAGTGACAGCCAATAGAGACATGGTTTTAAAAAAACACTGCCAACATTAAGATGAAGTGTTGTTTTTGGAGCTTAGAGTAACTCTTTAAATGTCAGTAACATCCATAATAATTACAATTATTATAGTGTCATAATGCTATAACACAACACTCAATCCAAAGGAGCAGTGTGAAATGAAAGAGCGGTGTACCAGAGCTGCTCTTTGGATTTTCCTTATCTTTTATTATTGGCTCTTTGTATGTACATTTAAGATATGTGGTATTAAAGGGTTACTCCAAGTACCATGATCACTTCACTGATTTAATGTGGTCATGGTGTTTGGGGACTGTATTTCAGTTTGAAACACTGCACATACAGATAAATGCACTTTGCTGCCGGAGATGTAATGTCATTAGCCAGTCCAGATGAAGAGTTCCGAGCTGGCTAATGTTAACCTGTGTACAGGAGGGGACAGTAAAGAATTTAAGGGTAATTCAACTATGTTCAAATCAAGTTTAAAAACTCTGGACTGCTACTAGAAGCACAGGTACATGAGTTTTCCCCCCAATATTTCTAAAATCAAATAGCACCAATAACAAACAGTATCCACCGAATGCTGACCTTTCATACACCTTATGTTCATATCCACATTTTAAATTAATTATCATTAAGGTTTGCAAATAAAGATCTCATATAAATAAATTGTTGTATGCTGATAGTGAGCTGAATATCTGTTATAATGATGGTATCTTTAAGAATTGGAAAGATGAGGGTAACCAACATTACCGTTTATATTGATATTATTCCTTCTATAAAAAACTTCTATTGAAGCAATCTCAAACACCATTACACTGGCATTGCCATTGCCTAGTCAGTAAATACACAGGACCCAGGCAATGATATTAGCACTATGATTAAATCAGTCCTCTTCTAACCCATCTTAATTCTTACATAGGATCCCGTCAGACCTAGTGAGAAGTTTGACACCCTGTGGCGGAGTTTCAAGGTGGTGAAAAAGTGGTGTGATGATCCACAGACTGACTGCATATCTGACGCCAACAACATTTGAAATTTCCCTATGTATATGTGCCAGACTGAGAATAGCTCAGTTTTGGTTGATACTGCACTTTTGAACCTTCACATAAATAATGTGTAAATCTTTGTTAAATGGACAAGTTCTAAGATATGTCTATATTAGCCGAGGTCCCTGTTTTTAAGAATGTGAATGTGATAACTAGTTTCAAAGCCAGCAACTACACAATATTGTCAGATCATTGCAATAAAATAATTTAAAAGGCTGTGTGAGGGTTAATGTATTCATGCGTCTTTGGAAATTTCTCAGCTATTTCTAAATGCCTTCAGCTTATAACTCCGTGCCTTGTGACTATGAGAGGCAGACAAATTATCGGCAACTGCTGATCTGACACAATTACACAGGAATTAATTCCCTTTCAAATTCGTCATTACTGTCATAAATAGTTTCATCAACAATGAATTAAAAAAAAAAAATGTTGGTAGTCATTCTCCTGCTGGTTAAATATAACTTATTCCAAAATAAGATATGTATGCTAACGTAAGCCACTCTAAAGAAAGTATCTTCTACAATGCATACTTCAAAGGGGCATTCCACAATCAAAATTGCACTTGTATAGATAAACCCTGTTACCCCCTGGCAACAGGGTATGTATGTTACTTCCTGGTTGTGTTAGCTCAGTTGAACTGAGCTCAAGATGCAGCAATTGCCCAAAGCATCTACCTTACAAAGGTTGTTCATTGAGCTGCATTGGGAAGCTAGTGATTGGACAGCCACGGAAAGTCCAGGCTGTCCAATCACCGAATTCCCAATGTTGAAAGTCTCAAACAAGAGATCTGCAACATTTGCAAGCTGTTCTTAGATATACCCACAATAAAAAAAAAGCATCATTTAATTCATGTATATTTTCATTGGTGGTATGTCTACTAAACAGTAATTTGCATTTGTTTGGATTTGGGCAGTGGAGTGTCCCTTTAATGCTAAGATTTACTCAAATATAACAGAACAACCTGTGGTCATTTCATCATATACAGTGCAAGGAGGTCCCTTGCCTCTGTGGCTCAGGTGCTCTGAAAACTGTAAAGCCAGCTATCAATAGTCTAAGAGTAGCAACAATAAGGTATCAGCTTATTCAGCAGTTCCACTTATCTGCTGTTGGGTCATGAACTACTTAGCCCATAAAGCCCTACTGGACAGCATAGTCAATTGCTCTCATAACTTTGTTGACTGACTAACCAGTTCTGAAATAAAGGCATCATTAAACTGGCAAGATTAGAGTTACAGTGGGAAGTTCTCACATCACATGGCCGTAACTGAGAAAATGCTCACATTAACAACAATAAGGGCAGTCTAGGCATCATAACCAATATAGCACAGTGTAATCAGTGGATAAAATGCCAGGAGTCCCCTGGTGCCATTCTGCAGTAAGTATTCAAACTGTTCTCTAATGGTACACACAGTCTGGTTGCTTTTCACATTTCACTAAAGTGACAATCCCTATTACTGCATTAGTACATAAATTCTGACCATTCTTGGATGAGATTTATTGGTAATAGAGGTAGCTGATCCTCTCATCCAACAAACTCTGTACAAATAGGACCAACATTCATGTCTCAAATAGGAATTTCCCCTTTAGCTATTCAGAACATTCATCTAATGAGTAATGGGACACCCCAAACACAGAGCATTTTAGCTTGCTTAAGTGCGTTATGTGTGACTAGTGTCCTCTATTTTTCCTTTTATAAAAGTGCAGATTTCAACAGAAAAGTGCACTTTTAAAAATGAACCATGTCACACCTCCTCGGCTGTCAGAAAGCCAGTTCTGCTACTTCCTAGTTGTTTATCAACTCAAGTGGTAGGTAACTGCCCAGAGCACCTAACTTGTAAAGAATTCTTGGCTCTAATACAACTCAATGAAGAGTCTGGGATTGGACAGTCATAGAAGCCTGTACAGGAGAGGAAGGTGAGGTCTTACAGTAGCTGCTCATAGTACATCTGCAGCCAGTGCAAACCAAGATATCATATACTTCCAAAGAAAACAAATGACATGCATTTTTCTTTGGGTTTATATTCATTAAACTGTTATTTTGTTTATGGAGTGTTCCTTTAATATGTGTGTTAACACCTTGATTCAAAGAGAAATGGACTCCCAGCTTGGAATTAAGAAGGATTTTCTCCCTAATTTGTGGCTGAATTGGAAATTACTTCAAATGGCGTCTTTATCTTCTTTTGGATCAAAAGCAGTAATACAGATACGTGAAAGGTTGGCTATGCATCATAGGATGGCACTAGGGGACTCCAGTCACCATATCCATTACAGGTTGCTGTAGTGGTTATAGTGTCTAGACTGCACCTTTAATAAAAAAATAAAAAATAAAAGATTATCCTTTAAAAATTGAGCCTTTGTGATCAGTGACCCAATTTATTAACTATTCGATGATTAAGAGGATTTGCCAAATTGCACATTTTGAGTCAGGGAGCTTGATAGTTGGACTTAGGAACCATAGCTGTTATCGAATGATAACAGGAAAGTAATAGAAAAGATCAGAGACACAGTGACAGCAATATGATATAGGTAAAGCAATTCAAAATACAAAAGTGAAAGGTCTGAGGTCTTTGAAAGAGGTGCATGAAATATAGCTCCAATGGAAATGTCTGCTCAGAAGGTACCAGGATTAAGAAAGCTTTTTTAAAACACATCTTGAGCTGACTAGGGCAACCAGAGATTTCACAAGTAAAAACAAGTAAACATCACAGAGATTTTATGTCTGCGTTTTAGATGGATTGGAACACTGCACTTCTTGAATATTCCAAACCTCTGCATACATCGGATTTTTTTTCTAATATATGACCTGCATACATTAAACATGCTTTCCAAGCCATACATGATTCTATGGAGCCATTTTATCAGTTTGCTAGATAACATTTGATACTAAGGCTCTGCAGAATATTTCTAGTAGAGGGAGGTTTAATAGGAGCTTTATTTCTTTCTTATTCTTTCGAAGGGACCAAAAATAGAAGAGGTACACTGTATAATAAGCATTTTAAATTGTATTCAGAAAAGATAGAAAGCTCACTGTGATTCTCCTTATACAATGATGTATGTGTTGTCATTCTCCCTTCATCCCGCTGCCAACAAGCTAAACACTTGGCTTTTATAGGAACCTGAAAACAATGTGTCCATTATAATCGCCGGCACAAAGGTCCAACAGTCTCATAAATATAAACATTGTGTACTGTATAAAGCATGTCTGATACGAAATTAAAAGATACATAGTGTCTCATTAATACCTTGTGAATGAACAGCTGCTACTACATAACTAGAGAGTTTTACATCGCAACTTGCGCCACATTCCAGTGGAATTGGATTTAATCGGAAGTAGTGAAGCATTTCAACCACGGATTGGAAACGGAGGTGCTGGACATGACACTGGCCACTGCGTGTCAGCGTGAGACGTAAGTGCTGAGGGAAACAAAATTATTTTATTAAGGATCAACATGTTGATCAGGTGGGATTTAGGAAATGTTAAGACACAAAAAGCCATTCAGATATTCAGAACTTTACTCCATCTCTTGAACAGTAATAATTATTAAAAAAAATTTCTAAGAACAACTTCCTATGTACCTGCTTATAGGACTATTAAAAGGTTACTATAAACCTTTTGAGTTAGGGGACCTTTCTGGTATGAAATGCCCTATGGTGCAGTAAAATATACAAAAAAAAATTTTTTTTTTACTCACCTGGAATTCAGTGCAGGGCAAAGCTCCTGGTGCTAATTCCCCTCTGTTGTTACATGGGCTGTGTGCGTTCCAAACACAGGCATCTCAAGCCTGTGATTGGACCATTTTGCTGGCTCACAGCACATACGTGTGCTCCAGGCCAATGAGTGGGTGGTTAAAAAACAAACAAATGTGGTACAGAGGGAATACAGAGTGGGTAGGAGGTGAGAGCTAGCTTCAGATTTTCAAATATTTTCTGCACAGAATTGGCATTGCCAGCCTGGAACAGAGTACTGGGCTGCCAATGTCATGGCTGCTGAGATTGTAACTAGAGAGTACAACTAGATCTCAGCACATAACTACAAATATCTCAGTATGTGCAGTGTTTCAAGCTGAAACAATGCACATTCTGACTCCTACCTCCGTGACCACTTCAAATCACTGAAGTGGTCATGGTGGTTAAAGAAATGCTTTACCATTGCTAAGTTACAGACACATCAGACCGCTTTAGGCTTGTAATGCTCAATAAAGTCAACGATGTGTGTTAACTTCTCGAAGATAGCATAAATATCATGCATTCTTCATGATCCAACCAAATTACTCAAGGAACTCCATTCTAATTGTTATTTATATCTCTGAATAATTCAGTATTGTCATCCAATTGTCTTACTTGACTTGAGAATTCTCATGATATAAATAAATGACCCTCATAGATGCTATATAAGAGTGGTTGGCATAAAGCTATTAAGAGTATACGTTCAGTAGTATATGGTTTATTTTACCTTTGCTCTGCCTTGGAAATTGAATGTGAGGACATATTCCCCCCTGCGTGTTTCACTCTGTCTGACAAGGAAGACACCGTGTCCTTCAAATCCTTGGGACTGGACAAGCTGAGCTGCTTTAACCCTGGTAATGGGCCCATGAAACCATGGATAGGACGCTAGAAAACGGTCCGTTTTCTGGCAACACTGCTCCGGAGGCACAAGGACAGTAGCCCCTAGGGAGTAAATCAGTCATAAGTAATCACATGCAGAGGCAACAGAATCTGAATACACACAAAAATAGGGTAGACACACAGGAACACTTGTGCCAAAAGCATACATTTCACAGAACTTCGACAATATATAAACAAACAATAATTTTTTCCCACAGATATAACTGTAATGTCTAATAACACTTTGTATACAACCTACCTGTAAAAATTCCCTATAATTATTTAGGAGAGGGTAGAATTTGCAGTTGGTAATTTGAATATAAATATCTTGTTTAACTTACTTATACTTCTAATTACTGAAAGTATTATTAAAGGAACATTTCAACGTTAAAACCAATATTTAGTTTTAACATCTGAAGTGTTCCTTTAACCCTCCAAATGCTCCCACCCACCCAAAAATGAAGATAATATAATTTACTTAACTTTTTCTCCAATGACACATCCTCTCTCACTTCTGCACACACACAGACTGTTAGCGATGAGTCTCACAGCAATAGGCGCCAAGTGCCAATCAAACATGGCGATTGATAGATCGAATGCTTCTCATGAGGAAGCATTTACTAATGCTTCCCTATTGAACCTCTTCATCAGTATGCCCTCCCAGCTTTCAGTTCAAACCAATTCATAAAAGTGCCAATTTCTCTTGAAATTGGTACTTTAATGAATTGGGACAAGGGGGCATGCAGTGAGCAAGCTGACAAGCTTTAGGGGCTTGGAGTATCCCTTTAAATGGCCCCCCAAGGTTGAAAATTATCTCAACTTTTTATATAAATTACATAGATAATGCATTAAAAACTACAAAAAATAAATTTGAAAAAGATAAAATAATAATAAAAAAAACTTCCTAAGTTCCTAAAGCTGCTATGCTTGCAACAGCAGAAGCAAATAGTCCCCTCGCAGCTTATACAACAATCCTTGGTCAATGTATCCTAACAGTTTGCGGACTGAGCATACCTTGAGTGATGGAATCTGTACTGCCAGGATTTTGGGCAGCCATGTCTGATTGAGAAACCGCTTGCGTGCCTACATCAGTCTCTTCCGTCCTATAACAAGAGAATCTTTTGTTAGTTGTTGTGACAATCAATGACAGAATTACAATTCTTTACAAATCATCTGAAAATAATGTGCAGGATGGAACCAAAGAATGGTATTAAGAGATATGCCGAAGCATCACTATCTATGTCCTGCAAGGAAGCCATTGAATGTTAAACACAGTTGTATTAATAGTGCTAAGGAATTCAGCATCAACAATTATCTGCTTTTTCTTCTACTGGACGCCGTTAGTGCCAAAAGCGGCATCAGTAAGAACAGCAAGGCAGGTACAAAGATCTCTAGAGAATCAAGGAGCATGCACTATTATAGCAGTAGCTCATAACATCTGGGCAGGAACAAAAATTGGACCTGCATGCTATTTCAGTGGGTTTCCAAAACTGGAACAGACACATTGTAACTACCCAGGATAAATGGTTTACTGTTGCAGCACCGCATTCCACAGAAACTGGGACAAGTCTAATAAAAATATTTCATACAATTTATTACTATACATATTATATTACAACTAAAACATAAATAACTGCTTTCATTTTACAACTGAAGCAAGGTTTATAATTAAGTAAGTAATTTTGGTAAATTGCACATGGATTGTTTAAATATTGAAATTCCAGTAAAGTGAGTGTTTTGCGCTGGGGTTACATGAATGGAGGGAAGGGGATGATGACACTAGCACGTTTCATAGGCTATTATGGCTATGTTTATAGAGACTGTGAAATTATATATAACCCCCTCGGGGTACAATAAATGGTGACTATCGAAATGAGGAAGGCAGTATCAAAGTTCATTTTATTTTGTAGGATGTAAAAGATATTGCCAGGAAATGTAACTGAATACTTTCTAAGAGTTCAGACAGAGTAACACTGCAGGAATGTGTTCTTTATAGTCAAAGGAAGTTTCACTTATGATGTAGATGACCTTTCTCAATTTTTCACATTTTGCTCAATTTCAATGCATGTTTTGTAATTTTTCCTAGGGAGAGGACAAATTCTGAAACATTGGGTCAGTGAGGCTATGTTATGACTTTAATCCAGATAAATGTGTTAGTAATCTAAAAGCTGAAACAGTGTGGGTGCACTGCGAATGCACTGTCCTGCAAAAGGCACCCACTCAATGAAGTATACAAAGCACATGCACATATTGAAGATATGACAAACAAAACATAACAGTGATTCTAAAAGTAGAAACACTTAGAAATATTCACTGGTTTCCATGGTGACTGCACCACTTACATAACCCAATGGATTATTTATTATAGATATTTTTTTTTTTCAAAAAGAAGATGCAGGTGAACAAATCAGTGCACAATTATTCCACATAGAGAGCATAAGTGTCTATAAAGCATCATGAGAATGCAGTAACAATTTTAATGGATGGTAAGACAGAATGAGGGGAGAGAGAATATTTGAGGAAAAGGATAAAAATGAATATTTTAAAGGGACCAAAACAACTTTAGCTTAATGAAGCAGTTTTGGTGTATAGCACCTGCAGTCTCACTGTTCAATTCTCTGCCATTTGGGAGTTAAATCACTTTGTTTATGCAGCCCTAGTCAACCTCCCTGCACGTGACTTACACAGCCTTCCTAAACACTTCCTGTAAAGAGTCATCTAATGTTTACACTTTCTATTTAATTTAGAATTTCTCATCTCATGCACTGCCTCATGTATGTAGTTAAAGTGCAATTTACAGAGCAGGAGATAAAAGCCTTTATAGAAAGTCACATCTCATTAAAAGTTAAACCATTATTTTCATGCATGCTGTATCAGTCACAGTCAGGAGAGGTGTGGCTAGGGCTGCATAAACAGAAACAAAAGTGATTTAACTCCTAAATGGGAGAGAATTGAGCAGAATCGTGATCTATACTCAAAAAGTGCTTCATTAAGCTAGAGTTGTTTTGGAGACTATAGTGTTCCTTTAAGTATAACTCTAGTGGCCCTAACAATCAAAAAAATGAATCCTTCTATTGTCTGACAATGGCTATTTTAGCTACCAGTAGGATGTGGCACACAGTTGCATTTTAGATTTTGAGATTGTGTCTGGAAACATTATTAGCATTGCCAAATCTGGAATTCCCAATACCCAATCACTGTTTAGAATATAAACCAGGAGGCCTGTTACTCTGTCAGTCAAAGGAACACTATTAAAAATAACAATGGTTGACCTTAATAAAAATCAATCAAATAACAATATATATATATATACACACACACACTACAAGTAATTCCTACCTAAGAACAGCACACACCAGTTTTGCAATATATAATTTTGTAGATAAATACATTTTAGTATCAAAGACTGTGACAGGCAGGACAGCTTACCGAACCACAGCTTGAACACTTTTCAGATGAGACCAGCATCAGTGAAAAACAAACTGAACCCCTGATATCAATGCCTTGATATCAGAGCAATGGAGGAAGCCAAACTCTGGAAATTATCCCATGAATAATAGCTAATAGTACTAGGTATTTCAATAACAGGAAAAGCCTTTCAGCACAGCGCTGGAGGCTGTACCCTATACAAACCCTACAGGTCAACATGCACTTCCTATGCTTCCTGCCTGAGAAAGCAGACTATCACCAATTCGTGGAGTCCTGATACATGCAATCCTGCAAGTGGAAGGTTAGATCTTATTCACACACAAAATGTCTTCTGCCAAGTCTATCACCTGGATTAACCCTGCTGCTCCCACTGCCAAAGCTTTGTGTGTAGTTTATATCCTCCTGAGATCACAGCTGTATGTATGCATCAGATTTCAACTCCCTTTCCTTACGCACATAATAAATATTCTAAATTTAGACACTTGTTACTGCTATGTAAGCGTAAGCAAAAACGAACGTTAAAATCAGAAGCACAGCAGAGGATCAGACATACATTATATTGACGTGCTTTGTTCCTAGGAAAACTTGCACAAATACTTGTTTCCAAATGTGTAACGGCTCTTGTTTAAGGGAGCTTAGAATTTGCAGGGTTTGGATTTATTTATGTTTTACTAGAGATAGAGATATATTTTTTCTATTATGGAGGACCTTTGGCTAATGATTAAATATGAAAGAAAAAGAAAGTACAAGAATGCCAAAAGAGAAAATAATTTGTTTTCTAACTGGAATCCCTTTAAAGCTCTTGTACTTATCCAGCAACCCTAGGTAGTTCTATCAAAAAATAAAATATAACTTTTAATTCTATAAGGTTAAAATCCTGGTTGTGAAAAAATACATATAAAACTGAGGAACGAAAAAAAGGAAGGAAGAGAGACTAATATCTTTGCCTGTGTTACCCCTGTTTGTAACACCTATAGCCCAGGGATACAGATATAGTTAGGCTGGAGAGAGTAATATCAATTTGCCCAGTCGTATATCTCCCCAACTCCAATCACCCTGTGCCACCGTAGCAGCACAAACTCCTTCCCCTCACAGACGAACCGGTAGCTGAACTGTCTAGGTGGCTACCTGTCTAAGTTAAATAAAATCATAAAGCAGAGTGGCTATCTCTGGGGAAAAAGGTCTCAGCTGCAGTGTGGTCCCCTGTCAACCCCCTCCACCCTCTGCTACTGAAAGTCCCGACGCGCGTTTCGCCGATATTTGGCTCTTCCAATATTCAGCGAAAGAGCCGATATTCTGCGAAACGCGTGTATAATCTCTTGCTCTGTTAATAGCCTGCCATAGCCTCATGTATGTGACCAAAGTTCAATTAACATAACAGGAGTTAAGAACTTCTAAAGTAACCACACTGTGCTGTACGATGTGAATGAAAATGAAAAAACTATTTCATGTAGGCTGCAAAAGTCACAGTCAGGGGAGGTATGGCTAGAGCAGCAATAATTGAGCAGACTAGATGGGCCGAATGGTTCTTATCTGCCGTCACATTCTATGTTTCCATAATAGAAAAAAAAGTTATTTAACTCCTCAATGTAAGAAAATGATGCAGGGGAATGATCTATACACCAAAACTGTTTAATTAAGCTAAAGTTGTTTTGGTACTCATAGTGTCGCTTTAACAGGGGAAGCAGGGGTGCAGTTGCAAAAGTCCTTGGACCTCAATATCAATTGTGACACATATATTGTATCTTTACCTTGCTTCAAGTTTGGCACTCAGTATGAAAGCTGAATTGTTGATTCTGTTTTTTTGCAAATGTATCACTTGTGTTACTTGCTGCAGAAACTGCAAAAAACATGCAAGCTCAACAGCAACATTACCATGGTATGTATGAGAGTACAGAATGGCTCTCATCACAAAGACATTCTTGAGCATAAACGAAAAATCCCCATAGACAATTATTGTCAATAAAGTTGGGAGTCCTTAAGAAGTTGATAATTAATAATTTCATAAGGAAACAAAGTGCGTCAATAGAAGAGATGTTTGCGCTATTTTACACGGCTGTTTTTTAAAAATTATTCTTTAAGCATGGCCAAATACATATGCGAGATAATCGTACAGTATAGTAGTAGTATGGTCTAACATAAAAAGTGCATAGCATTTTAAGTACAGCACGGGGAGAGGATCCATGGGGCCAGATCAGGGACTCATTCGTCCTTACCATCCTATAACCTATGCCCCAATATAGGTGATCCCATACTAGTGATCCCAAATTTTATGGAATGAAGGGTTTACCGATTCTGAAATCTACTGTTGGAAGTCTATTTTGGAGGATTAAAAACAATATTTACCATCTTGCAGCTACAAAGGCAAACCTGGCACGTAGCTATATTAAATAGAATTAAATGGAGGCAGTTTGTGGATGGAGAAATCACTTCTTACTCCATATTCTGTAGGTAAGAGTCAACCGAAAAGAGAGTACTGCTAGGGAGTGAGACCTCTAAATGTGCTGTTCTTTAAAATGAATAATATTGTCATTTTTGTTTTATTTTTGTCTTTTATGGGGTCTGTATTACCGTTTATGGAGTTCATACAATTGTTTTTGTCCTATGCCGTTTCATATCTGCATTCACAAGACAAGACTAATGCCTCTAGTGAAGCGTTACACAGTACATGTACATATAAATATTTACAAATCTGCATATTTATAATTAAGCTGAAGTTAGTAGGAAAGCTTTCAAGTAAAAATGCAGCGTCAGCCCTGGTACAAAAGTCCAAACTCAGTCGTTCAATAATTTGTTTAAAGTATAACTTTAATTAAAACAAAGAAATTCTGAAACGTATAACAGTATGTCGCCTTAAAATGTCACTGAAAATAACAAATAAAAAAGTAACATATTCATATTTTAAGTTCCTGCATTTAGTTCTAATTTCAAGGCACTGAAGTGAACTCCATCCAGACCATTGACTAGACCAATTATGCCACGGGGTAAATCTAGCAATCACAGCTGTGCATTTCCTTATTATAAGTGGACCAGCTTAAATTTTCATAAATGTGTCCTCTGTGATATAAAAAGGTAGACATATCATTGTCATCTTTTGACTGAGCAGTTTTGAAACATGTGCAGCAAAAACATACCTCCCCGTGCTTTTTTTTTAATGGTGTTGTGGATGGGTACAGTGTACACAATCTTACTATTAAAAAACATTACAGGAACCCCTACCGGCTCATGCATTCTTTGATTTCTGATGTCCATGAATTTAGCTGCTGTTCATCACTTGCTTCAAAAATAACTTCTGTTGTATTGGCCTAAAATGAAGAGAACAGAAGAAAAAATACACCAATAATGAATCTATTTATGAATGAAAAGCACAACAGTTTCTTTTAAAACTCATTTAGCCACATCTAAAAACTATATTTCCATTTTTGTCCTGTGAAATGATTTTGTTATACATTGGTCACTCAAGGCCTAAGGGAAGATGTTTTTCTTATCTTTTTTTAAATCCTTAGACTCAACATAGCCACTGTGGTGCTTATTATTATCATCAGTATTTATATAGTGCCAGCATATTTCTCTGTGCTTTACAATTTTAATGTGGGGATATAACAAATACAACGCAAACTATTCTGGATTTTAATAAGGACCCTGCTTAGAGTCTACTCTACTCTACTCATGTGATGTATTATTTATTATTTATTTATAAAATATTTTACCAGGAAAGATACATTGAGATTTCTCTCGTTTTCAAGTACGTCCTGGGTCCACAAATCATTGCATTGTTACATTAGGTACAACAAAATACAAAAACAATATTAATACACAATATATACAAAATTTAACATAGAACAGGCAGGAAATATATAATCAACCATGACACGTGCATTCTGTTTTGAGGTATGTAGAGAGGGATCTCTTAAAAGACTTTAGGCTTAGGGAAGATTTTAAATTGTGCGGGAGGTCGTTCCACAATTGCGGCGCTCTGTAGGAGAAGGAGGATCGGGCCGCTTTCTTTTTGTATTGAGGTAGACTAAGTAAAGTGCTTGTACTGGATCGGAGGTTATAGAAAGTGGGAACAGCTGGGGAAAGCATTTTGTTCAGGTAGGGTGTGAGTTTCCCAGAAAAGCTCTTAAAAACAAGGCTGGAAAGATGAAGGGTGCGTCTGGATTCCAGCGACAGCCAGTTTAGTTCCTTTAGCATGTCACAATGATGGGTCCTGTAATTACATTGTAGCACAAATCTGCAGAACGAGTTATACAATGTGTTGAGTTTATTAATGTGGGATTGCGATGCAGACGCATATACTACATCCCCATAATCAATGATTGGCATCAGCATTTGCTGTACAATCTTTTCCTTTACTGTAGGGCTTAGGCAGGCTTTGTTTCTGTACAGGGCACCTAATTTTGGATAAAGTTTAGATGCAAGCTTTTCTATGTGCAGGCTAAAAGATAGATTGGGGTCTAATATCATGTATAAAAAGAGGAAGAGCAATGTGGATGGTTGGATCGGCCAGTGAGTGTGCAGGTAAACAGTAAAGTGGAATGTGAGAGAGAGAAGTGGACTAAGGAGCCATTAAATTTGTTAAAGAACAGGGGGCAGGCAGATTTAGGAAATAAAAATAACCTAGTGAGACTAAGCTGCATTTTGGGAAATCCTAAAGGTGAAAACACGCTACTTAAACGCATCTGTCTTATTATAGGAAAATAATGCCAATGTGATGTTCTGCATGGTCTTAAGGATGGAGGGAGCTTTATCGCATGTTTTGCTTATAATAGCTTTTACACATCCAGTGCAACTAATTAAAAATAACATGAAATAGATTCATATATCAGTACTTATTGTTAACTGCCTAATAAGTTTAGGATCTAAATACATTTTTCATAGTTAAAGGAACACTGTAGGCACCCAGACTACTTCAGCCAATTCAAGTAGTCTGGGTGCTGTGACCCTTTTGCACTTAGTGCTGCAATGCAAAACATTGCATTTCCAGAGAACTGCAATGTTTACATTGCAGCTCTAAGTCTGCCCTCTGTGGCTGTCTAACAGACAGCCACTAGAGGGCTTCCAGAATTCAAGCATACTTTTGGTCCGTTATCTGACGCTGGACGTCCTCACGGACCTGCAGCATCAAATTTTCCCCTTAGGATTGAATAATGCTTTCCTATGGGGAGGTCTAATGCGAGCGCAGCCATTGGCGCGTGGATGCACATTAAGTCTCCCCCGCCGGCTGTTGTCGGCGGGGGAGGATCGTGGGTGGAGCCTGACCCAGCGCTGAGGGACATCGGCACTGTATTTAGGTAAGTGGCTGAGGTGGTTTTAACCCCTTCAGCCCCGCGGGAGGGGGTTGCAAGGGAGAGGGGCACTGTAGAGACGGGTTTGTTTTCCTGGCACTATAGGATCCCTTTAACGCTAACCCTATACCAAACATACCCCTTACCCAATGTTTACACTAACTCTAACTGTATGCTTACCTTAATCTCACCCTTAATTCAACCTTACACTATCTTTACACCTAAAGCAACATTAACCATACCCAGCATTAACCATTACCTTATCCTAACCCTAACCCCACCACCAACCTCAACCCTAAGGTAACCCATTGCTAATATCAACTCTGATATTAGAATTGGGTTTTACTGTGTTTAACACAGTAGATGGTGGTATGTTGCCACAATCTACTGGCTGTTTTCAAAATTACACTTAGTGTACTTCTAAATGAGCCTGGTTCCCAGTCGAATATACAGAGATCGGTTTTGGGAATCTTTATATATCAGCTGGGGTCAGGCTGGGGGACATTGCCAGGGTCTATTCAGATCATGCAGGGTCTCCACGAAGCTGCTTGCAACCCACAAAAACCACAGCTGAGTGCAATCATTCTGAACTGTGGCTTTATGAATAAGTTAAAGGGCTCAGTGCATCGCTTTCTTCCAGAGCTGAACAAGGGTCATCGGTTAGTCTGGGACCACTAAAAATGGCCCTAGCTGACTTACAGGGATTTAACCTTGCTCACACCGTGATCATTTTAACAGGCATTTAAATAGCTTATATAGCAGGATTGGGCCTCAATCAATAGCTACGACCATTTATTTGCAGTTAAAATTGCTGATTGAAAGGGTTAACAGTAATTCAATAAAGCACAAATGATTGCACTGATTTGAATAGCTGAATCCTGCTACAGCCCATGGCCCACAGCCTATCACTGCAACACAATGCTCACGCAGTCCAGTTTTTGTATGGATAATACAAAACTAAAATGTGTCCTTATAATGCTGAGATGATGCTACTGGGAAACTGCACCAACAGTCTATTTTCACATAGAGTGACTCCTTGGGTATCAAACAGATTACAGCATCAAACACACTTCCTTCAATGATTTAGTTGTTGTTATTATTATTCAGTTTTTAATTCTAGATATTTTAGATTGCCTTTAAGCAGAAAAAGTAATGAGATCCCACAGGGTCCTAGGCAGGTTATCAGTACGATCCCCTAATTCATTCACATAGGGATGCTGATGGAGCCAAATTCATTCTGGGGCCCCTATCTAACTGCTAGGCCCTAAGTGTATGCATGGTCACTTTATGGTTAATCCTGCTCTGCCTTTAAGGAAGGAAACATTACAATAGTTAATAAAACTGCAATTTGTACTAACCATGTATTCCAAAGTGGGCAGTGATAGGAGACATTACACAGAACACTTTTTTTGCAGCAGATACCACACTCTAACTGTCAAAATAGTTTATATATCCTGGAATGTTTTATTAACAATTCACCAAAGAGTTCCATTGGGAATTCCATGGGGAAGTGGTCAAATCACATCTTAATTATGGTTCTTCTCAGTTTGGCTTGGAGATTTTCACCATTGGAACCACCTTTAACGTTCTGTCGCTGAACAAACCAGCACTTCAGTAGCATTTTACATTCTAACCACTCATATTTACATTGCAAACCACATTTCCAGCACAAGGCTGTGCATTCATTAACTTGGGCAAGTACAGAGCCTTATGAAGGAATCTATCTGGGGAAAAAAAATCTAACACAAACACAAGTACACCTCCCTCCCTGCCACCAAAAAAACAAACCTTTAGCGAATTTTTCTCATCATAAATATAACCAACATATATTATCAAAGAGGCATGGGAGTTGTTACAGGCTTTTTCTACATCCTTGGTCTAGGTTTGGAAACAGTTGCATGACATTTTTATAAATGTGTTTATATGGAACTACATAAGACTACATACTAAATCGTGCTGATGAACACTGCTGTGATGTAATGGTAAGAGACAGCAGGTACAGAACATCCATCACCCAACCTCAAACCAAACACTGTTCATAATAGTAGAAAATTTCTATCATTACTTTATATTGTGATTTTATTCTTTTAAAAAAACAAACAAAAAAAAACACTACAAGCACCATAACCACGTGGTCACAGTGCCAGGAGTGCCCTGTCGCGCTCCACTTTAAGTAGTTTGCTTACAATGGTTTGACTCCTTACCTGGTGTCCTCTGGGCACCACTACCCAGTCTTGCCACATCTGACAGAGAGCAGGGAGCTCTCTTAGTGCAGGGCTAGCTCATTGGCTGAGAGTGCCAGCTGAAGTTTCTTCCCAACCTGACACTACATTGTTCTCCATCATTCATTACTTACCCTTTTTTCCAGTTTCAAGACTCACTCCATGCAGCCCCATCCCCACCTCCCATCTTCATTGGGCAAGAGAAGTGCATGAGTGGCAAGCAGTGCTTGTTCAATCAACTGCTTCTCATAGTGAAGCAGTGAATACAATAAGCATGTTCAATGTGCTCATACAATACCAGAGGACAATGAACATCGCAGAACGGAGTCTGACTTGGTCATCAGAGCGGGAGTACCCTCTAGTGGCCGTCAGGAATGCAGCCACTAGATGTGTTCTTAGCGAAAACGACAGGGATACTGCACCCACACTACTTAATTGAGATGCCTATAATTTGAGATGCCTATAATGGTCCTTCAGTGTCTCTGCTCACACAAATCCTTAATAGACACACTATTCACAAAGTGGAGCAAGACAATTTTTGTCAGAAAGAGTAAAATTCCGACACAGATGTTTTAAATTGTTTATAATTTGTACATAAACACACTTATTACCTTCAGTACAAACGTGTTAATATTATCTGGCATCTCCAGGCGGGTGCATTTCCGGATCTCCTGGACATGACAACACAGGACACACAGCTTTGGTTTCGAACACTGGAAATAAAAAGACACACATGTGACTTTAGTGACAGCTGGGGTATCCCCACAATCATAGCATCTGTACAAAAAAAATTCTCAAGCAGTATGTCATTCAAAGTTGTAGAATATGGGTTATAGTTCAGTTTTATATAAGTGCTCAATGTGTACTGTAATCTCACAATGAAACCAAATATCCCTGCGCCTTTCTCTATTCAAATACACAAAGAGGCACAGAAAGTACTCCTGAATGTGAGTCTGTGTTTCTGAGCCTACACCAGTCATGTAATATTGACTCAGTGTCACTAGAACAAGGACTTCTTTTTGTTGGAGTAGAAGTGGTCCACAGTGCCAGGAAGTCAGGCTTATAGTGTCTGAAGATAGTTTTGTTAAAGTAGAGGTCACAAGCATATATGCTATATGACTTTCTGTTAAAAAAAGAAGAAGAAAAAAGTGCTATTTAATACCTGCTTCAGAGACTTGTAACAGACTACTTGTAAGCAGACCTGTTACTAATATATTGTTAAGTACTGGTATGTTGTACATTGTCCTCTTAGCCAGGAAAAGGGAAGGAGGCAAGAATTATCAAGCTACATACAGGCAGAATATACAGTTCATAAACACTAAAACATCCTAATATTATGTATGAAGGAATTGCTTTGTTTCCCAGTTACCGGTCAGTCATCAAATATATTCCTACGTCATATTTGTTCATTTCCCTTAATTCAAGGGAGAATGGCTATTTTGATAAGAAACAAACCTCTTTCTGGCTGATTCAAACACTGCTTCATTTCAAAATTGTTAATTTTTTCTTTTGATAATTGTTTAAAGACATTTTGCAATCCATTTAATTAGCATAATTTGGTTCTTGAAAGACTCACTTGTTGGTAAACAAATGGAACATTACATGCTATCAGCAGCCACGCTAATGCTAACTGGTCAGAACTCTACATTAGAGTCGACAACCAATGGCTTGCCGGTGCATTTGAATGGAAAAGCAGAGGATACTGTCAGAGCGGTGTTTCAAAGGTGGAACTTCCAGTGTCGCAATTGTCATGTGTGCAACAGACAGATTCCCCTGTCAGGCTGCAGCTCAACTCATCACTCACCTCGAGTGGAGCAGGACAAGTCATCCACCACTTCCTGCTCCAACCCTTCCATTGTATCCTCAGCCAGCCACTCCACTGTGCTGGGATCTGTAACTGTAAGGCACCTTACGTAGATCTGTCTGGCGACACAAAATTCTACATACACAGAAATGCTCAACAAGAGTTCTTAATCAGAAACTCTAATTTGTGCAAAGAGGGGAGGCAGGAGGGAGCGATCAGAGGGCGGGAAGGGAAAGTGATATTACCCTTGCAGTCGCTCTGACTGCAAGGGAGACGGTTATTACATCTGTTGCCTGCAACCTGGCGAGAGATGTAAAATATGCACAGAACTGACCTTAGGCAGCCCGGAACATCACGTGCACTGGTGGTGTAACTAGCCCCTAGCACAAAAGTGCAAATAACTATAACTGTGCACTGTCTCAAATAAAAACACGGCACACCCAGGCACCTACCACCATGACCACTTCGAAAAAAGGAAGTGGTCATGGTGGTTGAAACAGAAATATTTACCTCTTTATCCTCCAACTGGGCATTGACAGTTCCCTGTTAATCATTGTTACAACCAATCACTTTTGCAACTGGCAGTCAGCAGTGAGAAGACATAGTAAGATAAAATAAAACAAATTTTATATATCCGCTCTTCATTTGCATGTATGCCCTGGCATTTCCTGTTCTGAAACGGACTGCACTTTGTAAATCTTACAGACTGTAAAGGGATTCGCCAAGCACCAAAACAACTTTACAGGGACACTCCACTGCCCTCCTTCCCACAATAGAAATAAATATATATATTACTGTTTAGTCTATATACCCCAAATGAAAACATGCATGCAGTTAATTATGCATTTTTCTTTGTAGGTATATCGAAAACAGATATTACACGCCATTTGTTAGAATAAAAAAATGGAAGATATATATATATATATATATATATATTATTAATGTCAAGGAAATTAGTTTGGAACGAGTAGACTATGGCAGTCAAGACCAAACTGCAAAAACTTTGGTAGATTACTAAACTACTAAATTAACTTCAGATTATAAACATTAGCTTTTTTGAGTTGAAGATTAAGTCTGTGCAGGTCAGTTGGCCAATAGAAGTTTGACATTTATTTAACATACATTTGAACTATTCACTATTTAATATAACGTAATAATAAAAAAAAAAACACAATCAAACATGCTTTAAAAAAAGAAAAGAAAAACATTTGCTTAATTGTAAACACTTTTGTTAGAAAAACTAAGCCAAGGAAGCAGCATACAAGGAAAGGAGTTAACTCCCTATGCATTCTTCCTGATCAAATAATCTATATATTTGTTATTACAGTCTCTTTTGATATCTTCTACTAATGTCACTAAATCCTCCACTAGGCAGCCTTTACAATCTTTAGATAGCCCGTGGTTTTACGCCATCTTTATCTCTTCATCCTTCTCACGCATACAAGATTTCTCTCATGCTGCCTCGTATCTTAGAACCGATAACCTCCAGCACTCTTCCTTGTGCTTAGAGGGTTATTTCAACCACCATGACCACCTCAGATTTTAGAAGTAGTCATGGTGGCAGGAGTCAGTATGCGCAGCATTTCTGCATATACTGAGATATTTGCAATTGTGTGCTGGCAGCTAGGTACACCCTGTTCAGGATGGCCACATGCCAATTCTGTGAAAAATGTATGTCTTTCATGGCGTCAGCCATGGTCATCTCTCCCTTGCAGGTAGTGGGCCTGCAATGGAAAAATCGCTCTTCCCTCCCTGAAATGATTATGATTTAAAAAAAAAAAAAAAACTTTTTCAAATGCCCTCCTCTCTCTACCCTTTCCCTCCTATACCCAGCTCTGAGCTAGTGCCCACGCTCTGAGCTATGCATATGGTCTGTATGGGAAGCATCGACTGGATCATGATTGATCACATGCTGACGTCAGACAGGGTGAAAAGGGCTGCACAGGCAGCTCTGCCCAGCACTGGATGAGTTTCACACATTATTTTTAGTTTATATGGTTTCAGGCAACTCGACTATTTCAAAAAAGTGTACCGTTCATTTAACCAGAGCATCATCATCCTCCATGGAAACCTGAGAATTTCTGATCACCTTCACCTATTGGTCCAGGTATGAAAAACAAAACGTCCTTCAAACACCATAATATTAAAAAAAATAATTAGCGCAACTGTCCCTTAAAAACAAAATTAGAATAACTGCTAGGATGCACATCATCACATATGAAAATTATATACACATATACAAACAATTATATACATTTTATATATATATATATATATATATATATAAAACTGCTGAAAATTGGGATACATAAGTATCTGATGTGAAAGAATTATATATACATATACATAGAACATGCACTGATCCACACCATCCCGTGCCCTTTAGCTGCTTATAAAAAAAAATCAATCAACCATCACCTCTTGAACGCAGCCAAATCAGTGATACCTGCCCTCTGGAAACAGGACAAAACCCTGACAGTGGAACAGTGGTTAAATAAGTTATTTCAGAGAGTTACTCCAAGCATCCAGTCACATTGATAATATGGAATTTAGACTTCAGCATCATCAACGTTGTCTAACCTGGCCAGCAGGGATTGGCTAAAAGAGCAAAGCTAGCCATCCTTAGGGCTGTCAAGCCATTTACTACCATCCAGGTAGGACTACACTGAAATTGATGGAAGTGTATATTCTACATTATGAAGCTCACTTGAGAGGAAGTGGCTATGGGTGCTGAAGTGAGACCTAGCTTTCGCTGAATAGTAACAAAGAAAAAATTATTTATGGTGCACAAATGCACAAAAAAATTGGAAAGATATACCTATATTCCTTATAAATAGTGGTTCAATTAAAACATTTCACATTTATAGCTCCAAATATGATACATAGTGCAAATTGTATAAAATTATAAATAAAATAAATAAAAAATGACATGAAATATCACTCACAAATGTACCACTTGGATAAGCCTTAATGGGTGGAGCGAAATGCCATGTGTCACACGTCAGGGAGTTGGAACAAGAAAGTGAGCAGAAAGATCGAGTAGCCTACTGGAGGATGGAAGCCGAAGACTTTAAATGTTATTTGTTTTGGATTCGGAGTATCGGCAAGTAACCGCAGATATCCCAAACTGTGGTCTTTTAAATTTGGAAAAATAAATGTATTAAATGTCTGCTCTGGAGTGGTGAGTCCATCAGGGCGGTGTTCCCTTATTTATGATCCATCACACACAAGGAGCTAATCTTCCCTGGTCTTGACAGTAATGAGCTAATCTTCCCTGGTCTTGACAGTAATGAGCGGTATTTAAGCCACTCTGTTGTTGTGAGTGATATTTCATTGGATTTGTTTTGGTGGTTGTTGCGATTTAACTTTTGCACAGTAATTTGTCTTGCACTTTGGAATGCACTGTATGACATTTTTGCAATTGAATGCAATTTCATTGGCACTTTGCAAGAGCACTTTATAGTACTTTAGTAAAATTTTTGCACCAGTGTTGCATCATACTAATATATTTAAAAGTGTTGACAAAAAAGTGGAACTTCATCTATAGTTTCATATGTACTGCGCTGCAGTGGTTATAGTGCTTAGACGGACCCTTTACGCACCATCTGCATACTGTGAGAAAAAATAGAAATCAAAATATAATATAAAAGGTATGACAAGGAAACTCATTATACCAAAAGGCTTGCATTTCTCGTTCTCACCAGCCAATGTCCAGTACTGTAGCCGTTGCAACTCTCAGTGGAGGAGGATTTTGGCACACAAAGTCCTCACTAGTTGAGCCTGTTTCGGCTCACCTACTCCCTGACTGATTGCAGAGCAACTGCACTTGCTTATTGCAGAGAGTCTATCTGGTTCATAGGTAGCAAAAGAAAGGATAATAAGGTATTTTAAATGTACTTTTACATTTCCCATTGAGCTTTTTTAGGCCATGTCAGAGCCTTTTTTTTTCTTCTTATACTGCTTTAGTTTGAAATACTGTTTTTAATATGTAAATGCCTGCTGTGTGTAAATAGAAAAATGATAAAAAATGGAACCTCCTAATTCCAGCTGTGACTCTACATTTTTCTACGCTGAAGTAAAAAGCCATTGTTCTTTTCTAATTTTATGAAAAGAACATTCATGTCTGTTGCTAGCACAACAAAAACACACTAGATCCCAAGTATCATTCAGTTCCACCCTAGGGACTTGTCATACAATGCTTGCAACAATGCCATATTTTTATTTAAAATCATTTCAAAAGTGTCTGTTTTACTTACAAACTTTTAGATACCCATCCACACTGAAAGATCGATTACCCCCAAACGAATTGTAATAAACTTTACAGGTGTTCTGCTAACATTTTAAAAATAAACATTTTAGATATTAGCATACTACCAATAAAGAATAGCTCTAACATATATATATATATATATATATATATATATATATAACTATATGGTCCATGAGTGACTCTAATCATAAAATACCAAGAGGAAGCAATTTATTGAATTTACAATCAGTGGCTATTTAAAGGCACACTAAAGCATTACAATTACAAACCTGTATTCGCTTGAGTGTCCCTGGTCCTATTTACTGCCTTATCAAATTTGAAAATTCAGGATTCACTCGCCTCTTTTCTTTGCCGAGGATCTTTCTGCAGTGTTAATCTTTGCACCTCCAGCGACAGCATGGAGAAGTCATGGCCCCTTCGCCGATGTCCAATTCAACGCTTCAGTATTGGGGATCTGATGTGCATGCACAGCGGGTGCTGCCCACATTTCCACGCATTCCCATAGGTAAGCATTGAACCAATGTTTTCCTATGGGGCTCCATGTCACATAACAGAGTTCAACATGGTCAGTGTAACGGAAACACCTCTAGTGGCGATTAGTATGACGATACTGCAATGTAAACATTCAGTTTCTTAAAAAGTCAAATGTTTTACATTGCAGGGTGACAAGAACCATACCATGGCACCCAGGCTACTTAATAGTTGAGATCAAGTAGTCTGGGTGACTTTAGTGGTCCTTTTAAGGTTTATGAAAAATATTGATACTGCCATAACCGGTCAACTATTCAGAAAAAAAAAAATTGAAACATCTAGGAAATGAAGAGCACTGTGACAGTAAGCAAAGTAATTGTATGATTGCCCTGATTGCTGAATATTTTAAGGGGAAGAGCAAAAAAGACAGACAGGGTTATTCATTACAAGGCATATTGTTGAAAATTCATAGTGAATTTAAAATTTTAGACCACAATAGACAAAACTGGAGAAAAACCCAAAATCCGCTATGCTAATACATCAACCATTGTGACTGAAATGTTCAAATTTACACTTTAGCAAATAATCCTTTGGAGAATGTCAGAGGTTTGAAGGGTTAATAGAGAAGAATTAGAGGTTGGTTCATAGAATGTCAGTACAGAGTACAGAGAATGAACGTCCATTGTGTCTGCGTATTTTGGTTTTTCACGGCAGAGGAGGAAAAGGCAGGAGCTACTCTATGAAAGCAGATTTTTGTCCTTATTAGGAAGTATGTGCTTTGTGATTAATATGACAGGGATTGGATGAAAGAAACTCAATCCAGACTTGGGCATTGTCTGCGTTAAACAGACATTATAGAAATGTTTAACTAAAATAAGCTTCATAGCCAAATGATTCCAAAGTGCATATTAAACACACACACACACACACACACACACACACACACACACAAAACACTGTGGAAATTGAGGCCACTCCCATTTTTTTTTTTAAATCAGTATCTCTACATGTATGGTAGCCATTCCATTCCATTCCATTCCAGTTTCTCTTGAATTCTAGCATAGTCACACCTTATTCTGCTTCATGGGGTACTAATTATGTGATCACTTGAACCAAATCTTATTTGATGAGGTAAAGTTGTCAGCACTATCCTCTTGAGTTACGACCAGCTGGATGGCAAAAACAATGCTAGTAGTACCTTAAAAGGAACTGAAATGTAAAATTAACCATGCAAAAAGAGTTGAAAAGAAAGGCTTTGAGTAAGGAAAAGAAGGGTTTAATACTAACGATACTGGCAGAGGAATACAATGAGTGTCAGGTTGATTCCATCCTAAAAATATCAAAAGACGGCGGTACATAAGAAAGAGGACAAACAGACATTGAGGACAGCAAAGCTACAGACCAGAGGGTGAAAATGACTCTCCACTGACCCGAGTGACTGCCAACTCATGTGAATGTCACTGAACAACCATATGATGACATAAAGTGACCAACAAAAAGAATGGCAAATGGTAGCTGGACTTACGTGCACAGCGAGGACAGTTCGAAACAGGCTCCTAGGGACAGGAATAATATCAATAAAAGTGTGGATGAAGGACCACCAGATCAAGAACCTGTCATGGCCAGGCTAAACTCCGGACCTAAACCTTGTTGAAAACCTGTGGAATGTGATCAAGAGCAAGAGGGATGGTTGTAAGACATCAAACAAGGCAGAACTGCTTGACTTTTTGCACCAGGAGTCGCATTAGGTCACCCAATACCAATGTGAAAGACTGGTAGAGAGAATGCCAAGATGCATAAAAACTGTAATCGAAAATCAGGGTTATTCCACTAAATATTGATTTCTGTAATCGTATTAAGATAAAACATTAGCACGGTGTTTAAAAACTAATGTGAGCTTTAAAATGAATATGAACTTGTTTTCTTTGCATTATGTAAGGTCTGAAAATACTGCATCTTGTTTTGTTATTTTGACCAGTTTTCATTTTCTGCAAATATTTTTACTTGAAATTTGGGTGAAATGCTGTCAAAATGTCCATTTTACTCAAACACATCCCTATAAAAATAGTAAACCCATATAAAGAGCTAATCTTATTTTAATTTTTTTGTGCATGCATACGCACACATAGCCAAGGTATTGGGAAAATCTGAAAATTAGCTTATATTATGACATTCCAAATTGCACTTGTTCTCATTACATTTACACCAACATGGGATCGTGTTTTTTTGGTTTTTTTTGCAACGTGTCTTTACTATTTTTACATTTAACAAAACTAAATAACTAAACAAAATATATAACTAAATATAATTTTAAAGAAAGCATTTTTAATTTAACAAATAAGCATAATATAATGTAGTGTATGAGGAGCTTTGGATTGGACCTTGCTGAGGGCCCATGCCTTCTTGACTTCCTGGTTTGGTTAGTTCAGGGAAGATAAACTCAAGAGGCAGAAATTGCCCAGAGCATCGGCCTTGAAAAGATTTCTTATTAAACTGGATTAGGACGTCTGTGATTGGACAGCTACAGAAAGCCAGGGGCGAGGAAGAAGAGGAGGGCTTGTAAAGGATAACTGCAGCTTTTGGATGCTGGTTTTAGATATGCTCCCAATGAAAAAATGCACAATTAAATGTATGCATGTTTTCACTGAGGTTATATCTCCTAAACAGTGTTTATTTTTTATTTGGGCAATGGAATCTTCTATTTAGCCCTTAACCCCTTAAGGACTGAGCCAAATGTACACGTTGTAAACAAAGCAAAACGTAAACAAAACCTGGCATTTGCGCTACATGTCTGTCCTACCGTAATTCACCTCTTTCATATTAAATGCACCCACCCTTATTATATATCATTTTATTCAGGGGAAACAGGGCTTTCGCTATGAAACATTTTAATATGAAAAAAATGGGAGAAAATCAGAAATTTTATATTTTTAGTTCTACATGACATTTTAACTGTCAATGTCATAACACTGTTTGCTTTTACTGCAATAAAATACACATATTTGTATTCAGCAAAGTCTCACGTGTAAAACAGTACCCCTATGTACAGGTTTTATGGTGTTTTGGGAAGTTACAGGGTAAAATATAGCACATTACATTTGAAATTCGCCAGATTGGTTACTTTGCTTTGAGACTGTATAGTAGCCCAGGAATGAAATTTACAACCATAATGGCATACCATTTGCAATAGTAGACAACCCAAGGTATTGAAAATGGGGTATGTCCAATCTTTTTAGTAGCCACTTAGTCACAAACACTGGCCAAATTTAGCATTAATATTTATTTGTGTGTGAAAAATGCAAAAAACTAATCTGAACACCAATTTTGGCCAGTGTTTGCGACTAAGTGGCTTCTAAAATAGACTGGACATACCCCATTTGCCCAACCTTGGGTTGTCTACTATTGCAAATGGTATGCCATCATGGGGGTAATTTTCATTCCTGGGCTACCATACGGTCTCAAAGGCAACGTAACCAATCTGGCAAACTTCTACGTGAAAAAACTGAAAAGCAAGTCTTATATTTGACTATACTGTTTAACTTTTAAAAACACCATAGAACCTGCCCATGAGGGGTACTGTCATACTCTGGCGACGTCGTTGAACACAAATAATAGTATTTCAAAACCGTAAAACGTATCACAACAATTATATCGTCAGTGTAAGTGCCATTTGTGTGCGAAAAATGCCAAATTTTCACTTTCACTGACGATATCATCGTTGTAATACATTTTACTGTTTTGAAACACTAATATTTGTGTTCAGCGAAGTCTCCCAAGTAAAAATGTACAGGTTTTATGGTGTCTTGGACAGTTACAAGGTTAAATATAGTGCTAGCAACCTGGGTTGTCAGGCAGGTCCCGCAAATTGTAATTAATAAAATTACCTAATTATGTAAAAATATTACACAAATATATATGTAGAATTAATATATATATATATATATATATATATATACACATATATAAATATATATATATAATTTTTAAAGAATTCTTTTTATTTATATATAGGTATATATTGTGATATATACGTACATACTTATGTATATAGATATATATATTATTTCGTTCTACGTGTATTTTGATATCATTATATATATATATTAATATCAAAATACAGTTAAAACAAAATATACACATTTTTCTTATTCTTTATTTATTTTTTAACGTATTTACATATTTATTTTACATTATATATAAATATAAATATAATTATATATATATATTTAATCAATATCATTCTATGTGTATTTTGATAATATATATATATATATATATATATATATGTATATATATATATATCAATAAAAACGAGTGCACTCCAGAGGTCTTCTTTAGAAAAGATGCATTGAATTTATTGTAAAACGTGTAGAATATACAAAGAAATCTAGTCGACGTTTCAGTCCACGAAGGACTTTTATCAAGACAGTGTAAAGCGGGAATTGTGAAAATTTAAATATGGTGAAAACAGATTCTGATTGGAGAGTAACCAGAGAAAGAAGTGATGTCATAGGTGAAATGTGAAAGTTGAAAGGGCATAGCCTCGAGATAAGTTGTGAACCAGTAAGATATAAACTGGGGAAAAAACATATAAAATATAAAAAATAAAAATACAATACAAAGACAACCGAGGTGGAACAAATCCAACAACTCAGGTGCCATATAAAAACCAGGATATACACAAAAGAACAGGAACGCCTCCCAAGGTACAGATCTACTAAATGTCTAAAAAAATACATACACAAACCAAATAACAACTAGGGAGGCTAAGTCCTGTAGAGGAATTTAGAGAGAGGGAGTGTGTAATTATATACATAGTCACACAAGAGAGAAACAAAAAATATCAAATTCTGATTACACAAGATAATAAACATATGTAGCAAATAGTAGTAATAAACATATGTAGCAAATCTATTAGAGAATCGAGCACATGATAACATTATAATTTCAACCAAATAGCAGACAATATCATTATCTAGTTGAAATAAAACAATTCAGAGGGTTAATCTCATTCAATCCTCCTGGATGCATAGTACCAAGTGTAAAGATCCAAAAAGCTTCCCTTTGAAGAAGAAGCTTATTTCTGTCACCTGCCCTCAAGGGGACCGGAACATGCTCAATACCCATAAATTTCAAAGTAGGCAAAGTATGTCCCTTATCAAGGAAATGTTTAGATATAGGAGTGGATGCAACACCACTCGATAATGCCATTCTAATCCTCGATCTATGTCCCCTCATTCGTTGCCTCAAATCGTTCGAGGTTTTCCCAATATACATGAGACCACACGAGCATAAAATCCGATACACAACATGTGTAGTTGTGCAAGTAATTCGTTGTCGTATCTTGTACTCTTTCCCAGAATGTGGATGAAAAAAAGATTTTCCAGGAGTCATATTATTACAAGCCATACATTTCAAACAGCGAAAACAGCCAGGGTTCTGATGTGTAACATATCTTGATGCCAGTATATCAGTGTGTACCAAGTAATCTCTTAAATTCCTATTTCTCCTATAACTGATCATCGGAATTTGTTGGAATATTCCTGGTAATGTCCTGTCTTTCAATTATCCCGTACCTTTTTCGACAGGTCCCGGGATTGTGAATGGAAAGTTTGAGGAAAAATTAATCTATTTGGTTTGTTCTTGATGATAGGACCATCGGTATATAAATGTAATGCCTTGGAATATGCTTTTTCCAAAGTATACCTAGAATATCCCCTCTGGGTAAATTTCTCAAACATTTCCTGTATCTGTAACGCAGCTTTGTTGGAGTCCGAATTATTTCTCAATACCCTCACAAATTGTGACACCGGGAGGGATTTTATCAAATTAGGAGGATGGTGACTAGTAGCGTGGAGTAAAGTATTGCGATCAGTTTTTTTAGCAAACAGAGTGTAACCCAACTTGTTATTTTCAATAAAAATACGGAGATCCAAAAAGTCCATTTGTTTGTTGTTGATATGATATGTAAGTCTAACAGGTGAATCAAGTTGATTAAGAGACTGTAACATGTTAAGAAGTGTTTGTTCTTCCCCAGACCAAATAATAAAGACATCATCGATGTATCTGAAATATTTCAAAATATATTGACTGTATTCTTGTATAATATATCTCTGTTCATACACATGCATGTATGCATTGGCATACATGGGTGCCATAGGGGCACCCATGGATGTCCCCGAAATCTGAATGTAAAATGACTTTTCGAACCTGAAATAGTTCAGTGTAAGGCACAATCCTAATAATTCCAGTATAATATTATAATACACTTGGTCTATGTGAATGTATGTGTAAGTGTGTATATATATATATATATATATATATATATATATATATATATATATATATATATACTTAGATCATATATAATATATATAATCTAATTAAGGAGGATGGATGAATGAATGAACTTTACTTCTAACATTAAACACAATCTCATTAACCTTGCTCATCTGTCTTGCAAAGATGTCTCATTGAGCTGCATTGGGAAGTCTGTGATTAGACAGCTACATAACATCAAGGGTGGGGTTAGTAGGGCAGAGGGTATATCTACTAAACATTAATTTTTACTTATTTTGTATTTGGATTCACGCTTCAATAATTACAAATGTACTATAATTTGCCACAATACACTTTCTCCATCTCTTTCACGTGTTTGTTTTGTTTTTTAAAGTTCATTATCCCACAATTTCTCTTTTGTTGTCTCTCTCCTTTATTTGTAGACACAACCTTTTTTTTTTTTTTTTTAAATATACATTTAATGTTAAAGGGACATCGTAGGCACTGTAACTGCTTCATCTCATTAAGCTGGTTATAGTGTATGGAGTCCCCTGGTGCCATCATTTCTTTCAGCATTAAACAGTTTTTAATGTTGTAATGTTTTAATGCTAAACAAGAGACCCCGGCAGTCCATCCCCTCTGTGCTGCTTTAGCTAATAAGGAAGTATTAGCCTGAGCAGCAATGGGCAGCTGTGATTGGCTGAGAGTGTCAGCTGACTGCTTTTAACCTGTCAGAGTTCCAACTGACGGTATGAATGGGTATGACAACAAGGAAGTGTATAATCTCTGCCTTAGCTACACATACAGAAGGGGCCGGACTGTGGGTGGTCAGGGACTCTTATTTTGTGGCATACTGCACAAACATGGTGCAACTCTGAATGGAGGGACAGTGCCAGGCCACGCCAGGCACTATAACCAATTCAAAGAGACAAAGTGGTTATAGTGACTACAGTGTCCCTTTAAATATTATCTTGGCATAAAAACCACAAAATAAAAAGTATATAATAAATCATATCCACCTTTTTAAATTTCTGAATATTTGTGGCACTGGCTCAGATCCTATTTTTTTCTAAATAAGAATAATGTTGCAACTGTTAAAAATCTAGAAAACACAAAACGAATGAATATGTGTTGTAAATGTATTTTATCAAGAAAAATATACTGCATTGTTTTGCGGTATATATTACTTGATAAAAGAAAAAGGAATAATCACAGCTGTCAATTAAAAAACAAACAAACAAAAAAAGAAAACACTCAAAGCTCCACAGGCACTACAGTGCCTTCTTGTGGTTATAATGCCAGGAGTGCCTGCCTTCTGTGAAAAGGCAGAGTTTACACTCCTTCCTATGACAACCTCTAGTGGCGGTCAATCGGACAGCCACAAGAGAGGTTTCCTAGTTGTAGTCCTGCAAAGATTGCAAGACTAACACTCATCGTGGAGATGTCAACCATTCCCCATAGAGATGCATTGAGTCAATGCATCTCTATGAGGATTGCTGCGCATGCACCCTTGCCTCCCATACTGAAGCAGAGCATGATCCCCCTCCGTTTGGATACTGGGCAGCAGGGCCTATATTCCAACATGATAACGACCCCAAACACACCTCTAAGATGACCACTGCCTTGGTAAAGAAGCTGAAAGTAAAGGTGATGGACTGGCCAAGCATGTCTCCAGACCTAAACCCTATTGAGCATCTGTGGGGCATCCTCAAACGTAAGGTGGGGGAGCGCAAGGTCTCTAACATCCACCAACTCTGTGATGTCGTCATGGAGGAGTGGAAGAGGACTTCAGTGGCAACCTGTGAAGCTCTAGTGAACTCCATGCCCATGAGGGTTTAGACAGTGCTGGAAAATAATGGTGGCCACACAAAATATTGACACTTTGGGCCCCATTTGGACATTTCCACTTAGGGGTGTACTCACTTTTGTTGCCAACCGTTTATACAGTAATGGCAGAGTGTCATTTCTTCAGTGATGTCACATGAAAAGATATAATATTATATTTTCAAATATGTGAGGGATGTACTCACTTTTGTGAGATACTGTTTATATACACTGTATGTATATTTATGTAATCTTTTTAAATAAATAAGTGATTTTATTAATTCTAATTTGAGGGACCTCCCTGACAACCCTGGCAGAAAGTCCAGAGAATCTAATTTGCAAGCCCTATATTTAACCATGTAACTTTCCAAGACACCATAAAACCTGTACTGTTTGACTCGGGAGACTTTGCTGAACACAAATATTAGTGTTTCAAAACCGTAAAATGTATCACAACGATGATATAATCAGCAAAAGGGCAGTTTTTTTTTTTTTTTAATTCTTTATTTTATTGAGGCATGTGATTATGGTGGTACAGAAAAAAAGAGAGAGGGAGACTTGCAAGAGTTGTACAGATTAGGGTCACTATAACAGATTACAGAAATCTCCTATGATTATCAACCTCATTTTATAATATATTAAAAGGGCAGTTTTTGTGTGATTAAATGCAAAAATTAAATTTGAACGCTGTGATGAAAGTAACCTCATCACTGGCTTTTGGAGGGGCCTGTTTGCCAGCCTCCTACCCTGTGAATATGGCCCCTCAATAGACCATAGTCTTTAAAAGGCTCTGTTCATGTGAAGTATGTACTTTTGTACTCCAGACAGAGAGACCAACCGCACTAATTCTCTGGAACTATTTTGGGCATGGGACAATGTGCACGGTAGGTCAAAAATAAGACTTCCAGGAAATTTCTAAACTCGTGAACTGATCTGGGTAATTTTTGGATATGTTGGTCACCCAGATCAGGGCTATCAGGGAATGTGGGGTTTTATGTAATTTTAGGGTACTTTTGAGGTGTTTTTAAAAAGTATGTTTTGGGGGGCGGGGCTAGCACGCAGACCGAGACAGACGCCATTTGCTGGAGCTCCTCTAAACGAAATCTGCCCAATATCATCGAAACAAGAGCCCATCCAGCCTCAAAACTCACAAAATCGGACTCTGCTGCCTGAGCTGAAAACGTAGATGCCCTTCTTTCAGCCGCAAAAACAGCCTAAGCGGCGACGTAAAATTGAGGCCTACCACCCTCTCCAGATCCCCAGCCTCGCGTCACTCTTCTGCGGAGACCTCGTGGAGCGGCCGAGGACGACCCCATCACATACATCGCCCAACACACTCACCATGGGCTGTAAATCACAGAGACCCGCCACAGGGTCGGATACCAGGGACATAGGGGCGATGCTCCAGAAGCCCAAACAAACCCCAGCCGGAGACCAACCGGAAATAGAACCGGAACCGGACCGCCATGAGATGGAGGTACCACAACACCCCCCGGCGGTAAGAACCGCGCTAGCGGACCCTTTGGACGATTCAGCCCCAACAACTAGGGAAGGCCTGAAGGTCCTATTAGCTGATATCCACAAGCTCCTGGCTGCAGATTTAGCTGTATTTAATACATAGCTGCAGGCCGTAACAGAGAGAGTCAAGGCCACAGAGGGGGTTATGGTGGACACTCAATCTACCATGCAAACCACGCAGGACTCTATCCACCAATTACAAGTGCACCAGACTACCCTGAATGCAAAACTCATAATCATGGAGGATAGACAACGCCGCGCAAATATCAAAATAAGGGGTATCCCTACAGCAATATCCGCAGAGGAACTGCCCCACTACACCCGACGCCTCTTGACATCTATATTACCTCCCACGCAGGCCTGCAAAGTCACAGTGGACAGTCTATATCGCATCCCTAATATAACCAACACTAATACCAACCTGAACCGGGATGTCATCCTGCGCTTCCACTCCGTACAAGACAAAATACAAGTCATGACAGCTGTGAAGGGCAAAACCCCTCTCCCATTTGAAAATGCCACCTTGAACTTTTTCCAGGATCTTACAAAGGCAATGCTGCTGTGGAGGAAAACCTAACTTCCCAACTACGCACGGCAGGACTGCCATACAGATGGGGAACCGATAACTCTTTAAAGGTCACGACAGAAGGTACTACGCATGTCCTCCACAACATGGCCGATGCAACTTCTTTCCTGGGAAAATTAGGACTACCCATACCAGCTGACAACCGCGTGCTACCTGAGAGTGCCAAAGACCCAGCCACCATCACCCCCTTTGTCCCATGCACCAGAAAGACACCACCACCTGTGCAGTGACGGAGCAAACAGACACCTATGGCCGTTAAAGAGAGATTTGTTTACCCCTTCATGAAGTCTTGGCTCATGTTTGGGGGATTGGAGAACTACATTCACTCTGGGGGTTGCTATATCACAATACTCCCCTGAGTATAATCACTGGCTCTTTTAAGAGCTGTTCCTGCTATGCTCTCTGGATTAGGAGAGGTCTACCCATTGAAAGCTGGATCCTGGTCTTGGGTCCAGGGTGGGTGGAGGATGGCTAGACCCCAACCAAGCTGCGGCGGTTTGTGGGTCCTACAGTGGTTATAGTGTTCCAGAACAGTGCTTATGGTGCTCACAAGTACTAGGAAGCAGCGATTGACGGAGGCACCCGGACAGGGTGCCAGGCGGTCTGTCACAAATGCTAACTTTGGCCAGTGGTTGTGACTAAGTGGCTACTAAAAAAGATTAGACATACCCAATTTTAAATACCTTGGGTTGTCTACTTTTTCAAATGGTATGCCATGATGGGGGTAAATTTCATTCCTGGGCTACCATACACAGGGCCGGCCTTAGGCCTTTAGATGCCCTGTGCGAAAATTCTTCACAGCGCCCCCCCTGTCATCCATGTATGATGTAATGTTTGTGCTGTCTGTGTATCTGATAGTAGGTGTGATGACTGTGTGTGATATTTGTAATGGGTGTATTAACAGTGTGTGATATGCGTGTATTGGTTGTATGTGATACACACACACACACACACACACACACACACACACACAGAGTCAGACGGCCATACACACACACAGGAAGACATCCACACACACAGACGCAGACAGACAGGAAGACATCCACAAACAGAGGCAGACAGTCACGCACACACACACAAGCAGTCATACACACACAGGCAGAGAGTCATACACACACAGGCAGACAGTCACGCACACACAAACAAGCAGTCATACACACACAGGCAGTCATGCACACACACACGCAGACAGTCACACACACAGGCAGACAGTCATACACACACAAGCAGACAGTCACACACACACAGGCAGACAGTCACACACACACACACACACACACAGAGGCAGACAGTCATACACACAGAGACACACACAGTCATAGAGGCAGACAGTCACACACAGGCAGACAGTCATACACACAGACACACACACACAGGGGCAGACAGTCATACACACAGGCAGACAGTCACAGACACACACACAGGCAGTCACACACACAGAAACACAGGCAGACAGTCACACTCACACTGACAATCACACAGTTACCTGTGGAGTTCATTGTGGAGGCAGTGCAGCTCCTGGAGACTGTTTGGTGGGGAAGCAGGGACTCCTTCCTGCTTCTCCTGCAGCAATTTTCCGGCGCTTTTAGCTCTGCCCCTCCGCATGGCAAGCTACGCCCCTGCGCACGCTAAGCTCCGCCCCGACGCAATTTTTTTTTTTTATTATTCCAGCCGGCCAGCCGGCCCTGACCATACAGTCTCAAAGGCAACATAACCAATCTGGAAAATTTTAATGTGCAAAAACGTAAGGCAAGTCTTTTGCCCTGTAACTTTCCAAAACACCATGGAACGTGTAAATGGGTGGTACTGTTGCAATTGTGAGACATTACTGAACACATATTTGAGTGTTTTAAAGGAATAAAACATATAATGCCGATGATATCATTGGTGAAAGGGCAGTTTGTCAAAAATGCAAAAAAACCGAAAATGAACGCTAAATTTGGCCAGTGTTTGTGACTAAGTGGCTACTAAAAAAGACTGGAGATACCCCATTTTGAATACCCTGGGTTGTCTACTTTTTCAAATGCAATGCCATGATGGGGGTAAATTTAATTTCTCGACTGCCATACGGTCTCAAAGGCAACATAGATCCAGCAAATCAATCTGGCAAATTTTAGAGTGTAAAAATTGTAAATGGAGAAATTTAACCCTGTAACTTTTTAAAACCCCTTAAAACCTGTACATGGGGGGTACTGTTGTACTCCTGAGACATCGCTGAACACAAATATGTGTATTTTATTGCAGTAAATGCGAACAGTATTATGACATTTACAGTTAAAATGTCATGCAGAACTTGAAATAACAAAATTCCTTAATTTGTCAATTTTTATTAGATCTTATTCATATTAAATTAAAGGGACACTGTAGTCACCCAGACTACTTGAGCTTATTGAAGTAGTCTGGGTGCTGTGTCCCTTTTGCACCTAGTGCTGCAATGTAAAACATTGCAGTTCCAGAGAACTGCAATGTTTACATTGCAGCTCTAAGTCTGCCCTCTCTGGCTGTCTACCAGACAGCCACTAGAGGGCTTCCGGAATACAAACAGACTTTTTTGGTCTGCATGAATAATCAGTTCCCATGGGGAGGTCTAATGCACGTGCATGCGCAGGAGCGTGATCAGAGCCTGACCCAGCACCGAGGGACATTGGCACTGGATTGAGGTAAGTGGCTGAAGAGGTTTCAACCCCTTCAGCCCAGCAGGAAGGGGGGTGGGGCACCTATTAGTGCCAGGAAACCGGATTTGTTTTCCTGGCAGTATAGGATCCCTTTAAGTTTAACATATAAATATTAGATGTGAAATGAAAGCCTGGTTTCTCCTGAACAAAATCATATATAATAAGTGTAGATGCACTTAATATAAAAGAGGTGAATTATGATTGAACAGACTTATAGTGTAAATTCAAGGTTTTGTTTTGATTCGAACGTGTACAATTGCCTCTGTACTTAAGCGGTTAATACACTCTGTATGTACAGAATTCTGACACTAGTTTTGAGAAATGTGTTTATGTCTTCCAGAAAACATACTGTATCTAAAATTGGATAGAATAAATTTCAAAATGTGGTTTTCAAGAAAATATGAGTACTAATGCAAGCCATGTTTAAACTTAAAAGCAGATGACCCGATTCTTACAGCTGGAAGGAATTCGTACAGTCAGATTTTGCTCCATAACTGCGTATTCATTTCAGGCTCTTACGGCAGCAAACTTGTTAACTGGATTGGATTGTGCTTGGATTTAAAATCTACACAACTGCCCGTGAGCTAATGTTTCTAATTAAGAGAACAAAATGGATGTGTTCTGCTAATACTCCCACTGTGGGAATTATTAAACATTCCTTACAGGAAAACATGTCAATCATCATACAACTGTGTTGTTCCTGTTTAAAGGGACACTCCTCGCACAATAACCAACTACTGATGCTCCTTGCATTTGTAATACTGTGAGAAGCTTCTCTGTCTGTCAATTCTGCCGGGTAAAACAGCAGTACCCAAAAATTGCGGCATCAATAATTCCACCCACTTGTCAACAAATTCTAGTAAGCAGTCAAATCATTTGCCAACAGTTTGAAAACTTACCTGGGGTACACCTAGCACTAGTTATTTCCTCCACTTAGAGGTAGAATCTCCTTCTGGAGCTTCTGGTCAGTCTGAGCCAATCAGTCAAGTCCTGCACCTCCATCTCTGCACGTTAGCCAACGGTTTGACTACTTATAGGGGGGGCCACTTCTAACAATATAGGGGGTGTTATGGTGCTTAGAGTGTTTCTTTAAACCAAGTAATGTTTAAACTCATGATAAAAAGTGGAGTGAACTTGCTCAACTACAAATCCCATAAACCAGTGGTAAATCAAGGACTGCTAGACATTCTCAGCCATTTTTTAGTTTCTGGAAAAGCTATAGGTCTACAGAGAACAAGAGGAGTTCCTAAATGAGTTAACTTTTTTCATGTATTGCTTATTATATATATTTTGTTAAATCAAACCTAGAGTGCCACATTAAACTGGTGACAAACTAATTATTAAATTAACACTTTAGTGTCAGAAATATATTTTAGTTCTAAAACAACAGATTAAGTCTTTTACTTATGGTTAAATAGGTGAGTTTACTGGTTCACCCTGCCCACAATCTGCTCCCTTGGCTGAGATCATAAAATGTGATAATCTCAGCCAGTCCAATGCTTTTTTATATGAAAGCATTGGGAGACTCGGGCATGCATGGAAAACATTGCTGTGCACCAATAAGCATCTCCTCATAGAGATGCATTGAATCAATGCCTCTCTATGGGTAAAGTTCAGCGCCTGCATGCAGAGCCTGGAGACTCTGAACGTCAGTTGTGCAGCACTGACCTTGGAAGCACCTCTAGTGGACATCTGAGTAACTGCCACTGTATGTGTCCCTAGGGAGCAATGTAAATATTGCCTTTTCTTTGCAAAGGCAGTGTTTACAAAAACATGACTGATGGGACAGGCTATAGACACCAGGACCACTACATTACGCTGTTGTTGCTCTGATGACTATAGTATCGCTTTAAGGTATAGTTAGTTTATTTTATTTACTGTAAATAGGTTGTATTAAACATCATATGTGATCCTGTGAATATGGCAATATACACCTTAATGCTATTTACAGCTGACATGATTAGACGTATTTGTTTGACTAGAGATATAAGGTTTTGGCAACTCTTCTTTGATAACTTTTCCTGGATTCAGTTTTTAGAACATTATCATAGTTAAACTGCCAGCTCTAACCAGAAGGACCAGAAGGACGGATTGAGCAGAACTTTGTTTTCACAATAGTTCATGACCAGCTCATTTTTGACCAACATAACTACTTCAGCTTGCTGAAATGGTTGTGGTGTAAAGAATCTGTCTGCACAGTGTTTAAAGGACCACTATAGGCATCCAGACCACTTTAGCTTAATGAAGTGGTCTGGGTGCCAGGTCCATCTAGGTTTAACCCTTTTTGCTGTAAACATAGCAGTTTTCAGAGAAACTGCTATGTTTACTTTAGGGTTAATCCAGCCTCTAGTGGCTGTCTCATTGACAGCTGCTAGAGGGCTCCCGCGCTTCTCACTGTGATTTTCACAGTGAGAAGATGCCAGCGTCCATAGGAATGCATTGAGAATGCTTTCCTATGGACTGGCTGAATGTGCGCGCGGCTCTTGCCGCGCATGCGCATTCAGCTGATGACGGTGAAAAGGAGAAGAGTTCCCCATGCTGAGGGAGCCCGGCGCTGGAAAACAGGTAAGATTTAGTCTCTTCCACCCCCTAGAGCCCGGCGGGAGGGGGACCCAGAGGGTGGGGGGGACCTAGAGACCCTATAGTGCCAGGAAAACAAGTATGTTTTCCTGGCACTATAGTGGTCCTTTAAGCGTGGAATTCTACCAGTTCAGAGATTTTTAGCATTTCTATCTTTGGTGCAGCTCAAGCATCATCTCCCGCCAATCATTCAGCTGAAAACGTTGTCAATTCTGTATAGGTTTTGCATGCAGTGTCTACAATACTACCCATACAAATTAGCCTAAACTATCCCTCTTCCTTGGCTCTACTGAGAGCTGAAAAGAGAACCAGGCTGTGGGTAAACAGATACCACAAAGAGTATGGATGCTATCAGCTTACAGAACAGCTCCATTTACTCTGCTTTGCTGGATAAACTACTTATCCCATAAACATCTGCTGTACCAGGGTTTATGGAGTAACAGTTTATTTGTGGTGAGCGAGGGGTATCCATAGGGCCGGATGGGAAAAAAAATCTGCTGGGCATTTTTTTTATCACAGTGGCCCACTAAGAAGGGGGCGGGGCAGAGGAGGTGTGTTTTGTCATCACCAATGACAAACACGACCCCTCTCAAAGTGAGCATGTTGGTTCAATGCTCTTCCAGGGCAGACCATACACAGAGCTCTGCAGAAGAGCTCTAGCATGAGGAAAAAAAAGCCCTGTATTTGTTCTGCACAGTGCTAGCACATTTAATAACTTGCTTGCACTGTGTTTCCTTGTAACTTGTATCTGGTGTCTTTATAAATGGGATACCAGGAGACAAAAGGGCCAGGAGAGAGTATTGTGCAGGTGTTTGGAGCCTGCTTGTGGGAGTGCGTGTGTGTAGTGTGAGCTGTTTGTTGTGTGGTATTGTGTAATAAAGTCGATTTTAGTTGTGTTGTGTTTGTGGTGTAATGTAATGCATATGCGGCTAGGGGCTGTAGAGAATGTGTGTATGTGTATAGGGGATGTAGCAAGTGGGGTGTAGTATGTGTTTGCTTACAAGGAATCTAGTGTGTGTGTATAGGGGATCCAGAGTGTGTATGTTAGGAATGTAGTGTGTGTGTGTAGGTGGTGCAGTGTGTAGGTATAGGAGTCTAGTGTGTGTTTGAAGGACTCGGAATGTGTACAGGAGATCTAATGAGTGTGTGTGTATATAGCGGATTCAGAGTGTATATAGGGATCTAGTGTGTGTATGTGTGTAGATGATCCAGAGTTGGGTATGGGATCTAGTTTGTGTCTGGAATGTAATGTGTTTAGGGGTGCAGTATGTGTGTGAGGGGTGCTTTAGTATATAATATATATATATATATATATATATATATATGTGTGTGTATATAATATATAAATATGTTTGGAAGTATTGTGTTTGTGTGTGTGTGTTGTGGGGGTTCTGTGTGTATGTGTGAGGTGTGCAGTGGATGTGTGTGAAAGGTGCAATGGGTGTTTGTGAGGGGTGTAGTGTGTGTGTGTGTGTGTGTGTAAGGGTGCTGTGTGTGAGGGTGCCGTGGGTGATGTGTGTGAGGGTGCTGTGTGTGAGAGTGCTGTGTGTGGTGGGGCTAGAGTTCACTCTCGCGAGATTGGGGGCGTTTCCATGGCAATGCTCCGGACCTCGCAAGAGGAACCCGGAGGAACTGCAAGATAGAGCTCCACCAGGTCCTCCTCTCCCTTCCCAGCCGCATGTCTATGCAGGTGAGCGAGATCTTTGATCTCACCACCGACGTGTCACGGAAAACAACGGGGACGGCGTTCGGATAGTGCCGGCCCTGCATGGACCGACTGGGGAGATCCTGTGACCTCCGCTGCCGGGCGAGGCCCATGAACATTTGCCCAGTGTACCTGATGGCCAGTCCGGGCTTGGGTATCAATGCAGCTAGAGTAGACCTTCTAAACAGTGCACAAAGCAAATTTTGTCCTTTCAAAATATTATTTTTAATGCAATATCTTTTTTAAAAGTAGGGTGCAGTTTTTAGTCCACAGTGACCCTTTAAGTTCTAACAAATCCTTAAGTGATAAATATATCATTTATGTAACCAAGCTAAAGATCCTACAGTTTCTGCGCGGTCACTTCCTTGCCTTCCCTTTCTGTGACCTGATACCAGGTATAAGGAACTCTGGTACTCCAGATGTGTGTGGACTACATTTTCCATAATGCTCTTACAGCTATACTACTGACAAAGCACCATGAGTCCAAAACATCTGCCGAAGGTTGCCTAGCCTTTTGATAGACAGCGTACCAAGCCAATAAGGAAGAGGAGGAGCAGAGGCTGATGGGAACAAGAAGAGGCTCAAGGGACTGAGCTAGCCCTGCACATACTGCACATATTTGTAGCTGTGCTCTCAGAAAAAGTGACTAGAGCAGCTCTGAAGATCACCCTGGACCTAAGAGTACACAGTATGGTAGCCACAACTGCTATTCCAGTATCTACTACAGAGAAAGGTTGTTGCTAATTACCCAGCTGAGGAGTGCTGCATTGAAGACCCAGTAATCTGGGCAAGAGTTAGCATAAGGGACATGCCTAGGCTCATCCTTACTGAGTGACTAGAATAAAGGAGAACAGTTACTTATTTCCCTGAATCTGAGGCTTATTAAAGTCTGAATAAGAATTATTGCCATCAGGAACAGAAAATCAAACAAGGTAGAGCTACCTACAGCAAGGCCCCTAACACTGGGCGCCAACCATATTGTAGGACACGAGGTGTGATTTACCAAAGTCATTGGTAAGTGGGGGTTGTATGCTGAGCATATACAGACTGTGTTTGTGGTGCTGCAGAAACTATACAAAACTGAGACATTACAGTTAACTATTATTTTGTACTATTTGTTTATTTACATTTGTGTGTTTATGGTAATTCATTATATGCACTTACGGTAATTTACCCTGTGTTTCAGAGTGGTTATTTAGAGTGGGATCCCGATTGGTTGTTTCCTTCATATGCAAAAACAGTGAGCAGAGGCACTGATTACAGCAAGATGTTCTGATGTACAGATTTTGGTGGAAACTCAGACTCTACGGTAGTGTCAATGTTGTATGTAGCCGCTGCCCATACTTGCCTTCTACAAATGCTGGTAAGGGATGGATTACATTTATTATAAAGATAGATGCTATATTTATTTGCCTTAGGTAAGTAAATGCCTACCCTTCCTGTCCAGCACTGTCAGTCATTTAGCAGGGATGGGGAATTCCTACCTCCCAACGCCCAGGACAGACAATTCCTTTCCACTCCCCTGTTCAGTCTGCCTTTATAGGTGCAACAGTATACAACCCCACCTAATCGAATAACCCTTTTATGCAGAAATTCCTGCAAAAAAGGTGGTTGACATGACTCCATCATGACACTGGCCTGCTGACTTTATTGCCAGCAGAACAGAAAGACCTTTGTCACTTAAAGTGTCTTGGAAGGGTAAAACTGCCTGCTGGGCACTATTAATTAGGTCCTCCCTCCACCCTGGAAAAAAAATGCCCTTTTCACTTACCTGAAATCCAGCGCTGAGCAAACTCAAAGTGCTGTCTTCCACACTCCTTGCTTACGTAAGCCAGGGCTTTGCGTGGTCCAATCAGATTGGACTTTTTCCCAGGCTCAAAACGCATGTGCGCAATCTGGGAGGGAAAAAAACACTTCCCCTTACAGGTACATAAAAAGCAATTGTCAGAGGAATAATCACAGAAACTACAGAGCATGTGCTATTGTTGCTATGACCGAGAGAGCTGGGTACCACTTATAGTAGGATTCTCCTGCTCTTTCCGGTCTACATTTTCTTAAAAACCCTATATAAAGCTCTTAATGCTGATAACTGAGAAATGTGAGCTAAACTGGCTATACACATTGTCTGTATTTTATCAGCAAGTGAAAGGTACTCTATCTATTCTAACTGATACGTTATAGAAACATAAGGACACATGCATGATAACTTCTCGGATGTATTAACAGTTGTGACACTATCTATAAATACAAAGTTCACTTGGTTTGCTATAAAGCTTTAATGTTATAATTTTTATGTTTTATATGCCAAGAATATACCACTTAATAAAGTAAAACAAACCACAATATTAACCATAATTTTTATATTAAATATCTAAGTAAAGTTTTAATGAGTTGACAACTGAAGTACCAAAAGCAGAAATGTCAGGAAAGCAGGGCATTTTGACATGCCTGTTTCAAACAAGCTGTCCCCTCACCTTGAACCACTAAGTAGAGATGTCGCGACATCACTACCACTAAGTGGTAGCTAATTAATACACAATGTTTTTGTGCAATGGCACGCAGGTAGCGGCAATGCCCAAAATAAAATAATATAAACAGGGAAAAATTACAGATGGCGATAAACAACCCTGCAAGTAGCTTCATGGTGTTTTCATTTTACTTGTTCATATTTTAGAATAATTTGGGGGAATTAAAAGATTTAGACAATGTCATTTATCTTGCAATGTTTGCACACAGGGTCTGAGATGGTTGTATAAAAGAAAATAATAAAAACAATTTTCTCACACACTGCAAGTGTAACAACAGATTGCTAAATAAGGATGGTTATGTAGCCTCCTTACAGGTATTTGTAAGGACCCTAAAGGCATTACAAGCAGGACAGTTTATAGAAAATGGCACGAGAATGTCAGAACCTGAGTATAATTTCTACAAAATATAGTTATATAAAAACTGCTACTGCAATCTTTATCAATCTCTAGAAAGCTAAAGTCATGCCAAAAGTGAAAATATAGAGTTCATTCATTCCTCCCTCTCTCAGTGACTGTAGGAATGTTATCGCCTTTTGAAACTTCCTTTACTGTTTGAAAGAACAGGGTAGCTGATATTTCAGCACATTGACAGACATTAAATTAGTGAATAGTAGCTTCTGGTAGAACAATGAATTTCTCTAGGGGCTGGTAATCATTTCTACAGTATAAATAACGGAGAGTGAAGTAAAAACATTTACACTCAATTCTAAAAGTCAAGGGATTAAAAGAAGTATAACTTTTCCAATGCTGTGCAATGATCCCTTTATACACTGTGTTTGTCAATATTCTTCAATACTATGGTAACATACATTCACCGAGTTTACTTTTACTTCTGCCTTGATAGATGGACTATATAATCATCAGTTTGCTTATTAAAAAAAAACAAAAAACACAAACGAGTAGCATATATATGAATAATTTAGTTTCTTCTTTCTGTACTATTTTTCTTTCTTAAGTAATTTTTTTTTTTTTACAAGGTCCGTTTTTCTACACACATAAGCAAAATGTAAAAATGAATTTTGGCCAACTGTTTTTTTTTTTTTTTACACCCTGCAACATAACATGATATACAGAACAATAAACCATGAATTGCAGTGAACTGAATGAGACGTGCAATTCAGGCTAAAATAGCTGCGACTATAGTTAAAATTTTTTGCTACCACTCTTTAGTTAGAGAAGAAACTTACATGATAACTATTTTGGTCTAATCTGCATTCTGTGTTTAGACGATACTGCAAAATACTTTGTTGTTTGCTTGAACATAATAAATTACAAATCCATACATACACTCTTAGGAGTTGCAGACTCAAATCAAAGTGATTCAATTAGTAAAACATGCCAGTAGTCTCAGTAAATGTGGCAAAAGTCAAATGACTAATCCTGCCTTCCTGAGTAATATCAAGAAATGTGCACACCAGACAATATCTTTCATTTCTTTATTCCTGTACTATTCCCAGGGTTTCAAAGATTTATAGAAACTGGAAAAGTGCAGTAAAAATCTGCACAAACCATCACCTGGTCCCACGGTTGTGCGAGTCGAGCAAGTGTGATTTATTATGAAAAAATAAGGGGTTATGGTCTAAGGATTGACGGTTCAAGGGAAATTGAGATACCATTATTTTACAGTAGGATGGATGGACGCTGGTACGCCAAGGATGAAATCCAAGCACACATGGCAGGGTCATACTGGAATTCATTATTCCAGAACTTTAAATTTAACCCCTTTAATCCCAGAGGGGTAAGTAACACTGAGCAAATAATTTAAAGTAATAACAGAATACAGGAATACAAAAAGGTTTTTCATTAGCCCAGGGCCTTGTAGCCCCTTGTAGCCCCTTAGCTAAATGCAGGCTGAGGGAACAATGGAGCCAGCTGGCTGCACTGGGGATCCTGGAGGCGGCCGCCTTGGGCTGTATGGAGATGGCAGGCTGGGGCAGCGCGCAAGGGAGCAGTAATCTACCTGTAGCTCCTCTCTGCTTCCTTGCGCAGTATAGTGATGCCGGGAGCAGGAATATGACGTCATTCCGGCCCCGGCATCACTACAGGGAGCAGAGAGGAGCTACAGGTAGATACACCGGAAGAGCAGCCCCACTGGACACACCGGAAGAGCAACCCCACTGGACCCCAGGGAAACATCCATCAGCTCTCCCAAAGGTAATGAGGCTGGGTGGATGAAAATGGAAAATGCCTTCATGGCTGAGATAATCAATCTTTAAGATCTCAGCTAAACCGATGCTTTCCTATAGGAAAGCATTGGGAGGATATTGCGCATGTTCTCTATGGATAACATTCAACACCTCCATGCAGAGTGTGGAGACACTGAACACAGGACTCTCTAGTGGCCGTCTGAGTGACTGCCACTAGGGGTCTTACTAGGCAGCAATTTAAGGCAGCGTTTACATTGAAAAGACTACACGGACAGGCTATAGGCACCAGAACAACTACATTAAGCTGTAGTGGTTCTGGTGACTATAGTGTCCCTTTAAGAATTGTATACTTCTTGTAAATTAAACTTCGCTAGTTTAAAAAACAAAAACTGCCTCCTAACTTTTTTAGCTGGCTCTTAGATTCCAAACAAATTTGTCAAGCCCTGCATTAGCCTATGAGCTGTCAGCCAGCCAACTTATTCAATTTGAAAAAATATTAACACAAATTATATGCAAGTATGTTGTCAGAGCATCACAACGGTTTACAAAGTAAACTGACCGGCCAGATGGGCTGCTGGGCGGGCGGCTGGCGAGGGAGCACTTTTCTCTGAGGCTCTGCTCAGCTCCCTCGCGCACCACAGAGTGATGCTGGGAGCCGGAATATGACATCATTCCGGCTCCCGGCATCACTCTGAGGCACGCAAGGGAGCTGAGCAGAGCGCTCAGGGGAAAGTGCTCCCTCGCCAGCCGCCCGCCAGCGCCGCCCACCCATCAGCCCGACCGGCATGTCAGCTGCAAGGCTAACAATACATGAGCCCTGGGCATTTGGGGGCGGCTTTTTTTGCCCCCCTCTGGAAAATGCAGCCCAAGGCAAATGCCTTGTTTGCCTCGCGGCTAAAACGTCCCTGTCAATACATGTTTGTATTCCTAAAGCTATAATGTAAAAAATGTAGTAAACAGCTTCACAACCCAGTTCTGTTATTGCGCGGTTCCAGCATTATTTCTCATCTACTCTGTATGCTTCTCTATGCTGACTGCCAGGTGCACAGGACAGAGTTTATAATAATGATTGACAGGGAGCCACCCGCCCTCCCGCCCAGCAGCCCCAGGGAGAGGGAGCACCTCCCCCCAGCATTCCTAAAGGTAAGAAGGCTGGGGGTGTTAAATAAAAAAAATAAAAAAATAAAAGTGAGTGTGTTAATGTGAATGTGTGTGTTTGTCTGCTAGTGTGTGTGTGTGTGTTTGCCTGTTAGTGTTTGTGTCTGTTAGTGAGTGTGTGTTAGTGTCTGTTAGTGAGTGTGTGTGTGTCAGTGAGTGTGTGTGTGTGTCTGTTAGTGAGTGTTTGTGTGTGTCTGTTAGTGAGTGTGTGTCTGAGTGAGTGTGTGTTTCTGTCAGTGAATGTGTGTATTTAGAATGCGGGGCGGGGGGAAGGATTGTGTGTGTGTGTGTGTGTGTGTTAGTGTGTGTATTTAGAATCCGGGGCGGGGGGAAGGGTTGTGTGTGTGTGTTAGTGTGTGTGTGTCTGTTAGTGTATGTGTTTGCCTGTTAGTGTGTGTGTGTCTGTTAGTGAGTGTGAGTGTGTTTGCCTGTTAGTGTGTGTGAGTGTGTGTGTGTCAGTGAGTGAGTGTCTGTTAGTGGGTGTGAGGGTGTTTGCCTGTTAGTGTGTGTGAGTGTGTGTTTCTGTCAGTGAATGTGTGTATTTAGAATGCGGGGCAGGGGGAAGGGTTGTGTGTGTGTTAGTGTGTGTGTGTGAATGTGTGTGTGTATTTAGAATCCAGGGCAGGGGGAAGGGTTGTGTGTTAGTGTGTGTGTGTGTGTGTCTGTTAGTGTGTGTGTTTGCCTGTTAGTGTGTGTGTGTTTGTCTGTTAGTGAGTGGGGGTGGGGTGGGTGGGGCTGAGTTTTGTCCTGCCTAGGGCAGCACAAAACCAGGATACACCACCGAGTATATGACCTTAAAGGACCACTCTAGGCACCCAGACCACTTCAGCTTAATGAAGTGGTCTGGGTGCCAGATCCTTCTTGGGTTAACCCATTTTTTTATAAACATAGCAGTTTCAGAGAAACTGCTATGTTTATGAATGGGTTAAGCCTTCCCCTATTTCCTCTAGTGGCTGTCTCATTGACAGCCACTAGAGGCGCTTGCGTGTTTCTCACTGTGATTTTCACAGTGAGAGCACGCCAGCGTCCATAGGAAAGCATTGTAAATGCTTTCCTATGCGACGGGCTGAATGCGCGCGCAGCTCTTGCCGCGCGTGCGCATTCAGCCCAGGAGGAGAAACGGAGGAGGAGAGGAGGCAGAGAGCTCCCCGCCCAGCGCTGGAAAAAGGTAAGTTTTAACCCCTTTCCTCTCCCCAGAGCCGGGCGGGAGGGGGACCCTGAGGGTGGGGGCACCCTCAGGGCACTATAGTGCCAGGAAAACGAGTATGTTTTCCTGGCACTATAGTGGTCCTTTAATGACGTGTCCATGAGGCACGAAATGCATTAGCGTTATGGTGGTGGTGTCTTTCCCCCTATTGCTGGTACCAGCCACAAATTTAACTATGAAGCAATAAAGATAGTGTGTTTTATTTTGTATTTTAATTTCATTTTGCACTTTTTGGGCTTTTTCACCCCCTTTCAATGGTATTGGTTGAATTATGTATGCTAAATTACTCATCAAACCTTTTAATACATACATTTTGTGGTGATTTTGCCAGCACAATACATGTATTTATCTGTGACGGTTAACTTGTCATACACACATTGTGTGAACAACTAATTACCTTGAAACTAAAGCGCACACACATTACTCCTATCATTACTCCTATTATTACACAATAAATCAAATCAGTTTCATAGTGTGTCTTGTACTGCCATTAGTGGAAGTTCATTCCTCCAGGAATTTTGGAATCCTAAATATTTGTTTTAATCTTTCAGTGGGCCTCTACATTGTTTCAAAGAGACATTTGGTATTTCTTCTTACCGAGCATGTATGGTGTACGGGTTAACAGAAATAACAGACTCTTGGTTTGGAGAGATACTTCGGTCTCACATTTTACTAAAAACAACTATAAGCATAGTAAAAGCAAATTGAACAATAAGCTAGAGATATGACAAAACACGCAAATTCTTGAGCAAAATCGGCCAACAAATACCAACTTGCCAGGAAAAGGCCTCTTAGCTTGAATTGTCTAAAAAAAATATAGGGTAACTTTACCAGCACCCCACTGACTCAAAGGTTCCTGTGAATGCTAAACCTCTCCTGGCCTACCCTATCTGATTGTGAGCAAACCTAGAATTGTTCAAGCCACATATTTAAACCCACAAGGATCCCTTCACATGGCAAAAATGTTGGCGTACGTAAACACTCCAGGAACATCTAGTGATGGGTTAACAGCCCAAGCTTTAACAATAAACTGATTGGAAAACAATATGGGAATGTCTTTTTAAGTCTGAGTCTGCTGTTCTCATTCATGCTTCAAGAATGAAATCTGCAGATTAAGCAGTGGACGAATGAGCAGATAGAGGTCAGTATGAGGGAGGAAAGGATAGGGCCGGATATGGGAAAATCTTTATGAATCACATCTGGCTTGACTTAATATAGCACTGTGTTAGCTGCAGTAATAGTGAATCACTGAATTTAGTAACAAATATACAGCCAATGCATCATTGCAAAACTACCAGACTTAGAACAGTTTCCTAAATGGGAACAATAACGGGCCAAGAGTTTTAATATTATGTTAAGTGAAAAATGAGTTTGTGTGGTTTTAAAATTAAAAGTCAAAATACACATTAATTTATTTAGCCGTGTCCTGAAACGGACTTCACTTACGCTATTTAACTTAACATGTGATTAATTCTTGTGCAGTCGTGTCAACTGTCACGGTATTGCATTTCTTATTGTACCATGTATACAATACTGTACATGATCAAGTTTAATTTATAAACATGTATACATAATGGTCTCGCAAGATCCTCTATAGACCTTAATGTTGTACTCTTGCACATGCTGATGGACCAGGAGCTGAAGAGGAACCACCGGAGGAAGATGGCCCGCGAGGGACATGTTCAGGTAGGTATAACTCACCTCCCTGTCTCCCCCGGGCATCCAGACCGCCAGTGACGAAGTCACTGACGGGGATCTTTGCAAATTCTGCAAAGACTAGGGATTCACCGAAGTTTCGGCTGCTGAAATTTTCAGCCGAAAACGGGTAAAATTTGCAGAAATGTAAATTGTAGTGCACAGTTTAACAGACATGCTTGCATTAACAATTCAGATGATTATATATCACAATGAAAGATAGTAATGATAACATGAAAAGTCAAGAATACTGCACTTGGGACAGGGGATGGGGGAAGATCACTATGGAACAAGGGGAAGGGGGAAGAACACTATGGAATAAGGGGAAGGGGGAAGAACACTATGGGACAGGGGAGGGGACAGAAAAGAACACTATGGGACAGGGGATGGGAGGGAAAGAACACTGGGACAGGGGAGGGGAGAAAAGAACACCATGGGACAGGGGAGAGAGTGAAGGAAAACTATGGGACAGGGGAGGGGGTGAAAGAACACTATGGGACAGGGGAGGGGGGAGCAAAGAACACTATGGGACAGGGGAGGGGGGAACAAAGAACACTATGGGACAGAGGAGGGGGGAGCAAAGAACACTATGGGACAGGGGTGGAGGGAGAAAAGAACACTAAAAAAGAGGGAGGAAGGAGAGAGGAACATTAAGCTGGGGGGAACACTAAAAGAGAAGGGAGTCTAAAAAGTCCAATATTAATAAAATTATAGGAAAAAACTTTTTAAAAATCATTTTGGGGGGAAAAAAGTCATTTTCGGTTTCTGTTTTCGGCCAAGGGCATCCTGAATTTTCGGTTTCGGCACAGAATTTTAATTTCACTGCATCCCTAGCAAAGACCCCAGATCGTGACAGTGCTGCTTTAATACCAGATTTGAGTAGAAAGTTGCTTTTTCACAACTTTAAAAGTACAGAACATCGTCAATCAGCCCGAAAGGTGACCGATAATCTGTATCGGCATCAGCTCAGTAAAAATTATATTGGTCAATCTTTTTGAACTCTGGTATCAAAAATGTCATGAAGCTGTAAACAATACCTTTGGATTCAAGAGATTTATAGACAGAATATAGGTGGCGCTCAAGAGTAGAAAAAACGGTGCAGCTAATTCACCCAAGTATATTTGTCACTAGATATACTTAAAAGTGCAAAACAGTGTAAAACCAAACAAGGTGATAAGCGCACACATATAAAAAGGATTAATTACCTCACCTACAAATGGTCATAATGGGCACTCTGAAGGGTCTGCGGCTCAGCAGTCCCATAGGCAGCAAACTGCGATGCACTGTGTTTTCTGGCACCTTTTTATCATGGCCAGCATTAAGTTTTTCAGCAATTTCAGCTACAGTAGCTCTTCTGTAAGATTGGACCAGACAGGCTAGCCTTCGCTCCCTATGTGCATTTAATGAGCCTTGAGCACCCATGACCTTGACGCCAGATCACAGGTTGTCCTTCCTTGCACCACCTTTGGAAGGTACTAACCAATGCATACCAGGAACACGCAACAAAAGTCGCCATTTTGGTGTTGTCTAGCCATCACTATTTGGCCCTCGTCAAAGTCACTCAGGTATTTTAGCTTGTCCATTTTTTCTGCTTCCAACACATGAAATTCAAGAACTGCCCATTCACGTGCCGCCTAATATATCCTACCCCTTGACATGTTCCATTATAACAATATAATCACTATTATCCACTTCACCTGTCAGTGGTTTTTATGTTGTGGTGGCTCAGTGAATATCATCCCCTTTAGCTCTTCTTCATTAAAAACGAATTTAGATTTTTTACCCCTGACCTACAACGTACTGCAACAAAAACTCAAACTCTTTGAAAGGTACTGTAACTAGGCAACAGTTGCCCTCTTATATTCAGAGTTGTAGAATTGGAAGCAATTTTGAATTACTACACTTTTTTTTTACCGACTCTGACTAAATGTACTGTAAAAATTAGAGGTGTTATATAGGTTTAGATCAATATTCACAAGTCAACCCAAATAATATGCAACATCTGGGTCAAGGCTAGCTCTGTAAACTCATACGTTTATAGTTATATGTTATAGTTAATGCAAAAGTTTACAAATAGTCCCATTTCATTTACAATTATCAATATTATTTTACATACTTTATCCTGTTATATGGTAGGCTATGTTATTATATGGTTAATAAGATGGCTAAGGTTTAAAAGCGAACAAGCATAACTTTATCTTTATAAAATGTTTAATATTTTCTTTTGGTGAAAGAGCCGCTTTAAGAGTCATTTCTCTGTCCCCTTCTGTTCTCCATTTACACATCCTCTCTTGGTAAATGAGTACGCTACTAATGTTTTTTGTTTAAAAAATGTACTTTGCTTAAATCTATAAGGAAGAATTCTCTCCATCCACTTCTCACCACCTAAGCTTTTCCACCATTCCAATTAACATTTCCTTAAAAATCAGGTCTTCATCTCCCATTCACGTACTGTATTTAGCAAACTCCTGTTCAGTTACACAACTGAAACAGCAGGGCCTCAATCTCTTTACCAAAGTATCTACGTATCTATACTTATGTCATATTTTCCAAAACTGTATTTTGTTATCCAACATCACATAATTCTGGTGCTTTATATACAAAAAGAAAGAAAATAAATAAATAAATAAATAAATAAAATTGTAGAAGAAGCAAGGATTAACTCTCAAACAACATTTAAAAAAAATAAAAAATAAATTTTTGTAAAACAAGACACATTAATATGCATTGACTATGCGCAGTCATGATAAAGGCTCCTATCGAATATATCTATTGGTAGAACTCATTATCATGTACCTTGTGTTAGAACTCATGATCTGAGACCTCAGATGATGCTGAGAATAGAATGCACTAAGAGAGATTTATATCACACTACCAACTGTTACTTTCCACTGCCAACTACACTGCTCCACTGATTTGCCCAGTGTCAAACCAGCGTATAATACAATTAACAGCATCCGTTTAGGGAATTCACATGACTGTCACAGTATTCTTTGCTTAAGGAAGTACTGTGCTTAGAACCGCAGATTTTTAACTGTGCTTTCCCATGCAAACTTAACCCTTCGGGTGCCAGTCAAAATATCTAGCCCTCTGCTGTTATATAGATTATGAATACAAATTATCTACAGATTGTAGTGAGTTGAAGATAAAACAAAAATGTACACAATTGATGGATTGTTCCATTAAATAAACAGACACCCAAAAGAACTGGAGATAGGAGAGGTTGGAGGGTCAGGAGGGGGGTTATTATTTGAATAAATTAAGGAATACTTGGCATTTTCCATGCTCGCCTTCTGGATTCGATCTCTGGACCGTGTTGTATTTCAATCATCTTTAGAGTGCTATGGATTTTGGTGCCACAGAACTCTTCATTTTTCCAGGTTGTATTTGAGGTTGTATTTTGAGGTCATAATGAATCAGATAAACAAACGTACTGTAAGGATTGCCAGTGGAAGAATGTGTCCAAGTTGAAAATGACTTGGACCCCACACCATTCTCCATTCAATGCTGGGTACTAAGATTTGTGATCTCATGACTCCTATTCAAAAAATGTAAGCGTGTGAAAGTTCTATGGAGTGGTGGCTTTTGTTACTGCAATATACATACTGTGCCAACATGAATGGTATCAAATTTGGGATAAAAGGGTAATTCAAATGTAACATGTGTCCGTACTCCCTAAAGTCAGTAAGGGCCTTGGAATGCCGCCATTCTCAAGTGTTAGCGTTTACATTCCTTTTTGAATCAACTAACCAGGAGATTTGGTGGACTTCCTGTGGAAAAGCAATGGTTAATATAGGCACTGCAGCATTTATGGGCTTGAGAATGTAAATAAAGGGTTGTATTTGTATAAGATCTTTGGCACTGGAGCCTCCAGTAACTAGTATGCGGTTTCTGGGTTTCTTTCACCTTGCTGCTCATGTTAAATGGAGGCTACTACCTAGGCCAGCTAACCAGGAATATCCCCAGGGCAAGTGTGAGCCATGTTTATACTGATCATTGATGCTTAGATATTAACAGAAATAGAAGAGTTGGGGGAATAAGTGAAGATTTATTTTGTCCTAAATTTTTAAGTTGTTGTCAAGTCACACAACCCCATCGCATATGAAAAAAAAAAAAAAAAACTATAAATTAAGTGAGAAATACCACAATAAAAATCACTGTAGACTCAATTTTTTTTTTTAAGTTGATTTCTTACAAAACAAAAACAAATCAAATAAATAAGAATTCAATAAGAACAATATCATGGGATATGAGATAAAAAGTAAAAAAACAGATTAACAAGAATGACTGTTTGGGACAGAATGAAACTGTGATTAAATGGAAGATAACATACTAAATACTAAGTAATGACACTGTGTTGTAAGAAATGGGGCGAACGCAGAAAATGAGACGTGGAGACTTTAATACCATCTTTCAAAACACTTTTAAAGCAATTATAAGAAGTATATCATTTATATATCAAGAAGGAGACCCCCATTTTATAAATAATTATGGGTATAGAGAATGAAAGTTACAACACATAGCAATGTATATGGTAGTAGGATGTACAATATAAAAAAAAAACCCAAAAAACTGAAAGACACATCTAATCAGGCAAGTCAGTAAGGGCAAATTTATAATCAATTCATCCACAAACACACTGCATTTCAGTTTTCTATTTTTAAATTATATTTGCAAAATGTTGCTGTGAAAGTTTCACATATTGCACAGTTTCTTCCATTCATAGTCTGGCAATCATTCATTGTAAGGCAGGGGGGAGGGATGGTTTACAGTTAATGGAAAATATCCTGCAGTCGAATGCAAAATTAAACTAAAACCCATCTGTTATTACTAAACATACATCAGAAATTCCCAAACAAACTCACCCAGAAATTCAACATGTTAACCCAGAAATCATTAAAATCTTAAATGTTACATCTCGCGTTTTACATAGGATCAAGTGCTGTCATTAAAGCATGTAAGCAAATGTATCAGTAATGGGATTGGGGTCCATGTCAGCCTATTAATAATACTGAGTTTTGTTAAACCCCTCATTATTGTGAACATCTGAATATATTTGTCCTCAAGGGGCTCAATCAATAAAACATGCAGTAAAAGTAGAAAACTGGAATGAACATTCATATAGAATAAAACAATGAACATTTCCACATAAGGAGAGGAAATATTCTCCAGACGTTGAGGTCTTAAAGAGTCAGCCTAAGCACCATAAGCACTTTGCATTATTGCAAAACGCATAGTGCTAACACTATCTTGACTCCACGTTCATTGTTAATTTTGGGATGTAGAAAGAAAATTAGAAAGATATGTAACTGTAAGACGATCCACCAGTGCTGTCAATCATGCAGCCAAGAACAAGTGTATAGATTAAAGGGACACTAAAGACATCCAGGCCACTTAATTTCAATGAAGTGTTCTGTGTGCATTGCCCCTACTGTTTTAGTCCTGCAATCTAAAACATTGCTGTTTTCATGTAGGGTTAACACTAATTTAATAAATATCTTCCTAACAGCCACTAGTTTAGCATTTGATGAAGTTCGATGCAAATCATATGGAAGCACTGGATCCAATGCTTCTCAATGAGACGTATTTGATTGCTTGTGTTTTTTACCCCTTATGCTCCTCTATGAGAAGCCAAGGAAATTACACTTGTGGGACAACTGAAGAGGGTGGCTGCACCAAATGAGTTTCAACAATGGAAAAAAGGTCATCAAAAATCTTTTTCCTCCTTTTTCAATTTAAAGGACCACTATAGTGCAAGGGAAACAAACTTGTTTTCCTGGCACTATGTAGTCCTTAGGTCACCCCCACCCTCATGGCCCCCCTCCCACTGGGCTGACGGGGTTAAAACCCCTTCAGCCACTTGCCTTTCTCCAGCTCTCCTCCTCCCGCCGACGTCAGTGCCAAATGAGCATGCGTGGCAAGAGCCGCGGGACTAGTGAGACGGAGACTCTTAAGACATGTGTCTTTGTTTTTATGAGAATAAAGTTTGTTTACATTGGATCTCGGCTGTCTGTCGTCTTCCTACAAACAAGGGAGGTTATATATTGGGCGCATATAGACTGTGCAGTCTTGTACCTGCTCCTTATTTGAGAGTGCTTAATACATATCTGGTTCTACGTATTTATTTGCTGTCCAAACAATATTATACTATGATTTTTTTATGTTTTTATCTTTCATGTTGAACTCTGCATACTGCAATTATAACATTTTCTTTTTTTAAATTTATAGTGCACTGGCACAATAAACACTTTAAGTAATCTTTTTGCACACATATATATAAATTGAAATTGCACTTTAATGCTATAGTGCCAGGCCCCTGCTGCAAGGGTTAACAAAGTGACACTTCCTGTGTGCTGCCCTGCTTCTTTGGCTGAAATCAAAATGCTGCTCTGCGCCAATCTGATGGTGTTTTATTACACTATTTCAGCGAAAGCTCCTCTAGTGTCAGAATGATAGCCACTAGTGGCAGGATAACCCTGCAATAAAAACATTGCCAGTCTGCAGATCACAAATGTTTTCAGCTGCAGGGTTAAGGAGAGAGAGTGGGAGAGCCATAAAATGGCACCCAGACAAGTTTATTGAGATTAAGTGCTCTGGGTGCCTATAGTGTTCCTTTAATGATGTAAATGGTGGTCTGAAATGAAGTGCGTACATTAGTATTAATACTTTGGCTTCCATTAAAGTACATCACTTCTCTAAGCAGGGCTTAAACACATTACTATTTATATGATTCTATAATTTTATGTCAATTCATTTTTCGCACTTGCCAGAGTTGTTTATCGAAGAGAGAGAGAGAGAGTGTGAGTGTGTGTCAAAAGAGGCTAAATGAAATGGCTTTTTGGAAAAGGGAGCCTGTTCAGGGTACATGCATTGGAACAGAAGAGACATACATATATTTGTTCAATAAGAGAAAAGAACAGACTTCAAAACAATGATTGCCAAGGAGCCAGTAAAGTAGCATTTAGTTCCAGAGGTGTAAAGCACTGTGGATTTCTATATATATTTCAACATGTATTTGTTTAATGTAAGGCATAAGAAAAATAATATGACAGTTGTGTCAGTTCACCTTTAAGTTAGCAAAGACTGAACAACATCCTGTTATTGCACTGTTGTCTAGTGCAGATGACTTTGTTTTAGTTATACTTATATAGTTTGATTTTATGCAGGCAGTTATTATAGGCACATACAACATAGTGCCTATGCTTATTTAGCAGGTAGTTTGGGATTGCGTATTTACAAAAATAGGTACCGATTTGTCAAAAATATCCATGAACAGGGTATTTTGTGTTACTTTAAAGTCATAATAAGTTCTAGAAATATTGTGCACAAAATATTCTACACAATTTGATAAGCCATACTGTAAAATCAATCATATTATTGTATTTCCATTCACGTCTATTGTAGTCTTTATTTCATTTTCTAGATATGAATCCCGTTTCTAAAATAGTAATACACATTACCATCAAATGACAAAACACAGGTCATGCCCCCTTTCATTGATTTACTTATGTGGAAGTGAATGGGTTAACAATGAGGTCTAATGCAGCTCTATAAAAAGGACAGCACATCTCAGACCACGGTTCCTGCATAGTACTTTGGGTTAGAGCCGCTGTTCTAGAAAGATATAAAGGTTAGTTTGTGCTGATGTACTCAGACAGATAAGGTGTTTACCAATACAGCATAAACAAACAGATAGTTAGGACGTTTTCTTCTTGTTACTAGTTTGTGTTCTTTACCTCCGTTTTAAAATTTGATTACTCACATTTTTACAGTTTGTCCTATGTTTCCTTAAACAGGCATATAGTTAGTGTTAACCTCACTAAACGCCAGTTAAATGTATCCACCTCCTGTTATATTAATAATACTAAAATACCAATGGCTATCTGCTTTTATGAACACAAATTTCTTAAAGGTGAACTCTCACTTACTAGGACTTTTAATATTATGTTTACATAATATGATTGTACGTTTCTACCATATTAGGCAAATATGTGTATGTGAGGCCTGAAAAAGAACATTAAATTAGATAGAAATCCAGACTGCTGTATTTATCACTATCTTGGAAAAGGGAGCCTCAATTTTGACCATCTGTCAATCATTGTTACAAATGTTGCCATTTTCTGCAATTGAATATAGTAAATGGCAGGGGAGAAACATTGCCTCAGTTTTCCCCCTCATTTGCATTGTATGCCTTGGCAGTGCCTGGGCTTCACTGGGTTTGGCTGTCACGTTCATTTGCATAGAAGTAATGGTTCTCCTTTAAACATTAAGTGGAAACTAAATGAAAGAAAAAAATTAAATGACTGACTACCAGTGAAAATTGACTTTTACATACCGGTAATTCTCCATGTACCAGAAAAATCAAAAAGGAACTCCATTTTTATGCACACAAAGAAAATGTTTGAGGCTTTTTTTTCAGCGTAAACTTATCTGGCACCTGCCCTATATTGTCACTAATTATATCCTTATATTATATAGGATACTCATCTAGTATCCCAGTATAGGAGCACTAGGGTAACAAATGGTTTGTTGTAAAATGATAGCTTTTTTTATTTTTTTTAAGGAATTGCATTTAGCATAGACTGCACACAGATTGTGCACCATAAGCAGATACATAGATCTAGAGAAATTAGTTACAGAAACTTAGAGATTTGGCAAAAATAATATATATATATATATATATATATATATATATATATATATATATATATTAGAAAATCATGCTTTCGGTGTTCAAATGCAAGGCTTACATAAAGTGCACTTTACATACAATCACTCTAAGTCAAACTAAACAGAGGTTTCAATGAGCTCTGGCGTGTGATACAGCAAAAAACAAAACAAAAAAAAACAATAGTATGGGATCACCTGTCTTACAAATATTAGTCAATTAATTTAATCATTAAAAAAAAGTCTATTGAGAAAGACTGATTAAAGTAAAAGCCACAACTTGGTGGGGGATAAAACAAAAGAAAGCAGTAAAAAATAATGCACTTATTTTCATTGGTCATCGGTTTAAATGTAGATGACACTTTTGCATGTGCTTTCAAGAACTGTGCTCTCTTCTGTACATACAGTAATGCACCCAGTGGCGTACACATGACCCATGGGGCCCCGGTGCGAAAATTGATCCGTGGCCCCCCCCCCCCCACTTACTCGGTCGGGGGCCACAACACATGACGGCGGGCACCTGGTCGCAGGGGTTGCAGGGCTGCAACCCCGGTATGCACACACACTTAAAGGACCACTACAGACACCCTGATCACATCAGCTCAATGAAGTGGTCTGGGTGCCAGGTCCCTCTAGTTTTAACCCTGCAGCTGTGCTATGTTTCACTGAGGGTTAATCCAGCCTCTGGTGGCTGTCTCATTGACAGCTGCTAGAGGAGCTTCCGCGATTCTCACTGTGAAAATCACAGTGAGAAGACACTGAACGTCCATAGGAAAGCTTTCCTATGGGCGGTTTAAATGCGCGCGTGCCTCTTGCCGCGCATGTGCATTCGGAGCTGAGAGGCGGAGGGACCCCCAGCACTAAGGGAGTCCGACGCTGAAGAAAGGTAAATGCTGAAGACACACACACACTCTTATGAACAGACGCATACACACTAGCTAACAGACACACACATTTACTGACAGAGACACACTCAGCTACAGACATACATACACACTCACTTACAAAACATACATTTTCACTGACAAACACACACTCACTAACAGACATCAAACACACTCAGTGACAGACACACACAGTAACACACTCACTAGCAGACACACACCCAATAACAGACACTCACTGACACACACACTAACACACAAACACTGACACACTAACACTAACACACAAACACACACACTAACACTAACAGACACACGAACACACATACACTAACAGACACACACATTTTTTTTTTTTTAAATTTAATCTCCCCAGCCTCCTTACCTTTTGGAGTGCTGGGGTGATTCCCTGGGGTCCAGTGGTGCTGCTGACTTCGGCGGGCGGGCGGGGTGGCCGGCGCGTGAGGGAGCACTCTCCTCTGTGCGCTTCCTCTTCTGCTCCCTCCCGCGCCGCATAGGGATGCCGGTGTTCTATCAGTCTGCTATACCCCGTCAGATTTCTATACCCCCGTCACTTCCGGGGAGGGGAATCAGCTGGATCCTGTGCTGCACATGCGTGCTAGCACTCCTGCTACTCCTCCACAGCAAGGTCCTGGAAGGTAAGTAAAACTAGTTTTACACTTTCATTATAGTTAGTGCATTCACTAAGCTTAGGACATGGGACATTTAGGGTTAATGTTAGGGTTAAAATTAGGGTTAGGATTAGGGACTTGTTCATATTTAGTGATATTTCACGTTAGGGGAATATCACTAAATAGTGCTTTCTCACACTTTATTTTAACCCTTACCCCAAGGGTTAGGGTAAGAATAGAGTGTGAGAGAGGTTAGAAGCACTTACCTAACCCTAATTTGTACCCTCACTTAACCCTAAATGTCCTGTGTGCCTAAGCTTAGTGAATGCACTAACTATAATGAAAGTGTAAAACTAGTTTTACTTACCTTCCAGGACCTTGCTGTGGAGGAGTAGCAGGAGTGCTAGCACGCATGTGCAGCACAGGATCCAGCTGATTCCCCTCCCCGGAAGTGACGGGGGTATAGCAATCTGACTGAGTACAGCAGACTGATAGAACGCCGGCGCCGGAAGATGACGTCATCTTCCGGCTCTGGTATCAGTGCGGTGCGCGAGGGAGCTAAAGAGGAAGCGCACAGAGGAGAGTGCTCCCTCGCGCGTCAGCCAGCCAGTCTGCCCGCCCGCCCGCCGGGGTCAGCAGGGCCAGCCTCGGGGGGCCCTGAGGTGGCCGCCTCCTGGGCCCCCCAGGAGAAGAGGCTGGCCCTGTGGGTACATACCGGGTCGCAGGGGCGGCCGGGCCGCCTGGTGGGCCGGGCCCGGTCGCAGCCGCGACCCCGGTATGTACGCCACTGAATGCACCCCACATTTATTAGAGGTTACACCACCCTCCTTCCTATTAGAAATAGTACAAGTGAGAGCTAGACATTTTGCTACACACACATTTTATAACAATCTCACTATTCAAGCTGAATAAAATATTATTTTGCTTTATCTCACACAGATCACAATTCAAAGGGACCTTTTCATTAGAGTACAGTGGAGTTTATTTACTAAACAGTATTTTGGTGAACCGAAAAACAAGTTGTGTCACGTCAGTATGTATTTGCAATAACGTAATTTTAAAATAACTTTATTAGATTAAAAGGAACTAGACTTTCATAATGCCTAAAAAGTGGTAAAATGTGATCTCAAAATCACTTATCTTATTCACTCACAGGGAGATTGTGCACCAACCTCCTGTGTTATGCAAGATACTCCCCTCCATAAAAAGAGACATTGCTGTATGAATGTCGCTAATTGGGTCTGTAATGACATTACTTCCTGCATTTGTGCCTACATACACATAAAAATAACCTGGTTTTATTATCTTCTTTGGCTAAGAATATGTTTAGAGAATGTGTTCTATCTAAAATGTTTATTCAATTAAAACACTTGTATGCATTTAAAAACAAAAAACAAAAAACCACTTGTACCATAAAATGTGTACATAGTAAACATAAATGTATCATCAATTTAGCATAAATGCACCTGTACATGGGCAAGGCTTAGATAACTGACTTTGTTATTAAATATTCAAAAATTACATCTATGTTTAATCAATTTAACTTTATTAAACAATTGGTAAAAACATACTTTTTGCTTTAAAGGTTACACCCACCACCATAACCACTTCTGTTTTTAGAAGTGGTGATGGAGGTAGAAATATGTATGTGCAACATTTCTACTTGTAACACTGCACATACAGGGATATTTGCACTTCTGTGCTGGAGGCTAGTTACACCCCCGGCACACCTGACTGAGGTTCCAGGCTACCTATTATCAATTCTGTGCAAAAATTACAACTATCTTCATTGTACACTGCGTGTGACAAACGTTTTCAGCTTCTCCCCTTGTAGGCTCCCTCCAAGTCTCCCTCGAGTGCCTGTCAATTTAAAAAAATATATTTATTTTTAATTTTAACCTGTCCACCCTTTCCATCCACCCCTCCCTGGCTCAGAGTGCATGCTTCAGCTCTGAGCAGGTGAAATGATCCAATCAGATTATTCTGTACAAGAAGTATTTGAATGGATTGCACAATGGAGGCAATGCCATGAGACGACATGTAGAAACCAGGACAGGAAGATATGCCCGGCACTGGATTTCAGCTAAGAGTATTCTTTATTTTATAATATGGGGGGTATGAGGGTTATATCTAAAGGGTAGACATATAACCTCTAGATATATAACTTAACCAAGATTTCTAACCTAACTCATAAACCAGTCTGCTATAACAATCATCCATTCTTGTATGACAAGAATGATATAAATAATAATATAGATTTTAAGCCCTTAAGGACCGGCCTGTTTTTGCGATGTTGTACGTTAAGGACAAGAGCAGTTTTGACACTTTTGTGGTGTTTGTGTTTAGCTGTAATTTTCCTCTCTCTCATTTACAGTTCCCATACAAGTTATATAGTGGTTTTTTTCAGGACAAGAAGGGCTTTCTTTACATACCATTATTTGTATCATGTCATATATTTTATTTACATGTTTTTGGACTTTTACTTGAAAAATCTTTTACTTATCTACAAAAGCTAATGGAAAAAACTGCTAAATAGATTCAAAATTTTGTTCCGAGTTTAAAAACACCCAGTGTTAACATGCTTTATTGCTTTTTTTTGCAAGTTATAGGCCTATAAATACAAGTAGGAAATTGCTGTTTTAATATATATATATATATATATATATATATATATATATATATATATATATATATAAAATTTATCAATAGTGACATTGTAACACCGTTATCTGTCATAAATCCCCGAATCACACCTCACATGTACATATTTTTTTAAAGTAGACAACCCAGGGTATTCAAAATGGGGTATGTCCAGTCTTTTTTAGTAGCCACCTAGTCACAAACACTGGCCAAAGTTAGCATTTATATTTGTTTGTGTGTTAAAAATGCAAAAAACACTAACTTTGGCCAGTGTTTGTGACTAAGTGGCTACTAAAAAAGGCTGAACATACCCCATTTGCAATACCTTGGGTTGTCTTCTTTTGCAAATGGTATGCCATCATGGGGCTAATTCTCATTCCTGGGCTACCATATGCTCTCAAAGGCAACCTAACCAATCTGACAAATTTCAATAAAAAAAAAGTAAAATCAAGCCTTATATTTGACCCTGTAACTTTCACAAACACTATAAAACCTCTACATGTGGGGTACTGTTATACTCAGGAGACTTCACTGAACACAAATATTAGTGTATCAGAACAGTAAAATGTATCACAGCAATAATATCATCAGTGAAAGTGCCGTTTGTGTGTGAAAAATGCAAAAAAAGTCACTTTCACTGACAATATCATCGCTGTGATATGTTTTACTGTTTTGAAACACTAATATTTGTGTTCAGCAAAGTCTCCCGAGTAAAACAGTACCCCCATGTACAGGTTTTAGGGTGTCATAGAAAGTTACAGGGTTAAACACAGTGCTAGCAAATTAAATTCTCTGGACTTTCGGCCTGGGTTGTCAGGCATGTCCCTCAAATTGTAATCATTAAAATGACTTAATTAGGTAAAAATATCACATAAATATGCACGTAGAATTTTAATATATATTCATATTTATATATTTGACGTCTACGTATATATTTATGAAATTATTTATGTAATTATGTATATGGACATATGTATATTTCATATTATTTTTATTTATTTATTTATACATAGATCTATATATCATTACATTCTAAGTGTATTTTAATATAAATATATCTTAATATCATAATACTGTTAGAATAAAATTACATATATACATAATTTTTTTAATTATTACAAATTATTTTAACTTTTTTTATTTATTTTTATTAACAATTATTTGTATTTTATAATATACATACAATATATATATATACTTATATATATTGTATATATACACACACGTGTGTAATTTAATTATACGTGTATTTTTATATTTATATATATATATGTATATATAAATATAAAAATACACTTAGTATGACATTATATATATGATATATAGACATATATTATATATAGATATAATACATGTATATATATATATATATATATATAGATATATATCATATATGTATCTATATATATATATACACATATTGTTTTTTTGTTGTTTTTTTTACGCTGATTGATTTTTTTAAACTTTTTTTTTATTTTGCAGATGCAGGGAGACTGCCTGTCAGCACAGACAGTCCCCCTGCAGGCAGATACACAGGCACCTATTGCGGCCACGTGATCGAGTGATCACGTGGCCGCGGGGTCCTGATCGGGAGGAGCGCTGATCGCCGCCGGGGGACCGACGGCAATCGGGTAAGTACCCCCAGACCGTCATGACGGTTCAGGACAGATATCGGTCCCGAACTGTCATCGGTCGTCAAGGGGTTAAAGAACAAATAAAATATATATATCCACGAGGGGCCAGCACTCACTTTCCGGGTTTTGTAAATGCCTGGGTGCAGAACTTTAGCCTAAATATAGTATCGAACAAAAGTGCACTGGCAGGTCTTTTCTAGATAAAGGTAATTCCTTTATTTAGTATCAAAAGATACAACCCAAATCTGTCGACGTTTCGGTCCAGCATAGGATAATTGTGACACTAGCTTACTCTTGACAAGCTAAAATATAGGCTGGACCTGCCCAAGTTCAGATGGGAGATGCCACAAAAGGTAGCGGAGAATGAAAGGACTGAGATTCTGTGAGACTTTCAGATCCAGACAAGCAAGTGCTGACCAGCCAACGTGACATTGTGGTGGTAGACAAGAAACAGAAGACTGCAGTGGTGTTGGATGTGGCAATACCCAGTGACGATAACATCAGAAATAAAAGACATGAGAAGATGGACAAATACCAAGGACTGAAAGAACAGCTAGAAAAGATGTGGAAGGCAGTAGTACTCCCAGTTGTGATAGCAGCACTTGGGCCGGTGACTCCCAAGTTGGGGAGTGGCTTCAACAGATTCCAGGTAGAACATCGAAGATCACTGTCCAAAAGAGTGCAGTTCAAGGAACAGCTAAGATACTGTGCAGAACCTTCAGACTCTCAGATCTCTGGTAGAGGACACAAGAATGAGGAATAAACATACCACCCAGGAGGGGTGTGAAAATCAATTTTATATATATCCTCCTCCAAATTACTGATAGTGTCACAATTTCTAACATGTCACTTAAGGGAGTTGCACCAAACTGCACAGTTGCTACTACATATGACCCATGGGGCCCCGGTGCAAAAATTGATCCGTGCCCCCCCCCCCGCGCGCTTAATCAGCGCGGGTCGGGGTCGCAACACATGGTGGCGGGCACCTGGTCGCAGGGGTTGCAGGGCTGCGACCCCGCGACCGCGGTATGCACACACACTTAAAGGACCACTACAGACACCCAGATCACATCAACTCAATGAAGTGGTCTGGGTGCCAGGTCCCTCTAGTTTTAACCCTGCAGCTGAAAACATAGCCGTTTCAGAGAAACGGCTATGTTTCACTGAGGGTTAATCCAGCCTCTGGTGGCTGTCTCATTGACAGCTGCTAGAGGAGCTTCCGCGATTCTCACTGTGAAAATCACGGTGAGAAGACACTAAACATCCATAGGAAAGCATTGAGTAATGCTTTCCTATGGGCGGTTTAAATGCGCGCGCGCGCCTCTTGCCGCGCATGTGCATTTCGGAGCTGAGTGGCAGACACTGGGGAGTCCAACGCTGGAGAAAGGTAAATGCTGAAGACACACACACACACTCTCACGAACAGACACATACACACTAGCTAACAGACACACACATTTACTGACAGAGACACACTCAGCGACAGACATACATACACACTCACTTACAAAACATACACTTTCACTGACAAACACGCACTCACTAACAGACATCAAACACACTCAGTAACAGACACACACAGTAACACACTCACTAGCAGACACACACCCAATAACAGACACATTCACTGACACACACACTAACACACGCACTAACACAAACACTGACACACTGACACACTAACACACACACACACACACACACACATACACTAACACACACACACAACACACACACATAACACACACACACTAACACACACACACTAACACACACACACTAACACACACACATACACTAACACACACACACTAACACACACACACTAACACACACATACACTAACACACACATATGGAAAAAAAAACAACGAGGGAATCGGCTGATAATCTCTACAAAGATAAATAGAGAAAATATAGTGTAATACAGTTTACAATATGAACGTTGCGCAAATTAAAATGCACTCACTGGATTTCGAACGAATTCAAGCTTGTAAGGTGCCTCCCCCGATAGTATGGGGGGCCTGGGGAGATCCCCTGGATATTTTCACTCCAACACAGGACTCCGGGTGAAGTTTGGAAAATCGGCTTTAATTCAATATTAAATTTTTTTTTAAATTAAATAAAATAAATATAAATAAGGTCCCTTGGGACCTTATTTATATTTATTTTATTTAAAGGTCCCCCAAGGGACCTTATTTATATTTATTTTATTTAATTTAAAAAAAAATGTAATATTGAATTAAAGCCGTTTTTCCAAACTTCACCCGGAGTCCTGTGTTGGAGTGAAAGCCGGTTCCCTCGTTGTTTTTTTTCCATATTTTGCTGTCAAGTTGATCGCTAGCTGGGAAGCGATCTGAGGGAGGCTGTATTCATCTTCATTTGATAAGTATCTTTGCATATATATTGAAGGTGTATAAGGTATAAGGTACATTATTGTTGGTTGTTTTTTTGGTTTGTTATATACTAACACACACATACACTAACACACACTAACACACACACACACATACACCAACACATACTAACACACACACACACACACACATTTTTTTTTTCAAATTTAATCCCCCCAGCCTCCTTACCTTTTGGAGTGCTGGGGGGATTCCCTGGGGTCCAGTGGTGCTGCTGGGCTCCTGGTCACTGGGTGGGCGGGCTGCCTGGCCGGCCGGCGCGCAAGGGAGCACTTTCCCCTGTGTGCTCCCTCTTCAGCTCCCTCGCGCGCCGCGTAGGGATGCCGGCGCCGGAAGATGACGTCATCTTCCGGCTCCGGTATCAGTGCGGTGCGCGAGGGAGCTGAAGAGGAAGCACTGAGTGCTCCCTCGCGCGCCCGCCTGCCCGACCGGCCACCTGCCTGCTGGGGTCAGCAGGGCCAGCCTCGGGGGGCCCTGGGGTGGTCGGCTCCTGGGCCCCCCAGGGGAAGAGGCTGGCCCTGGGCGTACATACCGGGTCGCAGGGGCGGCCGGGCCCTCTGGTGGGCCGGGCCCGGTCGCAGCCGCGACCCCTGCGACCATGGTATGTACGCCACTGGCCATATGGCAATAGATTATACAGATACAGTCAAAGTAGCAAAACAAAGCAGAGAATTCAAAGTGATTTTCACATTTAGGGCCAAGATAGCAGTTTACCACTGCATTACCACCCATTACCACTGCAGGGTTAAGAGGACAGGGACACTGCATTGAGCTGACGTGGTCTTGGTGTCTATAGTGTCCCTTTAATGTAAGATGCAGCATAAGTAGGAAAAGTGCACTAAATACATGTTAGTTACCATTATTTTGTTGTATAAAAAGTTATTTGTAAAAAAAAAAAGGGGTTACCTGCAGCCTCGAGTGTCCCTTTAACTGGTTTTATATTTAATATAGAACTCTAACTGCCTAAGAGCCATCACCAACCCCTTTTCTATCCAGCCCTCAAAATACAAAAATGCACATACAAAAATACCGTATTCGGTTTCTAAAATTTGCATAAAAAAGGGTGTTTTAAAGCCACAAACTTAGAACAACCGATTTTATGCTGTCTACAGTAATCCTAACCTTTTCTCTCTCTCTCGTTATACTTTTTGCAGTAATCTCCGGATATTTTTATACTTTTTAGGTTTCTGAGAAGGTGAAGAGTGTGGCTGCAGCTTCCTCTCAGGAAATTGTGGTTTTTGCTGGCTAATGATTAGATGATGATCATTCTGACAATTTGTTAAACGTTGAGTGCCTTTTTCTTTTCTGTGCTTTTTTTTCTCACAATATGATGACATGGATGATATTTCAATAGGATAAGTAGAACACTCCCAGTTTTTTAAATTAATTTGACTTTATTCTAAATTCAATCTGTGCCAGCTTAAGAAATCAAAATCACTTCTTTATAAAGCACTATAACTAGTGTAGATGCTTATGTCCCACTTTTAAAGTGCACCTTTTGTATCAAATATAACATGATGGCAGTTTGTATGAATTTATAGATTAAAGGGGCACTGCAGAATAAATCACTTAAAGGACCACTATAGTGCCAGTCCTCCTGCTCTCCTCCTCCGATCCTCCCCGTCGGCTGAATGCGCACGCGCAGCAAGAGCTGCGCACGCATTCAGCCGTTCGCATTTGCAATGCTTTCCTATGGATGCTTGCGTGTTCTCATTGTGATTTTCACCGTGAGAATCACGCAAGCGCCTCTAGCGGCTGTCAATGAGACAGCCACTAGAGGCTTTGGGGGAAGGATTAACCCATTTATAAACATAGCAGTTTCTCAAAAAAAATGGGTCAACCCTAGCTGGACCTGGCACCCAGACCACTTCATTAAGCTGAAGTGGTCTGGGTGCCTAGAGTGGTCCTTTAAGCTTCCTGGAAAGCTGTATGTGTGAAGAGTGTGTCCTACTTATTTCATTTTACAAAAATAGAAGATTTCAGTAGAAATTGACACTTATGAATTGACACCTCCTGGCTGTCAAGCAGACAACTGGTCCTGTTACTTCCTGGTTTGGTTAGCGCAGTTGAGCTAAATTAGGGATGTGCATGGGAAAAATGTTCGGTTTGGCATTCTGAAATTTGGGACTTCAGCACTTCGTAACTTTGTAATTTCTGGTAAGTGTAGGGTTAGAGGTAGGGTTATGGGTAGGGTTGGGAGCAGGATAAGGGTTAGGAGTAGGGTTATGATAAGGTTAGGGGTAAGTTTAGGGTTAGGAGTAAGGTTAGGGTTACCCTAACCCTACCCCAACCACTAACCCTACCTCTACCCAACTACTAACCCCAACCATCTCCTGTTTTGCCATTTTCCAGAAATCCAAAGCACTTCGGCACTTCTGAAATTCGGCTCTTCGGAAGCGTCCGAATTTCCTAAATTCGTCCGAATTTGCATTCGGAATGAAACGAATTGCACCACTAAGCTGAATTCGAGAGGCAGTAAGTGCCCAGATCACCTGCTTTGGCAAGACTTCTCCTTGAGCTGTGATTGGACATCCACAGAAAGTCTGGGCATGGTTAGAAGGGCTTGCAAAAACTGCAGACAGAAGAACTGCAGGTTTTGCAACCTGTTTTTAGATAAGCCCCCAATTAATAAATGCATTAAATGTATGCATGGTTTCATTTGGGGTACACCTACTAAAGAGCAATTTTTATTTATTTTGTACTTGTGCAGTGGGATGCCCGTTTAAAATGTCAGCTATACATAAGGAATTCTTTGTCATATGGAGAAAACTGTTTTTGGCAAAATATATCTGCAAGCAGCTTTTGTTGATGCCACATTTTGTCAATGATTATGGCATCTCACAGAGCATGACATCTATGAACATTCTAGATGTATTTTTGACGGATGAAACCCCAAGGATTTAAAAATCAGGTCAAAAATAGCAGCACTGAAGACCGAGTTTTTCAGGAAATGTACCGCCAAATTCCCTACAAGGGATTCAATAGACGGTATTTTATGGACATGGTATGAACCCACTGTGTGTATATGTAATCAATACATTAACTGTCTATTTCACCAGCAAACTCTTTAAATCAAACCTGTAGCGTTCCAAAAAGTAGAATTGCTAGCCACGAAATTCATAAATGAAGACTAGAATTTGTGTCCCAAAGGGATGAAATCGTGATTAGTGCCTATCCATTTATTATATGCAGAGACTGGCAGTGCTAACTTGGGTGGCAACAGGTTTTCTTTTTCAAAATTGCAATGACACAAAAATATAAATCTTGAAAAGCAATGCAACAGTCATTTTTATACTCTCCACCTAACATATATCAACGGCTGTTTATTGCTATCTGCAGTAAGAGGACAAAGTCTCTCCATTGGGATGCAAGGCACATACATGGCAACCATCCCACTGAGCAAACATTACTTCTCTTGAACCAAGTGCTTCTCTATGAGAAGCCTTGCATCTTTTGTGTTCTGGAACAAACCAAACAGGGAAAGCATATTCCCAGCATATCTGAATTTCTCTTGAAGTCACCACTTTTAGAAAGGATGAAAGAAGAGGGGTCAGCTGAAGTGCTTTAGGGGATGAGTTATCAGTCAAATAAAACTTGCAGAAATAGATCTCATTAAAAACAAAATGTCCTAATTTCACCCGAGTAATAGGCATATCTATGCTACTGCGTGCCTCTCCAGGTTTTAATAAATGGTTGTACAATGTTATGTAATCAGGCTGCCTCTGATGACCTTGGAGCAAAGACAGCATGCAACAATAGTTGAACATAAATCATATTTGGAAATCTCCCTGGCAAATTGGTAATAAAGTATTTCATGCCCTCATATGCTCTTTCTACCTGACTAATCATGGATCTCGTTTGTTATTCTCTTCCTTTCTTCTGCCAGAGTAAACATGTCATTGGCATCAGCTGGGCGATAATGGAGAAAAAAAAACTGCACTAATCTGGGCCCCTGTATGCAGAGTTTTTTTTTTCTGTACAGATCAACTTCTGTGTTAGTATTTATTGGCAACAATGTGATAGAATTGGCATCAAAATAAACAAGGTTAGAACATGTCTGCAATATACCGTATATACTTGAGTATAAGACGAGTTTTTCTGCAAATTTTTTGTGCTGAAAACCCCCCACTTGTCTTATACTGGAGGCACTGTCTGTATTATGGCAACTTACATTGAGCTGTAACTTACCTTTTCTGCAGCTCCTGTCAGCTCCCTTCTCCTCCGTGCTGGTCAGCTCCCTCCTCCTCCACTGTAAGTCTCGCGAGAGCCGCGGGGCCAGAGCGTTGTCACAGGTTACCGTGGCAACGCTCCGCGCGGCACTCAGATCGCAAGACTTACAGCAGAGCTGACAGGGGAGCTGACCGGAACGGAGGAGAAGGAAGCTGCAGGAAAGTTAAGTTACAGTTCGCTGCCAGCCCCCCTCCTACACAGCCCATGCCACTAGACCACCAGGGGATGAGAGCCCCCCCCTCCCTGGCCATGAAGGGGGGGACAAAAAATATAAATAAAAATTTAAATAATAATATAATAAAAAATTTAATAATATTAAAATAAAAAAATAATATTAAAAAAAACAAAATGTAATATTAAAATAATAATAATAATTACAAAAAATAATAAAAATGCCCACCCCCCACCCAGGTTACACACTCTGCATCACATACACACACACTACATTAATACACACACACTACACACACTGCATTATATACACACACTCACTACACACATTTTATTATATACACTACACACATTGCATTCATACACACACACACTCTGCATTATATACACACACACACTGCATTCATTATATACACAAAATAAATATTCAGTTAATGTAATTTTTTTGGGATCTAATTTTATTTAGAAATTTACCAGTAGCTGCTGCATTTCCCATTTATTTCGAGTCAATAAGTTTTCCCAGTTTTTTAGGGTAAAATTAGGGGTCTTGGCTTATATTCGGGTCGACTTATACTCGAGTATATACGGTAATTAATGATACAATAGCTTTGTCAAAAACTAAACTGAAAATCTTAATAAACATTTCATGTCAATGATAAAGATCTGGCTATCCCTTTGAAATAACAGACAAACATGTTACTGCCTCCAATAAACCCATCCTCAAATTCTAGATATATGGAGTTAGTAAGAATCAAAGCTGGCTCTGGACCATATATGCCCTCTACAGATCCATAAACCCAAGTGATTGCTCTAGATTAGGGGTGGGCAAAAGGTAGGTGCCAATCATCTCAGACAAGTAGTCCTGCAACACGATATAGGTAATGGTGCACAGAACGCCCTCAGCCTAGTCACAGCTCTGTAACTAGCTTAGAACGGCATTACTTTTAATGCTTTCTCTTTATAAAGAGTTAAAAAATAAGGGGTAATTTTTACCCCATTTTAAAATAAGGAAATAGTATTAGTGATGTGTAATTAAAGGAATACAGCAAGCATTAGGTACCATTAGTGCTCCCCACCCTTTTTTAAGGAGTCAAAACTTATTTTCAATGGTTTGACTTGTTAGCTGTAGTCCACGGTGCAACACTCTTTTAAACAATATTCCCAACATATAATATCTTGCACGCAAAGCATTATTACAGCTCTATCTAATGTATTTTTATTAATGTAAGAAAATAGACTGGTTTCTTACAAGTCACCACAAATTCACAATCTTAGTCGTATGTGTTTCGGTAATTTTCACATCCTTGTTTTGGCCCACAAAATAAAACTGAAATTGCAGGTTCTGCAAAACAAACTATGCATTGTTGTAAAACAGCAAAGTAGAGAATTTTGATGTTCTGCAATTTAAAATGATCATGTTATTATTCCCCAAATTATGAAAGAATATTTTTGTTCTAGCAGTAGTTTCACAGAGATGTACTTGACAGCAGATTGTAGTTACTAACTTATATTTTGTCTTCATTAGTTATCAGCTAATCACTACAGTATACAGATTGCTTTTAACCCCTCAAAAAAATAACAGAATTACATATGGAAATTCAGTCAAGTGTAAAAGTGAACAGGAACCCTGCTTTACCAAAGCCTTTTCCATGAATGGGGCTAAAAACCAAAGAAAAACAACAGTAACACTAATTTTATGTCAAGACATGGAGGCTCATATTGCATAACCCTTCCTTTACTGTCCACCAATAGCAGCAAAGAATACAAACAGTAAGAAAAAATGGTAACCATAGTGATAGACCACTCCCATACCAAGTCCCAGTATAATAGGCAGCACCTCCCCACCCAATTCCTCTTTCTTTGCTGCTACCAAACAGATAAGTACATGACTAATTTTATCACATGACAGGAGGCTTCGTATTTTGCATAATCTTTCTTTACTATCTCCATAGCAGCAAAGAAATGAGTGACAAAACTTTTAACCAATCACAACGTAGCATAGGGTATAAGAGGTGAGACCTATGACATCATTTCCTCTTTCTTTGCTGCTCCATCACAAGTTAAGTACCAAATTTTGTATTATCTATTCAACATACACTTTTCATTTACATGCCTTTTGTTTTCACTGTACCTTTATATATTTACCCTATTAATGCTCTTAACCCCTGTATACCAGGGGACCCTGTCTGGCTCCCTCACTGTCTTTCACGGCTCTCCCGCCGTCTGTACTTTCCCTCCATTTTCTCTGTTTCTCTTTAACAGTTTTTCTGTTCTTTTTACCGAACGCGTTATTCGGTAGTTTTGCGCATTCGCCTGTTTTACTCGAATGCCCGCGCGACCGCACATTGACTATTCGTTTCCAACTACCGAACGCTTCGTTGGGCAGTTTGACGCGATCGCCTTTTTAAACGTTCGCATCTATTTCTATTCGCACGTTCGGCAGTTCGCATAGATCTTCAATTCACGTTCGGCAGTTTTGTGCGAATGGCAAGCTTACAGTTTGCCGCCCAAACTGGGGGAGGTACTGTTCTCCACACACTGAGCCTGTCAGTCCGGCGGCCATCTTAAAGAGATAGACACTGCCTGATTTTTCTGCTCCTGCTATTCCAACAAGCAATTGAAAAGCCTTACCCGTTTTCACTCAGTGGGACCAGGTTAGTGCCTTACACTTGGGGTTGGTTTAGCCAGTTGGTCTGCACCTTATTCTGGCCGGGGTGAGCCCCCATTTTACGCTGCTAAACGGTCCTGTTTATTCAGGTTCCGATCACCTGGGTGAGCCCCAGTGAATCAGCCCTCTCCTCTACGACCTACCGGTCTCTAACCACAGGTTATTTAGTCCTGATACCATACCACCCCGGTCCCCAGGCCTCTCCATTAATCGTGCCTAGTGCCCTCACGCAATTTACCGGGTGATCCCCGAATCCTCACTCCTCATAATGGAGGAATCACAAACCCCAGACCTCCAGGCCATGATAACAGCAGCCGTGGCTGCAGCCATGGAACAAGCCGCTTCCAAGTCGTTCCAAACAAACCCTGAGGTTCCCAGGCCCACCTCTAAACGGGTTCATTATAAGGCGGACTCCAAAGACTCTGACTCTTCCAGGGAACACTCCCAACGGCGAAAACGCCATTGGAAGGGCAATGTAACCCCACGCAAGGCTAAAGGGAAAGCCCCTGCTGATCGCAGGAAAGCCACGGTTCGTGCTACCCACGATGCCACACAACTTTACTCAGGTGAGGAAGATGTAGAACCCACTCAGGCACTAGCTGTGCTGGATGAATGGCAGGCGGCAGCCTCTGACCAGGGGGACTCCGACAGGGATTCCACGGCCAACTCTGACCCTTACTTCATAAGGGAACAGGGTCTGGGTGAGCCCCAGGACTCCATGGCAACATCCATTGATAACCCACAGGAGGGCTCGGAGATTTTCCTCGACAATTCGGGCCTCCAAATGTTTGACCCAAGAAACATCCGGCACCCCCGTTCGGAAGAATGGTCACCACCTGAGCATTTGGCAAGGTTTATGCACTTCTGGCTCAGAAAACCGCTAGACAAGGAAGTAAGAAACCGGATGAGATCCGAATGCCCTCGCCCTAGTCTACCGGACAAAGTGACGCACACCCCCGAGTTTGACCCGCTCATGACTACGTTCATGTCCCGAGGGGGTCGGGATCCGCGCAAGGGCATAGAGCGCGGCTTTAAAGGAGCGCAAGATAAGCTGCTAGATGCCATTGGGCCACTAGCCAGAATCATGGATATGGCGGATGAAGCCTATGAGAGGGCTGACACTTTTACCCCAGATACGGTGCGTGAATGGGCACGAGATACCCGTGAATGGGCACAAAGGTGTTTCTGTTTCTTAGGGAACACCAACGTAGCCCTCTCTTCGGAGAGGCGCCGAGCAGCACTTTACCGTATCGACGAAAAACTGGTCGAACTGGGGGATAAGGAATTAGGACCCTTAGCACAGGGTAAATTATTTGGAGAGGCCTTCCTTAAGGAATTAAATAAAAGGGTCAACATATTCACGTCCCTTAACAAGGCACAATCTTCAATGCGGAAAGTCTTCCGCGGTTCCCACACCCGTGGTGTTTTTGGAAGGGCTGGACGGCAGAGGGGCCGTGCCGCCAGCCGTTTTTGGCCATCCGGCCCCCGTACAACAAGGACTCAGATGTTCTACCCAGACTCATCTAGTCGAAATAGATTCAACCACTTCAGGGGATCTGATCGTGGCCGAGGCACCCGAGGACGCTCACGAGCAAGATTCTCCAACGGTAAGTCGGAATCTTACTCTTCCTCTAACCCCCTGTCATATCGCAGGTCGTGTTTCTCTTTTTTTCCAGAACTGGAAAGAACTATCTTCAGATGCGTGGATAATCCAAACGGTGCAGGGCTATCGAATAGAGTTCGACTCGACCCCGCTCCAGCTGACCCCTCCACGTCCAATCCAGACTACACGGGCAGATGCCCGCCTCATAGACGCGGAACTCCGAGAACTCCGCTCCAAGGGTGCCATTCAACCGGCTCCGGATGCCACCGGTTTCTACAGCAATATCTTCCTGGTCAGGAAGAAAACAGGCGAATTTCGCCCCGTTATCAATCTCAGGGAGCTCAATTCGCACGTAGTATATCGACACTTCAAAATGGAAGGTATACATCTCCTCCGGGACTTGCTTCGACGCGACGACTGGTTCACTCGTCTGGACCTCAAAGATGCGTACCTTACCATTCCGGTACACAGAAGCAGCCGTCCCTACCTCCGCTTCTTCTGGCACGGGATCCCTTGGCAGTTCACCTGTCTCCCGTTTGGCCTCAGCTCGGCCCCGTGGTGTTTTACCAAGATTATGAAGCCGGTAGTGGCAAAAATCAGATCCCAAGGTATAAGATGCATCATCTACCTCGACGATATCCTGATCTTCGACGAGGATGCAGACACTCTGCGGAGACATACGGAATACGCACTACACCTTTTGGACTCTCTGGGTTTCGTCGTCAACCGTCCCAAGTCCGCATTGACCCCGGCTCAATCAGTTCAATTCCTCGGATTCGTAATAGACTCCACATCATGCACTCTTCACCTCCCGGCTACCAAAATTACGGCAATCCGCAGGGAGATCCGGAAAGTCCTTCGTCGGACTACCATACCCCTACGATTACTGGCACGGATCGTAGGCCTTCTCTCCGCGTCCATCCAGGCCATTTTTCCCGGGCCCCTGCACTACAGGGCCATGCAACGCCTCAAGGCAAGTTTCCTTCGCAGACAACCGACATACGACCAACCGGTTCCAATGTCGGTCGAAGTTCGGGAAGAACTACACTGGTGGCTAAATTGCATGCAGGCTTGGAACGGCAGGGCCATATTCGGGAACCAGCCAGACTTCGTGCTGGAATCGGATGCCAGCCGTTCAGGCTGGGGGGCAACAGACGGAACCACGTCCACAGGAGGAGTCTGGACTTCCGAAGAGCTCTCGATGCACATAAATTGCCTGGAACTCTTGGCCGGGTCCTTCGCCATTCGCAGCCTGGCAAAGGACCGATCCAACTGCTGCATCCTACTCCGCATGGACAACGTCTCAGCGGTCAGATACATCAACCGCCTTGGAGGCACTCGTTCTCGAACACTGGCGGATCTCACGAAAGAGATCTTCGACTACTGCCTACCACGCAACATCACCTTGCTGGCAGAGCACTTACCAGGAGACTCCAATACGACGGCGGATTGGTACTCACGCCACTGGCGGGACGCCAGCGATTGGCAGCTAGACCCTCACATTTTCGCGCTACTGGATGCACAGAGAGGACCTCTCTACCTAGACCTTTTCGCGTCCCGCAACAATCGACAGACAGAAGTTTTCTTCAGCTGGCTCCCAGACCCGGAGAGCCTCGCAACGGACGCTTTTCTCCAACAATGGCCAAGGGACGGCGCCTACGCATTCCCTCCTTTCGCAATGATAACGAGGGTCCTTCACCGGATCCGTCTACAGGGAGTGAGAATAATTCTCATCACGCCGCTCTGGCAGAGCCAGCCATGGTTTCCGGACCTTCTGGAACTCTCAATCAACGACCCCCTCCTCCTACCAGATGCCCCAACCATCCTCAGGAATCCATTGGGCCTTCCTCACCCACTAGTCCTGCAGGAACGCTTGCCCCTTGTGGCCTGGACTCTTTCCGGGGTTCCTGGAGAACCGAAGAATTATCGCAGGAAACTAAGGACCTGCTATGGGATTCATGGGCACCAGGAACTAGGAGGTGCTACTTATCAGCATGGCACTCCTGGACAAGTTGGTGTGTGGGACGGGACCTCAATCCCTTTACTGCACCTACTCACTCCATCATGAATTACTTAACTTCACTTTTCACCGCAGGAAAGTCATACCGTTCCATCAATGTGGTACGGTCAGCCATCTCAGCGGCTCATACTCCGATACAGGGGATTCCTGTTGGTAAGGACCCGCTCATCTGCAGACTTCTCCGCGGTATGCGCCTACGGCGCCCCCCGGAACCTAAATATTCTAGTCTCTGGGACGTTGGCGTGGTCCTTCAATTTTTACGTAATTGGCCTCCCAACGAAAAAACTATCACTCCGCCAGCTTACCGCAAAATTCACCCTCCTGCTCTGTCTGGTTTCCTTTCGACGGGTAGCGGACGTACGCGCCTTTGATTCCAACGCTTTTACTTTCTGTCCGGCGGGTGTCACCTTTCAGATCTCACGTCGCACTAAGTCCAACTCTCTCTCGGTCTTCTACTCTTTCTTCCCTTCTGACCCTCAACTCTGCGTGGTCTCAACCCTCCGTCACTACGTGGAAGCCACCGCGACGTTGCGGCAACCTTCCACTCATCAACTTCTCATCTCTTACGTCCGCCCTTATGGTCCGGTCTCGGTTACTACACTGGCCAGATGGGTTAGGTGGCTACTATCCCTCGCCGGTATTGACCAAACTTTTGGAGCACACTCCGTTCGTGGGGCAGCGGCCTCTTCTGCTTATGCGGCAGGCGCGTCCCTCTCGGACATTTTACGAGCAGCGGACTGGACCAGAGAATCTACCTTTAGGACATTCTACTTTCGTCCTCTTGATAATCCGGCATTTGCTTTTCTTTCTCAGCGTTGAAATTGCAAAATACGAAGCCTCCTGTCATGTGATAAAATTGAAGATTATGCTAGCTTTAGTGTACAGATAATCTTAATTTTAATAATGACAGGAGGCGAGTATTTTCCCTCCCTGTTCTCTTTCGTTCTTCCCTCCCTTTTATTTTCACTTCTACCTACTACACTTTGCTCTCTCATATGTTGGTATAATACCTGACACGATAGCTCTTGTTTAACTGCCTTATTTACATCATAGAGATATATATATATATATGTTTGGGTGGGATACTTATTTAACACCGCTAGGGAGGACGTTTAGTTTATTTTATTCTCATGTTACTAGACGATATTAAAGTTGAATTACGGGACAGACATCCTTTGTTTTATACAATCACTTCTGGACTCTAACGCACCTTATACTCTCGTTTCAGCTTAACCAGGAGCTACACGGAATCATTAAAGTCTCCATGCAAGATGTCGTCATCATCGCATCAGGAGATTCATCATCAGGTCTTCGTAGACCATCGTTTGACAAGGACACGTCTTCATCTGCATTCTACCTGTTCCGGTTCAGTTTATTCTGATTAAGTTTCCAGTTTCTTGTTCTATGGACTTCACAGCTGTTCGGTTATTTTTTCTACTTTTATGGTCTTGTGATGTCGCAAGTTTTAAAGAGGAAATGATGTCATAGGTCTCACCTCTTATACCCCATGCTACGTTGTGATTGGTTAAAAGTTTTGTCACTCATTTCTTTGCTGCTATGGAGATAGTAAAGAAAGATTATGCAAAATACTCGCCTCCTGTCATTATTAAAATTAAGATTATCTGTACACTAAAGCTAGCATAATCTTCAATTTCTCCTTATCATTGCCTTATTGTTATGTCTACTGTTTTATCTGCACTATTGACATTTTCTCAGTTGGTTTTTCTTGTACCATTCATTTGTTAATTACTGCTTGCAGTTTCATTGTTTTGCCTATTGGTTTTTATTGTGTATGTAATCTTTGAGCCCAGGGTTCCAGACCCCCTTTTTGGCATTATTTTCTGTATCAACCTACCACTTGAACACCTTCCGTTTCTCCTTGTAAAGCTCTCAGGCTTTTATGCCTCCATTACACTTTCTCCTGTCTCTTTGGCGCCCTTTGCGCCTGTTCTCTTCATCCCGTTCGGCAGTTTTCTTCAGCCCTGTATCATGCCGTTCGGCTGTTCTCACGAGTTGCTTCTATTCGCTAATTTTTCCTCATTCACTATCTTGTTCGCCTATTGCTGCGTTCAAATTTTTTTATGCGAACGGCTGGCTAATTCGCCCCTTCTATGGTTTCCTCTATTGTATTGTGGTGGAATTTCGGTGAATGTAAATTTAGTAGGCCAAGATTTCCATGTGGCATGTGTATGTTGTGTCAGTTAGTTAGCTACACGTAGCTAGGATACTGTCATCAATGTACTGAGCATGTGCAGGAATGCAGGAACTGAAATTGCACTTATTTCCTTTGTCTTGGATGGGCCATGTGGTTTGACTAGATGTACAAGTCTATATTCTGCTCATTGATTGGTTAAAGGTATATGTGGGTGTAGCTATTAATGGGAGGAGTTATAGTGCTATATAAGGAATGTACACCATGTGTTGGTCTCTCAGAATTTTGGAACAGGAGTTCATCTGAGACCCGATCGGTAATTTGAATAAAGGCCTCTTACTTCCTGAATACCTGTGTCCATCTCTCTGTGTTTGGCTTCTGCATGCTTACACTGCTACAGTATCACATGAATTTGCTTCTTTCCGCCGAACGTTCGGTTCTTTATTCCACATTCTGTTAGAATTTTGCTGCGAATCTCGCGAGATTGCCGGCGACCATTTTCTAACACCCAGTCTCTTTGCTATTCCTCGTGTCCTCTTCCTGTCTGCCGGTCTGGACCCTGGTGAGCTCCCTAACTTTACCCTTCTATAAGGTATAGCTAGCCTGGGGTGATTAACTCCTGCTAGTTGATGCTACCTCTACCAGTTTAACCTTAACTGTCATTTCAGCAGCTCATTTTATTTATAAACACACTCATTTATATTTGTGTAATTGGGATAACTCTAACAGCTATTTATTATGCCTAAGTCTAAAGGGTCTGCCACCCCACTTTCCCCTGGGGGTATGTATGTACCCCGTGTGCTGGATAACCCCAACTCGGCCAGCTCTGGCCCCCCTTCCTCTGCTGGTGACCCTATGTTGGTGCCTGATGATGCCCAAGCCCTGGCACTGCAACGTTCCGTTACGGACGCCATTATGGCCGCCATGGGATCCATGTCCTCGGTCCTTTCCCAAACTATCTCTCAGGCCTTACTGGCATGCCCTGTGCCCGCAGAGGGATCGGCCACGCCAACGCGCTTAGTGTGTTCCTCTTTGAACCCTACAGGGGACATTCCTAGAAAAGCCACGGCCAAATCCAGACACTTAAGCCCCCCTGCCTCCAGAACCAATAAGACTGGTGTGAATATATCCACCCATGAAAGCGTGCCTATGTTACGCAAGAGAGCCTTTTCACGCCAGGCAGAACGGGCGCGGCACTGGAAATGTGCCAGAGCACATGCAGAGAGCGACTCTGACTCAGAAATCGGGTCTTGTGAGGAGGCTAAAGCGGAGTCCGTAGATGACTCCAATGATGAGACTTCATCCCCTCAGCTATTCCTCTCGATTCGTCAACCCTTCGCCCCACTATCCAGCACTACCTTGGCTCGTTGGGTGAAATGGGTAATGTCTCAGGCGGGTGTGGATACATCCATTTTTAGCGCTCACTCCACGCGAGGGGCATCAGCCACATCTATGTCTTCCTCGGGAGCACGCCTGGAAGACCTGATGAGAATGGCGGACTGGTCCAGAGAATCCACCTTCAGGGAATTTTACTTTCGGCCTCCGCCACACGTTTTCTCTTCGGTGATTTAAACTTGCAATATGAGCCTCCGTGTCTTGACATAAAATTACATGATTTTGCTATTTCATGACGAAAAGTCATGATTTTATGAAAGACACGGAGGCGAGTATTGTCCCACCCTATAAATTATTTTCTATCTTCGTTTTCCCCCCCTGTTGTTTTTATGTCCAAGGTCGGTAAGTATTGCATTGTGCTCCAAAAAATATATGACTACTATGTGCATCTGAACCATTTACGTTATGTATGCCTGAGTTTTTTTTTTCTTAGTCTGGCATTATGGACACCAGGTTGTCGTTTGATTTCCAATGTATCGTATCTTGGCATGCGCAATTGGTTTAAGTACCGATTTAACGTTTGGGCTCCTGTTCTTATGTTTTCACAGGTTGATTCTGCGCTGTGGGTGCTATATGGAGTTCCTCACTTCTTCACAAGACTTCACCACGTTAGCTGGAGTTCGGGGGATAATACTGTGATGGACTCCCTATCATTGACACTTCATCACTCGTTGTTGGTTTAGTTCCTGTTCACAGACGGCCTCTTATAAGTATCCGGCTGGACTTCAGGACGTTTTGCCCTTCTAGTTCTGGACTGCTCCTCGGTTCCTGTTGGCTGGTTCGGCGTTGCATCTCCAAAGAAAGAGGAATTGGGTGGGGAGGTGCTTCCTATTATACTGGGACTTGGTATGGGAGTGGTCTATCACTATGGTTACCGTTTTTTCTTACTGTTTGTATTCTTTGCTGCTATTGGTGGACAGTAAAGAAAGGGTTATGCAATACTCGCCTCCTTGTCTTTCATAAAATCATGACTTTTCGTCATGAAATAGCAAAATCATGTAATTACAGTACATTGTTAAAAAGGCTTTTAAATGCAACTCTTGCATGAGATAAATGCACCACACTGGTTTATTCAATGTAGAATATTTTCACTAAACTCTGCATTTTCAGATTTGGAGTGTAAAGTAGTTTTATTTAGGCAACAGCAGAAGGTTTTGGGTCCAGCGTAAACTCCAGTTGAGTATCCCCAGCTAGAGTTTACACTCCCCCTCACCCCCCCCAACCTCTCATTAGCGCTCATTGTTCTTCAATAACCCTTCACCTCCTCTACCTTCATTCAATTAGCACTCTGATGACAGTCAATGTAGTTGAGCAGTGCGGGATGAAACGTGTATGGAGCAGCTGCCTTGGCCCTATCGGAGTTCCAGTTCCAGACAGATGGCATGTATTCACACTGATGGGAGTGAGACGATCCAGGTTGTGCGGAGAGGTCCCAGGGGTTAGATTCAGAGCACTCTGCTGCAAGTGTTGCTCCAAGAGGTGAAGCAAGGAAGCTTAATTATAAGCTCTTTTGGGGCAGATTTCCTTGAGTCCTGCAGCAGTAGTCAGTGCGACCGGAACAGACTCTGTCACACCACGCATGTCAGGAAAGCAACAATAGCATTCACCCATGTCAGTTATATTTCCAAAATAGCTGTTTCAACCTTAAAGAAAAGTTCTGGTACCATACCAACTTCATTGAAACCCCTGAAGGGGTTAAACTGTTCGAGATTTTACCTTTTTTTTTTTTAATGGATGGGCAACTAATGATTGGTTTAAAGTGCCAGATGACTGCTCTAGCCAATCAGTTGAGCACCTGCCCAGCAGCACATCCTGGAACGCAATTGCAGAAGCCGGGTGGGTGCCTGTCGAGGAATTGGAGATCCAGTGCTGGAGGCAACCTCTGTAGTGAAACCGAGAAGGCAGTGTTTACATTGAAAAGCCTGCAGGGACAGGCTGTAGAAACCAGACCTATGACATTATGCTGTACTTGTTCTGGTGACTATAGTGACCCTTTAAGTTTTTTTCTTTTTTTTTTTCACTTTACCATGATAGGCAGATATGAAGGTGGAGGAAAAGACAGTGGTTTATTGTTTCAATTCATTGTTTGTGCGGTCTACGTTTTTGGATTTACCTTTCCATGTTAAGCAACGTCACGGAGGAGGCATGGCCTTCTCTGTTGATGTCCAACCCAATGCTCCTCAGGGGCACTGGGGACCTGCTCCTGGCAAAAGGTACGTACATATCCAAGCTTTCCCATAGGAAAGTATTGACTTTAGTGGTCCTTTAAGAGAGGAGATGTGCAGAGTCAGTGCCACCGATGTGAGATTTTTTATTTTTAAAGGGACACTGTAGGCACCATTGAAGTGGTCTGGGTGCAATGTCCCTTTTGCACTTAGTGCTGCAATGTTAAGCAAGTGTGAATGATAGTTCACCACTATTCCACGGGATAGCACCATACACTTCAGAGAAAAGCAGTGTGCATGTCCTACCCAGTGTGCATGTTTACCCAGTTTAATTTCTCCTGTAAGAAATGGTTGAAGGAGGTGTAAGCTATGGACCAACAGACATAGCTACTAGATGCACAGCTTGTTCCTGTAGGTCCACAGAGTGATGTAGTGAAATGTAATCGTCACAGAGAAGCCAAGACCGTACAGGTTTCAGTTCAATTCTTCTCACACCACACATGACTATGGATTCCAGTACGGAGATCCAAAAATAATATAAAATGTGGTCTTCATCATTTATGTTTGAGGTTGATGTAGTTCTTTTTTTGCATGTTAAATCCAGAATAGAAAGCAGTAAAGTGATATTTTTTTTCACTATTGCATCATTCATAATTGTATTTGTCACACATACAGAAGAGAACCATTTTATTTTAGTGGTTTACCACTCTGGGAACCTATATTAATCTCGAATGGGTATCATCACACTTATCCCCTTCCATGGAAGCAGCTTCACAAATCGCAGTAAGGACTCAGATGTGATTGGCACAATTTCTCCATACTAAATTCACCATTTGGCAGGAGACAACGGAGCCACCTCACAGCAGTACTGGTTAGTACATGCCTGGCTTGCTGCTGTGTCATGGAAGGATCGTTTGCTAAGACAAGGCACCCAAAGACTGAAACAAACTGCACAGTCGCTGTATAAAACCTGCAGCTATGTATTCAACCATTTTGTGAACAGAGAAACAGAAAAGGAAAGTAACAGTCAGTCTGCAACCTTCGAAGAATGATGATTCAAATCAATACTTAAAAGGAAGAGTGCAAGTGCACCACATCACAAATGTAGATACTTGATTAGTACAGATGCAGGCTGATGAAGGATAAGGAATCAGAGGGGTACTTATGAGTCTGGTGAAACCATAAACAAATCCTTTTATCCATAGGTTAATCACTATCTGTAAAGATAATCTCATTTTCTTAAAGGGCAAGTTTGGGCACCATAACAACATCATCAACAAAAAGTTATTATGGTGCCAAGAGATAAGTGGCGCTTTCTTACGTGAAGGGGTTAAAATGTTCTCAAATGGTTTAACTTAAAGGTTGCTCATCAGCTCCAAATCTCCCTTTCTCCAGAGGCATCAGCCTTCTTAAATTGCATTTCAGTACGTGCCGGGCAGGGCCACCGCTGACTGGCTAAAGCGGTCAGCTGCCGCTCTAAGCCAGTCAGTAGCTCCCCATTCATAAAAAAAGAAGGTACGTATTTTTTTTTATTTTTTTTTAATAAATGGGGAAATTCTGATTGGCTTAGAGGATGTTGTGATATGAAATTGAACACCGCTCAATATATATATTAAGGAATATTGTAATGATAGATAAATACTTTGAAACGTGTCCATACTGTAGGCTCTAGTGATTCCACAGTTAAATAGAGAGGAAGTAAAAAACATTTGCCAGCTAGCCCTGACTTACATCCTTTAGTTGGGGACTAGCCCTAGTCTCACTTACCACAACCTCATTTATCATTTTTGCATTACACAAAAACCTCAAGGCACCACCCTCTCTCTGAGATATTGTTCAAGATTGTGAACATTCCTATATACTCTACTTGTCTGTTTGGAAAGCACCATGTATTTTATAGACAGTCTGTTATAGTAATGTGAATCAATAATTCTGGCATATGATTATTAAATCTTCCAGTTTCATGGGGTGGGTTGCTTGAAACGCTTGTTAAGGGTTCTTAGTTTGTCTATAGGCCTATGATATCCTTGCATCTCCTAGAATCCAGATTGCAGGTTCTATGGAAAAGCTGTTGTCTCCAAGCATCAGAGACCTCTCTGCCAATCTCTGGTCTCAATGCTTTCCAGTGGGAGAATTAGTAAATTCACATAGGTATAATATATATTTTGCATGTTAATCTTTCTAAATGAGCAACACAACGAAACACACATGTAAATAAAGAAACACTCCAAGCAGCACAAGCACTGCAGCTCGCTGTAGTGATTATGGTCCAGGAATGCCTGGCACCCCTACCTAATGTAAGTAATCAAACTGTCAGGTGACCGGTCACCTCCTTCATTAAGTCTCTCAGCTAAGCACTGCCAATCAGGCAAAACATTGGAGGGTTCCTTTAATTCGCATTTACTGAATAAAAAGAGAATAAATAAAAGTGTTTTTATTATTTCAGTGAATAAGAAGCAATTTAAAGGGACACTAAGCACCAAAACAACTTTAGCTGAATGAAGCAGTTTTTGTGAATAGATCATACCACTGACATTTCACTGCTCAATTCTCTGCTGTTTAGGAGTTAAATCATTTTGATTTGGTTTATGCAGCCCTAGCCACACTTCATCTGGCTGTGACTCACAACCTGCATAAATAAAAAGGTTACACTTGTACAGCACAGTGTGTTTACTTTTGGTGTCTTTAACTATATAATCATACTCTGGAGACTGTTTGAGCCTCTAGCAGGCGATTAACAGAGCACAAGATACAAAATTCTAAATAAAACACACTTGCAATAAGCTAAAACATTTAGAATTGTTTTCATAATGTGTGTATGTCACATCCAGATGAGGTGTGGCTAGGGCTGCATAAACAAAGTGATTTAACTCCTAAATGGTAGAGAATTATGCATGACACAGCAGGGGAATGATCTGTACAGTAAAACCGCTTCATAAAAAGAACACTATAGTGTTGGGAATACGAACATGTACTTCAAACACTATAGTGTTGGACTATATGTTTAGGCAATCGACACCCCCTGAGAAAGGAGTTAAAAGTCGTTTTACTTACCTTTTCTCCATCACCGCTACTGGTCTCAATGGGACTGACCCCGCCTCCATGACTGAGATCATCAATCTTGATTATCTCAGCCAACCCAATGCTTTCCCTTAGGAAAGCATTTGAAGGTAATTCCACATGCGCAGCAACGACTATTGCATACCAAGCTACACCAATGAGAATCTCCTCACAGGGATGCATTGAAACACTGCATCTCTTATGGTGAGCATTCATTGTCTCCATCCAAAGCTTTCTGCACACAGTGCCGCACTGATACAGGCAGCGTTTACATTGCTGAGGATTCAGGGACAGGCTATAGCACCAGAACCATTTTGTGGTTGCCATCAAAGGGATATCAATTAGCTATAGTAGTTCTGGTGACTATAGTGTCTCTTTAAGCTAATGTTGTTTTGGTGCTGAGAGTGCCCCTTTAACAGCAAAAGCAGGCAGCCTTTCACAGCTTTCCATTTCAATTTGAAAACAAATAATGGTTGCAGAGAAATGTAAAGCTTCCTGTTTGTGTCTCCTTTACTCTTGGTTTTAAGAGACAACACTATACATTTACATTTTAGCCCAAACCCCTGAAATGCAACAAGGAAATAAAAATAAGATAATTGCAACATTGATACCTGCATTGTTTCTTATATATAAAAGTCCCCTCTTCTAATTTTGTAGCATTAGTTGGGCTGTGCTGACACATCATGGTTCTCTAATATAGAGACATACAGGTACAAAAGAGCCGGATGTATGATTCATTTCTAGAAATTCATTACTGCGTGAAATAAAGAAAAACATAACATCACTAGAACCACTATGTGCATGTATAAAAGGAACATATAATGCACATCCTCTAATGTTTTTCTTTTATAATACCAGTCTAGCCATTCATTTGCAAGTCTAAGATGTTCCATTCAACTGCATATACAGATAGGTTAATGCAAATGCTAATGAATTCATATATAATTTGCTGTGGTCATACAACATCAAATACATCAATTATATTTAAAATTACATATTTAGAATGGAGGCACCAGACAACCAATAAAGTTAAAAGAAAGGAGAAAGACCGTATTTCTCATGGTTTATGAAGCAATTGATTTTATATACACTTACTTTGTCAAATAAAGTAGGTTTGGACTTAAACCTGTTCTTTTTGGCTGGAGCCTGGATACATTTCTCCTTGGTGTGGAGCATACCCCCTAAGTGTTGTGGATTGAGCAAAACCATATTTTTGTCTCCCCCCTGTGAGTACCCTTCCTACCTTGTTTTAATATATTATGATTTTTAGCAGTGTGTACAATATTTTTATCTGCATAAACCATCACAACATTTGATTGCAAGTTCATAAGGTCCTCCACTGGGACATTTCATCCTGACCTAACCTTCATACCTGAGGTCACCACACACCTAAGCATCTTATTGAGGAAGAGACCAGCCATCCTTAGGCCGGGATCATACATAGTAGAGCTACTCTACCTCTACACTTAGTTCAAAGTAAAAAGTGCACTTATTATTTTATACAGAATATACAACACTATACTTTGTTGTATTCTTTCTCTTTTATATTTTACCACTGAGACTACTTCTATCCCTGAGATAACTCCTCTCCTTCTATCCCTGAGATAACTCCTCTCCTTCTACCATATGCCTTTAACAACTACAGATTCATGATTCTCTGACCATATTTTGCATTAAAAAAAATTCTAGGTGTTATAGGCTCTCATCATCTGGAGAAGAACAGATGGTGTCCAGCAATCCTTTAAATTCCAAATTATGTTGCTTTATTGGCAAACCCCAAAATAGCAATGTTTTGACTATGTGTCATTTCTAAGCAATCTATCAAGTGATTGTTTGTAAAACACATAGTCAAAACTTTGCTATTTTGTGGTTGCCATCAAAGGGATATCAATTGGGTTTATAGAGGATGCTGGACATGATCTGTTTTTTTCGATGGTGTAAAACTAAAGCCTTTGTACCCTTTGTTCATCATTAACATAGGTGTTTGTGCTTTCCGATTTAATCAACAACTTCAGGGGCCAGAGTTTTAAATCTCTGGCTTAGGCATCTCTTAACTACAAATGAGGAATTGGCAGGCTTACCATTTCTAGCAAAAATATGTGGCTAAATAACAAAAAAAAATTCATCTGAGTTAGGAGGATCAGAAAACTCCACTTGTAAACAAGCTACATACCTATCAAAGCTAATTAACCCCTTAAGGACTGGACTGTTTTTGCGATGTTGTACATTTGCGACCAGGCATATTTTTACACTTTTGTGGTGTTTGTGTTTGGCTGTAATTTTCCGCTTTCTCATTTACTGTTCCCATACAAATTATATATTGTTTTTTTCAGGACAAAAGGGGCTTTCTTTACATACCATTATTTATATAATCTCATGTATTTTAATTTTAAAAAAATAAAAAAATATGATGAAAAATTGAAAAAAATACATGTTTTTTGACTTTTACTTGAAAAATCTTTTACTCATCTACAAAAGCGAATGAAAAAAACTGCTAAATAGATTCAAAATTTTGTCCTGAGTTTAAAAATACCTAGTGTTTACGTGCTTTTTTGCTTTTTTTTGCATGTTATAGGGCTATAGGTACAAGTAGGATATTGCGGTTTCAAAACATACATTTTTAAAATTTATCAATAGTGACATTGTAACACTATTATCTGTCATAAATCTCTGAATAACACCCCACATGTACATATTTTTTTTAAAGTAGACAACCCAGGGTATTCAATATGGGGTATGTCCAGTCTTTTTTAGTAGCCACTTAGTCGAAAACACTGGCCAAAGTAAGCATTCATATTTGTTTGTGTGTGAAAAAAGTAAAAAAACTAAATTGAACGCTAATTTTGGCCAGTGTTTGTGACCAAGTGGTTACTAAAAAGACTGGACATACCCCATTTGCAATACCTTGGGTTGTCTTCTTTTGCAAATGGTATGCCATCATGGGGGTAATTCTCATTCCTGGGCTACCATACGCTCTCAAAGGCAACGTAACCAACCTGGCCATTTTCAATGTAAAAATATTTGACCCATATATTTGACCTTGTAACTTTCAAAAATGCTATAAAACCTGTACATGGGGGGTACTGTTTTACTCGGGAGACATCGCTGAACACAAATATTAGTGTTTAAAAACTGGAAAACGTATCACAACAATTATATCATCAGTAAAAGTGCTGTTTGTGTGTGAACAATGCAAAAAAAGTAACTTTCACTGACAATATCATCGCTGTGATATGTTTTACTGTTTTGAATCACTAATATTTGTGTTCAGCGAAGTCTCCCGAGTAAAACAGTACCCCCCATGTACAGGTTTTAGGGTGTCGTAGAACGTTACAGGGTAAAATACAATGCTAGCAAATTAAATTCTCTGGAATTTCGGCCTGGGTTGGCAGGCAGGTCCCTCAAATTGCAATCAATAAAATTACTGAATTATGTAAAAATATTACATAAATACGCACGTAGAATTTAAATATATATGCATATTTATATATTTGAAGTCTACGTGTATATTTATATAATTATTTATGTAATTTTGTATATGGACGTATGTATATTTCTTATTATTTTTATTTATTTTTATATACATAGATATATATACAAATTCATTCTAAGTGTATTTTGATATAAATATATATATATTAATTTTAAAATACAGTTAGAATAAAATTTCATATAGCTATATAATTTTTTTTTATTTTTTATTATTATTTTAAAAACATTTTATTTAATTTAAATTACTTATTTATATTTTATAATAATATATATATACAATATATATAGTTATTATATATATTATATATATACGCGTGTAATTTAATTATAAGTGTATTTTTATATTAATATAAGTACATATTAATATAAAAATACACTTAGTATGACATTATATATATGATATATAGACATATATTATATATATATAATATATGTCTATATATCATATATACACATATATAATTATTTATTTATTTTTTATTAACATTAACTTTATTTTATTTTTTGATTTTACACATGCAGGGAGACTGCCTGTCAGCACAGGCAGTCCCCCTGCAGGCAGACACATGGACACCTATTGTGACCATGTGATCGCTGTGTTAAGCGATCACATGGCCACAGGGGTCCTAATCTGCCGTGGGGAGACTGCCTTGGCTGCAGGCAGTCTCCCCACAACCGGAGCCACGCTGATCGCCGCCGGGGGAACGACGGCGATCAGGTAAGTAGCTCTGACCGTTAGGACGGTTTAGGACCGTCATCGGTCGGCAACGCAAAAATGCCGATGACGGTCCTGAACCGTCCTCGGTCCTTAAGGGGTTAATACTGACATATTTGGAGATGGGGAAATAAACATGAGCTTTTCATATATATGCATAGCTCTTCTATAGCTGCTAAAGAAGGTTATTCATAAAGGAAAATTCTGGGACATTGTCTAAAATGGTTATTTTTTAAAATTGTTATTTAATGGTTATTTAATCTGAGAATTCATGGTGAATTCAAAGGTAATTTCAATAATTTAATTTAATTTCAGGCTAGAGTAGCTGAATGGAAAAGAGCCAGTTTGATGAATTTTTCCAGTTTGGCCTTAAATTAAAAATTCACTTTGAATTCTTACTTTTGAGAATAACCCTGTAAATGTGCAGCAATCACTATGGCAACTAGTGGAGTTTCACACATTTAGAGCAGTACAGGAGATTTATCAATATTTTACTTTCTAAATAGCGGTGCGAATATGTAAATGAGGAGCAGTCACCGGGAATGTGCCTGACAATTGCCCATTGTCTCACCTTTTGCACCATTATTAAGAATACAATATTTTGATACATTTTCACATTGGTTCCTAATGTGCACTTTACACACAGTCCTTGTGCATATAAAAGACCTTTTAGAAGAGCCCACACTTTTCAGATAAGGCCTAAGGGAATTCTATATTAATAAATGAATATGTGGTAGAATCGTCATGCTTTTTTGATATTAATGGTTAAAGGACCTCTCCACAGCATAAAGTACTTCAGTTTGTACCGTGCTTTATGTGTAAGGTGTAAATTTTAATAGCGCTTTTTATAAATAAATTAAGAAACACTTTCCCGGCTGTCAAACAACCAGTGAGGTTCTATTCCTGGTCACATACCGGTATATAACAACGTTATTTGTGAAAACACCTACAGCAATAAGTCCACCTCCTCACTCATAATATAGCATACAAGGTGGAAGCTATGACTTCTTCTGCCCAATTCTATTCTAAGAGGTTTTAGGAGCAGTATATATGTGGGGAACTTTTAACAGCAGAAATATTACTGTGAATTGGCTAAAGGCTATGCACAACATATAGTTATTCCGTTATCGAGAAAATAACGTGAGGGATTTAAGCGCAAGTGGTGGGAAGAAAAGAGTAACAGACTGGGTGGGCCAAACATATCTTATCTGATTATACATTCTGTGTTTAAGAAAAACAACACTATAATGAAATTGTACTGCAATGAATACAACTGCATTATATTTGATGGCTTTGTTTAGGGAGTTACACGCACATGACTGTTTTTCAGGAAGGAAGTGGACTAGAGCTTTTCCAAAAAAGATAAACAGTTTAATTGTGTCTAAGATTGTCCTGTACTGGAACTACAACATTTTCAAAGAGCCAGCATGGTTAAGCTTTTATAAAAAACAACTACCAAAATGAAAGTCCAAAAGAGCTCAAAACAATGACCTACAGGTTTGTTGACCTACATGTCTAAAACATGACTTAATAGATTTAAAGCGGCACTATCACTGTATACTTACCTTTTTCCAGTCTCTTTTTCTTTCCTACTTTGTCTTTTTTCCTATATACTAGTTAATAAAATTGTTTAGTTTTGTACTACTCATTGATATACATAGAATGAAATGTCTATAAACCCCTAACTTTTTGATGACTAAACGGGAACACTTGATTTTGCTTGCAGGCATGCTGGCTGTGTGAACTCATTTATTCTCCCAACTACTGCCTGTCTAAGCTTGCGGCGACCTGTCCTGCTCAGACCCAGGTGTATGTTGGCCAACAGGTGAATCAGGAGTACCCCCTAGTTCGAATTTGATTCTACATTTCCAGAAAATCAGTGTTTAAACACTGTCTGGAAGTGAAAGGTAACATGTCTTACAGATATCCATTCCAATAGCTGAATTAGAATTACAAGAGACTACAGATCGTAAGAAATACTTACACTGTAGTTAAAACATCTGGAGGACGACGGATAATTAACCATCACTTTTGACAGATTGAATGTCTGTCATCCCTTATATAGGTGACCCACGATTAATCGCATTGAGTCTCTTCTCCTCTAGACATTTGCTAACTTGTCCCATGTCGGGCACCTAAGGCTCACTAAACTAGGGGGCACTGTCTTCAGTCTTGATATCTGAATGACCTATATTACTCTCAGTTTGGATGGGTACTTGGGTAAGCCTTTAACACGCCCACCTTGGCGATCGATATTAGACTTTACCTCTGGCCCAAAGGTACTATAGCGATCGGCGCCTTGGGAAGTAGATGAGGATAGCACCTCTAGTTGCTACTCTGCCTCTCCGGCCTGAAGGAGACCGAGTTTGTCGGAGTTTCGGAGGACGGAAGGTTTGGACCTTCCTCCGACAGTGACTCCGCCTTCTAATTGTGTAAGACGATCAGATTGGTGAAACCCCCGTGAGGGGGCAGGACATACCTTCCTTTAAATACCAGGCATTCCATAGATGCAGGTTAGCTCTTGAAAAAGGCGGTTCTTTTTGCCAAAACGTGCATCTGGCTGTTATACCGATGCACCTTCTTTGATTTTATTTATTATTATTTTTTTAATTCTTTATTTTTATTGTGCTTGTTGTGTACAGGTGGCCTGCACGACAGCGGATGCAAGCGTTCCATTATATATAATATTACATTCACATGGCAAATACTTTTCATGCACATTTTGGTATTATTACTAGCAGAAATTAGTTAAGCTGCGTACTAATTAGCAGTGCAATAAAACAGGTTATCTTGAACAGGGCTAAGAGTGGCTCACAGACCAGTTTGTGTGTACTGGAGGTTGTGTGCCATTAAGATAATATGCAAGGCATTTTTAGGAGCATGCATAACAATAGTATATAACAAACCTGCCTATTCTCTCATAATTAACCATTAGGTCTGAAGGTTTTATCGTAAAAACTATAGGAAACAGTGGCTAATCAACTCAGCTAAACTATGCCGACTGCCCGTCTTTGGAAGGTCATCGGTAGAATCCTATGTTGTCACAGGGCAGTAATCGCTATGAGCCTCTTGGGATCAGCGAGTGTAGGACATTAACAATTGTGGCTAAAGCACAAGAGGCGAAACACCCCTTTTAACATGTAACTTAGTACTGAGATCGATGATCGGGGTGAGGGGGGAGAAAGAAAGGGGTACTTATACCCCAGAGCCAGCGGGTGAGGGTTTGGTGAGACATGTCTCGAGGAACAGCTATCTACCTGCACATTGTGCATGCTTTTGTACCTAATTATCTAATAAACAGTGCAACACATTAAACAATAACTTGGATAAAAGCAGTACTGCAAGCATGGCGTGGTAGTGTAGGGTATTCAAGTTGTCTCGTGGTAGTGTTGTTGTTCCGTTGGGTAACCGGGACAAAAGAGCGGATAGAGGCCAGGTCCCATGTCTGCGACTTTGGCTTAGGCACTGGTGGTTGTGTCCCCGTCTCCGCGGGGGGGGTGGGGGGGGGGGGAGACCAATTTGTTGAAGAATGGAGCCCATTTCGGATATGTCAGCAACTCTAAGAGTCCCAGTCTCGTTAGGTATCAAAAGGCTTTGTGGTGCTCCCCATCTGTAGGGTCTCCTATGTTGCATCAGCACTGTGGTAAGTGGTCTCATGGATCTCCGCCATGTCATTGTGGCCCTGGAGATGTCCGGGTAGAATAATAAGGAATGTCCCTCAAATTGGTAAGGAGTGGTGTTGCGGACCGCTGACAGAAAGGCCTGCCTGTCCGGTCCGTGCTGAAAACGCACTATTACATCCCTGCTGGTTTGCTGGGAGTTCACCTGCGGTTGTGGTAGTCTGTAGCATCCCTCCAGCAACATGGCTTTGGCTTGTTTTGGCGCGAATAAGCTGGATAGCAGTCTTCGGATGAGGTGGGGGATTTCTGCGGTTGTAACGTTCTCAGCCAGGCCCCTTATTTTAACATTGTTCCATCGCCTTCGATCTTCCATTGCTGCAACTTGGTGCTGGGTTTGGATCAGATCGTTTTTGGTCTTAGTCAGCTCGCTCTCAGGGCTATTAACATGGGCCTCGTGTGCTGCTGTGCTGATTTCTGTGTCATGTATTCTCACCGACACCCCATGAATTTCCTCTTTAAATGAATTGATGTCTGCCGCAATATGTCGGCGGAGATCATCCAAGAGGGCTTTCAGTCGGTCTTCAGTGACTGGAGGGTTGCTTTGTGCCTTAGTCTTGCCTGCTCTCTGCGTCTCCGCCATCATTTCCAGGTTGGAGAGTGAGTCTTCGCTGGATGATCTGGACGGTGCGCCCGAGAGCGGCTCCATGACAGGTCTCAGGAATGCTTGCAGTCTCCAAAGAAGTTCGCCGATATCGGTGGTGTTTGGGTGTTTTTCCGTCCGGTATTTTTTTGCTTTTGCGCCCCATCGTCTTATGAAGTTGGTAGGGCTGGTGTGGTAGGGTAAATTGGGCAGGAACAGCTTGTTTTTCCCCGGCTTGCATGGAGCTCCTGAAAGACACGTCCGTTCTGTGCGGCTGCTGGCTCTGCCCCCCTCGATTTTATTTTTATGTCATGGTTTGGACCTAGTTAGTTATAAGGGATCACTTTTTGTTTAAATATGGGCATTTAACAGATTAGAATTTAGGGGGGCTGCCTCGAGCAGCAGTGGGGGGAGTAATAGCTAGTGAGACGGGCTGGGAGTGGAGTTTATCGCTACACCTATTTACATCTAACTATACGTTCTTTCTCCTCTCTATACCCACCCTAACTCGAATTTATATCAGGTCTGTGATTATTTCTTTTAATTGATATATTGATCTATTATATACACTCAAATCATCTAATTGCCAATATTTATCTACAGTCCTCTCTGCCCACCAACATTTAGTGGCTCTTTACTAATAATATATGACATATATTCAAATGTACCTTTTCTGGCTCTATTTAATCATATTTGATTAAACTAACTATATAATCTACTCTCCATATCTAAATAGAGATACCTTTGACTGTTGTCTGTTACATTGTATATATTTTAGGGAGGCAGTTCTATATTGTTAGTTATTTGTGTTGCTTTTAGAGTCCAGTCTATAATATACTATCTACCTTACATATACTTAAAGGACCACAATAGTGCCAGGAAAACATACTCGATTTCCTGGCACAATAGTGCCCTGAGGGTGCCCCCACCCTCAGGGTCCCCCTCCCGCCTGGCTGTGGGGAGAGGAAAGGGTTAAAACTTACCTTTTTTCCAGCGCCGGGCGGTGGATCCTCCGTTCCTCCCTTTCGGCTGAATGCGCAATGCTTTCCTATGGACACTTGCGTCTTCTCACTGTGATTTTCACAGTGAGAATCACGCAAGCGCCTCTAGCAGCTGTCAATGAGACAGCCACTAGAGGATTTGGAGGCTGGATTAACCCTATTATAAACATAGCAGTTTCTCTGAAACTGCTATATTTATAAAAAAAAAAGGGTTAACCCTAGAGGGACCTGGCACCCAGACCACTTCATTAAGCTGAAGTGGTCTGGGTGCCTAGAGTGGTCCTTTAATCCTACAAATAACCACTAAGTGTCCATTCCTTTTAAACTATTTAATCAACATTTTTTGATTATTGCACCACAGGTTGCACATTCAGTTTTGTGTATTCGATCTGTTTGTGTGTCGCTTTTCTTTACAATACAGTTCATTACCCCATAATGATGTTTTAATAAGAGGTGATCCCAGTGGAGTTGGATTTCCCCTTGATTTAGGTAGAAATCTAACCTCATTTGTTCTCTTCTTCTGAATTAGAATTACGTCTTTAATTTACAGCCAAAATGGTAACAGTTATTATTGCAACAGGTACCACAGAATATTCATTTTCTCCTGGCATTTTAGACTGGTTTACTCTTCAAATTATGACATTGTGGTATAAATTATAGGGACTCTATAGGCATCAAATAACTTTAGCTTAATGAAGCGGTTTTGGTGTATTGATCATGCCCCCACAGTCTCACTGCTCCATTCTCTGCAATTTAGGCGTTAAATCACTTTTGTTTCTGTCCATGCAGCTCTAGCTACAGTTCCCCTGGCTATGAGTCACATAGCATGCATGAAAAAGGGATTCATTTTTAATCAGATCTCACATCACAGTGCAAGTCTGTTTACCTAGGAGATTTTAATCAACTGCTCTGTTAATCCCGTAACAACATTAAGATGTTCCATACTGCCCTAAAAATAGTGGATTTCGATGATGTTAGGACGGCATGGATTATTCTGCAGTTTTGGTGTGAGCAGGGTTAAATTCTTGCTCATGCAGGAAGATCAAGATATCAATCGATACCTGGGGATCCCTTCTGTAAATGGGGGGTATATTTAGAAGCCCCAGTCTATCAGACGAGCTGTTTGCAGCTCTCAAATTGAGCATTGCATACAGATGTTAGGGCCCAGGGACAGCATGCAGGATCTTTACTGTGAACTGGCAAATTCCTCTGCTGATGTACGGATAGCAGCAGAGGGAATTCCTGAATTGGATAATGAAGTGGATAAATAAAAATGTTGCTTTTTTCCTACTTTGTTCTCTGTGTTTTGTCTATGCTGACTGCCCTGTACGGTAAGGACAGAGAGTTTACATCAATGATTGACAGGGAAACTGTTATCCACAATTAATTTTATTTTCACATATCACAAATAGATATTTCAAAATAAATAAATAATGGGATAAGTAAACATTTTTTTTTTTTTACAGAGGAACTAACACTTTTCTGCAGGAAAAGAGGATAAATAGAAAGTATGTTGAGGAGAAAAAGAAACAAAGCCAAAGTTTCAGGTTCCAGAGTGCAATGTGGACATTGGCTGGGCCAGAACTAACCTACACTGTGACATCAACTGTTCAAACAATGCTCTGTCATCATCCAGAATGAATACTCACATGACTGTGTTGAAATGTCACTGAAATTCCAAACAAGTCAAAAGACATCCTACAACAAAGTAGGGACTATTTCCTACACTTGACTAAAGACGGAGCTACCCGCAGGATCCTCCATAGACCTCAGCATTGTACTCATGGGCACGCCACTACGGCTTAATGTAGTTGTTCTGGGGCAAGATGCTAATTGGCGCAGCATGGATATTTGCTTTGCATACACACTAGCCCCCCCAATACTTCATTTAACCCCTTAAGGACACATGACATGTGTGACATGTCATGATTCCCTTTTATTCCAGAAGTTTGGTCCTTAAGGGGTTATTTGGCTAAAATCATCAGGATTGATCATCTCAGCCACTGGAGGCTAGGCAGCAAGCGGCATGGAAACCTGTGCATCGGAGGTCAGAAGGTAAATAAAACTAAAAATGGATAGTGTAACACTCGTATTTTACAAAAACTCACAATTAACTGTACAAAGCTCCTATATATGTTTAAACTAGGAGCAAAACTATTTAATCTGTACATTCTCTAATAATCATATAACTGGACTTCATTTTTCTCAGCAAACTAGAGAGCAAACATTTTCAAATGGGTTTGTTCATTTCTAAAACACATAATAAAAGATGAGATGTTAAAAGACAAAACGGATGAATGTTAAAAGGACAGCTGACCCTACTGAGTGCATGGGGTTAATATTACACTCAGAAACACACTTAAATATCACATTATGAGGCTGGTCACAAGTAGCCTAACCAAAGTTTGTTCTCTAATGTGGACGTGGCTTTGTCTTGGGTACAAAGGTTCCATATTCAGAAAGTGCTGAATTTATTGCAATACCATTGAGCTACACCAACTGCGAACACAACCAGTCAAGCCCCCCCATTTGCCGTTGTATTGTGCTTGTCATAGGTCACGATAAAATTCAATATGTATATTCTGCAGCACAGAGCTGTCTAGGTTAAGAATACAGACTGGGAGAGACTCAAGCAATAATAGTTGCAGTAACAGATTAAATTTGCATGTGGCTCTTAAATTATCATAGTTGGTTTCCTGTACCAACATCTTAATTCTAAGAACAATATACTTTCTCTGCCATTGTTCACATAAAGATATGCTGTTGGGTTTTCTAACTAGAGCAACCTGTCACAACCCAAGTACGTGACATGCTATAGAAAAATCAACGCACATTTACACATTTGCTCATTTTTTTTATCTGCAAACGTGGTTGTGACATTTTACTTTGACAAGTTATCTGTTCTACAAATGATAGATCTCAGGGGTTCCTAACCACATGTAGATAGTGTCGTATATAGATCAACATTCAAATATAACAGTGCATGCAATACAACTGGTATCTCCTGTGTTACCCAAACAGGCGTATTTACTACAGTGGTAATGGCCTGCAATCCAAATACAATTTTAAACTAATTTCACATTTTAGGCCAAAAATTTTCTAAGTTGACTGTTTTCAGTTCTACAATATTAGCCTTAAATTTGACATCAACGTTTTAAATTCTTGCAATTGACACATCAATGGAAGATGGTGATAGAGAATTAGTAAGTTCCCTTCACCGGCTCTGAGAAAGCGTAAGCAGCAATTATGTGAAGGTACATCAGCTGAGTGAGTAAACACGGCTGTTAAAGGTACACTATAGGTACCCAGACCACTTCATTTCAAGGAAGTGGTCTGGGTGCCATGTGACTCTTATTTTACCCTGCATTGTAAAACATTGCCATTCTGCAGGAGCCGCAATGCTTTAATTGCAGAGTTAACATGCCTCTAGTTGCTGCACTAGAGGCACTTCCATAGCAAAGAGTAAAACTCTGCTGTGTCAGTCAGAAGCTCCAGAAAAAAAACATCTGATTTCCGTGTGTTGCTGTGCATGCGCACTAGGCTACCAATGATTTTTATGGGAAAGCATTGGATTGGTGATTGGCTGAGATCATAAACACTTATGATCTCAGCGAAAGAGGCAAAGCTTCACGGATAAGAAAGGTAAGTAAACTACCTTTTTTTTTTCTTTTTTTTTTTTTTAAACCTTGGCGGTGGTGCCCTGGTCACTGAAACGGTTAGTAGGGCACTACATAGTTTGTAATATATATATATATATAATCCTAACACAACCATATTCTTTTAATAAACAATCAAACTTATTCAGCAGTTTCACTTACTCCACGTGACTACTATATATATATATATATATATAAAAAAAAAATCTCAAATGCATAATCATATACAAATTGGGGACAATAAATTACTGCCTGCATCTACACATTAATAGATCCAATAATATACATTTTAAGCTCTTTATTTCACATTATGTTCACCATGAACAAATAAGCTTTACTTTGGCAAGAAATCAAAGTAGAAAGTGACTAATCATCAAATCCAAACAAATGCCTCTCACTCCTCTAAAGCACAGCTAACTGATCTTGTGGCAGATGCTGACAAAGCGTTTGGACACAGATTGGCAACTCATGGGTCCAATACTCCAGCATGTAAGGTTTTTACAAAACATACAGGCTTTGTTTCAGACCCAACATTACTGTCTGCAGACAAGAATAAAGTTTAATGCCAAACTCCTGAGGGTCATTTACAAATGGGACTTCATTTGCACTCACGTGAAGGATGGGAATATGCAAATTAGATTTTTGCTATCTATCCTCGTTTATTAATTTGTTCTCAATTATGGAGTTTTTAAAAAGCTCTGAGAGGTATCAAACATCAAAATAAACTACAGCATCTTAAGATGTTAAGTAGTTTTATCATAGAAAGAATACCAAATGTTCCTTAAGCACAAAACCATAGCTTTCATTTCATGTACAGCAGTAATGGGTCGCCATGTTTTTACCATTTTGTTTTTGCTGTGACATTGTCCTTTTAAATAAAGTGACCCTTGTTCCTCTTATATACGCATCACTAGTCTAGAGAAAGCCTGGGAAATTATGGAACACCAAAAAGGGTCCTACTTCCACTTTTTCGCCGTTCAAAAACACAGGAATTTGTAGCTTTATGTGCAAGTAACATCTGTAAATATTTTCCTCTTTGGTCAGTGAAAAGATATTGCCACTAAACATATAAATGCATGTTTATATGTGTATACACATATGTACACTTTATTTATTGGAGTAGTCACCCACACAGGCATGCAAAATCAGTGCATAGTAATTTACCAATAATAGAATCACATCTTTGATCTCTGGTGTCCTGTATCTGGAGATACCAGACATAAGGACCGCTTAAAATATAAGTGTTAGCATGACATTAAATCCACTCAAGCTACAAAAAACACAAAAACAAAAACACTTTGAAACCATTCAGTTCATTTGTGGGACTGGAAGACTGGCATCTCAATCCTATGCTTCCCAATGTTGGGAGGTATGTCATATGCAAGAATTACATAGTTACACAGGCTGAAAAGAGACTTGCGTCCATCAAGTTCAGCCTTTCTCATGTCTGTTTTTTGTGGATGATCTTCCAATTTTGCAAAAAACTAGGGAAAAAATCCTTCTTGACCCCAGAACGGCAGTCAGATGGATCCTTGGATTAAGTAGCTATTACCCTATTTTTTGTGAACATACAATGTAGATATTGTTAGTATTTTAGGTAGCTAATTGTATCTTCCAGATGTAGAATATATAATATTGCAGATTTTGTATTCTTTTTTTGCAACTTCCCTCTGAAAAACGCTGACCCTGCTTTTGCTCATTGCGTGCACTCTAAGCCATAGTGTCTGCAGTCATCTGCCAAGTGAAGCAAATCAGGACATCTAATCTGTCCCCAAAAAAAGGACATGGGACCATTTCAGCACGGCCCTACAAAAATGTGTTGTTTTTTTATCCCTTTTGCCCCAAATTACTAAAATGTTTACATGTATTCTTCAGGTATGCATTAGAAAGTAAAATATTCAAGCTTTAGAAGTCATCTAAGTAATTTGATATGTAGCAAACATAACATTTCAATTCACTAAATCAGTGTGCTTTAAGCAGGAGAGCAGAAACTTACATGTTCTCATATGGCCCAAGATTGAGAATAGAAAGTAGGAAAAACACATCCAACACAATGGTTACTGGCCTTTCTTTATACAGTGGGACCACGGTTTAATTTAATGCGTTCTCCGGGACGTTTCTTATTGCGAAACATGTGTAAACCGAAACGCGGTTTCCCATAGGAATGCATTGAAAACCAATTACTCCGTTCTGGAGGTCAGAAAAAAGTCAAAATGAGCTGGCATGGAAACCAACCCACAATGCAGAACACACAATAAAAGGCATGCAAACGACAAAGCTCAGCTCCCTACCTTTCCACAGCTTGAGAAATGCACCAGAAAGTCCCAAAACAACTGAAAACAATTTTCAGAATGGCTCCAAAACTCGATGCAAAAGCTGCTCCAACACCTCCACACTCGACGCCACTGCTACCCACAGGCTCCAGCATGCAGGGGGCGATGCTATAAACCTCCCAGGTGCAATGCATCCTGGTAAAACTTGTTTTGTATTGCAAAATTTTTTTGTAAACCGAGGCATTATTTTCAATGGATTTTCATTTGTAAACCAAAAATGATGTTAACCGAGGCATTTGTAAACCAAGGTCCCACTGTACTAGTGCTTTCTTGTTATGTGACAGAGTATTAAAAGAAGGCACTAGCGTACCTAAGGAAGTATTATTATTATTATTATTTTGATATTTATGATATTTATAGAGTGCCGTCAAATTCCGCAGCGCTTTACAATGGGTGGACGAACAGACATGTAGTTGTAACCAGACAAGTTGGACACACAGAAACAGAGGGGTTGAGGGCCCTGCTCAATGAGCTTACATGCTAGAGGGAGTGGGGTAAAATGACACAAAAAGGTAAGGATAGTATTAGACTAGTGACAGTTGCAGAAGATGAATCAGTCAGGAGCTATTAACAGTTTAATTGATACGCTTTTATGAAGAAGTGTGTTTTTAACAATTTTTTTGAAGGAGTAGAGACTGGGTGAGCATCTAACGGAGGAGGGAAGTGAGTTCCACAGGAACGGTGCAGCCCTCGAGAAATCTTGAAGGCGAGGATCAGAGGTGGGAGTACGGACAGAAGATAGACGTAAGTCTTCAGCAGGTCATAAGGGCCTAGACGGGACATACTTGTGTATAAGGGAGGATAGATAGGTGGGAGCAGCATTATGTAGAGATTTGAATGCAAGAACCAGAATTTTAAATTGAGCTCTATATTTTATAGGAAGCCAATGTAGGGATTGACAGAAGGGTGAGGCATGGGAGGTGCGGGCGGACAGGAAGATGAGCCTCGCCGCCGCATTCATTATGGACTGTAACGGCGCTAGTTGGGAGCACATAAGACCACTGAGAAGCGGATTACAGTAGTCAAGGTGAGAAAGGACAGTGGAATGGACCAACACAATGTTTTTGAGATGGAAATGACAGGATTTAGCGATAGATTGAACATGAGGCTTGAAGGAGAGGTCGGAGTCAAAGAGAACACCTAGGCAGCGAGCCTGCGTAGTGGAGCTGATGGTAGCACCGTTGACTTGGAGAGAGACAGACACTGGAGTAACAACACTTGAGGGAGGAAAGACCAGAATTTCAGTTTTGGTCAAATTTAGTTTAAGGAAGTGGGCAGCCATCCAGTTAGAAACAGCAGAGAGGCAGTCAGAGACACTAGTCAAGAGGGACGGGGAGAGATCAGGAGAGGACAGATAGAAGTATATGAGAATAGCCTGCTGCAAAAGTTCACTACATTCCAAGAACGTACTTTTTTATTTGAACACCAAAGGTCATGTTGAGTTCATTTTAGTCACCCCCACCCATTGAGTGTAGATAGGCCCCTGGCTGCTTAATCTGCCAAGTTAAGGGAAAAAGCAGATGGTTGCCCATACCAGCAGTTCTAGGCTTGTTCTCACATAGTACAGCCGAAAGGATGTAAGGTCATAATTCATGCTGTAAATACCAAGGATCTTGGTTTATCAATTTAATGTCAAGATTTTTATTGATTTCTTCATTTGCACAGTAAAATTCGCTTCACACCTGCATATTTTTCTTTTTCTGATGTACCTTAATTTAAAGTTATTGCTTTGTAGAGACCCTTTCATCTTCTACCACTTCTTTGGCCCAACTACAATGTAGTTAGCATCTAGTGTTAAGCACAAAACTGTATTCCTAACTGTGTCCATCTGCTATAAGGTTTAATATCCCTCCCCCTCCATATAAAAAAAAAAAAAAAAACACTTACCTTTTTCCAGCGTCAAGGTCCTTTGGCGCTGGCTTCGCCTCAGCCGACGGCAAGGATCAATGCTTTACTATGGGAGTTCCAAGACACTGGATGTTTTCATGCAAAGTGTGAGTATGTCCAGCATCGTTACACAGGGTTAAACTCTGAAAGGCCAGGAAGTGCTAGAGGCAGTCTTAAAGGACCACTATAGTGCCCTGAGGGTGTCCCCACCTTCAGGGTCCCCCTCTCGCCAGGCTGGATTTAGAGGAAAGGGTTAAACTTACCTCTTTCTCCAGTGCCAGGCAGGGAGCTCTCCTCCTCCTCTCCTCCTCCTCTTCGGCTGAATGCGCATGCGCGGCAAGAGCTGCGCGCGCATTCAGCCAGTCCATAGGAAAGCATTCACAATGCTTTCCTATGGACGCTGGCGTCTTCTCACTGTGAAAATCACAGTGAGAAACGTGGAAGCCCTCTAGCGGCTGTCAATGAGACAGCCACTAGAGGCTGGATTAACCCATTTATAAACATAGCAGTTTCTCTGAAACTGCTATGTTTATAAAAAAAAGGGTAAACCTACCTGGGACCCATAGTGGTCTGGGTGCCTATAGTGGTCCTTTAACATAGCAGTTTCTCTGTAACCGCTATGTTTACATTTCAGAGCTAAGGGGACAGGCACACTGCACCCAGCCTACTTCAATGAGATGACCCTTTAAAGAATACTGCTTATTTTTACTACTAAAGAACAGTTTCTATGTATATATACAAACAATTTACACAAACCTTAAAATGGGGTATACTGCATGTGTCTGTTGTTGGAACACTAAGTGTGAAAGAGGGAAAATAGTAATACATTCATATGTAAACAGTGCTTGGGATACAAAATGCCAGTGGGTTAAAGTACCTTGAGGCAGCTCACATAATATAAATAATGTGAAGCAATATTTTAAGAACAGTGTTGTGATGAAACAACCTGAGACACTATACCCTTCCTGTTCAATACCAGCCAAATACTCTGTCATCATCTATCAGTCACCATGACCTTAAATAAACTCTGATTAAAGAAGCATCAACTAACATTATTAAAAGATGCTGTAGGACAGAGGCTCCATCAGACACGTCTGAATAGTAAGAGTAACTACTGTCCAGTAACTTTCTAGAAGTCTGACTCAAAGCTTTTGAGCGGTGCATCCAATTACCCAGACCAAAAATAAATGAGGCCTACTACATGTAGAGTTGGCTCATACAGCAAATGGGGAATGTATTACAAAGCAAGTAGCTGCCAAATGTATTCTGGAAAGCCAAGTGACATTACGGGTGAAGTTAAAGCTAGAGGGTTATTTACTTAGCTCCAAACGTGCAGCCGTACTGCAGCTTTCATGTAGAATAGTCAAAATGGATTAAATATCCAATTTGTTAATTACTAGAGGCTATTCATACGCATACTTTTCTTTTGTTTCCAAGTCTGCATATTTACTTTGGGCCAAGCCAACATAAATAGTTTACAATATTACCTTGGAACTAGGACAGAACCAAGTATAACATTTCAGACTTCTACACTGCTCTATCTAGGGATAGTGTTCACATGTTTATACCTCATTGTACAACGCTACGGAATTTCTGGTGCTATATAAATAATAAAATAATAATCTTAATACTGCATGATCCATTGCCCTCACGGTGACCTCAAACCATCGTTAAAGGACCACTATAGGCACCCAGACCACTTCAGCTTAATGAAGTGGTCTGGGTGCCTGGTCCAGCTAGGTTTAACCCTTTTTGCAGTTTCAGAGAAGCTGCTATGTTTACCTATGGGTTAATCCAGTCTCTAGTGCATTGAGAGCCTCTAGAGGCGCTTCCGTGCTTCTTACTGTGATGTTCACAGTGAGAAGACGCCAGCGTCCATAGGAAAGCATTGATAATGCTTTCCTAAGAGACTGGCTGAATGCGTGCGCGGCTCTTGTTTTCTTGAGAGTCCTTTTATTTTAAAATCGTGCCAATATCTCTAATGCTACTCAGTAACTGCAGACGTAGCTCACCTATTTTCAACCTTTTAGGAGTTATCCAGCTTGATAAATTGTATGCATGCACTAATCTATATGTTGTGCTCCACTGGCAGTTTTCAGATGTTGTATGGTACCTGGTTATTGTACCTAGCTTTCGTACTAGCTACATCGCCAGTTGGCTCTACGTAGACAGCCTGACCTCAGCATTTTGTACTGGTTAAATATGTCTACACCGTTCTTATGTCTATTATACAATGTACCACTGAGCTACTGCCTCTCATGCTATGCTGCGACATGTATTGTTATGATTATTTACAGACTGCATGCTGCTGCTGTTGTGGCACTGCACACTTGCCTTGTAACCACATGCAAAACAAAAATAAAGATTGACAAAAAAAAAAGAAAAAAACCTGCAATCATTACCTTTGCGGGGTTAAGGAACCTAGGACATTGCAACCTGACCACTTCAATGAGCGGTCACTTATAGTGTCACTTTAATAAAATGCCAATCCAGGGGCTCTTAATAAAATAATGTAAATTCAAAGGATCCTGGTACAATGCAATTTTGTGGCTACAGAGAAATGGCATTATTTCAGGAGATTTGGGAGATCTGGAGTTATACAGACATGGTGTAAAACATGCAGATTTAGAGGTATAGAGATAATAACCATCTTTTTTCCATGATTCCCAGTTAATTTGAGTAAAAGCATAGGAACCTCATTGACAGCATCAAGGGGGTTAATCTTACTGATAACGTGACCATATGCAGAGGGAAGTAAAACTCTTATGCAGAAGTGTAAATGATTAGGGAATTTTTAGCTCAACTAATATTCTGAAGCGTGTGAGTTTCTTGTGAAAGTGGGAGAGGATGTGGTGACTTCCTCTATAACCTGTGATCTTTAAGGAAACAAAGCACTCCAATCTGGTAATCAGAGGCAGAGGAAGATTAGGATCACAAAGGGGCCTGGGCAGGTTACCGGTTTAGGTCCCCCCTTTCTTCTTCGCGTAGGGATGGTGAATGGCATCAAGCTGAATCATAAAGTTCTGGGGACCAAAATCAAACCCTGGGCTCTGTGGCTGCCTACAGTTGCCCTGTGGTTAATCCTTTTCTGATCAGTGGCTAAATAATGACACCAATCAATGTTTACTATTTAGCCACCGTGTTAGAAAGCTAATCTGAGAACATCGAACTGTAACATTGGAGACTAACGAGTGGGATGGATAGATATCTACATGCAGTAATTAACAGCAATTTTGATACTTGTCTATTGAAGTCTATTCTGTCAAAAACATATAAGGATAGAACAGAACACTGTAGCTGGGGATTAATATTAAAGACTAAACAATGTTCTTTGGTATAAATTGCACGTAAAAAAATAGAAAACGGATGGTTTTAAAGTATACAATTTGGGCAGTTGTGGTTTTGAATAATCTTGGCCAACTCCATATTTTTCTCCTTATTGGGTTATAAAATGTCAGAGGAAGTTTAGTGAACACATCCTCCAATCAGACGTTTACATTAAACAATGCTAACAGAATATTCAATAGTTACACGTGGCTGCCTCTCTGCCACGTGACTAAGTGACCTAAGTAACAGTTAAAGTGCAAACGTCATACTAAATTGCCATTATATAGTAAATGCATATCTATATTTTATCACTGCCCCACTGGTATAGCATTAAAGAGTGTGACCAATACCTCTATTGTGGGCCATATTGAAACCCTTGAGAGTGCATACATTCAACAATTCTAAACATTTTAGCTGTGACATAAAAATTATGGAAGATTGTGCACATCATATGGGATACTGTGGCTGCAGTCATGAAGAAGAATGTACATATTCTGTTTGAAGGTAATACACTATAGAATTTCATTTCCCAATTTAATTACTTAATTATTGCTAGAGAAACAAATAAGGAAAAAACAAAACCTTTGTTGCAAACAATCAGATATTGGTATGTTTAATTGTGACTTTCACCTGGGTGATGTAAAGGTGTATGACTGGATATCTTACCCCATATTGTGTTTGTTTGTATTACCCATTTTATTGGATATATGCATGTATCAAACTGCAAGTCGGAATCCTAGCAAAACTACAAAACCTGCAAAGGAAGACAAGCTGGACATTTGACAAGAAAAAATATTTTACAATGGTTAGAATTTTAAGAAGCACAGAAAGTTTTTTTTTTTTTTTTCTCAGCAGCTGCTGAAATCCAGCCGAAGGAGCTTCCAGATTTAGTTGGACATTTGGCAGTTTCTGGCAAGATTACTTTAACTCTGAGTATCTATGGTTTGGATTTTGGCAAATTACTACGGAGAAAATCTGAAATTGGTTTCACAATTTGGAGGACAGGGCAAAGCCTCTGTGACACTTCGGTTGTGGCCTCTTCTTCCTGAGGTTTAGCCATGTAGGTCAGTAGCGAATTGGTGAATAAACTCTAACATACTTGCAGTCTCTCTTTTTAGACATGACAAATGCAGCATTTTTGTAGGGATCTATTAAGCCAACCATGCTATGCAACACTTCTTGGGCTCAAGATCTGTATGGCATTAAAAAGAAATACTGCTTTAGACCATATCTCTCACCTTCCTCTCCACAGCACATGTCTACCTGATCAGAAACGATAACAAGCTAGGCACTTAAAAAAAGGATTATTTGTTTTATTTATTTATATGTGTACTTTAAGCATGCACAGTGGCTTTGGAGTGTATAGTCTGAGAGTGGCATCCCCACTGGTTTATATCAAAAAGTCCAAATGGTTTCACAAAACCTGGGGCTCTCTCATCCTAGCCCATCTTTTCAGCTAAATGTAGTGGTTATGGTGTCTAGAATGCTTATTTAACTAGTACCCGGAATGCCCCTTTAAACTTAAAATGACATAGCTCAAAACATCTGGGTGAAATGCTCACCATGCAGACATGTTTCCTGCTACATTTTAAGATGTTTACTAGAACATTTGCCTGGGCAGAAAGCCAGCTGCTGGACTGTCCAAGCAAAAAGTCATTATTGTTAGAATGGAAGTAGAGTAGAAAAGAGAGAAAGAAAGGGATAGAATGTGAGGGTGCGTGTTTTGTTTGTTGCTACAACAGTAGCAGGTCCCCTGACTTCCTATTTCAAATTGGTTATCATATACACCCCCCTAAAACCAAAACACCTGGTTCACTTCTCTTAATTCTACAACCAATGTACTCAGGATTAGCACACACAATCACAAGGCGCTAATTAGTAACTTTCTGGTTAAAAAGAAGGAAAAAAAGTTAGATTATTGAGATTTTTTTGCTATAATGATAGTTGAACATAATTAATTTTCAATTTTCTTACCGTTAAGGACCATGGCTGTTTTTACATTTCTGCTGTGTTTGTGTTTAGCTGTAATTTTCCTCTTACTCATTTACTGTACCCACACATATTATATACTGTTTTTTTCGCCAATGGTCTTTCTAAATATACCATTATTTTCATCATATCATATAATTTACTATAAACAGTTCTATAAAATACGATGAAATATTTTTTTAAAACATACCACTTTTTTGAACTTTGACCCCCAAAATTTGTTACGCATCTACAACCGCCAAAAAACACCCATGCTAAATAGTTTCAAAATTTTGTCCTGAGTTTAGAAATACCCATGTTAACATGTTCTTAACTTTTTTTGGAAAGTTATAGGGCTATAAGTACACACTTTGCTATTTCCAAACCATTTTTAAAAAAATTAACACAAGTTACATTGTAACACTGATATCTGTCAGGATTCCCTGAATAACCCTTCACATGTATATATTAAACTTGCGGTATTCTGACTCTTTTCATGCAACCATTTTACCACCAATCTATGCCAAATTTAAAAAAAAATAATAATAATTGGTGATTTTTTTGACACACATAGCAATTTAAGAATACATGTACAGGGAACTTTAAGGGTTCTGCCAAAGAACACCCCAATATGTGTTCAGCAACAACTCCTGAGTACAGTGATACCCCCATGTATAGGTGTGTCAGGTTCTCTGGGGGCTAAATGACCATCAGTTTTCCAACTTGGAATTTTCACAGCTGGTCATCATGCACTAATGTCCCATTTGGGACATTTTTGAAGCCAGCCAATGTAATTTACCCCCATCAAACCATATATTTTTGAAAAGTAGGCACCCTAGGGTATTTTAAATGGTGGTATTTTAACACTTTCCATGCACGAATTCTACCACCAGTCTTTGTCAACCTTTTGGGTAGTAATTTGTTTGTATTATTTTTCACACACATTCTACTTTAGGCATGGATTCTCATTTCCTGTTATGTGTTACTGACAAAGAAAACCCCAGGGCCCCAGGGCCACCAGACCTGTCACTTTGGAGGTCACTGCAAAATATGCAAAGAACCCTGAAAGTGCCAGATCCACTTTAAGGGAGAGACGTAAAACAGCTTAAAGTTCAACTTCACGGTTCTTCTAAAAAAAAAAAATCTTCTGCAGTACATGGTCCCTATAGATGAACCCGCCTACACTACTTTAGAAAGCTATTTTTAAGAGATCTTTAATGTATCTAAAATGTTTCAAACAAAATCAATTTAGTAAGTGGCATATTAAAGGGACACTATAGTCACCTAAATTACTTTAGCTAAATAAAGCAGTTTTAGTGTATAGGTCATTCCCCTGCAATTTCACTGCTCAATTCACTGTCATTTAGGAGTTAAATCACTTTGTTTCTGTTTATGCAGCCCTTGTCACACCTCCCCTGGCTATGACTGACAGAGCCTGCATGAAAAAAAAAAACTGGTTTCACTTTCAAACAGATGTAATTTACCATAAATAATTGTATCTCAATCTCTAAATTGAACTTTTATCACATACAGGAGGCTCTTGCAGGGTCTAACATAGCAGGGGATAAGAAAATCTTAATTAAACAGAACTTGCAATAAAGAAAAAATAGGGCTCTCTTTACAGGAAGTGTTTATGGAAGGCTGTGCAAGTCACATGCAGGGAGGTGTGACGAGGGTTCATAAACAAAGGGATCTAACTCCTAAATGGCAAAGGATTGAGCAGTGAGGCTGCAGGGGCATGATCTGTACACCAAAACTGCTTCATTAAGCTAAAGTTGTTCAGGTGACTATAGTGTCCCTTTAATAACAGAGTATTTAACCAGGAAAGGTACATACAGATTACTTTGGTTTTCAAGTACGTCCTGGGATGTTACCTTAGCCCAACATCCAGGGGTTGTTACAATTACCCAATTTAATGGCCCACTGAGCCATCTCACCATCATAACAAATAGTATTAAAGGGACACTATAGTCCCTGGGTGCCAGGTCCCTCAGGTTTTAACCCTGCAGATGCAAACATAGCAGTTACAGAGAAACTGCTATGTTTACATTGCAGGGTTAAGCCAGCCTCTAGTGGTTGTCTTCCGGACAGCCACTAGAGGCGCATCTGCGACGCTGGAGGCATATTATGCCTCCATCACGCAGAGCGTCCATAGGAAAGCATTGAGAAATGCTTTCCTATTAACCACTTGAATGCGCGCGCGGCACTTGCCGGGCATACGCATTCGGCTCTGCTTATGTCGGCAGAGGGAGCTGAAGTCGGTGGGGGAGGAGAGGTCACCAGTGCCGAGGGAGCCTGGCGCTGGAATAAGTTAAACTGCTGAAGGGGTTTTAACCCCTTCAGTGCTACGGGAGGGGGACCCTGAGGGTCACTATAGTGTCAGGAAAACCTCTTTGTTTTCCTGACACTATAGTGATCCTTTAACACACTTATAACTATGAATGCCAGTGAGCTAAGATGGAGTTACAATTACAGATAGAAGTGTGGAGTGTGTCTAAATGTGATTTTATTTATCAGAGATCACAAAATATAGTTGTTAAATAGGGGGACAGGTAAATATGATGTTAAAATACTGTGAAATAAAAGTTCAGTTTTAGCTTTTAAGCGCATTTCAGTACTTCACTATAGGCAACCAATATGTATTTTGAAGATGTCTTCACTATTTTTAGAAACTGCATTAAATTGTGTATCTTGCTTGTCTCATTTTGGAAGTGTTAGCTGAAAAGAAAACGAAGTATAAGAACCACAAGAATATTATGAATGTTTATTCAACAAGAACTTTGAACATGAACATGATTTGCATGTCTATTGGTTTAAGGGGACATTACATAAAGTATGACTTGCTTGGAATAAAGTGAAATTCTAATTTTAGGCTACAACAGACTGGAAAAATTCAGAAACTCAACCAAATTTGTATTTTTTTTTTTTTTTAACCTAAAATTCATGCTAGAGTTTATTCACTAAACATAAAATTATAATGATTTGAAATCGGAATTACAAAACAAGTTAATTGAAGCAGTCCTGTCAAGTTTGGCATGTCTGTAATAAGTGATTGGAGGGAAGGGGGTACACTATTTGGACAATTGTCCATAACAGTAAAGACTTTAGCAAATAACCCTGACTGAATTTTTTCTGGTTCCTTAAAGGGTTACACCAACCACCATGACCACTCCTGCTTTTAGAAGTGGTCATGAAGGAAGGAATCTGTCAAATGCTGCACATGTGGAGGTATTTGCACTTGTGTGCTGGGGACTAGTAACACTCCCAGCACATATAACTTATGCTGCCTGGAACTCTCTTATGATAGAATATGAATTATGTGCAAAAAAAATGCATTTGTCGTCAGTGTGCATTGTCGAGTGTTGGCAAAAGACGTACAATTGCAAACAGCGCTGAGAGCACCTGTAAGGGGAAGCCTACATCTCCTTTCCTTATTCCCTTATTCCATGCCTCCATGCCTTGCTTTGTTTCTTAATATTGTGCAGTTTGGTTTTTTTCATTCCCTTGGTCCTTTGACCACCCCTTGTCTCTCTCCTAGCTTAGAGCTTGCACATGCACTCTGGTTTGGGGAGAACGGTCCAATCAAATGCTTTAATTGGACCTCGCAAGGGAAGGCGTGACATCAGACTGGGTGTGAAATACAGTGAGGGGAGCTTTGCCCAGCACAGGATTTCAGGTAAGTTATTTTTTATAATAATGTTATTTTACTAAAAGGTTTCAGAGTGGTATTATAGTATATCTATATAAAAAGCAATATTTCAGGTATAAATTAAATCTCTAATGGAAACTTGAAAAAAAAAAAGTTTGGAGTAACCCTTTAAGGTACCATAATTAATTGCAAACAATGTTACTGGACTACTGTTCATTAGCATTGAAAAAATAGCTGAAGGCTGCACATTCAACAGCTTGAGTTATCGGTGTAAGAAAACTGATGTGACAATTGAAACCTTGTGGTTTACAGAAATTAATGATCAGAAACAGGGTCTACAGAAATGTGAAAGGGGACTCAAAGCACAATAATCACTACTCAACTATCAATTTAAAAATGGTTTGACACTTTACAGTAGGATAGGACTACTGTAGTTATTGTGTGTTGTAGTGGGTATAGTGATTAGAGCACTCATTTAAAGCTTCAGTCTGAGAATTTGTGACATAATACCTAAATATGACATTCTATAATTTTATGCTTCCCCAGAAATGTCGCCATTTTAGGTTAATGGAGATATGGATACAGTGGTACCTCGGATTACGAACTTAATGCATTATCCGGGACGTTTCTTATTGTAAACCGAAATGTGGTTTCCCATAGGAATGCACTGAAAAGCAATTAATCCAGTCTGGATGTCAGAAAAAAGTCAAAATGAGCTGGCATGGAAACCAACCCACAATGCAGAACACACAGTAAAAAGCATGCAAACAGCTCAGCTCCCTACCTTTCCACCACTTGAGAATGCACCCAAAAAGTTCAAAAAAGTTCAAAAACAACTGCAAACAAATTTCAGAATGGCTCCAAAACTTGATGCAAAAGCCGCTCCAACACCTCCACACTCGATGCTACGTGCTACCCACAGGCTCCAGCATGCACAGGGGCAGAACTATAAACCTCCCATGCGCAATGAATCCTGGGGAAACTTGCTTTGTATTGCGAAAAAAATGTGGAAACCGAGGCATTATTTTCAATGGATTTTCATTTGTTAACTGAAAATTATGTTAACCGAGGCGTTTGTAAACCAAGGTACCACTATATATAACCATAATTCAAGCAATACAGGATTTATTTCCTAAATAACTTTTAAAGGAGCCCAAAAAAATAACAGACATGAAAATATGTACACTGCTTCTTCTACCGAAACAATAGTTTTTAGCTACAAAACTAAATTTGTAGATTCTGGGAGTTGTTATTCAGATATTAACTTTCTACAGCAGAAAATTGTCAACTGAACTACAACACCTATAAATCCTTAGAATGTCCTTGAACCAATGCTTATAGCATAAGCTCAGCATTGCTATAAAATATTAAAGTGGTTCTGTCATCAAACATAAACGTTATCTAATTCACCTCTATATAGCTAGTACCTGTGTCTCAAACTCGGTTTTAACTTTATTCTTTTCTGAGATAACTAGTTCTCATAAAGCTAATGCAATTACTTTTCCCTATATCTAGTATTCAATTTGACAAAACTTGACAAAGTGTGGTGCTTAAGCTAGGTTTTGGTTTCAGTTGCCAGTCAATTTTACCAAAAATCCATCAGCAAATTCAGTCCCACAAAAGGGCAAACAGCTGACATGAAGAAAAGGGGAGAAAAAAAAGGACTACACCCAGGTATTGAGTTAACACCTTAAGGAGGGAGGCAGTTGTTTAACCCCTTAAGGACTGGACTGTTTTTGCGATGTTGTACATTTGCGACCAGGAATATTTTTACACTTTTGTGGTGTTTGTGTTTGGCTGTAATTTTCCGCTTTCTCATTTACTGTTCCCATACAAATTATATATTGTTTTTTTCAGGACAAAAGGGGCTTTCTTTACATACCATTATTTATATAATCTCATGTATTTTAATTTAAAAAAATAAAAAAATATGATGAAAAATTGAAAAAAATACATGTTTTTTGACTTTTACTTGAAAAATCTTTTACTCATCTACAAAAGCGAATGAAAAAAACTGCTAAATAGATTCAAAATTTTGTCCTGAGTTTAAAAATACCTAGTGTTTACGTGTTTTTTGCTTTTTTTTGCATGTTATAGGGCTATAGGTACAAGTAGGATATTGCGGTTTCAAAACATACATTTTAAAATTTATCAATAGTGACATTGTTGCACTATTATCTGTCATAAATCTCTGAATAACACCCCACATGTACATATTTTTTTTAAAGTAGACAACCCAGGGTATTCAATATGGGGTATGTCCAGTCTTTTTTAGTAGCCACTTAGTCGAAAACACTGGCCAAAGTAAGCATTCATATTTGTTTGTGTGTGAAAAAGTAAAAAAACTAAATTGAACGCTAATTTTGGCCAGTGTTTGTGACCAAGTGGTTACTAAAAAAGACTGGACATAACCCATTTGCAATACCTTGGGTTGTCTTCTTTTGCAAATGGTATGCCATCATGGGGGTAATTCTCATTCCTGGGCTACCATACGCTCTCAAAGGCAACGTAACCAACCTGGCCATTTTCAATGTAAAAATATTTGATCCATATATTTGACCTTGTAACTTTCAAAAATGCTATAAAACCTGTACATGGGGGTACTGTTTTACTCGGGAGACATCGCTGAACACAAATATTAGTGTTTAAAAACTGGAAAACGTATCACAACAATTATATCATCAGTAAAAGTGCTGTTTGTGTGTGAAAAACGCAAAAAAAGTAACTTTCACTGACAATATCATCGCTGTGATATGTTTTACTGTTTTGAATCACTAATATTTGTGTTCAGCGAAGTCTCCCGAGTAAAACAGTACCCCCATGTACAGGTTTTAGAGTGTCGTAGAACGTTACAGGGTAAAATACAGTGCTAGCAAATTAAATTCTCTGGAATTTCGGCCTGGGTTGGCAGGCAGGTCCCTCAAATTGCAATCAATAAAATTACTGAATTATGTAAAGATATTACATAAATATGCACGTAGAATTTAAATATATATGCATATTTATATAGTTTAAGTCTACGTGTATATTTATATAATTATTTATGTAATTTTGTATATGGACATATGTATATTTTGTATTATTTTTATTTATTTATATATACATAGATATATATACAAATTCATTCTAAGTGTATTTTGATATAAATATATATATATATATTAATTTTAAAATACAGTTAGAATAAAATTTCATATAGATATATAATTTTTTAAATTTTTTTTATTATTATTTAAAAAAAATATTTAATTTAAATTACTTATTATTTATATTTTATAATAATATATATATACAATATATATAGTTATATATATTATATATATACGTGTGTAATTTAATTATAAGTGTATTTTTATATTAATATAAGTACATATTAATATAAAAATACACTTAGTATGGCATTATATATATGATATATAGACATGTCTATATATCATATATACACCTATATAATTATTATTATTATTTTTATTAACATTAACTTTATTTTATTTTTTGATTTTACACTTGCAGGGAGACTGCCTGTCAGCACAGACAGTCCCCCTGCAGGCAGACACATGGACACCTATTGTGACCATGTGATCGCTGTGTTAAGCGATCACATGGCCATAGGGGTCCTAATCTGCCGTGGGGAGACTGTCTGGGCTGCCGGCAGTCTCCCCACAACCGGAGCCACGCTGATCGCCGCCGGGGGAACGACGGCGATCAGGTAAGTAAATAGGACCGTTAGGACGGTTCAGGACCGTCATCGGTCGGCAAGCCAAAAATGCCGATGACGGTCCTGAACCGTCCTCGGTCGGGAAGGGGTTAAGGACGGAGGCGAATGTGCTGATCAAAACAAAATTAAAACAAAACCTGGAATTTGACTCAATGTTTGTTTTACCCTAATTCACCTCTTTCATATTAAGTGCAATCGCACATATTATATATCATTTTGATAAGGGAAACAGGGCTTTAATTTCATATCAAATATTTATATATGAAACATAATTTTATAGGAATAAAAACAAAAAAGTGTGAGAAATTAAGAAATGTATTCTTACTTCTGCATGGCATTTTACCTGTGAATGTCATAATATGGTTAGCTTTTAATGCAACGAAATACACATATTTGTGTTCAGTGATATCTCACAAGTACAACGGTACCCTCCATGTACATGTTTTGTGGTGTTTTGGAAAATTAGAGTCAAATATAGGACTTTCCCCTTTCCAATTTTTACACAATGAATTTTGTTAGATTGGTTATGTTGACCTTGTCAGCCCAGGAATGGAGATGACCCCCATCATGGCATATCATTTGGAAAAGTAGACAACCCAGGGTATTCAAAATGGAGTTTGTCCATTCTTTCTTAGTAGCTACTTAGTCACTAACACTGGCCAAAGTTACCATTTATATATTTTTTTGTTGTTGCATTTTTCAAAAATAAACTGCCCTTTCACCGATGATATCACATATTATGTTTTATTGCTCTAAAACACAAATGTTTTCCTGCACATTGAAATTTGCCAGCTTGGTTATGTTGATTTTGAGACCATTTAAATTCGGACGGCATGGAACACCATAATGGCGTTATGCAAGAAAAAAAATAAAACAAATACAAATAAAGGCAAGTGGCAAAAGGGGATTGTAATATTCAAATACAGGGAAAATAAATACAGGCATATAATAAGTGATGAGACAACTGAAATGCACTGAAACCTTTCTCTACATCTGCTCTAATACATGCCTCCCAACTGTAGGGCTTTCGGTGGCAGAGTCCCGATTTTGGTGTGCTGTCTCACTTTAGTTCCTTGATGTCCCGCACCTGGGAACACCAGGGAACAATCACCGGGCAGCACAGCGCAAACACATTATTAGAAACCCTTGCAGTGTAAAACAGGCAGACCTATCAAACAGACTAGCTCGCTTTTTGAATATGTCATCCCATTTTCCAGCTGGCGACACCACCTCAGGACCTCCTGCCCTGTTCCGACTTGTGGAGGAAGAATGTTGGAAAGCATGGTTATATATAATTAAAATACCTTAACTGGAAAAATTCTCTAAATCAGCTGTGTTCAGTTTGGCTACTCTGGCATTGCATTTGAAACTCACTTTGAATTTTCCCTTAAGTAAATAACCCTGTTAACCTTTTAGTGCTTCTCCCTTACCTATTACTGCCTGCCACTCATCTTCTTACCTTACCACCTACAGTCAAGCCTTCCGTTAAGCTTTCTGTAGGGGCCCCTTTGATGGTGAGATTTGAGCATTTTCATACAGTTTCCACTGTATAAAGCTTCCCTACGTTGTATGGTCTACCTTAACAAACACTAGAGTGGAAATGAACGGATGAAACACTGGGGTTAAAGATGGGATTATAGAATACTGACCACGGCAACAAAGATGAATATTATATGCAAATTTAGAAACCACTAAAAATTCAATATAAACAAAAGATTACAACAATGACAGAAAAAACAGTCAATATCATGCTACAGCTAAAAGCAAAAGAGAATAATTTTTACACATTAGACAAATTTCTAAAGTGAAACATGTTAATATGATTCATATAGCTCCAAGATATGCAATGCGGTGATTTCAACCAGCCCTCAAAAGAATACAACTGTTCCAGGACTGAGGAATGATACAATTTACTCTAATGGAGAAAACTGATAAGACGAGGAGCTGAAAGACGAGCTCGAGAAGCACTGATCTAACTAGCTATTTAGTGACTCCTCAAATCTGAAGAACGGAGGGGAGCACTGATATTTTGCTGGGGGCACTCGTAAAACCTATTCTAACAGCCCATCATTCCACCTACAACCATAAACAGTGATTTACTCTTACACAAGGGCACGCTACATGCACATATGTTTCAATGGTTTTGCAAATAACACTTATGGTCTCTCATTTATTATTTTAAGATTTTAGACTGCCTTGCACATGTTACCTAAAAGCCACGAGTATTCACACAAACATTAACATATGCATATGTTAACATTATCAAAAAAAGAAATTAGTAAAATATGTGAGTAATTATGTAATGAACATTCCTGTGCTATTAATACATAGTATACACTTGGTGATTGCACAAACATTTATATATATATATTTTGTAAACAGTAGCAGGATCAAAGCAACATCAGTAATTAGGTCACTATAACAGCCAGCATTCTATGCTGCAATGAAATCTAGTATTACCGAATGCTTTGTCTAGACATAGTAGGGATCGCAGCCCAACCAAGCCTATAGCATCAGAGGTTGTTAATCAGAACTCTCTAAATTAATAATTGTTCTCACTTTATGCATCACTGCCCATTGTAATTGCTACTGTCATGAGATGTTACACCATTGCTAGTCAAATAAAAAATAAGTAGCTTATGCTGCAATAAGACTACAACCCCTAAAACAACAATTTCTGCAGTGATGACATAACTCTGGTAGTCCAGAGAGAGTACAGGGCCCCGTTTTTCATAACAGCCTTTTATTAGTAAGGATCATAGAGATCTATAATCCAGCATTTAAAATTTAAATTACAATTAGACTTGCACCCTTTAACAGTTGGAGAGGATGCTAGTTACATTGTGGTCATTATTATTATATTTTATTATTTCTTGAACACTCTTAAACCCTTAAGGACCAAACTTCTGGAATAAAAGGGAATCATGACATGTCACACATGGCATGTGTCCTTAAGGTGAAACAGTAAATTCACACATAGGTCATGTAGAAGTTCCTACTGCAAAGTAGCGGTCACAAAATCAAGATTATTCCACTAACAATGCCCAACAATTTCTGTCACACAACCAGAGAGAGAAAACACATGATCATATCACTGCATAATGATCAATACTTTATTTAATCCATATATTATTGTTTGCTTACTTACTTTGGGAGGATCAAAGAGCTCCAGAAGGTAATCCTCACTTTCCAAAGAGCTTGATTTCCGTAAAACCAACCGGCATCTTTGCCAGAAATCCCCACTGTTAAAACAAGCCTCATCCACCATGCCGTAATTTAAATGGCCTTCTTTTCGGACTTCTACCACTTGATCTCTTGTTGTAGTCCATGGCAAAATCCTCCTTGGGATGCCATGCCAAGTGGGTGACTCTGCTGAATCGGCCTCTGTCTCTCTGGTTTCCGTAGGGGCAGAATCTGTGGACCTCCTACGAAATATATTTCTAAGACTTCTCCTAAGGCTATTGAGAGAAAATCGAATGAATGGTCTTGGAGAGGAGGTGCTGACATTAGGCCGAAGTTCCTCTAAACTCCAAGATTTTGGCATATGTTGGACAGCGGTATCACAGACAGTCTGCTCTGTATGTTCATGGCGAGCTGCCAAATCCACCTCCACCTTTGGTGCAACCGTACTTGGAGACTCTTGCGATGGCCTCCTTCCTGTCTCTCTATAATCTTTCACCCTACTAAAGGGGAAAAATTTGTATTGGTCCATACCCCAGCTTTCCCTCACCTCGTTCCTAAAATACTGCTGGAAAAGATCCGTAAACTGCAAAGAGAAGTTCTCTGCGGCCAGTATATCATGGTGTGGGTTCTGGTTAGCAAATAACCAATATTGCTTTGCCAGCTCCCGTGCTGTGGAGATGGCGTGGAGCTCACAGAACTCATTCCAGCCCTGTGGGACGGAGGAACTTTCAGGCTGAATAGCGTCCCCATTCATCTCAGTGACTGAAGCAGCTGTGGTATGCTACGAAAGCAGAAAAAAAGGAAACAGTGAATGAGGTGCTTTCCACTGACTGCGCAATGAGATTTACTGTCATGTTAGCCAAGAGGAAACTATTCTGTAGCAAACAGTCTTTTAGTTCAAGGAAATTTGGGTCTGGATTCAATTAATAGAGCCTAAATTGTATTATTGTGTGTTTTTGTTTGTTTTACTTTGATTACTCAAACGCAATCAGTGACCTTTTATTTCATTACTAGAGATACATATATCTTTAATTGAATCAAGCCCACACTTTTCACAGCATGCAATCTAAGTGGTTAGAATAAATCTAATGTTATTTATCAGACACAGTCATATGCAAACTTACAAATTAAAATACAACCCAACATACAGTGAGTGTCTATCAGAGGTGTCCAAAAAAGCTCAAAATATTTACATGCAACTAAACCTGCTGTTTTATAAAAATAAAAAAAAACTAATAAAAAAGACCAACGAAGACTAGTTTTGTAAGAAGCAGAAATAATATTGAATAATGCATGAGAATTAAAATTGATTATACAGGGTATATAAATAAATACATTTATAAAGATATTTTATATACACACACACAGCAAAAATCTGTCTTTTGGACTGATACAAATAATTAAAGGAACATGCCAAGTCCACTATAGTGATTTTGGTGCCAGGAGTGTCCAGTCTTATCAGAGTAAGCAGTTAAAACATTTTAAAACGTTTTGACAACTTGTGCCCTGAGCAAAGCTTAGCCCAATACAGAGGCACATTGATGACGCTCTCAGCCAATGACAGCAGCCCCTCTTAGCTCATTGGGGCTGACCCAGGTTCAAACCGTTCTTAAAAGGTTTCACTGTAGTGGTACATTACTTGGAGGGTCCTCTAAGCACAATAGACAGTTTCTAGTGAGCCAAACAGTATCAGGATGCAGATGTCCACAACATGCTCTCAAATGTTAATCTCCATCGGGATTGCAAGCTATTGCATAGACACACTTGGTATATGATGTGAGTTTGCCTTCATGTTGATGTGCTCATGTGCCACAGTTCAAAAGGTGGAAATGGTTATTTTTAGCTACAGACCATCTGTTTGTCCTTGAACTTAGCACAAAAATGCCAATGAAAATGTTACATAATAAAATTTAAAGAAATTGAATTAAAAAGTAAACCTGTTAATCGCAATCTAATACAGGACAACAAAAATTTACCAATTAGAGAGCAGTTTGCCTAAGCAAAATCCAGCAGATAGCTCCACATATTAGCTCTGCTATAAACCAACATCAAGATCGCAGAAGTTTGAAATCACAAATGGCTGCAGCTGGATCACGTTAAGGACAAGACAGCACAGCGAGTTATTGTGCACAGGCTAAAATACATACAAATATATTGCAGAGCTCTATACAGGAGGTAAAGGAGTACTACGTTAAAGTGATGTGGTCAGTATTATTCTGATATAAGTAAAATTCCACATATCATTTATATATATATATATATATATATATATATATATATACACGTACAGAAAGGAAAAACAGTAATTATTTATTACACAAATACCCGATTTAAAGGGAACTATAGTCAGCAGAACAACTACAGCTTAATGTATTTGTTCTGGTGAGTATAATCATTGCCTTCAGGCATTTCTATGCATTTATATCCCCTCTAGGGACACCTTCAGGTGTCCACTCCTCAGATGGCCACTGGAGGGGCTTCCTGGCTCAGGGCTGCACCCTATAGTGTTCCTTTAGAGTGGCTCTGTCACATCAAGCTTACCTTTCTACCATAGTTTTCTCTTCTGTTCCTCTTTCAGAATGTTCTTTTTTTTTAATTTCTGATCTATTTCTCTAAATAGGGACTACTTTGTCATATGTATTTTAACTACGCTTCACAAGAGGAGGAGAAGAGGAAAGAATGGGAGAAAGGTAAATTTGAGGTGACAGAGCCACTTTAAACCACTATATATAACAAAGTCTAAATGAAGAAATTTTAAGTGGAATATGCACACAAAAAATTAAAATCTTACCTTCTTATCTCTCTCCATGGCTAACATGCTGTAACATGCATGGCTTTCCTGCATGCACACAATTTATCCCATTTGAGCACTTTAAATGAAGACAAGGCATAATATATTAGGTTTGTAACAAACTCCACACACCCATATTAGTACCAAGGTTTTGTATAATTTTTATTTTTTAAACTAAAATAAAAAATACACACACACATATCTATAATTGGCACATTTTTTTTTAAAGGTAGATACAGTTGCAAGAAAAAGTATGTGAATCCTTTGGAATGATATGGATTTCTGCACAAATTGGTCATAAAATGTGATCTGATCATCATCTAAGTCATAACAATAGACAATCACAGTCTGCTTAAACTAATAACACACAAAGAATGAAATGTCGCCATGTTTTTATTGAACACACCATGTAAACATTCACGGTGCAGGTGGAAAAAGTATGTGAACCCTTGGATTTAATAACTGGTTGAACCTCCTTTGGCAGCAATAACTTCAACCAAACGTTTCCTGTAGTTGCAGATCAGACGTGCACAACGGTCAGGAGTAATTCTTGACCATTCCTCTTTACAGAACTGTTTCAGTTCAGCAATATTCTTGGGATGACTGGTGTGAATCGCTTTCTTGAGGTCATGCCACAGCATCTCAATCAGGTTGAGGTCAGGACTCTGACTGGGCCACTTCAGAAGGCGTGTTTTCTTCTGTTTAAGCCATTCTGTTGTTGATTTACTTCTATGCTTTGGGTCATTGTCCTGTTGCAACACCCATCTTCTGTTGAGCTTCAGCTGGTAGACAGATGGCCTTAAGTTCTCCTGCAAAATGTCTTGATAAACTTGGGAATTCATTTTTCCTTCGATGATAGCAATCCGTCCAGGCCCTGATGCAGCAAAGCAGCCCCAAACCATGATGCCCCCACCACCATACTTCACAGTTGGGATGAGGTTTTGATGTTGGTGTGCTGTGCCTTTTTTTCGCCACACATAGTGTTGTGTGTTTCTTCCAAACAACTCAACTTTGGTTTCATCTGTCCACAGAATATTTTGCCAGTATTGCTGTGGAACATCCAGGTGCTCTTGTGCAAACTGTAAACGTGCAGCAATGTTTTGTTTGGACAGCAGTGGCTTCCTCTGTGGTATCCTCCCATAAAATCCATTCTTGTTTAGTGTTTTACGTATTGTAGATTTGCTAACAGGGATGTTAGCATTTGACAATGACTTTTGTAAGTCTTTAGCTGACACTCTAGGATTCTTCTTCACCTCAGTGAGCAGTCTGCGCTGTGCTCTTGCAGTCATCTTTACAGGACGGCCACTCCTAGGGTGAGTAGCAGCAGTGCTGAACTTTCTCCATTTATAGACAATTTGTCTTACCGTGGACTGGTGAACAGCAAGGCTTTTGGAGATACTTTTATAATCCTTTCCAGCTTTATGCAAGTCAACATTTCTTAATCGTAGGTCTTCTGAGAGCTCTTTTGTGTGAGGCATCATTCACATCAGGCAATGCGTCTTGTGAAAAGCAAACCCAGAACTGGTGTGTGTTTTTATAGGGCAGGGCAGCTGTAACCAACACCTCCAATCTCATCTCATTGATTGGACTCCAGTTGGCTGACATCTCACTCCAATTAGCTCTAGGAGATGTCATTAGTCTAGGGGTTCACATACTTTTCCCACCTGCACTGTGAATGTTTACATGGTGTGTTCAATAAAAATATGGCAACATTTCATTCTTTGTGTGTTATTAGTTTAAGCAGACTGTGATTGTCTATTGTTGTGACTTAGATGATGATCAGATCACATTTTATGACCAATTTGTGCAGAAATCCATATCATTCCAAAGGATTCACATACTTTTTCTTGCAACTGTGTATGTGTATATATATATATATATATATATATATATATATATATACACACATACACACACACACACACACACACCTTTAAAAAAAATTTTTTTTTTTTTTTTAAATGCTATTATAGAGATTTTCCAGAAGCACGTACTGAGAGTATTTGTGAGCATCTCTTTTGTACTCAGTGTATTAAAGGGACACATCCATTTGGTTTAATCATACAGTATTTCTAGAACAAGGGCATACACTTGCAGTGCTTTCTATCAATTTTCTTTATGAACACTCAGATTGGAACCTCTGTTAAATCAGCCCTGTCATCTTCTGGGGTCTTTGCATATTCTGCAAACACCTCAGATGGTGACTGCTCCACTTGGGTCTGGGGTGCAGGTGTACATACTTTTTACTTACCTGAACATGTCTGTCATGGGCACCAACATATTCTTCAACAAGATACTCTTCAGCTAATGGCACTACATCCAGACAGGAGCCAATATCAGTACTGTACTCTCACTTATATGTGAGAGTAGAACATTGATGTTTACAGAGGAACTTGCGAGACCACAGGATCCTCCATAGACATAGACCTTTTTCACCTCAGCCATCACTAGTGATGGCTGGGGGCCTAACAAAGCTTTACAGTGGAAGCATCGCCTCTTGTAAAGCGTAGGAAAAATACCTAAGACAAAGTAGACCTGTCTTATGATATCTTTTGACTGAACTGAAATTTCTGTGAAATTCAAATACAGTTTTTATAAGCATTTTATAAAGATTTTATCTTTTTTAAATGCTATGACAGATCTGCTTTATCCTTCCATAGTAACAAGAAATTAAATAATGATCATGTAAGGGCCCAGGGGATGAGAGATATTTCCAACCACATCATTATCTCAAACTTCCATTTTAATTTTTTTTTGCAATGTTTCTTGATAGTATTTCACAGGCCCTGGCATCACACAGTGAATGTTATTTTACTACTAAAAGATGTCCATTAAGTTGAATTAGCATTCTGTCTGGATTTTTACCTCTCTTGGCATAGGGCCATAGGCAGATGCCAATATTGCCCTACTGTGAATGGTTTATTAAATCACGTCTCAATTTATTTTTCAAGGGTTAGAATTCTACATTTCCCTCAAACTGGAAGTGACATCACAAGTGACACCATTGCAAAGTTTCCCTTCCTGAACAGTGGTTTCATATAGCAGAACATGCTCTGATTCTACAGAAATACATACCACAAAACTGACACAAAATCATTGATCATTTCTTTAAAACGCTATTTCTCTTTTTTTATCTCGCCTCTTGAGTTGAAAACCACCAAGGGCAGCTTTCATAAAAATCCAGACAGAATGCCAATTCAACTTAATGGACATCTTTTAGTAGTAAAATAACATTCACTGTGTGATGCCAGGGCCTGTGAAATAATATCAAGCTATACTGCCCATGTTTGAAACTAGAGACTATGTTGCATATATGCAGTCCACCAGAAGCAATAAACTGGAGGCACTGCAGAACATGCTTGGTGCCTTTGAGTCAATACAACGCTATGAAGAAAGTTTAGTGTCTGCATGCAGAGGGTGGAGACACTGAATAGCAGTGCTGCTCACTGTGCAGCACTGCCCCAGGAAGCATCTTTAGTAACCATACAAGGAGTGACCAGTGGAGGTAGCCCTAGGCTGTAATGTAAACACTGCCTTTTCTCTGAAAAGACAGTTTTTACTTCAAAAAGCCTGAAGGGAATTATTATACTCACCAAAACAAATACAATAAACTGTAGTTTTGGTGACTATAGTGTCCCTTTAAGATATATATATTGAAATATATCTAACCATGATTTTGTGCTTGTGGGGTCATATATCCGTGGAAATAGAAATCATGTTATATGTGTTAGTGGTTGTCAGACATGTGTACAGAAATATTTATTGCAGTACTCACTCAAGACGTAAGGAATAGGACAGTACATTGTAAATCGGCCTGTCATGATGCAACTTGAAGTTTGGGTAGTAACAAATGCATGGTGTCTGTAGAGCAGGTAGTATTTTGACTAATTGCAAATTGAGGAATGCTTCATTGCCTTTACGTTTTATGCTTTGTCAATGCTTGTAGAGTATACTTACAAATGCTGAAGATTATAAACCCTGATGCAAGGTCATTTTTCAAACCACAACCTGTTCTGTGAAATAGGACTTCCTCACACCAGCCCTGAACTAAATCCGCTTCATTTTCAAAGAACACACATAGTACTTCCCTTTCTGTGAAATCCGCTTTCATTCTGAACTCTGCTGAACGCAGTTAGGCAAAATTATTTTTTCTATCAGCCATGCTAATGAACTATTGGTGTGTGATAATCATATTTTACTACACACAAAAACACACACAGACAGCATGCACAGCTAACCTGCATTCAATTGACGTCTGCATGCATTGTAGCATCAATGTGCACTTGCCTATGGACATAATCTTTATGGTCTTTACCAATAGCATTGCAGTATAGGTTTATGGAAATAAAAAAAATGTATATAAATGTTTGGGTATAAATTTCTTATAACCTATAGAGAAAATTGCAATCATGCAATATGTTTTAAATGTCAGTCACAGTGAACTAAGGGGTTTCTCTGTTAGTGCGTAACTATTTTTAAGGTCGCTGCATATACACCTACATGTAGGAAGAGAGAGGAACTTACTTGAGACCTCTAGCCCCTCTAATTATGTCAGCTTGTCTGGGAGGTGTGAAGGCTGTATTTTGCACATACCTCACTTGGATCAGGACTGGTGCCTATTGGGCAACATTCTTTTAATCTTTTCATAACATTACATTGCCAGTACCCTGCCCTATTGTTTATCATCATTCATCATGTTCACAGGTAAACGTGTGGAACAAGCAGGCACGTTGCAGGCGATCCCTCCACTTTTACATTTTTGGCACCACTTATTAGAAGAGTACATGTTCATAAATATCACTCCTATGTGAAGCACTGGATTAGATTGGAGATTAGCATTACCATGACCTACTGGAGGGGATATGGGGCTTTGGACAGGGCATTCTTGATGCTGGATTAGAGGTAAGTTAAGTCATATTTTACAGTGGGGGGAGCACTTGTATCACTGCACATCCAGAGTAATGAGCACTTATGTGCCGGGGGCTAGTTGCACCCCCAACACTCATGATATTGGCAGCCCAGAGCACTCTTCCGAGCTGCCTATTGTAAATTCTGTGCATATATGTCAGGGACCAGGAACCAGACAGAGACAGAACTAGATGCAAACACACCTTTATTAATAAATAACAAATAAATAACAAAAGCAAAGTCCAGGAATCAAGCAGGGGTCAGTCACCAGAGCGGGTAGTCAGACAAGCCAGGATCAGGAGCACGGAGAGCAGCGGAGTCAGGAACAAGGCCGGAGTCAGGAACCAGGAGCAAACAGGAAACACAGGAACAAGGAGACTTCTGGGGAACAGGAAACCACGCAAGGGCAAGGAGGTTCTGGGATTTGCTGCTTAAATAGGCAGCACTGATTAGCAGCAGGGTTGATTACTACTCTCAGGTGAGTAACCGTGGCAACATGCAAAAGGAGCTGATAGTAATTGCAGCTGAAAACTCTTTCACTGACACAGAAAGGGTTGCTGTTTAAAACAGCAAAGAAACCCTGACAGTACCTCCCCCTCAACGACTCCCCCCATCTCTGCTGGTGGGTCCGGGCTTCATGGGGAAGCGGGCGTGAAAGGAACGAAGGAGGGATGGTGCATGGACATCAGAGGCTGGAACCCAGGAGCGTTCCTCTGGACCGTATCCTTTCCAGTGCACCAAGTATTGGATCTGTCCTCTGAAGACTCGTGAGTCAATGATGCTGCGTATTTCATATTCCTCATGATTGTCAACCAGAACAGGACGTGGACGTGGCACTGAGGTGGTGTAGCGATTACAAACCAACGGTTTCAAGAGGGAAACATGGAAAACATTTGAGATGCGCATGTTAGCAGGGAGGTCAAGTGCGTAAGCTACAGGGTTAACCCTTCGAAGAATACGAAATGGCCCAACGTATCGGGGTGCCAGTTTTTGTGAGGGAACACGGAGGCGTAGGTTGCGAGAAGACAGCCAGACCCTCTCTCCGACCTGATAGGTAGGAGCAGGAAGGCGTCTGCGGTCGGCCTGGAGTTTGTATTTCTGCATTGCGCGTTGCAAAGAGTTCTGAACCTGCACCCAAGTGGAACGGAGTTCCCTGAGATGTTCCTCCAATGCCGGTATCCCCTGTGGCAAAAACGTATCAGGCAACATGGACGGTTGAAACCCATAGTTCGCCAAGAATGGGGATAGCCGGGAAGAGGCATTAATCGCACTATTGTGGGCAAACTCCGCCCAGGGTAGCAGATCAGACCAGTTGTTCTGGTGGTCAGAAATGTAGCAACGCAGAAACTGTTCCAGTGTTTGGTTAGCTCGTTCTGCTGCACCATTGGATTGCGGGTGGTAGGCCGAGGAGAAGGAAAGCTGAATTCCCATTTGTGTACAAAAGGCTCTCCAAAATCTGGACACGAACTGGCTACCCCTATCTGAGACTATCACTTTAGGTAACCCATGCAAACGAAAGACCTCCCGAGCAAAAATTGTTGCAAGTTCCTGGGAAGTAGGTAGTTTTTTCAAGGGAATGCAATGTGACATCTTCGAGAATCGGTCAACAACCATGAGAACGACTGTATTGCCATGGGAGACCGGAAGATCTACGATAAAATCCATGGACAAGTGGGTCCAGGGTCGTTCACCATTAGGTATTGTTTGCAGGAGACCCACTGGAGGGCGTCGTGGGGTTTTATTTTGAGCGCACACAGGACAGGCAGCTACAAAAGCGGTGACATCCGAACGGAGACTAGGCCACCAAAATTGCCGGGAGACGGACCAAATTAACTGGTTTTTGCCTGGATGTCCAGCTGCTTTGGAGTCGTGGTATGTACTTAATAGTTTAGTACGGAGGTTAATCGGTACAAAACAATGGCCATTAGGTTTCTCTGGAGGAGCATTAATTTGTGCAGCCAGAATCTCCTCGCCTAGGGGTGATGTGAGGCTAGTGCGGATGGTTGCCAGTATATGGTCCGGAGGAATCACAGGAGTAGGGGTTATCTCCTCTCTGGATGGAGGGGAGAACTGTCGAGACAAGGCATCAGCCCGAATGTTTTTAGTACCGGGCAAGTAAGAAACCACATAGTTGAATCTTGATAGGAAAAGAGCCCATCTAGCTTGCCGGGGGGAAAGCCGCTTAGCCTCGGAAAGATATGTAAGATTCTTGTGGTCTGTGAGGATGAGGATTGGCACTGAAGTACCTTCAAGAAGGTGCCTCCATTCTTTGAGAGCTAAAATTATGGCTAGAAGTTCTCTATCACCAATCTGGTAATTGCATTCCGCCGGGTTCAATTTCCTCGAGAAATACCCGCACGGATGCCTGGAGCTCTCAGGGTTAGGACGTTGAGACAGGAGGGCGCCTACTCCTGTCTCAGACGCATCGACTTCCAGAATGAATGGTAAGGCAGGGTTAGGGTGTGCCAGTATAGGAGCAGCAGCAAAGGCGACTTTGAGAGACTCAAAGGCAGTAATGGCTTCCTGTGACCAATGCTGTGGATCAGCATCTCTCCTGGTCATGTCCGTGAGAGGTTTAACCAAGGAAGAAAAGTTGCGTATGAACTTCCGATAATAATTGGCGAAGCCCAGAAAACGTTGTATAGAGCGAAGACCCGTAGGTCGAGGCCATTTTAGTACAGCCGAAAGTTTCTCTGGATCCATAGAGAATCCAGCATCTGAGATAACATATCCCAAGAATGTGACCTGTTTGCAGTTAAACTCACATTTCTCCAATTTGCAGAACAGATTATTTTCTCTAAGTCTCTGTAGAACACGAGAAACGTCTGCGTGATGGTTCTCGAGAGATGTGGAATGGATAAGAATATCATCGAGATAAACCACCACACATTGCTGCAGCATATCTCGCAGGACGTCGTTTATAAATTCTTGGAAAACCGCCGGAGCATTGCAAAGACCAAAGGGCATTACTAGGTATTCGTAATGGCCGCTCCTGGTGTTAAATGCGGTTTTCCATTCGTGGTCCTTTTTTATCCGGACGAGATTATATGCCCCTCTCAGATCAAGTTTAGTGAAGACCGTTGCTCCCTTAAGGCGGTCAAATAACTCCGTGATCAATGGAATGGGGTAGGCATTCTTAATAGTAATGCGATTGAGACCCCTATAGTCGATACAGGGTCTCAACTCGCCATCTTTTTTTTTCACAAAGAAAAAGCCGGCCCCGGCAGGAGAAGATGACTTCCGAATAAATCCCTTAGCAAGTGCATCGGTAACATACTCCTCCATGGCTCGATTCTCTGCTACAGACAGTGGATAAATCCGGCCACGGGGAGAATGGCACCAGGTTGGAGTTCGATACCACAGTCATACGGACGGTGCGGTGGCAGAACGCTGGCTTGACCTTTATCAAATACATCTTGGAATTCTTGGTACTCAGCGGGTAAGGAAGAGGCAGAACATGTGCCCAAAACTTTGACCGGTTTCTGGAGACAGGAAAATGTGCATTGCTGGGACCATGATAATATCTCAGCTTTGCGCCAATGAATTATGGGGTTATGCTTCTGTAACCAAGGGTATCCCAAAACAACCTGGTAATATGGAGAGGAAATGACCTGGAATTGGATCGTCTCATGATGTAGAGCCCCTACAGCCAGAGATATGGGCACGGTTTCTTGGGTCACGTGGGTTGGCTGTATTGGTCTGCCATCGATGGCTTCGAAGGCTAGTGGAAAGTCGCGAGACTGTAAGGGTATAGAGTGCTTTGATGCAAATGCACAATCTATAAACAAGCCTGCGGCCCCAGAATCAAGAAATGCCCGGGTTTTAATGGATGAATCAGGCCAGGAGAGGATAATAGGCACCAAGGGTTTGCCCACATATATCTTTGGGTCTGCAGAAAGACCACCCAAGATCTGCCCCTGACAGTATCTTGGGTGCGGGCCCTTTGCCGGACGAATTGGGCAAAACTTTAACATGTGACCGTGGTGTCCGCAGTATAGGCACAGGCCCTCCCTCCTCCTAAAGGCTCTCTCCTCAACCGAGAGGCGTGAGAAGCCTAACCGCCTTGGCTCCACACAGACAGAGGACTCAGGACCAGGAGGCATGGGAGGTGAGGGAGGTTTGGGTGGGCAAGAAAAGCTCGGTGCCAAATATACAGGAGGCCTCCGCAGGTGCTCCCTGGATGAGGATCTCTCTCGGAGTCTGATGTCAATGAGGGTGACAACTGATATCAGTTCCTCGAGATCTTTAGGTAATTCTCTGGCTGCAATCTCATTTTTAAACACATCGGAGAGGCCCTGTGCAAAGGCAGCCACGAGAGTCTCGTTGTTCCAGCAACCCTCTGCTGCCATGGTACGGAATTCACTGGCATACTCGACAATAGTTTTTGTGCCCTGAGCATTAGACATGAGTAGTTCGGCAGTAGGGGTGGAGCGAGCTGGAATATCAAAAACCCTTTTAAAGGACGCAACAAATTCAGGGTAATTGTAAATAATAGGCTTCTCTGCCTCCCAGAGAGGTTTTGCCCAAGCTAGGGCCTTTTCAGACAGCAAAGAAATCATAAAGTGAACTTTGTCACTGTCTGTAGGAAATGCCTGGGGCAGGATTTCAAGGTATCCTTTAACCTGATTTATAAATTCTTTGCACTGAGCTGGGTTGCCCCCAAAACACTGAGGGAGCGGGACAGACCCAGTCATTCCTCTAGCTGCTACAGGTTTGGGGCCTACAACCGGTGCTAGAACAGGAAGTGAGGCAGA